>OY855903.1:46118649-46776149 GCA_963693305.1 Meandrina meandrites
TGACGTCTAATTTGACGTCTCAATTCATGCGTGAAACACGTACAAAACTATTTACAGATTCTTTTAACATGGCAAATACACAATCTTCGATAAAATCCTCGTCAAAATGGTCCTTTTACACAGTTCAAATCGGCAACTTTATTCGAAAGTCTGCTTGGAAATCGATTACTGATCAAACAAAGTTTTCGAAGTTATCGAGAAAGGCTTGTTGTTTGGCTCGTTGCGAAGGTGCCTGTCAATGGCGGCTCGAATTGAGGTGAGTGTTGCCTTGTTGTAATATGACCTGTCTTGTTTTCTCGCGGAGATATAAAACTTCAATTCTTCTTTTTCTATTTCCTCGATTTCGGTGAGAAATTCGTTCTGTCAGGCAAACCAGTCTACAAAAATACTCGTAATGAGACAAATTGTAGTCGTGAAGATTAATTGCTGCCTATTTAGCGATAGGTCGAATTGATCACAGTAATTATCTCGATAAACAAACTGAAAAACACTTGTTTGCAAAACATGACTTCTTCACTTATCTTTAAAAACTTTTAGGCCAGAGTTCGTTGCCTTCTTGGTGTTTTCTGGCTCGCTGTCGTCTTTTATTTTCACTATTTTTGATTCTGAAACGCTAGCGAAACTCGAGTTTACGTCGGCCATTTTGTTTTATGTTTTATGGGATAATGCATTATCCACTCGGTAGCGAGTGAATAATGCGGCATTAGCCCGAGATAGCGGACCAATCACATTGCTGGAATAGCCAAGATCACTGAGTGTGTATATACTAACATCCGATATTCCCCAGTTTTGACTACATCACGTGATGTGTTTAGACCAATCCCGCGCGCAAAAATATGTGATGGATTACAAGGAATGATATTTTTCTGCCTAGTATCAGTGATTTGAAGAGCCCCTGTCGTGCGGGTCGTGCGGGACCCCTGGTCATTAATAAAATTATTAGCCATTTTAATGGCGGGTGTTATATTGTAAAAGCTTAATTCTACGAATTTTGAACATCGATTCCTCTAAAACATATCAAGGATATTAGGGGATGACAACATTTTATCAGATTGTCGTTTCACTGAGAGATAACCCTTTACTTTGATGTTACAAGCTCTTAAAATGTTAATTTGCAGATAATGCGATTTTGTGTTCCAGCTAACCAAACTAAACGACTATATAAACTAATGGTAAATCTTTTGTGCCCTGGTCAGAAAGAAATTTTCGAATTAAAAAACTACTGGGAGTTATTGGCTTCCAAGAGAGTAAAAATGTGAAATCGTAGTTATTTGTTTCCTATGTTTCAGTGGCATGCCTAAACTAGCTATCTCGAAGCTAAGTGCATGACCACTATAAACAACATTTACATTTACATTTTTTAACTTTCAAACGTACTTTCTTCTTTTTGAAAAGGGATTCAGTTTAAAAATTCGCTCTGACCAGGGCACAAAAAAGGACACCAACTTTATGTTTCTTGCGAATCAACTCATGAAATTCTGTATCGGCGGAGAAAACGTGGACACTAAATTTCAGCTTTTGTCGCTTATGCAGACCTTTCCAGTCTATGTTGGCAACAACGTTCGCTATATTCAAAGCTGTGAACCTAAGTATAATAATTCGCTTCGTTCCAGAGCACGGGACACAAAACTGTGAAAGTTGAGGACAATCACGTGCAATTACTGATATTAAGAACTTTTAGAAATATATTCTCATGAATATTTCATTTGCTGTCGGCTTCAGTCGTCGCAGTTCGTACATACTCTTTTAATAAATGCATACATAGTGATAGCGAGCAATAGCAAAGCGCGCGAGTGACGACTCATGACTCAGACAAGACTCAGACAAACAAACCGGGATGGTGGACGACTTTCCTAATAATAAAAATCCTAACCTCCTAAAGCACTTTTTAAAACAGCCAGTGTTCCTGAAACACTTTTTTGAAACGAATGACCCTCATTTGCATTCTATTTTTAGACCTCGCGCTTCGCTATTTGGCAGTCACTTGGTACGTCGTTATACTGGAGTTCCACCATTTCGGGGCTGTTTTCTATATATTTAAATTACTAGAATACCGTTTGCTGTACGGCAGAGCCTTCGTTTTACAGGGGTTTGTTGTCGGTTGAGCCGAAAGTGATAAACTCCGCAAAACGTAGCGTCACCCCGGTATTTTTGCAACAAATCCATTGCAGTCGTTATTAACATATTAATTGCGTACAGGGAGCATATGGTGGCGTGGCTTACTTTTTGTTGATGAATATTAAATTTGAATGGCTTCATTGTTACGTTGAAGTCAATAGATAATGAAAAATATGTAATTATCTGCAAAGTCTGGTGCTTTCTCGCGTTTCATTCCCTTCAGTTTCTCAAGGTATGGATTATTTTTGTTTCCTTTCTTTAATTTTCTTTACCGGACTTTTCATTTGCTGAAAGACCCAACGGACTTAGTTTAAAATCGGTTATTGTATCATCTAGGGTGAGAGTGTCGCCCGTTCCCTTTGTTATATTTTCACGCGGTGAAAGGGTGAAGTGATAAATCTATTTTGAATGAAGCGTGACTTTTAAGCAACGATGATTATTCCAGAATAACGAAGTTTGAAAAATACTACTTACTGTGTTCTATCGGATACTCCCAAAAACATCAAGCAAGCGGGTATATTTTATATATAGATGTGATTTCGTTATTATAATTAAGATAGTATTGTGGACTTCCCCGGTATAAACGATCAGACTCTACCTAAATTACTGAAGCTCAGCTTAAGTCTTTGAATTAACATTTCGCGGGAGGTTTTTCACAGGATTTCTGTTAGTCGTTTTCACATTTGCCTTCCATATGTGACTTGACAAGGGATAAGCATTTCATTTTCGCACAACCTTATAAAAGATTTATATCAATTTTTATGTTAAAGGTGAGTCGATTGATCGTCATGCTGCACTAGACATGAGTAGACTGGATGTGTAAAGGATTTGTATAAACTGATAGTATTTTTTTTGGAAGAAAACAAACAGTTGGTTGCAATTGTGCGAAAATCTTAGCTTCGCATTAACTGATGAGCAAACCAAATTTTACAACGCCGAACTCAAAGGTGGACAGATCATAAATTGCTATTTCCAAATTGCTTTTTCAAAAAGCTTGCTTCAATGGACAAAATGCAGTTGCAGCTTACCATACCTAAACTACTGTTGTTTGCATTCGGAAACTGTTTTATTCCGTTGGAAATTGACAAAAACGTTATTCCGTTAAATAGAAAATTGTTTTAAAAGAGTAGTGTTTGTGAAGCCGACAGTAAATATAAGAACTTTCGTGAGGATTATTTTAAAGCTCGCACACAAACCGATTAATCGATGTTTTGTGATCACTTTGTTCTTGTGCTACATTTGTGTTAGATTTATTGTACCAAGTTCTTTTCACGAATCTCTATGTGTGCACTTGATATCAGTTTCCTTGAGGACGGAAAGCTTATTTACTTATTCAAGTATAAAAAATGAATTGTTTTCAGTCTTACCCTAAGGCTCGAGTTAATATTGAGTTGGTGTAATTAAAAACAAACTCTTTATGACAAAGCCTTAGTAGGGGAGAAATTAAAACATTATCTGCCGACAATGAATTTTTTTAAAAATCACTTGGTTTTTATATTGTTATTTGTACGATTACTGTTATTATTAGTATGAGGTATTCTTTGTGGTTTTTTTATTAAGGTTATGTAATTAACATCGACGCTCGGTTATGTCGAAATCAGCTGGTGTTTCCTTAACAACGGTGCTCTTCACTCTCGCCCTTGTGGATATCGTAGGCAACTCTCTTGTTTGTACGATCATAAAGAGAAATCGTGATATGAGGTATGCTTAGCTAAGGTAATTAAGGCGTATGTATTTGCAACATACGCGTATAGCCGTCGCATTTGACCATTGCAACCTTTTATTGTTTTCGAGCTAAAAAAAACAATGCGTATGTTGAAAATAAATAAGCCCTTAATACAATGCTATTTTTAATAGAAATTTAAAAGAAATTAAACGAGGGGGATGTTTTGAACTGCGAAACATTCCATTTTTTTTCAAAAGCCGCCTCACTCCTGGAAAAAAAAAATAAATGAGGGAGAGCAACTACGAATGGATATGAGCATTAAAATCTGCAGGAAATATATATATCCTGCTTGGGCTAAATAAACTCATTTCTAAATATGTTAACCTGCGAACGCCAAAGTTGGTTGGTATATTTCTAGCGATCTTCCTGATCTGCGACCAGTTGCAAAACTGTGGGACACTCTGGCTCCCAGAAATTGCATTTTTCTTCGAGAAACGTGTCCTCGTTGAAAAACACAAGCAATAATTCTTATTTTGAACTTCCTCTCCCTTTCAAAGTTTTTTCCCTAAAGGTTTGAATGTGATACCAAAATTCAGGCAACATTGATAAGGAGGAGAGGGGTGGACACAAGATATCCATGCAAAAATGTTAAAAATACTTTCTTAACCAAGAGAGTCTCAACTCTTTTTAGACCTGGTTGTAGCAACATATCCAATGTTTCCTTACGGTGTGCCTTACTGATTTTGCTATGTTATCTGTATATTTCAAATAGTTTTCATTTCTTTAGAGTTCCCATAAATTTCCTGCTTGTGAACCTGGCTGTGGCGGACATCCTTTTCGCTACTTTCATTACACCGGACGTTATTTTCAGCGTCTTTCTGACCCACCCAGATGGGCTGACTGGAACGATTTTATGCAAGCTACTGACAGGTGGAAACTTTGCATGGGTCGGAGCAGCAGCATCGGCGTTCACTTTCTCTGCCATCGCCATTGAACGATACTATGCAGTCATGCATCCTCTTAGTAACAAAGGGAAACTTACCAAACGTAAAATAAAGGTGTGTTACTCAAAACATGCAGTGAAGGAGGTGCGGTGGCCTTATGGTTAGTGAGCTGGACTCCGGATCGGGCGGTCCGGGTTCAAGCCCTGGCTGGGGCACATGGTTGTGTTCTTGGGCAAGACAATTTACCCTCATAGAGCCTCTCTTCACTCAGGTGTATAAATGGGTACCGGCAAATTTACTGCTAGGGGTAACCCTGCAATGGACTAGCATCCCATCCAGGGGCAAGTCGCTTTATGTTATAGAAACTGGAATAAGCTCCCTTGGTGGGCCACCTAGCTCGTATGCAAACTTTACCTACTGAAAACAAGTGTTTTGTACGATATTCTTGATTGATATACGGCAATAAAAAGAATAAAATCTGTCTTCTGCCAATGTAAATAAGCGATCAAGCGATAAAATCATAATTGCACACTGAGACAGACTGATAGTGGGAAAATAACTCTAAGTTAGACAGGAAATAAAACTGTATCTTACAAAGTCTTTTCTGTTTTGGTTCCCTAAACTGGGAATAATTTGAAAAAAACCAAATGTGAATTTCCGCAGAACTGAATAACGCAAATTAAGGATGTGACAAATAATTACACTGCAGAGGTTTGGTATAAAGTGATATTTGCCCCCCTCCTTTTCCTTTAGAAAATCAATATCCTTAGGTTGATAATCTACGATTTTAGGTAATCATTGCTGGCTCGTGGATCTTCTCGTTGCTACTCAATATCCCGCTGTTTTTAGTCAGAAAACTTGAGAAGAAAAGTAACCTCTGCATGGATATCTGGCCTGAAGCCTGGATGGATAAGGCTTACAGCTTCATATGGTTGTCCTTTACATTCCTGACCTTAGCACTAATGGCTGGGTTATACTCTAGAGTTGTGTTAGCTTTGTGGTTCAAACGTTATGACGACAATCAGCTCACCCACCATCAACGAGTAAGCATTGGTTATTCAGTTGACAATTTACTTACAAACACCTCAATAAAACTGAAACCTCTATATAGCGACAATAGCAGATAAGGCACAATTCATATTCTAATTCTTTAGATTTTTAGTGTTTCGGTTCCGGCGGTTTTTCGACGGCGCCGCCAATAGAGGAGAGCAATGAAATATACCTACTTCAGACCAAAGAAAACGTTATCAAGGAGAATAAATTTCCAAGGCTGGTTAAGATTATGTTGTACCATACTTGATGCTCATCGTTTAATTCCTTGGACATTTCAGTCTGTTGAAGCTTCGATTAAGCGCCGCATTGTTGTGAACGAATGCGGCGCTAAATAAAGTAAATACGATAATCACTAACTCAACGTTAGAGATCCCTTGTTTTGGTTCCCTTATTAAGAAGGTTCAGTTGTACTAAAATAAATTGGTAATCGAGATATTGTTATTTTTATATACTCAGGGTGTGGCGAGGGTGCGAAAGCGGGTCACTTTGATGGTATTAACTGTCAGTGCTATATTTGGAATCTGTTGGGGCACAGACCTAGTTCTCTATGTCTTGTGGCACCATTCACTCGTCAACATGCGTCCCATGCCAATCGCAATCGCAAACACAATGGTCTTGTTCAATTCCGCTGTCAACCCGTTTGTCTATGCTCTGCTGAACCAACAATTCAGAGAAAAGTTAAAAGGACTGATATGCTGCCATGGGTCCCCTGCACGCAAGTTTCGTCCAGCATCCGAGAAAACTCAGAGAATCGAGCTTGCCACCAATACCAGTTGTCCGACCAACACTGCAGCACCGTGTTTACAGGAGCGAAGTGATCATTTAAAATAAATAACACCTTTCACCTCGATAACACTCAATCAAAATTACTTAATCACTTTTTTTGGTGTTGTCTTAGCTATGTCTAGTAATTAGTAATAGTCAGTCAGTCAGTTGGTAAGTAAGTGAAGCTGAGTTATAGCCAGTGACGGATCCAGGCCTTCATCTAAGGGGGCGCTTTTGAAAGCTTGACTATGAATGTTGAAGTCTGCAAAGATAATTCCGAAAATGCGCTATTTCCGTAATATTAGGGCTCCTCCACTGGATCCGCCACTAGCCCAACACAAATTACCTAGCACTGACAAAATACAACACAAGAAAAATCATTCTAAATTTACATGAAATCTACACCAAATGTCGTGACCTCTTGGTTCGAGTAAAACTCAATCTAGCAAACTCTCCACCTAACCAACGTCATGCACTTGCTACTGCAGCTAGAAACATAGATGCGTCACCTGCACCACATTAACAATGGAAGAAAATCTTACACCTTTAGCAAGAGAGGTGCGGGAGCTTAAGTATTACAAAACTTTTAAATCTACAACCTTGCTGCGTGTTGAAATGAAAAAAGTACAAAAAACAACACATAAACGTGCACTGAATTAAGAACGATTAACAGAATACAGACAAGTCCCAAGCGGTCCTAGTCAAGCTAACACAACAGCAGCAATAACAACACATTTTAAATTGCCTGATCATTCTTTCAAGGGTTTGATACTCATTCGTCTTGAACGTCAATCTACAAACAGTGCTTCTCGCAGAAAAGCGAGTCAGGCCTATCTGATACACAGAGGCCAAACGCTGGTACTAGATGTATCTATATTATGTAGTTTGTATTATTTTATGTTTATTCTTTTCTATCTTGTTATATATAATTCTTTATTATTGCTGTCATTGTTTTTTATTATTTCCAGCATTGTTTAGTCACTTCATTCAATTTTCTTGTAACCTTTTCTACTTGCAACTTTTAGCGTAGCCCTATAACTATAGAAATAGGAGAATCTTACATATAATTTCTTATGGTCAACATGGCTAGCAGCATGGTTCGCGGGGGCCTAAGACGTCGACTCCAGAAATAGATAGGCCTGGGTATGCCACCTTTGTTAACATTAAGGTTAATGTCAGCTTATATCTGTGATATTAGACATCCATGTTGTGGTCAATTGGCAGCTGTAAAATCAAAGGTACTTGCTGACCAATAACGCATGACCATATCACGGGCTCATTTTTTTTTAATGTGAACGCTGGTACTGGTTTTCCAATGCATTGCAGACTCAAATCCTAATTTTCTGTAGGTTAATGACAGCAAAAATTTCTGCGATTGGAGCTGACCATTTGTTTAGCCTATGAAACCTTTTTTCGAGTAGTCGAGTACACCAGGCGTATTTTATAATAACAATGACAGTATTTTAAAAAGCAGCATTTTCATAAAATTATTAAGAATTAGCAAGAAAAGGTACACAAGTTCATAAGCTAGAAGTCTACATGTAGCAAAAAAAAATAAATGAATAAATCACTTTATTTAAGTGTCGATGTATTTAGCACTGCTGTGGTAATTGGGGACACTGTAAATATGAGGAAACAAATATCATAAATCAAACAGAAACTAGTTAAAAAAAGGCAAAAAGCATTTGGGCGCGTGCTATGTTCTTCGTGAGTAAGTTATTTTTAGAACAAATCTTGCGCGCGAGAAAATGACGTACTCTATGCCGACATGTGCACGTGCAGTAATGGCTTGGGTGTGCAATGCGTTTCTACCAAATTGTTGCAAATTACGGCCTTCGGTCGCGTCGTACATTTTGGTGAGGGCCCTTCGTTTTGGGGGACTGTGAAAAGAAGTAAGGAAGAAATATGTCAATTGTTTTTCACCATTAGCGCGAAGGTGTTTGTCGATAGCGACGCTTCAAAGGGCAGTCAAGACGAAGGAACTAAGTAGGCAAATAAAACAGGTCTAACCGGAAGGCAAACGCTTCTCACCCGAATTGCAAGTGAGCCAATCAAATGCCGCGAACGACAAATGCTTTAACGCGATTGGCTTCTAGTTCGCGGAAAAGCCTTTCAAAAATAGTCTACTCGCGAAGGACATATTTCAAGGACCATTAACGGAGCTGTAGATTTCTAGTTTATGAACTTTTAATATTATTGATCAAATATTAACCGCCATTGTATACTCCGAATTCAAAGGTTAGAGCCGCTGAGTTATCGACTTTCGTAATGCACCTAATAAATGAAAAAATAATGAAACTAAACCTCACAAACAGTCATCCAGCGGGAAGGTTTTTGTCCCGTGGGATATTGTAATTTACATTTCTTTGTTCGAACAGCCGTCAATTATTATTAAAATTTGCGTTTACTCTTTAAGGATTTTGAACATTTGCGTTATCTTTAAATAAATACATGCTAAGTTTTTATTACTTAAACTTAAAAGTGATCTGGAAGAGTTTAAAACAAAATTCCAGTTATTGACCTATGATTTTTAGCTTAAAAAGTGGACAAAAAAGGTGCTTATTTCAATTTTATACATTATTCACTAATTCAGCGACCAATAGTTTGGTCAATAAAGAAAAAATGTATTTATTTATACTTCTTATAAGACGTGTCTTTCAAATGTTTATGTCTATTGAAATAAGCCACGCGAAGTTTTGAAATAGTTTTGTTGTTAAACTGCCATGTTATACAAAGGATTTCCTCTACAATTTCCTTTCAATTGAGTTTTGAATTCAACCTTTAAATAATAGATTCGACCAACGATGAATTGAAGCTCGGGCTGCAAACAACTAAAGAACCAAATGGTGATTTTAACTGATTTGATGTAGACCTAAATTGTAGAAATTTATCACGTACAAACGACTGGAATTTGCTTGGCAATGAAGATTCACCAATTTAATCAATTGGTAAGGTTTCTGTCTTTTTTTTACTACAACTTCTAGGTTTTAACAAAGAATCCTGTTACTATTCAGTAATCAGCTTCACTTAAAAATGGAACTATAGTTTTGTAAAGAACAATGTTATAAGCTAAAAAACTCTTCATTGATAAGTTTTACACCAATTGTCTTTGTCCTGTTACCAGTGATCAAGAGAAATGTTTTAAAACGCGATTGCTGAGAATTCACATTGCCAACAAAGTTGTACGATAAAGTGACATCTTATAACTTATTAGTGCTAGCGTGCATCCATAACTCAAATGTCAGAATGTCCGTGCATCCGAAATCTGATATCAGCACGACTTCCACTCGCAAACTACTTTAAATCAAGCATACATCGGGGAAGTTTTAATGAAAGACAAAAATAGTACTTTTAAACTAAAGCACACGAGTAAAAGTGATGAGACTTCCGTTTGCTCTACACGAGTTTTTTTTTTAGATTAGAAAATAATCAGTACGAAACACTATAAACTTTGACAATATGTTTACGGTGAACACGCAAACAGCATCACTGAGCATCGAAAGGAAAACATATTTTTCGGTCGCCGGACTATTAGACAATAGAAAATAATTTTTTGGGGGACTTATTTAACCCTTGAAACCCAAATACCTAATCCACGTACAAATTACCCTGAATAATTACCATTCATTGTCGTATTGCAATCTTATGATTGCGCGAAATTCTTAAATAATGAACGTAATTTTCTATTGGTGATCATTTTGTTAGTTCCCATAACCTTTTCTCTTCATTAAGTCTAAATATAATGAGGAGAAACGTGATGTTTGTCCATCTTAAAATGATTCATGGAAAAGCTGGACGCACGGATTCTTATTCACGACAGGCAAAACTTTCTGAGACAAAAGATTAACGGGTATCTTTCCGAAAGTTTTAAAAACGAGTGAATACAAATCCAGTCAAACCACATTCTATGCTGTAGCTTGTTTATTTTATCTCATCTCATTCTTGAGGTTTTGTTTAGCTTGTTCTGTTCCGCTTTTCCTTTGTATAAAATTAAAGTTCGCTAAGAAAAAGTTCTCTAAAAGAACCGTTGTTTTTATGTTTCAAAAACACAAACCGCAGTCAAGAGCAAAAACTGCAGCTCTGCGTTTTCACTCTCAGCCTGGTTACAAGCCATTTGAGTTTTCGTGCTTTTATTAGTTGAATGCTGATTGGTGACATTTTCACATGCAAAGAAAAGTTTGAGGGAAGCTATAAACTGGATGCATTGCTTTCTTCACTTGTGAGAAAATATAGCAAATAAAGAACTCTATTTGAACCGTTTAGTGTTTTATAAATACAACAAATACCTCTTAAGTTTTGGACTTGCGAAGTTCAAATACTCTCATAAATTAATTGCCATTGGCTGCGCCTCGAGCAAATCTTATCAGTCTTTTCCTTTTCCGCGCTCTGTCAACTTCCCGTGGAGAGTTAACACGATCTTATCGCTAACTATTTTGGGATGTTTTGAATTATTATTCATGTATTCATGTATGTATTATCGTACATGTATACCACTTTTTTTTTCTGATAACTTTTTTTTTCTGAAAACGAAATGTTGTTTAGGTTTGCTGCATGTATTCTCAATGTGGGAAGGGTAAGGCTGGTCTTCTTTTCAAACTAGCAAATAGTGCTGCAAATCAGGACTTTGAAGAATGGCATTCTAATTCTTAAATTACCATATTCAACCGTACATTTGTACGAAAAAATATGAGCCTGGTTCTGACAGGACAAGACAACAAAAATAATTACACGACATCTTGCAAATTTCAATTCATTTTTCTTTTCCTAGACGAAAGGAAGAATGTTGAGATTAACACAGTTCTCCATAATTGGTATCTACCACACCCTGACGATTATCAGTGCAACTATGGATTATAACAACGAAGAAAGATCTCAGAGAGGAATGGCATTGTTGAACCACACATACAAGTCTCTCTTCACTGAAAACTATCCCAGCTGCCTTATGGCGTGCATGCATGACTCACAGTGCATGAGTTTAAACTACTGGTGGAATATTCCGCAGTGTGATCTGAACAACAAAACCAAATATTCAGCTGAAGCAATAGTCTTCAGCCGAGACACATCCTCCACATACATGGGATTGAATAGACAACCAGGTATTTTACCCCAGAAAAGCTTGCTTTAAAAATCACTTAACTGTCTCTACAACAGTAAATTATTATTATTTTACAACAGTAAATTATTTTTATTTTTTTTTAGTATCTAGTTACTTAATAACAAACTTACAAATTATAAAAGGTACATTTCACTTAACAGACAAAAGACACGATGAATGAACAAAAAGTGACTAACAACAAAAGAAAAAACGACATGCGACTATACAATAAAATGCCAGACAGTATCTAATTATATTAGCGGAGCTCCAGCGGCCGGAAGGGTCGCGAGTGGAGCCCCATTACTATAGAATAAGGAGAAAAAGAAATAGGAGAACCATACATTCGAGTTTTCAAGGCCATCATAGCCAGCGGCACGGTTCGTGGGCGGATGCGCCCTACGTGCGTACGTGCGTTGGTCGCACAGCATGGCGCCCGTTTGGGTGGCCATACGTTGTCATGTCAGCCTCGTCAGTTTAGATCTTGGACATTGGACACCCATGTAATAGTCAATTGACAGCTGTCGAAACAAGGTATCCGCTGACCAGTACCACATGACCATATCGCGGGCACACGTGAAGAGCTCATCGAGGCCACGTATTTTTTAAGTTGACCGCTGACAAAGTATTATTTTGCATTGGGTGGCGAGCTCAAATCCTATTTACTGGGTAATGGCAGGATTTGGTCAGCGAAATTTCTACGATTGGAGCTGACGATTTATTCCTTTCTTGCGACTTAAATGACAGCGGAGCGGAGCTCCGCTTTTAGGTTTGGCTAAATATATATATTAAGTTAATTGTAAAACAACTATTTCCGTTTAAACTGGTGCTGAAACAGTGATGGAAATCGTGACTGAGAAACTATTTCTGACCATCTTTTGAATATTGTGGTTTTACTCATCATCAGTACTTTAACTTTTTATAGAAATAACTAGAGATTGGTACCGCTCCTGTAGACATGTGCATCCTTTAAATGGTAATGGAGAGTATCCTATTATTGATCCCACGTTATCGACCGGAAACCCTTCAACTGCATACTGTGACATGACCACTGATGGAGGTAAATGAAACTAATTAAAACAAAATTTTGCACGTGACGGTACTTTCTTACAAAATCCACAGGCGCTTCGTCCATTGTATTCAAGTATCAAGAGATTTGAAGTTATGCAAGGCGCTGCATTGCGATGGTTTTCTACCTGTAAGATATGTTTGCTGACAATTTGGTGAATAATGTAACGATTAATTACATCATTAATTAATAACGATTAATTACATCATTAATAATTAATTAATTAATTAATAATTAATAATTAATTAATAACGATTAATTACATCATTAATTACATTGGAAATAATTAATTAATTACTTACATTGGAAATATCAGCTGATCAGACGATATTCCGAGCGATTTCGCAAGACAAATGTTTATAAATTGCTTTTTGAGACGTGGAAGACAAGTTTAAACTTCACAGATGATTAAGTAGTTCCTCGGTTTATTGCGGACGACAAAAACAACGGAAATAAAACCGCCAAGAAAGGAAAATTAGTTAAGACTGCAAATTTGATGGTAAGATTATCCTGATTTCTAAATAAAACATTGAAGAAAGTTACAGAGGTCGTGAAATTTTGTCTTGCCGTGTTGAAAGTCTGCTGGGTAGTTCTTATATCTCAACAAAGAACACATTAAGTTACAAAGTTGTCACTCTCTCACTTAATAATTTCGAGTTTGAATATGTCGAGGAGCAACGCAACTCAGTGTTAAAGCCGAAAATAACTCGAAGCTCGTCATAGAGAAAAACGAAGCGAAGCAAAATCCTGTTGCTTTTATGATTCCATTCTCAATCACGCCATTCCATATTGTTAGCGTTGACCTAAACCATGCCTGTGAAACTTAAACTTTTCGATCAAACCAAGAATACCGGCTTCGAAAAACGAAGCAAAATCCTGTTGCTTTTATGATTCCATTCTCAATCACGCCATTTCATATTGTTAGCGTTGGCCTAAACCATGCCTGTGAAACTTAAACTTTTCGATCAAACCAAGAATCCCGGCTTCGAAAAACGAAGCAAAATCCTGTTGCGTTTATGATTCCATTCCCAGTTCCCATTTGCCATTTCATATTGCTAGCGTTGTCCTTAATCGTGCTTGTGAAACTTAAATTTCTCGATCAAACCAAGAATACCGGCTTTGAAAAACGGTTGCCATGTTTCTCAGTTCAAGCCGAGAAAAAAAAAGCCTAAAACAAGGTGCAAATCCGGCATGTCGCTCTAGAAACGTCCAAATGTGTACCTCGGCAAACTGCTATCTAGATTGCATTTCCTTGTAATTTTAATCAATTTCCTTGTAATCTTAACAGACGTTCTGATTATCTTTGTGTGCACTTCGTAGTTCAGATTCAATTCACTTGCACCCACCCCCCCGTCCCAATAATTTACGTGCTATCATTATCCTTGTGAGACTAAGGACTGCTGCGTTTGCATCCGTAGCTATATAATAAATTGCTCATTGACTGCGTTTGGTCGGGTTGGACGCCCGTTTGTTTTGCTCTGTACGTCCTGATCTCGTGCCAATTGTTCTCCAGTCCGACCCGTAAACGCTCCTCCCCAAAGGACAGAGTGGAAAAATATAAACTCCCTGTTCGTAGGGCAGGAACTAAAAGTTAGCTTAAACTTTAATAATAATTATGTAGAAATCCCTAGTGACTATCCCTTCACTCGAGTTGTTTTTTTTCCCTTAGGTGGCTGGACTGCTATTCAAAAGATAATATTCACGGAGTCGAACCTTCGTCTTGAAGATAAAGCCTACGGTTTTAAAGGTCTCTCCAATTACAGTGATCACCGCCAGACTGCCCCTTCAAAGGTTTTGCAAGTCTTAAAAAATGAAATGGGCTTCAAGCAACTTCGATTTTACTGCCACAAGAAGAAAGTTGGAACAGTGTTCCACATTATGACCAATATCAATCCCTTGGGGGAGGCTGTGGTGGATTACTTCATTGACAACAATCAGACATCAATCCGGACCCAGGCTTGTGGCTCCTACACGGTTCTTCCTGATGACAACTCTACACTGTCAAGGGATTGCAGTAAGTTAGGTGGGAATGGCACTCATGCAGATGGAAAATGGGTTGCCTCTTGGGTCACTGCAGATGGATATCGCTTGTGGCAACTCATATTGACGCGTGCCTATAGTCATCGTTTCAAATCACATCCCAAGCAACGTTACTGTGATGATCGGAACAACGGAGAGGAATCTCTTTCTCCCGGAGATACTTGGGCTGTGTTTGTGCGCTGATTTGACATCTTGCCAGACAAATTGCGTAACATTACAACCTTTTGCCCTGATAGAAATTTCACCAGGGCCATTTGGAAGCTCGTTAACGCGAACAAATGATCAAGTTAGAATAAAAATCATTTCAGTTATTTCGGCAAGCTCATAAAGAGTTTCTACATTGAGAGTAAATTCATTAACGCTAATAAAGTTCCGCTTTAATGCAGATAGCCTACTATAATACTCTTGAGTAATTTTTTACTATAACTCTATTTATTTTTCTTCTTCGGAGCCACCTTAAATTGTATGAAAATTTATGGAAGCTCAGAACACCATGTGCAGAATTGTTTAAAAAATTTGCCTAAAGTTGCGTCTTGTGTTGCTGATCAAAATTTAACAATGAAAATAGTGGTCACCGAATTCGTTTTTGAGTTATTAGTAGTCAAAGCTAAAGTTAAGGGTGTATTTAGGGCCGATTCGCACTAGCGGACAAGTTTTAAATGTCATAACATTTTTGACAAAAACAAAATTGTCGCGACAAGTCATAGACATTTTGAAGAAAACAAAAGGTGTAATTATTATTAGAATAGCTCTGCATGTGCAGGACATCGGCCCCTTTGAAGATTTGTCCGTCTTGACAAAATTTGCCGTTGTCCAACAAGTCGTTCGCACTTGTTTTTGCAATTGTTTGACAAAATGTATCGCGCGTGCAACGCGGACCAATCATAAGACAACTGCTTCTTTGTTTTCCTGAAGTGTTGGACAAGTTCTAGGTCTCAAAAAACGTATTCGCACTTGTTTTCTGTAACAAGTGACACACAAGTGATGAAATCTACCAATTGTTACAAAATTTGTCCGCTAGTGCGAATTGGCCCTTAGGTTATACTGCTGTAATGGTAACCAGATATTGGACTTAGATTGAAGTTTGATACAATTTTTTTTAAGATAGAAATCGTTATTTCCATGGCAACCATCAACTGAAAAACATGAAATCAGTTAAATCTGAATTATACGCGAATCAGATTTGACGTAAAAAACTGACACCAGTATCTGAAACTATGGTGTACTGCATTGCACATAAAATATACAAAAAGAAAAACAATTCTGTATGTTTGATTTCGAATAAATTGCAAATAGATTTCAAACCGTGGTTTTTGTATGATAACGAGAATTGGACCGAGAAGCAGACACTACGTTTATGAAATTTTCAAATATATGCAATAAAATAACAATGACAATGGCAACGAGAACGTCACAGAACACGTCAAGTGGTTTTTCAAAAAAAAAAGAAAGAAAAAAGAAAAAACGCTTGCATTAATTGTTTTCTGGAGAACATGAACCTCGCAGTGGAATTTCAATGTTTAGTTTTGGAATTTCAAGCCGAATTCAAATGTTCAGCTATATTTAGCGACAATTATACTCGTCAAGTTTTAAGTATAAACACACCTGCTGGCACATGGAGTTTCAGTAACTAATGCATAGCTAATCATAGATGTGATTTGCTAGGATCAAACTGCTTGTCAATACTTTTAACTTCATGTAATTTAGATACCTTTTCACGCCAAATAGGGAACACTTTTAATAGTAAGATTCATATTCAGTTGCAGTTATTCTGCACCTAATTGTGTAAGCGCACTCATTGTGCTTTGTTAACGAAACCACATTTGTAAAGCTGCTCTTTTTGCGATAACATTTCTAGTACAAATTTGAGCAATAAACTGCTTTTGTAGCCAAATTCTCTCTTCCCCTTTACTTTCGTAGAAGTTCTAGTGAAGTAGATCTTTTGGTAACAAGGAATCGTGACTGATTTCTGTTCCCGCAAGCCCGGTGGAGCTTCATCCTCCCGTGTTTTGAGAGCATCCCCCCTACAGTTCCAAAGTTTCCGTTTATCTGAAACGCCTATGGGAACAATGCTATCTAGCCAGTGTTAAGCCAACTGAGAACAACAACTTGAAGCTAAAATCATATTCCGTATGTTGAAAATAGATTCTCAAATAAGTATAAGTTACTGAATAGATTATGAAAGTGATAAATGATCATCGCAGTGAATTTCCAATTTAAACAATTGGAAAAAAGAAGCCTGAAAAAAATTCAGGGCTTCAACGGGATTCAAACCCGTGACCTCCGCGAAACTGGTGCGATGCTCTACCAACTGAGCTATGAAGCCACATTGGAAGCGAGGTCAATTGTGAGTTCATATTTTCCCGTGAGAGGAGTGAAATGATGTAATGTATATAAAAAGATTCATATATGAACTGCGAATGTATATGAAAGTGATAAATGATCATCACAGTGAATTTACAATTTAAGCAATTGGAATAAAGAAGCCTGAAAAAAATTCAGGGCTTCAAAGGGATTCGAACATGTGACCTCCGCGATACCTGTGCGATGCTCTATCAACTGAGCTATGAAGTAACGTAGCGACCTGCTAAACGTGGAACCAAAACTCACTCAATACTACGTATGGTTTCTAAAAATATTTCTATAATTTTAACCATGTCAACAGGTTGTTTAGAAATTAGTCTTCTTTGTAAATGGTTTGCTTCACTTGGGAAATAAAACGAAGGTCAGTTGGTGTTTTCTTCCACACCAGATAGGAGGTACAGTGGAACCCCGATATAACGATCCTCGATGTAACAATATCCTCGGTATAAATAAACAATAGCCTCCATTTGGCGCGAAAATATGCACGGATATTTGTCCGCGGACATTATCTGTCCCGAGAAGCGAACAGTTTTTCGAGAGCGAAGCTAGAGGAAAACTGTCAGCTTCGAGGAACAGATAATGTCCAAGGACAAATATCTGTGCATATTTTTGAAGCCAAATGGATGCTATTGTGTTTATTATCCTTCAAATATTTTGTTTACAAGGCCGCATTTCGGGAGACCTTTTCTCAAAAGCTTTTTAAACGCCAAAGAAATTCTGTCAGCGCTCAAAATATTATTAGTCTGTTCAAAGTGTTTAGTTTTATTCGTTTTGACAATTTACTCGAGATATAAGCTAAACTTGCTAACGTAAATCGCAAAGTTCGAAAACTGGGGAATATCACTTGGGGAATATCTTATGATATTATTCCCCAGTTTTGGCTGCGTCACGTGACGTATTTAGACCAATCGCGCGCGCGAAAAATATTTGATGGATTATAACGATGAATATTCTATGTCCCGGCAAAAGTTACATCAAAATGTATGGGACAGAACCCCGATATAACGATCTTCGATATAACGATATTTCCGATATAACGATGAGAATTTAGTGGACCGAACGTAAAATCTTCCCCGATATAACGATATTATCAGTACACAGTCACAATTTAAGCAAAACATTGAATTTAATCCAATAACATTACAGTAATCTCTAACGTTTTTGACAACAGCTTTGTACTATGATGATAGGAAAATGATGCTGTATTCTAAGCTTCTTCATCGAGTGAAAAAGTATATGTTAGGTTTACCGCGATATAACGATATTTTCGGTTATTTTACGGCCATATCGTTATATCGGGAATTTCGATATAACAATTCCTCGATATAACGGTGTAATTTTACTGCTCCCTTGCCATATCATTATATCGGGGTGGCACGGTACATGGCTAAAATTCAAAGTTTAAAGCTTATTTTTTGCTTACCGGTGAGAAATGCTTTTAAGCAACCTTGGTCTAACCTTCTGTAGTAGAGATTTCCCTCTTTTAGAAAATAAAGAAAGGAAATTAGCTATAATCAAATTTGCGTTGTAAAACGCTAAATCTCCTTAGTAGGGAAATTTTTAATTGTTTTTCTTAGAACGGCTGACTAATTGTAGTGAAAGTTAAAGAAGTAAAAGAGTTCTTTATCATTCGAGTTAAAAAGATAACGTTCAAAAAAGACCTATAATGTCTATTATTAAACACAACAGTTCATTTAGCTCTCGAGATGACGATGAAAGTCGCTCTAGGGAGAGAAATAACGTGCTTGATCTTCATTAGGTAATAAGAAACAAAACGTCTGCATACGAGCCTAGTGGTCCATCAGGCCGGAGCTTATTCCCGTTTCCGAAGCATGAAGCGGCTAGCAGTATTTCTACTTCCACCTGGATGGGATGCTAGTCCATCGCAGGGTTATCCCCAGAATTAAATTGCCGGTACCGGTTTCTACACCTGGGAGGAGGCACTGTCAGAGTTAAGTGTCTGTCCACGAGCACAATACAATGACGTTGGCTAGGGCGCTCAATCTGGAGTCTAGCGCGCTAACCATTAGGCCACCGTGCCTCACACTTTATGTCAATGCTATAGGACAAAACAATCCATAGTAGGACACGCGCCTAAGAATTTTATAAACAAAATTTCCCTTACAACAATCGACAGGCTCTTTTCGCATTAACTTTGGAGGCTTGGCAGTCACCTCTGCTACTGAGGATGCTGACAATAACTCCAAGCCAGTTCCGAACCAGTATTGCATTCTCTTCAAGAAATAGTCTCCTAATTAGCACATTTTATCTTCGCTTTTGTTCATGTTATTTTTTTCATCTCGCCTTTTTTGTGTATATTATATTCATCTTGTATTCCATTTTTATCCGTCGAAGGCTGTAGAGCGACGAATAGATGGAAGAACGTCTCCCATAGAGGTTGCTTCCCTCCTTTTCATTTGTATAATGACATGTGGCAAGATCATATATTCATTGACCGACAAAAAAGCTGGGATTAATTTTACTTAAGCTTAGAAAAGTAATATTGTTAAGATATGTTTAATGATGATTCATATAGGTTTTCTGATCCTCCGATACTTTTGGCAATTTTCAGTATCAACAATCCAATAAGAAAAAATGTTGTAAATAATTCACTTACTTTGTCATTATTAAATTTACTTTACAAGCAAAGCGTTCACGGCGTCATAAAAAGCGATTGGGTTCCAAGGTAATGGAAGCTTTGTAAATCAATTTTACAGTCATTTCCTCGTATGCTTTCAGTATTCTAAATAATGCTAACTGACTTGCGTACAAAAATCGCTGTAGCGGAATTTTATAACTGCTTCCGACGAGCATTCTTCAACGGCAAGGTTCAAGTTGCGTTCGTTAGGGAAGCTTAACGAAAATGTACATTTGCCTATGTTTGGCTGCTTTTCTCTGTATGTTCGTTGGCTGTCGTTTCTTTATGCTTTTGATGTATTTCTTTGTCGGAAGTATTTAAAACGACTGTTGCCTATTTTAGCCTGTCTACAAATTTGCTGCACGGCTTATTACGCACTGTTGCTATGGAAACATACTCCTGTAGAGAATTTAGTATGTTGCGTGTGCTATAATTAGCGTAAAGGTAGATATTCTATCAGATATGAAAAAAAGAAAGATATTTAGCTTGTTTTATAATTTTTTTTTGTCTTGTGTACACGCTGTTGAAAAGTACAAAGCGTAGTCGATGGAGTGAAAGTCTGGTAAATATACAATGACTCTGTTAGTCACCAAGTTTATTATTCCATTGCGAGATTCGGCCTTAAAAAAATTCCTATAATTGTTAAACAACAAGCAATTGTGAATTAGCCGACTTTGCTTTTAATTCCTTAATACTTTTCTTCGAGTTTAGCAAAACAGTGTCCAGCGAGATTAATTTCTCCAAAAAATGTCATGTTGAGTATGAGTAAAAACAAAACTGTAATAAACCAAGTGATGTGCTGAAATGGTTTTTATTTTTCGATGTGTCGTATACAATTAACGAATCACAGACGTTTATTCTTGCCGAGCATTAGGGTTTCACCACGGTTTTCCTTTCAATTAATTTTTTAAAACCTTCAAATTATACAATTTACCAACTCTGAATTGCGAGTCGGTCTGGCTGCATCCAAAGAGGCTTTTCTCGAACAAATCATGTCTTAATCCCTTTTAGTCCAAATTACTTACTTTATTTAACGTTTTTAGAATTGATCACCTAGAATGTTATTAAGAAGCCACACTGCAGATGAACTAAAACTTGCTCGACAATGAGGATTCAGCACTTCAGTTCGGTAAGGTCCCCTTCTCTCTTTCTTACAATATGAGGTTTTTAATCAAACAATTATTTCGGACAATAAACTAATTATTATAGAAAATACGTGGTAGACAATGATATATTTTAAGCATAAAAACACTGAGTTTTGCACCAGTTTTTGCCGTTTTGTTGCCAATGATCTAGACATATGCTGGGAAAGAAATGTTAAGGCGATTGCCGCTGTAAATTTCAAAACCCACGGATACAAAAACGGTGGAAAATGTTTGGAAAACGAGCTTTCTAAAGCATGGAAATAAGCAGCACAAGAAACTGCAAAATTTGACACCATAAACAATAACCATTCAGACCGCTTGGGTATATTTTTTTAGCCACAATACCGAGAATATTTTACTTTCGAAATAACTTTTTAAAGTTGTTTGACGATATGCAATTTTAAATTGTAGTGATATGCAAATTCAGTGTTCAACCCGATGGTCAATTGAAGAGAGTAGAAAGACAAAGTTTGTTATTTGTAATTTTTAGTAGCTTTGTTATTAAGAGTTGCTTCATGTTTTAGTTGTGCGGTTATCGAGTTTTTAACTGTACTTGGGTCATTTGGAGAGCACTCGTGAATATAGAGTTGCTCTAAGCTACGCCTCAAAGAACTACTACGCTTCTCCGTTGCCGGTTTCCATAGCGAAGCATGCCCAAAATCAAGACGTTGATGATATGCATCTCAGTATTGACATTACTATTTCCAGTTGCCGGATGCTAACACGCTGTAAGGCAGTTTAGCAACAGATAACTATGGGAAATTTATGATGCCAATTGCAATTCATTTTCTTTAGACGAAACGGAGAGTATGGAGCTTAACACAGTTCTCCATGCTTGGTATCTACCACACTCTAACGATTATCAGCGCAACTGTGGAATATAGCAACGAAGAAAGATCCCAGAGAGGAATGGCATTGTTGAACCACACATACAAGTCTCTTTACACTGAAGACTATCCCAGCTGCCTTATGGCCTGCATGCATGACTCACAGTGCATGAGTTTAAACTACTGGTGGAATGTTCCACGGTGCGACCTAAACAATAAAAGCAAATATTCAGCGGATGCAAAGGTCGTCAGGAATGGTGTATCCTCTACATATATGGGGCTTATGAGAGAGGCAGGTATAAAGACAAAAATACGATTAATTCTGCTATCTTTTAACTATATGGCGCCAATATGCCTTAGTGCACTGAGGCTCCTATATCGGGTGTTATTTGTTAAATCATGTCAATCGTGGTAAAAAATGTGATTAAGAATCGTTTGTGACTCTTATCTGCATGTGATATACTTTTCTACTAGAACAAGAAATACCTAGAGCCCAGTACCACTCCTGCAGACACGTAGATCCGTCAAGTGGCGATGGAGAATATTCTATTGATCCCACACAGTCAGGAAATCCTTCTAAGGCTTATTGTGACATGACTACTGATGGAGGTAAATCAAACATAATAAAATAAATACTTTTTTTGGTAACGTTCCTTGAAACCAGGGTTTTTTTATTCGTTTCACTATGGCCTTATAGTCGGGTAGAAAGGTTCTGAAAAAAAATAAAACCGAACGCAGGTGAACGCGAAGGGTACAGGGGGAAAAAAGCTCCACACTACCAGACAACTTGCGGGTAACCCCTAGCATTAAGCGACTAGGAATATTGCTGCTTCCTTCAACAAACAACAAGTCACCTATACACCGAGGTACCAATGTGCATGCTTAGGTCGAGGAAGTCTCTCGCCCAAGAGCTAGTTCATCGCTTGAACCTTAGAGATCATAGCAGATTTTTCAATCCTGCCAATCATTAGTCTCACTCTTATAAACCTCGAAAAAATATAGTCAACGAGCCGATGGCCAAAACAATGTGTTTTATCTGTATGTATTTCAACCAGAAATTACGTCAACGTCGTTTACTTCTGCGTCAATATTCTTACCGGGACCCGCGCGAACAATCGCCCTAACTTTCTATTCCACGGGCCCAGTGCCCAGTGCCCAGTGCCCAGTGCCCAGTGCCCAGTGCCCAGTGCCCAGTGCCCAGTGCCCAGTGCCCAGTGCCCAGTGCCCAGTGCCCAGTGCCCAGTGCCCAGTGCCCAGTGCCCAGTGCCCAGTGCCCAGTGCCCAGTGCCCAGTGCCCAGTGCCCAGTGCCCAGTGCCCAGTGCCCAGTGCCCAGTGCCCAGTGCCCAGTGCCCAGTGCCCAGTGCCCAGTGCCCAGTGCCCAGTGCCCAGTGCCCAGTGCCCAGTGCCCAGTGCCCAGTGCCCAGTGCCCAGTGCCCAGTGCCCAGTGCCCAGTGCCCAGTGCCCAGTGCCCAGTGCCCAGTGCCCAGTGCCCAGTGCCCAGTGCCCAGTGCCCAGTGCCCAGTGCCCAGTGCCCAGTGCCCAGTGCCCAGTGCCCAGTGCCCAGTGCCCAGTGCCCAGTGCCCAGTGCCCAGTGCCCAGTTGTTTTTGGCGATCACGTGTCATGCTGGTGACCTTGCACGTATATACATTGAGCTCCCCAGCTCGCGTGTACTCTGTCTTTTCGTGTATTGCTGGAGGACACAAGTTTCAGCGACCCTCCCTCCTCCCTGCAGCGATGACTCTCACGCCTGCGAACTTGGAGCTCTTGCTTCTTCTCACCTCCGGAGTCGCCTCATTCCCATACCTTAACAATATCCGGGGTGATTTTGAGTAAGGGCTCCGGTGGGAATTAGTTCATATCAGGTGTAGGCGCATCTGAGAATATTCGAGGCGAGGTATGTTAGTAAATGATTCAGGATTTTTTGTCTGTTGGATATTTCCGATTCATGTTCGGTTGTTTTACATTCGTAGGTGGCTGGACTGCTATTCAAATGATTTCATTCGCAGAATCCAACCTTCGTTTTCAAGATGAAGGTTATGGTTTTAAAGATCTTTCCAAGTACAGTGATCACCGCCAAATTGCTTCATCATCGACCTTGCTGCGGCTTAGAGATGAATTGGGGTTCAAGCAAATCCGATTTTACTGCCATAAGAAGAAAGTCGGAACCGTGTTCCACATTATGACCAATATCAATCCCCTTGGGGAGTCAGTGGTGCAGTACTTCATCGATGACAACCTAATATCAACTCGGCCCCATGCATGTGGCTCGTTCACCATTCTTCCCGATGATAACTCTACAATGTCCGAAGACTGCAGTAAGTTAGGTTGGAATGGCACTCACGCAGATGGCAAATGGACAGCCGTGTATGCCAGAGGGGGAAATCGCATTTGGCAGGGAGTACAACGACCAGCAGATCGTCATCGTTTCTGTTCATTTCCCAAGCGTCGTGACTGTGATGACTGGGAGGGGGGTGAGGCTTCTCTTTCTCCTGGAGATACATGGGCTGTATTTGTGCGTTGAGTTTAATGGTTAATTGCAGTAAATGGTCGACACTATTTATTTTGTTTTGAATAGTATCGTTAATTGCTTGTGGCATTACATGAAATATAGCAAAAGCGCAAAGCGCAAACAACTAAATCAAAAACGACATTCGTAAATTTCCATCATTCTTTTATGTCTCTGGAAAATTTCAGCTCAATCGTACCCCAAACAGCCGAGATATTAGCGTTTAAAACTGAAGATGTAGGACAAGCAAAATTTTGCCTAATGAATTTATTCATGAGCAGGTGTCACCCGCGACCTTAAGGTAAATTTTCGTTGTTTTGTTGAAAAATCAAACTGCTCTCCCACAACTATGGATTTTCTTAGAATTGGACACAACTACGCATGAGTAGAATAGTATTTGAGCAAAATCACTGTGGGACGGTAATACGCCCGAGCAGACCATTATTTGTAGGCAGTTATTTGTAGGTCACGCGGTAGGCTCTCGGCTTATGAAAAGAAAGAGAAAAATGCTCGAATGACAATACTTGTTATCACACTGTAATTGGTATCCTTCTCAGTGCATTTATTTCAAACCCACTAGCGGGTTTCTGTTACTTGTATTGAAGATAGATGAGAGTTAAATCCCAAACATGTTTATTATTAAAAATGCCATGATTAACTTAAGAATAATTATGTTTTACTTAAAATTGAGAGTGATCTGGAGGAGATTGAAACAACGTTAAAGAATTGATTATTACAAATTTATGTATTATTCGCTAATCCAGCAACAAAATAATTTCAAAGCAGCTTTTAGCTTAATTTGTAAAAATCAGGGAAAAATGGTTTAATCAATTAACAGGTAACGAATCTATTTATTAAGGAAGTGTCTCAAATTTTAATGTCTATTGTAATAAACCAAGTAAAGTTCTGAAATTGTTCATTAGCCACTCCAATTAAGTAATACCAAGGGGTTATTCTTGTGGAGCGTTAAGAATTCACCACCCTTTTCTGTCCAATTGTATTATTTATACCTTCAAATAATAAAACTGACCAACTCTAAATTGCGGGTCGGGCTGCCTGAATCTAAAAAAGCTTTTGGCGGCAAATCACGGCTGTAACCCTTTGATCCAAATTATTCAGTTCATTTAAAGTTTTCAGAATTTATCACCTAGTATCTAAGTAATGAGAAGCCACTTAACAAATTAATCAAAAAATCTTGGTCGACAATGAAGATTCAGCAGCTCAGTTTGGTAAGCTTTTCTTTTCTCTCGTTTTTGCAATATGAACTTTTTCGTCTTAAGAAAGAAGTCTTACGACATTAAACTATTATCGTCACCGAAAAAATGTAATTAGAAAATATGTGGTAAACAGTGATATATTATAACCATACTTTTTGAGTTTTGCATTAATTTTAGTTGTTTGTTAGCAATGATCTACGAATATGCAGAGATAGTAAACGTTAAAGTGATGGCTAATAATTGAAAGGAGCTTAATCCTTTAAGTTGGTAACAAAGAAATGGGAAAAATTCATGGTGAGCAAGGCCATTTACTTGGTTCATATGCGGCACGCGTCCTGTATATTGTTAGGAAGTAGTGCAACTCCTTAAACAAATCATGACACAACAACGACTATCATAAATCCTGGTGTATTGTGCCTTAGACTAGTTGGCCATTACACTGAGGTTGCACACGAATGCCGTAGTAGGTGAGAACAATCTTACAATAATAAAGCTAACTGACAAAAAAGTCAAATTTAATTAAATATCATAACTAAACCTGAGTGGAGAATTGAATACGCGCCCAGAGACACTCGGAGGCCAGATAGAACCTAATAACACGAAACTAAACGGGAAAATGAGGAAACCTGAGAAGGAACCATACGCTCAAAACTCTGACCCTTCTTACGTTGCCTATTTAAAAAAAAAATCTGCTAAATTACTGCAGACAATTTAGCAAATTAAGCAAACAAGAGGAAATATAACTTATGTAAAGTTCATGACGAAACAAACCTAAGTAAAATATAAGACTTGATCGTATAATGACCAAGAACTGACTCACATACTCAAGAGTCTACTGTTTATACAAAACACTTCACACGCATAGTTTATACACGTGCAAACGCATATCTACATTCATTGTAACTCTGCATCAGCAAAACACTTCACATCTTTAAAAAAGCTCTAACAAAAGCGAACATAAATCAATCTAATGCGATGCAACCAAACAGAGTTTTCAAGTTGTTGTGGTTGTTTCCAGTAGGACAGAGGATTAGGACCTCAGAGAGAGCATTAGGACCTCTCTGCACCCTGGAAACTTGGGCCTCCTGAAAGGAGGGATAAGCTACAGCCTCTCGTTGCCAACCACCGTTATCTTGTATGATTCCTATAGGTAACTCGAGCACTTCATCCCCTACCCGTTTTACTCATATTGAATTTGTTGTTGTTTTGTTTCGTTTCATGGGATGGGGGCATTAACTTATGTAATAACTTCATTAAGGTCTGTGAGTATATAGAACAACAATTTGAAACCGTATTGGCAAATTTGTAAAACACGATAGAACTTTTGAAAGACATGTTTTGTTAAATGTTACTAATCTAAACCAAATTCTCCTAGAAATATTGATTGTCCTCTTTACACCAACATGGAGCTCAAGCAATGACCACGGCGAAAATGATTTTTTATTTTCATTGTGAATCTCGCAATTATCCAGATGTAATCAGTGCATATATCGATTTAAAAACTAGCTCCAGCAGAATATGTAAATAGAGCGTTCAAACAAAACTTGAAAAACCAAAAATTAACCGTGGAGGTTCATGTTCTCCAAAATATGCAGAATCTGGTCATTTTACATTGTTGTTTCGCAGAGAACAGCTAGGAAATGTACCAAGATTTGTTCAGCTCATTAAATCTTTTGTTTGGTGACGTTCTCATTGCCGTTGCCGTCGTAGTTTGCTTTAGCTCCCTATATCAAAACAATACACCTGCTATTTTAAACTACCCAAAGTACTCTACATTGGCATTTTTTTTCAAATCTCACTAGAATCAAAATTAAATAATTGTGTACACGTTTCTGTGAAGTCTCATAAATAAAAGTAGCTTTATCCAAGTATAAAAGTAAAAATATTTTTAGTTTTAAAGATCCTTTTCCTGAATCTCTTAAATCCCTTGCTATTTATGATGTAACTTCAGTTATATTGGTGAGGTTTCTCGCCATCTTTCAATAAAGTTGAAAGAGCATACTTGGACTGACTTTTTAAGCACCTCAATAGTTCTTCTAACTGTAAAAATCAGTACACCTCTGATTGTTTCAAAATCTTAGATTCTGCTGAACTATCTAATCGTGGGGAAGGTGAAGAGTTATTCGCTTGTCTCACGATGGAATAGCCTCGAGCTGTTTTATAGCGACCTTTTCTTGTCTGTGGCATGAATATCTTTTCCAATTGGATGCCACTCGGGTGAGGCCATTTCAACGACAGGTAACTAAACGATGCTCAATGCAATTCATTTCCTGTTTCAGTCGAGGCGGAGAGTATGGAGGCTAACACGGTTATCCATGTTTGCAATCTACCGCACTCTGACTATTATCAATGCAACTATGGATTATAACAACGAAGAAAGATCTCAGAGAGGAATGGCATTGTTGAACCACACGTACAAGTCTCTTTTCACTGAACACTATCCCAGCTGCCTTATGGCCTGCATGCAATGACTCACAGTGCATGAGTTTAAACTACTGGTGGAACGGTTCACAGTGTGATCTGAACATCAAAACCAAATATTCAGCTGAATCAAAGTTCTTCAAACGAGATATATCCTCAACGTACATGGGTTTAATGAGAGAAACAGGTATTTAAAAAATCTACTTTCAAGCAATGAAACCCAGACAAATTTAATTGAATAATTATTACTCTGGAATTCACAATTTATCTTTTTTTGAAGGAATCAATAGAACTCTGTACCGTTCGTGCAGGCACGTGAACCCTTCAAATGGTGATGTAGAATATTCCATTGATCCCACAATGACAGGAAACTCATCTACGGCTTAGTGGGTGCAATGTAATGTAAGGAGGATGTAATCGTGTGCACAATGTCATTAATTACAACGTGACAATAAATGTAGATCGCGAGCATATAACTAATTACAACGTGACAAGAATATAAAAATATAACTAAATACAGGGCCACGATTATTACAACAAGGAGGCACTTCATATTGAAAAATTAAAAAAAGTCTTATTCTGTAGGCACATTTCTCATGTCAATCTTCCACTGGTTTTTGATTAGTTTCGTTTTTCCGTAACTGCTGACATTGCACACAGCCTTTATATCACAGCCAGCAGCGGGTTTCTGTTACTTGTGCTGAAGATGGATGACGTTTCTTACGAAACATGTTTACAATAGAAATAGCCGTTACTATCTTTAAAATTATTTCCTGCTTGTTGGTAATATCGAAATTAAATTTTTAAGCTTAGTTTCCTTTAAACCCGGGGTCTTAAATCATTTCACTACGGATTGTAGCCGGGCAGAAGTCTGAAAGCTAAAACAAAAGCGAAAGTGAACACAAAGGTACGCACAGGGGGCAAAGTGACCGAAACCACCGGAAAACGTCAATGTTCCGTAGCATTTAGCGACTAGGAATATTGCTGCTTCTTTCATTACACACAGGTTACCTAAACAATTCACCGCGGTACCCATGTGCTGTATGGCGTCATTTTGTATAGGGTACGGATGAACAAAGTCAAGCCGATAACAGGTGGCTGCATGTTTAGTTAATGGATACGATGGCGAATTAAAGGATTTTTTCTCTTTTGAATATTGCCGTTTAATTTCAATTGTTCTATATTGCTAGGTGGTTGGACTGCTATTCAAAAGATATCATTTACAGAATCCAACCTTCGTCTTGAAGATGAATCTTACAATTTGAAAGATCTTTTGGAGTACAGTGATCACCGCCAAACTGTTTCATCATCTGATTTGCTGCGGTTACAAAAAGAAATGGGCTTCAAGCAATTCCGATTTTACTGTCACAAAAAGAAAGTAGGAACAGTGTTTCACATTATGACCAATATCAATCCCCTGGGGGAGTCAGTGGTGGAGTACTTCATCGACGACAACCTAATATCATCTCGTCCCCAGGCTTGTGGCTCCTACACGGTTCTTGCTGATGACAACTCTACAATGTCTGAAGACTGCAGCAAATTCGGTTGGAATGGTACTCATGCAGATGGCAAATGGTCACGCGCCAACATTAAGGGGAAAAGTCGCATTTTGCAGGCGATACAACGACGCCAGGACTTTCATCGTTTCTATGCATTTCCCAAGAAATGTGACTGTGATGACTGGGATGGCGGACAGGCTTCTCTTTCTCCTGGAGATACCTGGGCTGTGTTTGTGCGCTGAGATTGACGGTTGGCTGGTGTAACTGATCTACATTTTTGCTTTTGTTTTGAATGAGTTAGTTAATTGCTTTATTGAGGCGAATAGGCACTGGTGTAGCTACCATTGAGCACCCTCTGTAGTCCCTTGACCGGAGTGGTCAGCCACGAGATAGGAAATCATGTTTTTGCGTTGTTGATGATTTTCGAGTGGTCATTTCGAAAGCTAAAAATAGCTGGCTCCGCAGATGTTCATGCCTAGTTTGATCTTGAAATATGTTGACATATTTGGAACCGGAACAGGTAGTAACAGTAAGTAACAGTAAGTGCGTGTAATGTTTGTGAGTGTGTGTGTTTATAATTTTCATAAAATGCCTGAACTTCGATTTAAGCGTGGATAGTGGGACTGGTATCGTAAAATAGGGTTTTAAGTTTAATAGAAGTTCAGCGTTTGCAACGTCACGTTACGTAGCATGTAGAGTAGAAAAGAGCACACCGAATTTTTCGTTGTTTCGTTGAAGGGATATGCGCGGGAACCATTTCAATTATTTATGCAACATAAATTATGGCTAAAGAAAATAGTGACTTCTGGACAATGCAAACTGGCGGATAAAGGTGATTCCTCAGTTCTGTATTGCGCATTCCTACTGCTATTAAGGGCACACATGAACAAAATGGCAGCTTTATCTCTTTACGGATTGGCTCGCGAGAGAGATAAATCGTCGTTTTCTCGTAAACAGACTAGCCAGCTATAATTTTTATTGCATAAATTTGGTGTAGAAATTGTCCTCTTTGAATTGGAAAATAAATTTACCAGTACGTTTAACAGCGCAGGATTTCAAATAAAGACGTAAGAAGATGACCTGGGTTTCCTTTGGCATTATGCTGAGGACCTCTAGGAAATGGACAATAGCTTACTAAATTAAGTTTTTGGTTCGATGACTCAGAACAGTTTAGCGCGCATCTTCTGTTTCTTCACGTCGTAGTCGCTGTTGCCAGCCCCATGGCTTACTCCGCCGCGCCAAAGAGAATGTTGTTTTTCCGACCCAGGCTGAATATTATTATTTCGCTGCCGAGTTTAGGCTGAAAATATTCTTGTATTATTGTTATGACATTTCCGTTTTAGAATGTATTGGGATGTTTTTTTCAAAAGTGAAAAGGATGCGCTTTCAGTTTTTGATTATATCAACTCTAGGCACCCCAACGTACGGGTTAAGGCGGGGGTACACCTGAAGCCTGTTTTTCCACCGCTAAACTTGGTTTAATGCGAATATCTCGTCTGCGTTTCAAGTAATCCAGAAGCTCTATGCTCATTTCATTTCACAAAGCTATGTTGAGCGGTATTTTGTAAATTTTTTGGTGATTTTTGGGGATGTTTGGAAAGATTAAAGATTTAATGTGATTTTAAAATTAGAATTTGAAGTTAAAAATTAGTATATGGACACCCAAACAGTCCCCTGACAACCTGGAGTGCTCTTGCATGGGGGTCAACTATCTGTTGGTGTTTCAAAAATAATTTTCTTTCTTCCATCCCTTCCTTAAACCTCTTAAAATTTCACTCAAAATCGGGTATACCCCCACCTTAACATGGAAAAGGTGTCTGGCGAAAAATTACCTTTTTTGGATGTAATGTTGGATAACAGCCGCCAATCATCTCTCACAACAACAGTTTTCCGCAAAAAGACCTTTACGTGTCTTCTAACCAATTATTTCAGTGTTTCTCCTATGTCTTATAAACTAGGGTTGGTGGAGACATTGGTAGGCATGGTTTTTACGATCAACAACAGTTGGCAGGGAAATTGTTTGGGTTATTGACAAAAATGCCAAATTTTGTCACATTAAAGCGTATTTAATCTGCTTTCATTGCCCAGAGGATAGCAATATTCACTTGATCAGCTCATCGAGTACTATCACTGTGCCAAATTTGGTGCTTTTAACTTAAACGATTTAGTAAATTTCGCCATAAAGCTAAAATAATACCCACCCCCTCCCCTTGGGTCTAAAAGATGTCCCCCCTGGAAGAATTCCGGATGGGCCTATATCAGAAATTGATCAGCTCATCGAATACTATCACTGTGCCAAATTTGGTGCTTTTATCAAAAATCGCACAATCATTTCACCATATTGCTGGACTACAATTCCCGTAGAAGAGCGAACATGCTTACAGTGTTTTAGTATGGAAAGAAAATTGCGTAGAACACAAACAGCATTTCTTGATGTATTGCCAGGGGTATGCTACCATAAGAGATGAGCTGTATTCTCACATTTCAAACATAGATGCAATTTATACAAACCTAAGCGATAACGAGAGGACTAAATACTTACTTAGAGCTGACAATAAAGATACATCAAAATAATAGGTAAATTTATTGAGTTAGTGTTTAAAAAAGAAAGGAGATTTTCAACTTACAAACGAAATGAGTTTTATAATTTTTGTTTAATTTAATTTTATTTTAATTTATTGTAAAAGAATCAAGTGAATGTTATTTCCTATTGTATTAGTTAATGTTAAACTCTTATTGTAAACAGAGCCTTTTGGAGAGTAAGGCGCAATAACGATATACTATTACTTTTACTATTACACACTCACTCACTCACTCACTCATTCATCCATTGATTCTGCCATTGATTCAATCATTTATTTTATCAATCTTTAGTTCGTTCTTTCTTTCGTTGGTTCGTTCTATCGTTCGTTCGTTCGTTGGTTCGTTCTATCGTTCGTTCGTTCGTTCGTTCGTTCGTTCGTTCGTTGATTCATTTATTTGTTGATTCAGTTATTCAATTAATAAGTCTGACCATATTCAAGTGGAAACAATTACTTTAATTCCGCCTCATTTTAAAGATAAGTACAAGACCAAGATGCGGTTCTAGCCTGTTAAGTTCAGGAAGTCACCGTGAGTTTTTCTTTACAACCACATTCCTGGATTTTATGGCCTGAATTTGCTCTTTCGTCAAAGCTGCGTTGTAGACCTGCATCTGAGCAATCCTTCCCTTGAAGTACCTCCCTTCACCACTTTTCACTCCCATTCTGACACTGTCCTGTGTGGCGAGGTGGAGATTTGCTGTGATGTTCATCCTCTGGACCTCATTTCCCTCAACCCACAATTTGGCGTCACCAGAAGTGTGATCGTAGGACGCACCGACAAACTTCCATCCATCCTCTGGTTTAAGAGCAGTGTGACGCAAGGCGTTTGTATAGGAATAATCTCTTTTTGTGAATCTGGCAAAAAGTTGACCTTCAGCTACCCACAGATGGACTCCCCAGCTTCCAGAGGCTTTGTAGTTAAAAATAGGACCGTTCTGGCCACCGGGAAGCAACCAGCACAGCATTGTCATCGAGCGCTGCACGTCCAGTACACCATTGTTTGGAAACTCAATGTAGCTTTTCTCCGTTCCAGAGAATTCGTAAGATGTACCGCTTCTTCCATCTGGTCCCTCCGCGGTATGAACCCCACTGGCAACTCCAGCCGCTAATCTCCCGTTGATTTCAATAGTGCCATGCTCGGCATCGAGAGGGTAGAAAGCAACAGCATCTAAAAATTGTAAGTATTTTAAACACAATTCAAAGTCAATTTTTAAGCGGGCCATAAATATTGTGCAGTTATCTCGGAGGACCCTTTATTCTTTATTTATGTACTCCTTTATCACTGGAAATAGAAGGATTAGCTTACAAAATTGTCATTTATATATGTGTTAGCCTGAATTTTGTGATCTTTCGGTTGGCATGGATATTCATATCACCATCGATTAGCATTAGCTGCTGGCATTGGTAAGAAACTAACAGGAGGGTCTTCATGAGACGGTTGCCTCTGACAGTTGCCTTCTAAAAATTTCCAACTTTTTTGCCGTTTGACGGTTGACGGTTTACCCAATTGAAACCTCTAAAAAAAAACGATTATCATCCGAGAGATCCACGTTCACTCACCTGGAATCTTTAGGTCACATACATCTGTTTGAGAAGGAAAAATGAATACATTGTAAAGAAACGTTACATATTAAACAATAAACATATAGCAATACGAGTGGGTTAGTGGCATTGTTGTCTATAGTCATTCACACCACGACTGAAATTTTACAGTAGAGCCTTAATATCAGGGGCATCGGCCGTATTTTTCAACAGGGGGTCCTATACCAGCGTTTTATTGAAATTGGAAAGCTTAAAGAAGAAGAAGAGAGGGGGTCGTGAATATAGTAAAGTACCAAGGGACGGAGGCGATGTGTTCCTTAGTAAGGGGGGGGGGGGGGGGGGGGGGCTCGTTATTTCAGATCACTTTAAATATTGGGCTGAAAAATATCGTTCGTTATGTCGAAGTCTTCGATGTTATATAGGGGTTTCTTATAACACTGTCCGTCTGTCTCGTGTGGAGTATTACAACCACCACACGCGACGTTAGTCTTTTTCCAAGTTGACATAAGAATTCTCTTTACTGCTTTCATTGACTCCCTGGTGGAGAGACTCACGTAGGTATCTATGCTGTCAACGAGTATCAAGGACACTTTGGCCAAATTACGATCATAGAAGAACTGTTCGGAACAGAATACATCCTTGGAAATCTGTTGTTTAGATCAGTGCTAGGAAGAATATTGAATTCACTTGCAAACTTTTAACTGATTACGTGACTTTTGATAAGAAAACTTGAAATTTTTCTCACACCGGACCAAATAAACACAATTTGGGCTTCATAATTATACACTTTCTTAAATCGTTGAGTTATACTTAAGTGAACCGTTTGGCTATAAATTTCTATTATTAATTGCATAGCAAATGCAAAATTGATTTAAGATTACCTTGTGACTTCACGTTAACAGCAGCAAGTAGGAAAAGCAGACAAATCGCTAACATGATGTGTAAAGACAGTAGATTCGAACAGCTCACTCGCGTGATTTTATTAGGAGTGTGAATTTAGGTCGAGAACATAAACTAATAAATGGGTGTGTGGCTCATTAATTAATGCTGCCAATATTTTATTGGACGAAATATTTATGTTCATTCTGCTAAGTGAAAACGTGATTTAGATTGAACTCATATTTGCACACGTGTTCAAACAAATGAAATATTGGATTTCCTTCAGGAATAAAAAAAATCACAATCAAGTTCAAATTTCCATCAATTTCGCTTTACTTTAGGAAATAAACTTCTCAAATTTAGTCTGAAGAATTTGATGCGTATTAACATGATTGTCGTTTGCTGTTAATTACGTATACGTTTTCGTACACCATGATGTTGTTGAACTGTTTTACGAGATACATGACTACAAGAACATGTACATGTTACGATCACTTGATACTTGATAAGCCTGCTGTTTTTGCGATATTCAATTGAAAAATGTAAGTAACTCAAATAGTTTTATGTTTTCTCACTAGATGATCTGAATGATCAAAAACGTTTAGAATTTTTAAAACTTTTACCATTATTTTTATAATAAGTAACTACTATTTACGAAGTTTGGTTAAAATGACCGCGAAGTGAATTCATTGCCGACAAGGTGGGAACATACTTATTGCCTCACACTTTTAGATCAGAGTTCAGCAGCAAAATAATAATATAAAACTAGATGTATTATTAATACTTATTTTATACTGTTAAACCTGGAGCTATCATCAATTGATAGCTTAAGGCAACTAGAATGTTCCAATGTAGACTCACTTGCGCAATGCATATTAATATATTTTAAGGTTGACAGAACTTTGTCGCCAACTTTCAAATATCGAAACCTGCCATCGGTGATTTTTTAAATTAATATTCATAGTCAACGAGGCCCCTTTGCATAAAGCAAAGGTAAATTATGTCACATCAACGTATTAAACTTGCGTTTAGTGTCTGTTTGATAGCCATATTCACTTTCCTAATATATTAACCACTGTTTGTAAATATATCAATTACTTATATTTTTCAATTGAAAAGCGCAAAAATGACTTTAATTTATGTACATGTTCTTGTAGTCAAGTACCTCGTAAAACAGTTCAAGAACGTGCATGTCCGGAAACGTATACGTAATTAGCAGCGAACGTAAATCATGTTAAATTCTGCAAACTAAATTTGAGAAGGTTATTTCTTGAAGTAAAGCAAATTTGAGCGTGACTTTGATTTTGTTTGATTCTGAAGGAAAATACAATATTCTATTTGTTTGCACACCTGTTAAAATATGTGTTCATTTCAAATTATGTTTTTCTTGGCAGACTGAACATAGATTTTTCGTCCAATAAAAACTTGGCAGTAGTAATTAAAGAGCCCCACACCCATTTATTAGTTTATGTTGTCGACGTAAATCCACACTGGTAATAAAATTACGCGAGTGAGCTCTTCTACTGTCCTAACTCATCATGGTGGCGATTTGTCTTGTTCTCCTAATCACTGCTGTTAATGTACAGGTTCGAGGTAATGATAACTCAATTTTATATTACATTTTGAAATCTATCATAGATATTACCATCACCTGACCTATGTATAACTCAACGATATACATAATTTAGGACTGATCGTCGATATATATATATATATATACTACAATAAGCACTTCTCATCAATTTTATTCCTCCTCCATGACCAGTGAGAAATGTTTTTATAATTTTAAAGTTTTTTTTGTCTAAAGCTACGTAGTCGGTAGTTTGCAATTAAATTGAAAAGCTTTCCTAATGGTGATTTGAGCAAATTTCCAAGAACAAATTCTGTTGCGCATATTTCACTTCTCTCTCAATTAGGCCACCGCAACCTCAAAAGTCGTTGATAGCCTTGACGCCTAGTAGGTTACTCTGTCCACCAGAGTAGCGCGTAGCGCCGAGTTGGCTAAAATCATCTCATATCCAGTTTTTAATAATGAACGATATTGTTCAGCCCAATATCTGAAGTATAAGTTGTGAACAAAAATCCCATATAACAACCAGCCCATTTCCAACGAAGGTCCTCGGGTCTTCTAACGAATGTCTTCAAGATGCAGATCGTTATATTCAAGGGGGTCGGAGCCCTAAGATGTTCTTGACGTTCCTCCCTCCCACCTTTGGTATGAACTGAAGAGTAATAGTTAATAACAAATTAAACGCTGGTTTAGAACCAGCTAATTAAAAACCATGCTTACCTAAAGTGTTCAATCGTGGTGTTAATGTCTTTAGACAACAGTTGCACTGAAATACTCCAACCACTAGCCTGTAGTTTTGTTTTGGTTTTGTTTTATGATATATTTTAATTTTATCACTCAATATGTGACTTGCGTTACCATGTACTTTTTTTTCGTTAGGTGGATTAGGCGTTAAGATTCCAGGTGAGTGAACATGGAACTTATTGTTGTGTTGATGTGAATTGTTATTTGTTTCATAAAAATGCAAACAGAAATTCCAATGACGACTACAATAGCAATGTTTTGACTGTTTTTGTTGATTCAAATGCTGATTTGAATAGCATACAATTTTAGGCTAAAAAAATATAAATGAAAATTTAGCAAGATAGGATTCTCTTTATTTTTGCCTTTTTCGCGTGATTCTTTTTCGGAGAACATTTAAATATAGAGCAATGGAGGTCCAAGAGGTAACTGCACAACGATCCGCTTATTAATTCGCTCTAATTTATGTTTAAAATACATATCCACGATAACGGATAATCACTTTTCAATTTTTAGATCCTGTTGCTTTCTACCCTCTCGATTGCGCTCATGGCACTAAGGAAATCAATGACAGAGTGGGCGCAGGATTCCCCCTTGGAGTACGTGCAGCGCCAGGACCAGATGGAAAAAGTGATACCTCTTACGAATTCTCTGGAACGGCCAACAGTTTCATCGAGTTTCCAAACAGTGGTGTATTGGATGCGAAGCGCTCGATAACGATGCTGTGTTGGCTGCTTCCCGGTGGCAAGGACGGTCCTATTTTTAGTTACAAAATCTCTGGAAGATTGGGAATGACTCTTGAAGTATCCGGTGGTAGTCACCTTGTCGCTATGTTCAGGAGAAGAGATTATGCCTACATAGACATGATGCACTTTCCTGTCAGACCAGAGGATGGATGGAAGTTTGTTGGTGTGTCCTACGATCACACATCGGGTGACGCCAAATTATGGATTGACGGAAATGTGGTCGTTAAGTTTTGGATCGGAAAAGATCAACTCCTTGCCACGCAGGACAGCGTCAGAATGGGAGCAAAATTTAGAAAGGAATTCGGGAGCCACTTCAAGGGAAGGATTGCTCAGATGCAGGTCTACAACGCAGCTTTGACGAAAGAGCAAATACAAGCCATAAAATCCAGGAATGTGGTTGTAAAGGAAAACTAACGGTGACTTCAGGAACTTAACAGGCTAGGACCGCATCTTGGTCTAGTACTTATCATGAAAATAAGGCAGAATAAAAATAATTGTTAACACTTGAAAATGCTCGGACTGGTTCATTGTATGAATGAATGAATGAATGATTGAATGAATGAATGAATGAATGAATGAATGAATGAATGAATGAATGAATGAATGAATGAATGAATGAATGAATGAATGAATAAATGAATGAATGAATGAATTATTGAACAAAAATGCGAAAACTGGTATTAGGGATAAAATTTTACTTAAGTTTGGGAACAAGAGTTTGAGAGAACAATTGGAACTCAGGTTGGAATCATCACCATTCAGAACCCTAGTACACAAAACGTGTGCTAGATTTTTCATCCGAATGTAGAACCGTAGAAGATGCAGTTCTCTAATTAGCACTCTTTCGCGCACAGTTAAGGACGACCGCTCGATCCCAACTTAATTCCCAATCATCTCTCACAACAACAGTTTTCCGCAAAAAGACCTTTACGTGTCTTGTAACCAATTATTTCAGTGTTTCTCCTGTGTCTTATAAACTAGGGTTCGTGAAGACATTGGTAGGCATGGTTTTTACGATCAACAACAGTTGGCAGGGAAATTGTTTGGGTTATTGACCAGAATGCCAAATTTTGTCACATTAAAGCGTATTTAATCTGCTTTCATTGCCTATAGCAATATTCACTTGATCAGCTCATCGAGTACTATCGCTGTGCCAAATTCGGTGCTTTTAACTTAAATAATTTAGTAAATTTCGCCATAAAGCTAAAATAATACCCACCCCCTCCCCTTGGGTCTAAAAGATGTTTCCCCTGAAAGAATTCCGGTTAGGCCTATATCTGAAATTGATCAGCTCATCGAGTACTATCACTGTGCCAAATTTGGTGCTTCTAACTTAAAGGATACGGTAAATTTCGCCATGAAGCTAAATGATACCCACCCACCCCCCCCCCCCCGGGTTCAACAGTGGTCCCCCCTGAAAGAACTCCGGATGGGCCTATATCAGAAATTGATCAGCTCATCGAATACTATCACTGTGCCAAATTTGGTGCTTTTATCAAAAATCGCACAATCATTTCACCATATTGCTGGACTACAATTCCCGTAGAAGAGCGAACATGCTTACAGTGTTTTAGATGGAAAGAAAATTGCGTAGAACACAAACAGCATTTCTTGATGTATTGCCAGGGGTATGCTACCATAAGAGATGAGCTGTATTCTCACATTTCAAACATAGATGCAATTTATACAAACCTAAGCGATAACGAGAGGACTAAATACTTACTTAGAGCTGACAATAAAGATACATCAAAATAATAGGTAAATTTATTGAGTTAGTGTTTAAAAAAGAAAGGAGATTTTCAACTTACAAACGAAATGAGTTTTATAATTTTTGTTTAATTTAATTTTATTTTAATTTATTGTAAAAGAATCAAGTGAATGTTATTTCCTATTGTATTAGTTAATGTTAAACTCTTATTGTAAACAGAGCCTTTTGGAGAGTAAGGCGCAATAACGATATACTATTACTTTTACTATTACACACTCACTCACTCACTCACTCATTCATCCATTGATTCTGCCATTGATTCAATCATTTATTTTATCAATCTTTAGTTCGTTCTTTCTTTCGTTGGTTCGTTCTATCGTTCGTTGGTTCGTTGGTTCGTTCTATCGTTCGTTCGTTCGTTCGTTCGTTCGTTCGTTCGTTCGTTCGTTCGTTCGTTCGTTCGTTCGTTCGTTCGTTCGTTCGTTGATTCATTTATTTGTTGATTCAGTTATTCAATTAATAAGTCTGACCATATTCAAGTGGAAACAATTACTTTAATTCCGCCTCATTTTAAAGATAAGTACAAGACCAAGATGCGGTTCTAGCCTGTTAAGTTCCGGAAGTCACCGTGAGTTTTTCTTTACAACCACATTCCTGGATTTTATGGCCTGAATTTGCTCTTTCGTCAAAGCTGCGTTGTAGACCTGCATCTGAGCAATCCTTCCCTTGAAGTACCTCCCTTCACCACTTTTCACTCCCATTCTGACACTGTCCTGTGTGGCGAGGTGGAGATTTGCTGTGATGTTCATCCTCTGGACCTCATTTCCCTCAACCCACAATTTGGCGTCACCAGAAGTGTGATCGTAGGACGCACCGACAAACTTCCATCCATCCTCTGGTTTAAGAGCAGTGTGACGCAAGGCGTTTGTATAGGAATAATCCCTTTTTGTGAATCTGGCAAAAAGTTGACCTTCAGCTACCCACAGATGGACTCCCCAGCTTCCAGAGGCTTTGTAGTTAAAAATAGGACCGTTCTGGCCACCGGGAAGCAACCAGCACAGCATTGTCATCGAGCGCTGCACGTCCAGTACACCATTGTTTGGAAACTCAATGTAGCTTTTCTCTGTACCAGAGAATTCGTAAGATGTACCGCTTCTTCCATCTGGTCCCTCCGCGGTATGAACCCCACTGGCAACTCCAGCCGCTAATCTCCCGTTGATTTCAATAGTGCCATGCTCGGCATCGAGAGGGTAGAAAGCAACAGCATCTAAAAATTGTAAGTATTTTAAACACAATTCAAAGTCAATTTTTTAAGCGGGCCATAAATATTGTGCAGTTATCTCGGAGGGCCCTTTATTCTTTATTTATGTACTCCTTTATCACTGGAAATAGAAGGATTAGCTTACAAAATTGTCATTTATATATGTGTTGGCCTGAATTTTGTGATCTTAAAATCAGCATTAGAATCAGGAAGATTATCATTGGCACTGGCCTTGGAAAAAGCATTTCGGTTGGAATATTCATATCACCATCGATTAGCATTAGCTGCTGGCATTGGTAAGAAACTAACAGGAAGGTCTTCATGAGACGGTTGCCTCTGACAGTTGACTTCTAAAAATTTCCAACTTTTTTGCCGTTTGACGGTTGACGGTTTACCCAATTGAAACCCTCTAAAAACAACGGTTATCATCCGAGAGATTCACGTTCACTCACCTGGAATCTTTAGATCACATACATCTGTTTGAGAAGGAAAAATGAAGACATTGTAAAGAAACGTTATATATTAAATAATAAACATGTAGCAATACGAGTAGGTTAGTGGCATTGTTGTCTATAGTCATTCACACCACGACTGAAATTTTACAGTAAAGCCTTAATATCAGGGGCATCGGCCGGATTTTTCGACAGGGGGTCCTATACCAGCGTTTTATTGAAATTGGAAAGCTTAAAGAAGAAGAAGAGAGGGTGTCGTGAATATAATAAAGTACCAAGGGACGGAGGCGATGTGTTCGTTAGTAACGGGGGGCTCGTTATTTCAGATTACTTTAAATATTGGGCTGAAAAATATCGTTCGTTATGCCGAAGTCTTCGATGTTATATAGGGGTTTCTTATAACACTGTCCGTCTGTCTCATGTGGAGTATTACAACCACCACAAGCGACGTTAGTCTTTTTCCAAGTTGACATAAGAATTCTCTTTACTGCTTTCATTGACTCCCTGGTGGAGAGACTCACGTAGGTATCTATGCTGTCAACGAGTATCAAGGACACTTTGGCCGAATTACGATCATAGAAGAACTGTTCGGAACAGAATACATCCTTGGAAATCTGTTGTTTAGATCAGTGCTAGGAAGAATATTGAATTCACTTGCAAACTTTTAACTGATTACGTGACTTTTGATAAGAAAACTTGAAATTTTTCTCACACCGGACCAAATTTTTGAAACACAATTTGGCCTTCATAATCACACACCTTTCTTAAATCGTTGAGTTATACTTAAGTCAACCGTTTGGCTATAAATTTCTATTATTAATTGCATAGCAAATGCAAAATTGATTTAAGATTACCTTGTGACTGCACGTTAACAGCAGCAAGTAGGAAAAGCAGACAAATCGCTAACATGATGTGTAAAGACAGTAGATTCGAACAGTTCACTCGCGTAATTTTATTAGGAGTGTGAATTTAGGTCGAGAACATAAACTAATAAATGGGTGTGTGGCTCATTAATTAATGCTGCCAATATTTTATTGGACGAAATATTTATTTTCTTTCTGCTAAGTTAAAACGTGATTTGAATTGAATTCATATTTGCACACGTGTTCAAACAAATGGAATATTGGATTTCCTTCAGGAATCAAAAAAATCACAATCAAGTTCAAATTTCCATCAATTTCGCTTTACTTTAGGAAATAAACTTCTCAAATTTAGTCTGAAGAATTTGACGCGTATTAACATGATTGTCGTTTGCTGCTAATTACGTATACGTTTTCGTACACCATGACGTTGTTGAACTGTTTTACGAGATACATGACTACAAGAACATGTACATGTTACGATCACTTGATACTTGATAAGCCTGCTGTTTTTGCGATATTCAGTTGAAAAATGTAAGTAACTCAAATAGTTTTATGTTTTCTCTCAAGATGATCTGAATGATCAAAAACGTTTAGAATTTTTAAAACTTTTACCATAATTTTTATAATAAGTAACTACTATTTACGAAGTTTGGTTAAAATGACCGGGAAGTGAATTCATTGCCGACAAGGTGGGAACATACTTATTGCCTCACACTTTTAGATCAGAGTTCAGCAGCAAAATAATAATATAAAACTAGATGTATTATTAATACTTATTTTATACTGTTAAACCTGGAGCTATCATCAATTGATAGCTTAAGGCAACTAGAATGTTCCAATGTAGACTCACTTGCGCAATGCATATTAATATATTTTAAGGTTGACAGAACTTTGTCGCCAACTTTCAAATATCGAAACCTGCCATCGGTGATTTTTTAAATTAATATTCATAGTCAACGAGGCCCCTTTGCATAAAGCAAAGGTAAATTATGTCACATCAACGTATTAAACTTGCGTTTAGTGTCTGTTTGATAGCCATATTCACTTTCCTAATATATTAACCACTGTTTGTAAATATATCAATTACTTATATTTTTCAATTGAAAAGCGCAAAAATGACTTTAATTTATGTACATGTTCTTGTAGTCAAGTACCTCGTAAAACAGTTCAAGAACGTGCATGTCCGGAAACGTATACGTAATTAGCAGCGAACGTAAATCATGTTAAATTCTGCAAACTAAATTTGAGAAGGTTATTTCTTGAAGTAAAGCAAATTTGAGCGTGACTTTGATTTTGTTTGATTCTGAAGGAAAATACAATATTCTATTTGTTTGCACACCTGTTAAAATATGGGTTCATTTCAAATTATGTTTTTCTTGGCAGACTGAACATAGATTTTTCGTCCAATAAAAACTTGGCAGTAGTAATTAAAGAGCCCCACACCCATTTATTAGTTTATGTTGTCGACCTAAATCCACACTGGTAATAAAATTACGCGAGTGAGCTCTTCTACTGTCCTAACTCATCATGGTGGCGATTTGTCTTGTTCTCCTAATCACTGCTGTTAATGTACAGGTTCGAGGTAATGATAATTCAATTTTATATTACATTTTGAAATCTATCATAGATATTACCATCACCTGACCTATGTATAACTCAACGATATACATAATTTAGGACTGATCGTCGAGATATATATATATATACTACAATAAGCGCTTCTCATCAATTTTATTCCTCCTCCATGACCAGTGAGAAATGTTTTTATAATTTTAAAGTTTTTTTTGTCTAAAGCTACGTAGTCGGTAGTTTGCAATTAAATTGAAAAGTTTTCCTAATGGTGATTTGAGCAAATTTCCAAGAACAAATTCTGTTGCGCATATTTCACTTCTCTCTCAATTAGGCCACCGCAACCTCAAAAGTCGTTGATAGCCTTGACGCCTAGTAGGTTACTCTGTCCACCAGAGTAGCGCGTAGCGCCGAGTTGGCTAAAATCATCTCATATCCAGTTTTTAATAATGAACGATATTGTTCAGCCCAATATCTGAAGTATAAGTTGTGAACAAAAATCCCATATAACAACCAGCCCATTTCCAACGAAGGTCCTCGGGTCTTCTAACGAATGTCTTCAAGATGCAGATCGTTATATTCAAGGGGGTCGGAGCCCTAAGATGTTCTTGACGTTCCTCCCTCCCACCTTTGGTATGAACTGAAGAGTAATAGTTAATAACAAATTAAACGCTGGTTTAGAACCAGCTAATTAAAAACCATGCTTACCTAAAGTGTTCAATCGTGGTGTTAATGTCTTTAGACAACAGTTGCACTGAAATACTCCAACCACTAGCCTGTAGTTTTGTTTTAGTTTTGTTTTATGATATATTTTAATTTTATCATTCAATATGTGACTTGCGTTACCATGTACTTTTTTTTCGTTAGGTGGATTAGGCGTTAAGATTCCAGGTGAGTGAACATGGAACTTATTGTTGTGTTGATGTGAATTGTTATTTGTTTCATAAAAATGCAAACAGAAATTCCAATGACGACTACAATAGCAATGTTTTGACTGTTTTTGTTGATTCAAATGCTGATTTGAATAGCATACAATTTTAGGCTAAAAAAATATAAATGAAAATTTAGCAAGATAGGATTCTCTTTATTTTTGCCTTTTTCGCGTGATTCTTTTTCGGAGAACATTTAAATATAGAGCAATGGAGGTCCAAGAGGTAACTGCACAACGATCCGCTTATTAATTCGCTCTAATTTATGTTTAAAATACATATCCACGATAACGGATAATCACTTTTCAATTTTTAGATCCTGTTGCTTTCTACCCTCTCGATTGCGCTCATGGCACTAAGGAAATCAATGACAGAGTGGGCGCAGGATTCCCCCTTGGAGTACGTGCAGCGCCAGGACCAGATGGAAAAAGTGATACCTCTTACGAATTCTCTGGAACGGCCAACAGTTTCATCGAGTTTCCAAACAGTGGTGTATTGGATGCGAAGCGCTCGATAACGATGCTGTGTTGGCTGCTTCCCGGTGGCAAGGACGGTCCTATTTTTAGTTACAAAATCTCTGGAAGATTGGGAATGACTCTTGAAGTATCCGGTGGTAGTCACCTTGTCGCTATGTTCAGGAGAAGAGATTATGCCTACATAGACATGATGCACTTTCCTGTCAGACCAGAGGATGGATGGAAGTTTGTTGGTGTGTCCTACGATCACACATCGGGTGACGCCAAATTATGGATTGACGGAAATGTGGTCGTTAAGTTTTGGATCGGAAAAGATCAACTCCTTGCCACGCAGGACAGCGTCAGAATGGGAGCAAAATTTAGAAAGGAATTCGGGAGCCACTTCAAGGGAAGGATTGCTCAGATGCAGGTCTACAACGCAGCTTTGACGAAAGAGCAAATACAAGCCATAAAATCCAGGAATGTGGTTGTAAAGGAAAACTAACGGTGACTTCAGGAACTTAACAGGCTAGGACCGCATCTTGGTCTAGTACTTATCATGAAAATAAGGCAGAATAAAAGTAATTGTTAACACTTGAAAATGCTCGGACTGGTTCATTGTATGAATGAATGAATGAATGATTGAATGAATGAATGAATGAATGAATGAATGAATGAATGAATGAATGAATGAATGAATGAATGAATTATTGAACAAAAATGCGAAAACTGGTATTAGGGATAAAATTTTACTTAAGTTTGGGAACAAGAGTTTGAGAGAACAATTGGAACTCAGGTTGGAATCATCACCATTCAGAACCCTAGTACACAAAACGTGTGCTAGATTTTTCATCCGAATGTAGAACCGTAGAAGATGCAGTTCTCTAATTAGCACTCTTTCGCGCACAGTTAAGGACGACCGCTCGATCCCAACTTAATTCCTTCCTGTTGGATGGTCCTGGCCAAAAACGGTTGAATGACTGTGCAAGTCTTCTGGTTAAGGTCTTCGAGTTGTCTGACTACAAAGTCTGTCAAAACCTGGTCCCTAAAATATATTTAATCCTAGTTTGAAATCGAAATACTCGACCGCCAGAAAGAAAGACAATGTCTATAAACAATTTGAATTCTCGAATGATTACACCCCTTTAATTACATGATTTTTACATGAAAAACTTAGTGACGATTTGAAAAACGCTTCGTTTCGGGAAATAGTTTCTTTGATGCTCATTACTGTATTTTATAATAATTGTGTTTATAGGGGAATGCTATAAACACTTGCGAAAAAAATAATAATAAAAAGAAAAAAAAGAAAAGATAAAAAGAAAGTTCGCCGGATACAGGGTTCGAGCTCACGGCCTTCCATCGTCGTTCCGCTTTGAAGAGTAGTTGCCAATCAGATAATCCTTTATGAATTGTATGACAGCAGGCTCGTGAGTTCTAAGTCGCAAAGTTCTGGGATACAGGGTTACAGTTTAAATATATTCGGAAGGTTTAGTTTTTAAGTATCACGGCATAGAAAGGTAATTTGGCGAATAGGGAATTGAACTTATCGGTTACAATCTCCATTTGTCGAAGTTTCCTGTTGCATAATTCATTTTCCGAGTTTCAGTGGCTCACTTTGATTTTATTCAGTTCTTTGTTTGTAATGCTGTTTAAAAAAAAAACTGAGGTTTGACTTGATCATGGATAGTTGGACTGGTATTGTATAGCATTGTTTTAAGTATAAAAAAAATCAAGTTTTCAACAACATCTGTGGGCTTCGTTATATCTACACTGAAATATAGTGATAAAACGATAAGGGGTCTACGCATATCTATAACAACATCGGCAACGACCAAAATGCTTTATTGAGCAGCACAGCAGCCTTCATGGGCAGGATGAAAAAGAAAAGTAAAACGTTGCAAGGGCCTGACTTTGCGTTTTCTTGAGAATGCGAACCTCAAATGGTTTTCTTTTTCTCTCCAAAATCCCCTTTATATTAGAGTAACCGGTATTAATAATTTATCAGCAAATAAATTTCTTTAGACGGCCGACTTAATGTTTGAGAGTGGTCGAGGCTGAAAGACGGTCTAAAATATAACTAATCAGCGGAGAAGCGAAACTTCTTCTTGAGGACAAATAATACCAGCAAGCTTTAGAGGAGTTTACTTGCGGGTGCTTTCCATTTTCACAGTTTGACCGGTTGGACCAACAGGGATAGACCGTTGTAAAATGGAACAGTATTTTCTGACTAAACCGGGCCAACTGAACAGAATTGACCGTCCATTTTGCATTCCTTTTCCCAGTGCCCCAAATCGATATCTGCCAGAAGCTACTAAACTGAAGTAAGGAAACGATCCAGTTTGTCAAAATGGAACGGTGAATTTCCGTAAGACAAATCCCTCCCAAGAATTCCAGTCTGACCGAAACGTAACTGACATTTTAATTTGACTTCCGACCACAATTTCCATTTTGTAGAAATGGAAGGCATCTCTCCTGTTATGACTACGGTGTTGTTATTGTCGGTGTAATAAATGCAAGGTGATTCATTTACGTTATTTTATGAAGGTTATTCCACTAGAAAAGAAAAAAAATTAAAATTTTGTTCAATTATGTTATGAACAATACAAAACTGCAGTAAAAGTGGGGTCACTGTGCTCGTTTTTGTGCAACATGGATGGCCATTATAGTAAATACATGACCCACATTTCTTGCATAAAAATACGAGAGCAGTTCAACAAAATACACTTGAAAATGAATTCAAAATTATGGAAGACATTTTGCTGGGTGCGCACATCAGCAGCATAGACTAGCACAGACTAGTAAACTCATTCTCAGATAAATCAAGAAGATTATAATGTGCAACCAGAGATTACCTTGATCAAGAACTGTATGTCCATGCACGTCTCTGTTTTTAGTTCCAACAGTAAGACGAAGATGCGGATTTTTTAAAAGAGCTTAATCGTTTCATTTATCATATACTCTGCATATGAGTTATATGGACAACCACAAGGAAAAAACACAATTTCCATTTTATTTTTAATGCCGCCTGGTTAGAGTGCATAGTAAGCTAACCGAAGTGTATAGTAGGCTAACCGGAGTGCTGTTTTGTATTCACTACATGAACTGAGTGTTACGTGGTATAAAATGTAATGAGGTGTCTCCCTATTGTCTCAAAACATCAACTGAGTGCAGAATTGTCACTCCTTAGCTCAAAAGATTGAGCTCCGGACAGGGTCCTAAAAAACAACTGAGGAGATCAAGCTGCCTTTGTGACTACGTATACATCTGCAAATTTCTAGACGTTCTTGTCTTCTGTGATAAAGACTGTAAATCGTTGTTCCCGTCTATAGGATATCCTGCATCTTCAGCGTTATATGGTCAATAGGTGACTTCAGAAAACCCACACACTACTCACAAAGAGTATGGCACGGAGTTCCCGGTGTTGTTGTATTGCCTTGTTTCACGAGCTGGTGCTTCACATCCAGCTAACCTCCTTGCGCCTTTTCCCCTTCATTGTCTACGAAAACTGCTATGTGTTGTTTGTACTTTTTCGCTTTGAGGTCATTAGATTTTCCTCCCTGCGGGTGGAAAAACCTTACTATACATAACGTAATGAATATACGATAGACATGGGTGAACTTCCGCGGATTAATGATGAAATGAAAGAAATGATCATCGCAGTGTGTAAGCAATTTAAGCAGTTGCACTTTTAGGCCTGAAAAACATTTTCACGTGACTTGAACCCATGACCTCCGCAATACCGGTACATTGCTCTACCAGTTGAGCTATGAAGCCTCAATCTCGTCCCCAGAGCCCGCGTCCCCTTGACCAGCGGTCGGGAAGCGCATGGGCTCTGGTCGAATCCAAAACCGGAACCAGGAAATCCTGGTTCCGGTTCGATTCTGCGAGTGCGTCGGAGATTGTGGTTGAAATGAACAAGTTTCAACCGCCAATGAGATTTGGCCATTTTTTTTGGCGGGCTTTCAGTCTAGCCCAGAGGTCTCGATTCCTGGCGCAGTCCAGAAGGATCGCGGGCTCTGGGGACGAGATTGATGAAGCCTACGTTGATACGTTGGGAGCAGGTCAACTGTAGGTTCTAATATCCCGCAAATGTAGTGTATGACGTAATGAATATATGCAAGACATATGAACTGCGGATTTGCGACGGAAGGAATGAAATGATCCTCAGTGTGTAAGCAATTTAAGGTACTGCAATAACGATGTGATATAACTGAGGAGCAATGTTAAACGGCATTTCAACAGTAATAACTGGATTATAGCAAAAGACATAATTCACAGTTGAATATTATTCTTTCTTTCTCGATTAAACCATTCTTCAGACTAGCTTCTAGACCCGGATAACATATCTAAATTATTGTTTCGGAGACCGATCAGTCCTTTCATGGTTTCGAAGCCTGTTTATTATCAATGATACGGAAAACCGTACAGACAATTTCTGCGAGGTGTCGATTTACGATTGACGATAAACTTATTCGATTTAATAGTTCACAGTAGGGCGTGTGCTTATTAATTTTTGTCCATTATATAATTGGTACAATTAAACTGTTCTATTATCTGCTAATTTAGATATAATGGCTGGAGATCTAAGCAAGCTCAATGAGCTTTCCTATGAAGATCCCCTTATTATAATTACAGAGCAGATGGAATTTTGTTTAATTCTAGATGTACGTTTAATTCTAATACATGTGCTTTCCTAAAAACAAAACTGAAACCTAATTACCTAAGATACTTTGATTTTGCACATAAATCGTTGTGCTTCTTTTAAAAAGATTATAACTTTGCAATGATTTCAATTCTATTGGTAAATTATTCCAAGTTTGACGCTGAACGGGTATCATGACTATCGAAAATAATTATTGAAATATTTTGGTAAATTATTACTAAAGTATGAATACATAAAGAGTGCTATAAGATATAAACCAAGAAATTTTGTATAATTGACCTTATCAATCTGTTGGTCATTAATTTTTATTTCAAAAGCTTGGTCTAGTTTCTTTCTTTTAGTTTTAAATACCATGAAGTGTGTTTTCTTAACATTTAAAGATAGCTTAAAACATGAAAGCCAAGATGTGATATTTTTAAGTTCTTGATTCTTGGTGTTGTATAGAATATCAACATTTTATCGTTCAAAACGAAACGGAGAGCACGCTCCTTTGCTCTTTTCAGCTTGGCAGTAGCAGGTTTTGCTACAGAAGTGCTATACCTCCGAGCAGTAGTTAAAGTTAGGAATGATAGCTTTTCTGCTACAATCAAAAAGCTGCAACCAGCTTCTCAGACATTCGATAAAAGTCAGAAGTTGTTTGATATATTCCTCTAAAAGAATAAGAAACGAAAAACCCGAATAGCGCCGGAATAACGAATAGTGAATAGTCGCAAATAGCGAATAATACTGATAGTGCGAATAGTCGTGAACAGTTAAAGTGCATTTGAAGCGAAATTTATTTCTGCCGTTTTCAGGTTTTCAATATGTAAACAAAGCCACTGTAAACTTAAAAATTCTATCCAACAAATATTTCTGTCATTTTGCTGGGGCTGAAAATGCCGTCTTTCCGATCAAAAAGTGTCAGGAGGCTGTGTCGAGTTTTATCCAGATTGTGACGTCACGTTGGTTGCAAAGGTTTTGTTTACACTCCGCATGTCTGAGTAATGCTCTCTCAAGCACAGAAAAATGTCTAGTAACGTGTCAGAATTTAGGGTTTCGTACGGCTCTTCTGGTGGTGAAGGTAGTAGAGGAGAAACAGACGAGGATTACAATGTGGTCTGCAACCGATGTGACGTCACGACATGAGATCACGTGGTAGTTTGGCCCCGCGGTTTGTAAACCACTTTTGAGCAAGATGCGGTAACTTTCATGAGGAATAAAGTCGTCAATTTGTTTCCCCACAATCTCCAACTTTCAGATATTTTATTTGAGATGTCAAACATTGGAAATATGCATTAAAACATTTCGCTTCATATGCACTTTAACAATTATTCACCGAAGTGGAGGTGAATAGTGGTGGTAAATATTCACCACTTTTCACCGACGCCAAGGCGAATAATTGCTTTAGAACATATACCAAACCAATAAAATAGCCCGCTCTAAAATTATTGTTTTGTCTTAGGAAGAAAGATTTAAAAATCCTTTTCGAAGGCGAATGCATCGTACGCGCGACCAAGCAAAGCGCGTGGAAAAGTCACGTGACAACATAAAGCAATTGCCAAAAGAATACCACAACGTGTTTCATCTCTTGGAAGGATTTCTGTGGATTTTAAAGTGAAAGTTGTAGTTTTATTCTTTTCTTTTTGACGTACCAAACGCTACCGGAGAGTGTTTTTCAAAACTGCCATTCATACGGGTATACATTGACTGGGAAACTTGCCATGGAGTTGAATTTGCAATTGTGAAACTATAGGAATCACTAAGTTGCGAGTTCTCAACTCTTTTTGTAGAGTTAGAATGGGTTTGTTACTTTTCTTCATGCTTTGGAATAATGTGGTATAGTCACCCTAGTCAACTGTCAACTCAACGCACAAACACAGCCCAGGTATCACCGGCAGAAAGTGAACCTTCTTCATCTTTATTTCCATCACAGTTACGTTGGCGAGGAAAAGAAATGAAAGCGAATCTATACTTGTATGGATCTCGTCTAAGCGGCCTTAAAATACGAGATCAACCAGTTACAGACGGGATTGTCCATTTGCCATCTGCATGAGTGCCATTCCAACCTAACTTGCTGCAGTCCTCAGACAGTGTAGAGTTGTCATCAGGGAGAGCCGTGTACGAACCACAGGCCTGTGGACGAGCTGATATTAGGCTGTCATCTACGAAATAGTTCACCACTGCCTCACCCAGGGGGTTAATGTTGGTCATAACATGGACCACAGTTCCTACTTTCTTCTTATGGCAGTAAAATCGGAGTTGCTGGAAGCCCATGTCTTTTCTTAATTTGAAAAAAACCGTCGATTTTACATGTTGGCGGTGATCGTTGTAATTCTCCAGATTTCTGTAGCTGGAGGCAATGAAAGTGGTGTTTTCTAGTTGAAGCTTTGATTCTTCAAATCGGATCTTTTGAATAGCAGTCCATCCACCTATGGTGATAATAATAGTGGAAATAAACAGCGCAATCTACGGCTACAATAAAATTATTAAGCAGCCTATAAATTGGACGCGTATGAGGGGTGATTACCGCCAATATTAAGTTTGGGATTTAGTTATGCTGATTGCCAATGCGGCTTTTAATGTTTTCACTGGTGTTTTTGATTGTACGAATTGTGTTTTTCGTGTTCTCAATTATGTTCGGCAAAACATCGCTGTTGTTTTTGTTGCACTTACATTCGATTATTTGTTGCGAATTATGTTTTTTGCGTCAACAATTCTCTTTTGTACTTACACACTGTGTTGTTCCATATTGTATAGTGTGCGATTCTATTATTCGTGTTTCAAATTATGTTCTTCCTAATCCGGGTCTTCAGGGAGATCGGCCGCTATGGGCTGGTGCGAGTAATAAATTATGCATATTTTTCCCGCGGAAAGAACATTTATGCCGCTGCAAAGATGGCGAAAAACATACGCCTCGTGAGATAGAGCGGTGAGCCTTCTTCGCGTTGTACAAAATTTACTTGAACAACCAACGAAGATTTGGCTGCAGATACTTCACGATTCCACGACTCCACTCGACAGAATGACAATTTTTAAAACAGTTCAATTTATAACATTGAACTAGTGAGCAGCACTCGGCGAACTGTGTTTTTAAAAGTTGTTTTATTCTCCTACGCGTTTCGTCCGACTCTCGCGGACCTCTTCAATCCCAGTTGTTCTTGAGGCAAAATATATTTCGGTCTCTACCACGCTTAAGTGAAACGTCGTTCTGGCGTAAATGCAGAAAAAGAAAGAAAATTGCAAGCTGAGTAAATTCACGAACTCCATCGAACCTCACAACTGTGTTATACAAAGTTTCAACACGAAGAAAGAACTGATTCCTGGCTGTCAGGGTCCAAGTTTGGTGCGGCAAGTTGTTGTAAAATCTCATTTATCAATGCTCCGAGACGATTTCTTACGACTTCCGCCCGCTTTCTCCATCTTTGCAGGGGCATAAATTTTCTTTCCGCGGAAAAATCTGCATAATTTATTACTCGCACGAGACCATAGCGGCCGATCTCCCTGAAGACCCGGATTAGAAAGAACATAATTCGAAACACAAATAATAGAATCGCACACAACACAATATGGAACAACACAATTTCTAAGTACAGAAGAGAATTGTTAACGCAAAAAACATAATTCGCAAGGAATAATCGAATGCAAGTGCAACAAAAACAACAGCGATGTTTTGCCGAACATAATCGAGAACACGAAAAACACAATTCGTACAATCAAAACACCAATGAGAACATTAAAAACCGAATTGGCAAACAGCATAACTAAATCCCAAACTTAATTTTGGCGGTAATCCCCCGTCATAGACGCGTGGCGCCTCTCTATTTAACTCCTTGCTCAAGTTTATCGGTCGCTACAATACGTTTGTGAACTGTTTGTCGGGAAATTTCAAAAGGCTAGGTTAATCAGGCTCCTTAAATGATTGAGCCGTTATGGTAGTAATTAGGGATAGCATTAGACACGCGGCCATTGTGCTTTTGACATGACAGCAGCAAGTCAAAATTCCTTCCGCCGTTTGGTTAAGTTAAGTCGATTTTAAAAGTACCTCCATCGGTGGTCATGTCACAGTAAACAGTGAACGGGTTTCCTGACAATGTGGGATCGATGGAATATTCACCATCACCGTTTGAGGGAGGAACATCTCTGCAGGAGCGGAGAAAGGTTCTGTTTATTCCTACAAGATACAAAAATAATCAGCGGTGTGTGCATAAAAAAAGTAAATATTAATCCGCCTGTTGATCGTACGACCTCACAAGGATTTATGGAGTGTTCTGTGGAATGCTTTATGGGGAGTCCAGGAAAGTTAATGCGATTTGGTACCGGAAGGTCAAAATGCCTGCAACTGAATTTATATTTTCAGGAACGTTTTCGTTAAGGACTCCAGATAAACATATTAAAAGTCAATAAAAATCAACCCAGGCGAAATACGAAAAAAATGCAAGTTTTTTACCTCTGTCATTTTGCCCTTACGCCATGTTTTTATGCAAATTAGCCTTATAACGGATACGTCTTCCCAAATTTATTTTTAAAAGCCATCAAATCGCCTAACTTTTTTAGTTCAGTGTTTTTAACGGGCGAATTAATGCTGTGGTTTGCTCACGAAGATTTTCGCAACGAAATATTACTATAGCTATTATTACTATTACTGAGCTTTATTTTTTTTCAGCACTACAGGGCACTTTGATATTACAATTGCAAAGTACAATGTAAAGGTATAACAAAAGCATTAAATCGCGTTCTAATGTTAGCATACAGAAACATTGAGTTCGCTCCAGTTTTGCGTTCACTGACGATAGAGTATAAGGTCGACACCAGTTCCCTAGAAGATTAGTAGGGCAGAGTTTATGTGCGACAGATGACGAGCAACTCCCGCCAGTCCCGTTATCTAAGCTTCAGGCAGACGATACTTAAGTCTACGCAGGGACAGAGTATCATGAGTATTCGTTTAAACGAAACCAACAAGTTATCACCATCGGATCGAAGGCGGCTGCTGTGGCAAAAAAGGATCATGTGCAGATTGATCCACAGTTGCTCTTTTCGCGATTGTTGCCACAAATGAATTTACGGACTTACAAGACCTGTTCAAGTACGATATTTGCAGCAACCCTGTTTTGCTGACGCCTTATAGAATGAGGTCAAACTTGAACAAATGTCATAACCTAGCCAACCACTCTATGTTCTTGGCGGAGGAGCACTGCTTCATCGTATCCTTTGCGGGAAACACGGTACAACCTTTTGTGACATCTGCAGCTGCTATGTGCATTATGTTGCTCAACGATATCGCAGGTGTATTGCTATATTTGACGGTTATTGCGATGGGCCCTCAGTTAAAGACGCAGCGCACTTGAGAAGAGGATCAACCAATGCTGTAGCTGTACACTGTGATCTTCTGAGCACACTCACTGTAAAGAAAGACAAACATTGTCTGAACAACATAGTGAGTGAGAAGTTAAAGGAGACGGTTTGTGACAGCATTCATGTGACAGAATTCATGCTGATGTCTTGATAGTTCAGTCTGCGGTTTCTGTAGCTGCTACACAGTACCAGAGACACCGTCGTCATTGCAGATGACACAGACATTTTAATTTTATTCTGCCACCAATGAAAAAACTGCAAAACTGCAAACCAGAGCCGAAATGAGGGCTCGCGCAAGGCAAGGTTTGGGACATCCAGGCTACCTGTTTTGTGCTCGGGTCAAACCTCTGCAGATATCTTCCAGTTGTATTTCTACACACGTTACTGGGATACGATACCAGGTCATGCTTATTTGGTATTTGAAAGGCCGTCGGTCGTAAGAATAAATCACAGTTGTATCAGCATGCCAAAGTACTTTACTTATAATGCCAATTCGTTGAAAGAAGACGTTATGAAAGCAGAACGCGCATTGGTAGAGGTATGACGGCAAGGTGAGCGACAGTTTGGAGGCTTTGCGATGTCGACGATTTTGCAAAAAGACAGCTAAAAGTACAACCGCAGTTGAAGTAAAGTCCTTGCCTCCGAAGTCGTCTGCAGTGAAATTTAATTCCCTTCGCGTGTACTGCCAGGTGCAAATTTAACTTGGAAATCCAGAGGTTCAACGTGTGACTGGCGATATAAAGAAACAGATGGTACTCTAATGCCCGTAATGACCGACAAACCACCTGCTCCGGAAATTTTCCTCCGAGTTGTCAGATGCAACTGGAAGGTTGACTGTAACACAGCTTGATATAGTTGCAGAAAGCACGGACGTGACTGTTCACCTCCCTGTGGCGACTGCTGTGTAGGTGCTTGTTTCAATTCACCAGTTCTGACAGATCCAGATAGCGATACAGAGGACGTCGGGAACGCAGTCGATACCTTATGACTTCACCTTACTGTTAAAAAGGTAGCGAAAGCCAGATCAGGTGATGCTATATGTTTCAGAGAGGGATAATAGCCCAGATAATAGCCCAGATACTGAACAGCAAGGGTTGAGAAATTACTAGGTGAACACTTGTTTTGTTGATTATTTGTTGTAAAACGGTCCATGATAGAACTTAAATGTATACTTTACTTAAGAGTCCTTTGTTTTTACATGTTGAGTGTAACTAAAAGTGGAAAATGTCTTGATGGAACAGTTTACAATGGCTAATTAGCATAAAAACATGGCGGTCGTCAACACTTCGATTTTTTACGTATTTCCCATGAGTTGATTTTTGTTGACTTTTAGTATGTTAACATGCATGCCTCAAAAGCAAACAATGTAAAAAGAAAAATTCAGTTGCAAGCATTTTGACCTCCTGGCATAACTTTATTGGGCTATTAGCCTTCTCAGGCTGTACACGCAGCTCCGTGAGAATTCTTTCTGCAGGTGTTTCATTAGGAACTTAATTTCAGGATTCAGTGAAGCATTTTTAAAAGCATTTTTATTCCCTGAAGCAGCAGAGCAGCTTGGTCTTTTTAGGCTGCAGCTCTGTGAGAATTCTTTCTCCAGGTGCTTCATTGGGAACTTAAATTCAGGATTAAAACATTTTTAAAAAGCATAATAATTGAAATAACTTTTTGACAAATATTGTTTGGCTTTATCCCTGAAGCAGCAGAGCAGCTTGGTCTTTTTAGGCTGCAGCTCTGTGAGAATTCTTTCTCCAGGTGCTTCATTGGGAACTTAAATTCAGGATTAAAACATTTTTAAAAAGCATTAATTGAAATAACTTTTTGACGTAATATTGTTTGGCTTTATCCCTGAAGCAGCAGAGCAGCTTGGTCTTTTTAGGCTGCAGCTCTGTGAGAATTCTTTCTCCAGGTGTTTCATTGGGAATTAAAATTTAAAACATTTTTGCTTGACAATATTTACATTATAAACAACATAAAATCTTTGACACCAAATATTTTTTTTTGGCTTATTATCCCTGAAGCAACAGAATTCTTTGTCTGGGTGTTTTATATTAGATTATTTAAATAAATTCAGGCTTAAATAACAATGTAATAACAGTTATAAAGTACTATCAAAAATAACATGGGGCATAATGCTGTCTGATAAAAGCATTTTATTAACAGATGGACAATGCCAATCAATAATAGATGAAAAGAATTACGACTGGAACTGTTATGTTTGAACTGAATACTAAGAGAGAGACAATTGTGAGACAATTGAGAGAAGTGTGACAATTAAAGTGAGACAATTAAATATTGTCTCTTTGAAATAATTATTTGCACTTTACCTAAAATAGTATGATTTATCTGAACTCAAGCACTTGAATCCAGTGAATGGATTAGATAATACAATATAAAAAATAGCATTTTTCCTCTTTTGTGCTCTTCATTGTTTAGTTCATACACCCTACTCTCTAAGTTTCCCTCTACCTAGCCCAGCACCAATGCTTGCTTTGCAGTTTTCTTTTCCATTGCAGCTTTCAGGGCAGCACGACCTGACAATTATTAAAGCTGGGTACTGCTTGCTGTGCCACTCAAGACCTAATAGACACATATCTACCATCTTAGAGTTCTTAAAAACACTTTTACAACATGTAGATCACTTTTTGGTACTTCTCATTATTTTTTTCTGATAGGAGAAGACGAGCCTAACATATTTTGTAAGTATGGAGTGACACTAAAAACGTCAGATTTGTACAATTAATTATTCTGACGTATTTCACAAAGAATTGCTTTTCCTCTGACCAGAAGAGGTTAATACCAAATTGGCGCCTTTTATTGACTTTCTTCTTGAAATTGTAATACAGGATAAAAAGAATGCTTTCTCCGCAGTGGCAGTTACTTCTGAGTTGCAGTGTGTGTCACTTTGCCGTCTGCCTAGCAGGCGCTGATCATGAAGTAATGTGGAAGCGAGGAAAGAAACGCGCGCGAGGGCAGGAACACGCGAGGGTTTTTTTCGCTCGCTTTCATGACAGAAAACAATAGCTTAGACTTTCAACTCTTGAGATCGAGTGAAGCCAGGCTAGCAACAGCTAAACCATTTTAGTAATGAGACTGGTCGGATTGCAGGCGATCGGGACAGCGTTTTTCTTGCTAGGGTGCAAGTCGATCAAGATTCATACGCGCGTGTCATACGCGCAAGCCACGTTTCTCCTTTAAATCGCGCTTTAAGATGCCGCCTACCCCTTTGAGCTTTGCTACAAGCTCCAATACTAATAATTGTACAACCTTGCGTTGATAATTATCTTATTTTCTGAAAGTTGACTATTTTAGCACATTAAATTTGCTACGTTCCGGGTTCTGCAAGCTTCGTCGTTTTTTAGTAGTGAAAAAATGTTTTGCGAGTGAAAAAACCGCCGCGCTTTCAGTATACTTGTATGTTGTTTTGAGGCTTTGCTTTACAAGGGTTTGAGTGTGTAAAATATAATCCATTTTGATCCTGCTCTTTTCGCAAAAGGACATTTAAACGAGCTAAAATGCTGTTGCGCTTCTTGAAACCCGCTTCCTGAGGAGAGAATAAAATATTTCCTTCGTTCACTAATTGTCTGAATGAGAATTTTTTTTCTTACGTTACGCAAGGACACCATTTAGCGCCAGAAGCTGTTTTGTTTTGAAAGCCGCCGTGCTTCCTGTACTACATCCCAAGCGGTCGGTTTTTCAAATGTTTTTTTTGTTATTGTCATCATTAGTTCGATTCGTCGGTTTGCTTAGTTGATGTTGTCTGTGTGCATCCTTGTTTTCCGATTTTCGACTGTACTGTGGCATATTGTTGTAAACGCTAGCAAAAAAAAGCCTGTATTCTTTCGATCAATGTGGCGGGCTTTCCTTTTGGTGACAGATCAGTATCCAAGTTAATTGATTCCTTAACACATTTCTTGGGAAGAGGCGTCAAGGAATTTCATTCATACGTGTCGAAAAATTTAGACCCCCTGCAAATGTTCTACGGTTCAACCGTAGAACATCGGCAGGGGTCCAGGATTTCAGAGTCGCATAAAGCTCGTCATAAAGAACGAAAACGCGTCAGTCCTAAATTAAATTTCGCGAGCAATTGAGCAATACGCCATGTGGTGAGCTGACTGCACGTGACAGGTCTAGCAAACAGCATGTCAAAAGCTGGTAGAAATATGGTCGCTTTGAACGTAACACTAAAAAAAACAGCTGCTAGAACTGAATGTTAGGATAGCGTTTAAGTTCTTACTTCGCACGTGTCGTTTGCACGTGCCGGTCATGTTAGGCCCAACTGAAGATTTCTATCAGGGAAAAGCTCAAAATAATAAATTTAAATTTCGTCGAATGAGTAATGTACAAGCCCAATAAAGGAAAACTGACAAAATAAAGAGGTTTCAATCCGTGTCAAATTTAAATATTTTCTGCCATTTGTGTGTTGTATTCCGGCTTCATAGTAAAAACTTAGGCGGTTTAAAAATAAATTACAGCTGGCACATAAGTTATATTAATTTTCATTTCGCCCTAATTCCCGTTTTTGATAAGGCAGGGTATAACGGAGAGGCCATGCAGGTCCCCTGCGAGGACACTGAACAACAAAGCAGACAACGAAGAGACTTGGTGACAATGAATCTTCCATAGACAAAACCTTCTGTATAGCAAGACTAAGCAAGTACGACTTACATTTAGTTTCTGTCTTTAGTGTGCTGCGGTCTAGTTGTGTAGCTTAGTAATCCTCGACGAAGAACCTATAGTTTACAACTGAGGTACGTGATGTGTTGGCCACTTTCCCGATGGGGTTTTCAGGGCCAGTGTAAACAGACACTGACACAAACACAGTAAACCGACAAAACACGATAAAAAATTAAAAATTCCACCTGCCTGTGGCAGGAGGCAGTCCCGTTGGCTATTTACAAGCGTAGACGTCACAGGAAGAATACCGAGAAGAAACCGGAAATACGAGGAAAAGCACCAGCTAGTAGTGAGGATTGATTGTAAAAAGAATAAAATGAAGATCTTAAATTTTAATCTCGTTGAAGCAGCTTTAACTTTCAGCGTTATCTTTGAAACAAAAACTGAAATGTTACTTAAGCCAAAAATACCAACCACCTTGTCGGATGTGGTTCTACGAAAAACAAAACCACCTTGTCTGCTGTTGAAAGCCGGACGAAGGCCTTTCAAAATATGTGAGGCTTTTTAGATGTTCGTAATTTTGTTGTTGAGAACAACTGTTAGGCTTGGATTTCATTGGCCTAGAAATTACTTAATGCGAAGGGCAACTGTGGCACATATAAGGACACTCCGCCAAGTATACAAATCTGCCAAAACTTATGGAAGAAAATCAACTGGAAGCTTGGGGATTACAACACATTGAGTCGCTCACTCACTCGCCTCAAATACGTTAATGTCGCTCGATTTTTTCGTCATTGTTATCAACGCGAATAATCAATTGGGTCAAAAAAAGATATTGAAGTAAAAAAGTAATTGCACCGAAAAATCTCAAACTATAATAAGACGACTACGAGAGCTAATTCAGTAAGAAGATTTCCATTAAGTAAATGAACAAAAATATCCTTCCAGGAATATACTGTTAGATGTTTTCGGCCCTCGGTATTTACTTGCTGTCTTTTACCTGTCGACCAAAAAAGTTATGGCTGACTCAATTCCTCTTTGCCTTTTGCTTTCTTTTAACGATTGATTGACATTGAAATTAATTATTTTATCTCGTCGGGTATTGTTCAAGTGTATGGACCTCACCGACATCCTGTTACATACAGAAATCGTCTAATATTGTTCATTAACATCTTAGCATCAATAGTTCTTCTAACTGTAAAAATCAGTACACCTCTGATTGTTTCAAAATCTTAGATTCTGCTGAACTATCTAATCGTGGGGAAGGTGAAGAGTTATTCGCTTGTCTCACGATGGAATAGCCTCGAGCTGTTTTATAGCGACCTTTTCTTGTCTGTGGCATGAATATCTTTTCCAATTGGATGCCACTCGGGTGAGGCCATTTCAACGACAGGTAACTAAACGATGCTCAATGCAATTCATTTCCTGTTTCAGTCGAGGCGGAGAGTATGGAGGCTAACACGGTTATCCATGTTTGCAATCTACCGCACTCTGACTATTATCAATGCAACTATGGATTATAACAACGAAGAAAGATCTCAGAGAGGAATGGCATTGTTGAACCACACGTACAAGTCTCTTTTCACTGAACACTATCCCAGCTGCCTTATGGCCTGCATGCAATGACTCACAGTGCATGAGTTTAAACTACTGGTGGAACGGTTCACAGTGTGATCTGAACATCAAAACCAAATATTCAGCTGAATCAAAGTTCTTCAAACGAGATATATCCTCAACGTACATGGGTTTAATGAGAGAAACAGGTATTTAAAAAATCTACTTTCAAGCAATGAAACCCAGACAAATTTAATTGAATAATTATTACTCTGGAATTCACAATTTATCTTTTTTTGAAGGAATCAATAGAACTCTGTACCGTTCGTGCAGGCACGTGAACCCTTCAAATGGTGATGTAGAATATTCCATTGATCCCACAATGACAGGAAACTCATCTACGGCTTAGTGGGTGCAATGTAATGTAAGGAGGATGTAATCGTGTGCACAATGTCATTAATTACAACGTGACAATAAATGTAGATCGCGAGCATATAACTAATTACAACGTGACAAGAATATAAAAATATAACTAAATACAGGGCCACGATTATTACAACAAGGAGGCACTTCATATTGAAAAATTAAAAAAAGTCTTATTCTGTAGGCACATTTCTCATGTCAATCTTCCACTGGTTTTTGATTAGTTTCGTTTTTCCGTAACTGCTGACATTGCACACAGCCTTTATATCACAGCCAGCAGCGGGTTTCTGTTACTTGTGCTGAAGATGGATGACGTTTCTTACGAAACATGTTTACAATAGAAATAGCCGTTACTATCTTTAAAATTATTTCCTGCTTGTTGGTAATATCGAAATTAAATTTTTAAGCTTAGTTTCCTTTAAACCCGGGGTCTTAAATCATTTCACTACGGATTGTAGCCGGGCAGAAGTCTGAAAGCTAAAACAAAAGCGAAAGTGAACACAAAGGTACGCACAGGGGGCAAAGTGACCGAAACCACCGGAAAACGTCAATGTTCCGTAGCATTTAGCGACTAGGAATATTGCTGCTTCTTTCATTACACACAGGTTACCTAAACAATTCACCGCGGTACCCATGTGCTGTATGGCGTCATTTTGTATAGGGTACGGATGAACAAAGTCAAGCCGATAACAGGTGGCTGCATGTTTAGTTAATGGATACGATGGCGAATTAAAGGATTTTTTCTCTTTTGAATATTGCCGTTTAATTTCAATTGTTCTATATTGCTAGGTGGTTGGACTGCTATTCAAAAGATATCATTTACAGAATCCAACCTTCGTCTTGAAGATGAATCTTACAATTTGAAAGATCTTTTGGAGTACAGTGATCACCGCCAAACTGTTTCATCATCTGATTTGCTGCGGTTACAAAAAGAAATGGGCTTCAAGCAATTCCGATTTTACTGTCACAAAAAGAAAGTAGGAACAGTGTTTCACATTATGACCAATATCAATCCCCTGGGGGAGTCAGTGGTGGAGTACTTCATCGACGACAACCTAATATCATCTCGTCCCCAGGCTTGTGGCTCCTACACGGTTCTTGCTGATGACAACTCTACAATGTCTGAAGACTGCAGCAAATTCGGTTGGAATGGTACTCATGCAGATGGCAAATGGTCACGCGCCAACATTAAGGGGAAAAGTCGCATTTTGCAGGCGATACAACGACGCCAGGACTTTCATCGTTTCTATGCATTTCCCAAGAAATGTGACTGTGATGACTGGGATGGCGGACAGGCTTCTCTTTCTCCTGGAGATACCTGGGCTGTGTTTGTGCGCTGAGATTGACGGTTGGCTGGTGTAACTGATCTACATTTTTGCTTTTGTTTTGAATGAGTTAGTTAATTGCTTTATTGAGGCGAATAGGCACTGGTGTAGCTACCATTGAGCACCCTCTGTAGTCCCTTGACCGGAGTGGTCAGCCACGAGATAGGAAATCATGTTTTTGCGTTGTTGATGATTTTCGAGTGGTCATTTCGAAAGCTAAAAATAGCTGGCTCCGCAGATGTTCATGCCTAGTTTGATCTTGAAATATGTTGACATATTTGGAACCGGAACAGGTAGTAACAGTAAGTAACAGTAAGTGCGTGTAATGTTTGTGAGTGTGTGTGTTTATAATTTTCATAAAATGCCTGAACTTCGATTTAAGCGTGGATAGTGGGACTGGTATCGTAAAATAGGGTTTTAAGTTTAATAGAAGTTCAGCGTTTGCAACGTCACGTTACGTAGCATGTAGAGTAGAAAAGAGCACACCGAATTTTTCGTTGTTTCGTTGAAGGGATATGCGCGGGAACCATTTCAATTATTTATGCAACATAAATTATGGCTAAAGAAAATAGTGACTTCTGGACAATGCAAACTGGCGGATAAAGGTGATTCCTCAGTTCTGTATTGCGCATTCCTACTGCTATTAAGGGCACACATGAACAAAATGGCAGCTTTATCTCTTTACGGATTGGCTCGCGAGAGAGATAAATCGTCGTTTTCTCGTAAACAGACTAGCCAGCTATAATTTTTATTGCATAAATTTGGTGTAGAAATTGTCCTCTTTGAATTGGAAAATAAATTTACCAGTACGTTTAACAGCGCAGGATTTCAAATAAAGACGTAAGAAGATGACCTGGGTTTCCTTTGGCATTATGCTGAGGACCTCTAGGAAATGGACAATAGCTTACTAAATTAAGTTTTTGGTTCGATGACTCAGAACAGTTTAGCGCGCATCTTCTGTTTCTTCACGTCGTAGTCGCTGTTGCCAGCCCCATGGCTTACTCCGCCGCGCCAAAGAGAATGTTGTTTTTCCGACCCAGGCTGAATATTATTATTTCGCTGCCGAGTTTAGGCTGAAAATATTCTTGTATTATTGTTATGACATTTCCGTTTTAGAATGTATTGGGATGTTTTTTTCAAAAGTGAAAAGGATGCGCTTTCAGTTTTTGATTATATCAACTCTAGGCACCCCAACGTACGGGTTAAGGCGGGGGTACACCTGAAGCCTGTTTTTCCACCGCTAAACTTGGTTTAATGCGAATATCTCGTCTGCGTTTCAAGTAATCCAGAAGCTCTATGCTCATTTCATTTCACAAAGCTATGTTGAGCGGTATTTTGTAAATTTTTTGGTGATTTTTGGGGATGTTTGGAAAGATTAAAGATTTAATGTGATTTTAAAATTAGAATTTGAAGTTAAAAATTAGTATATGGACACCCAAACAGTCCCCTGACAACCTGGAGTGCTCTTGCATGGGGGTCAACTATCTGTTGGTGTTTCAAAAATAATTTTCTTTCTTCCATCCCTTCCTTAAACCTCTTAAAATTTCACTCAAAATCGGGTATACCCCCACCTTAACATGGAAAAGGTGTCTGGCGAAAAATTACCTTTTTTGGATGTAATGTTGGATAACAGCCGCCAATCATCTCTCACAACAACAGTTTTCCGCAAAAAGACCTTTACGTGTCTTCTAACCAATTATTTCAGTGTTTCTCCTATGTCTTATAAACTAGGGTTGGTGGAGACATTGGTAGGCATGGTTTTTACGATCAACAACAGTTGGCAGGGAAATTGTTTGGGTTATTGACAAAAATGCCAAATTTTGTCACATTAAAGCGTATTTAATCTGCTTTCATTGCCCAGAGGATAGCAATATTCACTTGATCAGCTCATCGAGTACTATCACTGTGCCAAATTTGGTGCTTTTAACTTAAACGATTTAGTAAATTTCGCCATAAAGCTAAAATAATACCCACCCCCTCCCGTTGGGTCTAAAAGATGTCCCCCCTGGAAGAATTCCGGATGGGCCTATATCAGAAATTGATCAGCTCATCGAATACTATCACTGTGCCAAATTTGGTGCTTTTATCAAAAATCGCACAATCATTTCACCATATTGCTGGACTACAATTCCCGTAGAAGAGCGAACATGTTACAGTGTTTTAGTATGGAAAGAAAATTGCGTAGAACACAAACAGCATTTCTTGATGTATTGCCAGGGGTATGCTACCATAAGAGATGAGCTGTATTCTCACATTTCAAACACAGATGCAATTTATACAAACCTAAGCGATAACGAGAGGACTAAATACTTACTTAGAGCTGACAATAAAGATACATCAAAATAATAGGTAAATTTATTGAGTTAGTGTTTAAAAAAGAAAGGAGATTCTTTCATTGATTCAATCATTTATTTTATCAATCTTTCGTTCGTTCTTTCTTTCGTTGGTTCGTTCTATCGTTCGTTGGTTCGTTGGTTCGTTCGTTGATTCATTTATTTGTTCATTCAGTTATTCAATTAATAAGTCTGACCATATTCAAGTGGAAACAATTATTTTAATTCCGCCTTATTTTAAAGATAAGTACAAGACCAAGATGCGGTTCTAGCCTGTTAAGTTCCGGAAGTCACCGTGAGTTTTTCTTTACAACCACATTCCTGGATTTTATGGCCTGAATTTGCTCTTTCGTCAAAGCTGCGTTGTAGACCTGCATCTGAGCAATCCTTCCCTTGAAGTACCTCCCTTCACCACTTTTCACTCCCATTCTGACACTGTCCTGTGTGGCGAGGTGGAGATTTGCTGTGATGTTCATCCTTTGGACCTCATTTCCCTCAACCCACAATTTGGCGTCACCAGAAGTGTGATCGTAGGACGCACCGACAAACTTCCATCCATCCTCTGGTTTAAGAGCAGTGTGACGCAAGGCGTTTGTATAGGAATAATCTCTTTTTGTGAATCTGGCAAAAAGTTGACCTTCAGCTACCCACAGATGGACTCCCCAGCTTCCAGAGGCTTTGTAGTTAAAAATAGGACCGTTCTGGCCACCGGGAAGCAACCAGCACAGCATTGTCATCGAGCGCTGCACGTCCAGTACACCATTGTTTGGAAACTCAATGTAGCTTTTCTCCGTTCCAGAGAATTCGTAAGATGTACCGCTTCTTCCATCTGGTCCCTCCGCGGTATGAACCCCACTGGCAACTCCAGCCGCTAATCTCCCGTTGATTTCAATAGTGCCATGCTCGGCATCGAGAGGGTAGAAAGCAACAGCATCTAAAAATTGTAAGTATTTTAAACACAATTCAAAGTCAATTTTTAAGCGGGCCATAAATATTGTGCAGTTATCTCGGAGGACCCTTTATTCTTTATTTATGTACTCCTTTATCACTGGAAATAGAAGGATTAGCTTACAAAATTGTCATTTATATATGTGTTAGCCTGAATTTTGTGATCTTTCGGTTGGCATGGATATTCATATCACCATCGATTAGCATTAGCTGCTGGCATTGGTAAGAAACTAACAGGAGGGTCTTCATGAGACGGTTGCCTCTGACAGTTGCCTTCTAAAAATTTCCAACTTTTTTGCCGTTTGACGGTTGACGGTTTACCCAATTGAAACCTCTAAAAAAAAACGATTATCATCCGAGAGATCCACGTTCACTCACCTGGAATCTTTAGGTCACATACATCTGTTTGAGAAGGAAAAATGAATACATTGTAAAGAAACGTTACATATTAAACAATAAACATATAGCAATACGAGTGGGTTAGTGGCATTGTTGTCTATAGTCATTCACACCACGACTGAAATTTTACAGTAGAGCCTTAATATCAGGGGCATCGGCCGTATTTTTCAACAGGGGGTCCTATACCAGCGTTTTATTGAAATTGGAAAGCTTAAAGAAGAAGAAGAGAGGGGGTCGTGAATATAGTAAAGTACCAAGGGACGGAGGCGATGTGTTCCTTAGTAAGGGGGGGGGGGGGGGGGGGGCTTGTTATTTCAGATCACTTTAAATATTGGGCTGAAAAATATCGTTCGTTATGTCGAAGTCTTCGATGTTATATAGGGGTTTCTTATAACACTGTCCGTCTGTCTCGTGTGGAGTATTACAACCACCACACGCGACGTTAGTCTTTTTCCAAGTTGACATAAGAATTCTCTTTACTGCTTTCATTGACTCCCTGGTGGAGAGACTCACGTAGGTATCTATGCTGTCAACGAGTATCAAGGACACTTTGGCCAAATTACGATCATAGAAGAACTGTTCGGAACAGAATACATCCTTGGAAATCTGTTGTTTAGATCAGTGCTAGGAAGAATATTGAATTCACTTGCAAACTTTTAACTGATTACGTGACTTTTGATAAGAAAACTTGAAATTTTTCTCACACCGGACCAAATAAACACAATTTGGGCTTCATAATCACACACCTTTCTTAAATCGTTGAGTTATACTTAAGTCAACCGTTTGGCTATAAATTTCTATTATTAATTGCATAGCAAATGCAAAATTGATTTAAGATTACCTTGTGACTGCACGTTAACAGCAGCAAGTAGGAAAAGCAGACAAATCGCTAACATGATGTGTAAAGACAGTAGATTCGAACAGTTCACTCGCGTAATTTTATTAGGAGTGTGAATTTAGGTCGAGAACATAAACTAATAAATGGGTGTGTGGCTCATTAATTAATGCTGCCAATATTTTATTGGACGAAATATTTATTTTCTTTCTGCTAAGTGAAAACGTGATTTGAATTGAACTCATATTTGCACACGTGTTCAAACAAATGGAATATTGGATTTCCTTCAGGAATAAAAAAAATCACAATCAAGTTCAAATTTCCATCAACTTCGCTTTACTTTAGGAAATAAACTTCTCAAATTTAGTCTGAAGAATTTGACGCGTATTAACATGATTGTCGTTTGCTGCTAATTACGTATACGTTTTCGTACACCATGACGTTGTTGAACTGTTTTACGAGATACATGACTACAAGAACATGTACATGTTACGATCACTTGATACTTGATAAGGCTGCTGTTTTCACGATATTCAATTGAAAAATGTAAGTAACTCAAATAGTTTTATGTTTTCTCTCAAGATGATCTGAATGATCAAAAACGTTTAGAATTTTTAAAACTTTTACCATAATTTTTATAATAAGTAACTACTATTTACGAAGTTTGGTTAAAATGACCGGGAAGTGAATGCATTGCCGACAAAGTGGGAACATACTTATTGCCTCACACTTTTAGATCAGAGTTCAGCAGCAAAATAATAATATAAAACTAGATGTATTATTAATACTTATTTTATACTGTTAAACCTGGAGCTATCATCAATTGATAGCTTAAGGCAACTAGAATGTTCCAATGTAGACTCACTTGCGCAATGCATATTAATATATTTTAAGGTTGACAGAACTTTGTCGCCAACTTTCAAATATCGAAACCTGCCATCGGTGATTTTTTAAATTAATATTCATAGTCAACGAGGCCCCTTTGCATAAAGCAAAGGTAAATTATGTCACATCAACGTATTAAACTTGCGTTTAGTGTCTGTTTGATAGCCATATTCACTTTCCTAATATATTAACCACTGTTTGTAAATATATCAATTACTTATATTTTTCAATTGAAAAGCGCAAAAATGACTTTAATTTATGTACATGTTCTTGTAGTCAAGTACCTCGTAAAACAGTTCAACAACGTGCATGTCCGGAAACGTATACGTAATTAGCAGCGAACGTAAATCATGTTAAATTCTGCAAACTAAATTTGAGAAGGTTATTTCTTGAAGTAAAGCAAATTTGAGCGTGACTTTGATTTTGTTTGATTCTGAAGGAAAATACAATATTCTATTTGTTTGCACACCTGTTAAAATATGTGTTCATTTCAAATTATGTTTTTCTTGGCAGACTGAACATAGATTTTTCGTCCAATAAAAACTTGGCAGTAGTAATTAAAGAGCCCCACACCCATTTATTAGTTTATGTTGTCGACGTAAATCCACACTGGTAATAAAATTACGCGAGTGAGCTCTTCTACTGTCCTAACTCATCATGGTGGCGATTTGTCTTGTTCTCCTAATCACTGCTGTTAATGTACAGGTTCGAGGTAATGATAACTCAATTTTATATTACATTTTGAAATCTATCATAGATATTACCATCACCTGACCTATGTATAACTCAACGATATACATAATTTAGGACTGATCGTCGAGATATATATATATATACTACAATAAGCGCTTCTCATCAATTTTATTCCTCCTCCATGACCAGTGAGAAATGTTTTTATAATTTTAAAGTTTTTTTTGTCTAAAGCTACGTAGTCGGTAGTTTGCAATTAAATTGAAAAGCTTTCCTAATGGTGATTTGAGCAAATTTCCAAGAACAAATTCTGTTGCGCATATTTCACTTCTCTCTCAATTAGGCCACCGCAACCTCAAAAGTCGTTGATAGCCTTGACGCCTAGTAGGTTACTCTGTCCACCAGAGTAGCGCGTAGCGCCGAGTTGGCTAAAATCATCTCATATCCAGTTTTTAATAATGAACGATATTGTTCAGCCCAATATCTGAAGTATAAGTTGTGAACAAAAATCCCATATAACAACCAGCCCATTTCCAACGAAGGTCCTCGGGTCTTCTAACGAATGTCTTCAAGATGCAGATCGTTATATTCAAGGGGGTCGGAGCCCTAAGATGTTCTTGACGTTCCTCCCTCCCACCTTTGGTATGAACTGAAGAGTAATAGTTAATAACAAATTAAACGCTGGTTTAGAACCAGCTAATTAAAAACCATGCTTACCTAAAGTGTTCAATCGTGGTGTTAATGTCTTTAGACAACAGTTGCACTGAAATACTCCAACCACTAGCCTGTAGTTTTGTTTTGGTTTTGTTTTATGATATATTTTAATTTTATCACTCAATATGTGACTTGCGTTACCATGTACTTTTTTTTCGTTAGGTGGATTAGGCGTTAAGATTCCAGGTGAGTGAACATGGAACTTATTGTTGTGTTGATGTGAATTGTTATTTGTTTCATAAAAATGCAAACAGAAATTCCAATGACGACTACAATAGCAATGTTTTGACTGTTTTTGTTGATTCAAATGCTGATTTGAATAGCATACAATTTTAGGCTAAAAAAATATAAATGAAAATTTAGCAAGATAGGATTCTCTTTATTTTTGCCTTTTTCGCGTGATTCTTTTTCGGAGAACATTTAAATATAGAGCAATGGAGGTCCAAGAGGTAACTGCACAACGATCCGCTTATTAATTCGCTCTAATTTATGTTTAAAATACATATCCACGATAACGGATAATCACTTTTCAATTTTTAGATCCTGTTGCTTTCTACCCTCTCGATTGCGCTCATGGCACTAAGGAAATCAATGACAGAGTGGGCGCAGGATTCCCCCTTGGAGTACGTGCAGCGCCAGGACCAGATGGAAAAAGTGATACCTCTTACGAATTCTCTGGAACGGCCAACAGTTTCATCGAGTTTCCAAACAGTGGTGTATTGGATGCGAAGCGCTCGATAACGATGCTGTGTTGGCTGCTTCCCGGTGGCAAGGACGGTCCTATTTTTAGTTACAAAATCTCTGGAAGATTGGGAATGACTCTTGAAGTATCCGGTGGTAGTCACCTTGTCGCTATGTTCAGGAGAAGAGATTATGCCTACATAGACATGATGCACTTTCCTGTCAGACCAGAGGATGGATGGAAGTTTGTTGGTGTGTCCTACGATCACACATCGGGTGAGGCCAAATTATGGATTGACGGAAATGTGGTCGTTAAGTTTTGGATCGGAAAAGATCAACTCCTTGCCACGCAGGACAGCGTCAGAATGGGAGCAAAATTTAGAAAGGAATTCGGGAGCCACTTCAAGGGAAGGATTGCTCAGATGCAGGTCTACAACGCAGCTTTGACGAAAGAGCAAATACAAGCCATAAAATCCAGGAATGTGGTTGTAAAGGAAAACTAACGGTGACTTCAGGAAGTTAACAGGCTAGGACCGCATCTTGGTCTAGTACTTATCATGAAAATAAGGCAGAATAAAAATAATTGTTAACACTTGAAAATGCTCGGACTGGTTCATTGTATGAATGAATGAATGAATGATTGAATGAATGAATGAATGAATGAATGAATGAATGAATGAATGAATGAATGAATGAATGAATGAATGAATGAATGAATGAATGAATGAATGAATGAATGAATGAATGAATGAATTATTGAACAAAAATGCGAAAACTGGTATTAGGGATAAAATTTTACTTAAGTTTGGGAACAAGAGTTTGAGAGAACAATTGGAACTCAGGTTGGAATCATCACCATTCAGAACCCTAGTACACAAAACGTGTGCTAGATTTTTCATCCGAATGTAGAACCGTAGAAGATGCAGTTCTCTAATTAGCACTCTTTCGCGCACAGTTAAGGACGACCGCTCGATCCCAACTTAATTCCCAATCATCTCTCACAACAACAGTTTTCCGCAAAAAGACCTTTACGTGTCTTGTAACCAATTATTTCAGTGTTTCTCCTGTGTCTTATAAACTAGGGTTCGTGAAGACATTGGTAGGCATGGTTTTTACGATCAACAACAGTTGGCAGGGAAATTGTTTGGGTTATTGACCAGAATGCCAAATTTTGTCACATTAAAGCCTATTTAATCTGCTTTCATTGCCTATAGCAATATTCACTTGATCAGCTCATCGAGTACTATCGCTGTGCCAAATTCGGTGCTTTTAACTTAAATAATTTAGTAAATTTCGCCATAAAGCTAAAATAATACCCACCCCCTCCCCTTGGGTCTAAAAGATGTTTCCCCTGAAAGAATTCCGGTTAGGCCTATATCTGAAATTGATCAGCTCATCGAGTACTATCACTGTGCCAAATTTGGTGCTTCTAACTTAAAGGATACGGTAAATTTCGCCATGAAGCTAAATGATACCCACCCACCCCCCCCCCCGGGTTCAACAGTGGTCCCCCCTGAAAGAACTCCGGATGGGCCTATATCAGAAATTGATCAGCTCATCGAATACTATCACTGTGCCAAATTTGGTGCTTTTATCAAAAATCGCACAATCATTTCACCATATTGCTGGACTACAATTCCCGTAGAAGAGCGAACATGCTTACAGTGTTTTAGATGGAAAGAAAATTGCGTAGAACACAAACAGCATTTCTTGATGTATTGCCAGGGGTATGCTACCATAAGAGATGAGCTGTATTCTCACATTTCAAACATAGATGCAATTTATACAAACCTAAGCGATAACGAGAGGACTAAATACTTACTTAGAGCTGACAATAAAGATACATCAAAATAATAGGTAAATTTATTGAGTTAGTGTTTAAAAAAGAAAGGAGATTTTCAACTTACAAACGAAATGAGTTTTATAATTTTTGTTTAATTTAATTTTATTTTAATTTATTGTAAAAGAATCAAGTGAATGTTATTTCCTATTGTATTAGTTAATGTTAAACTCTTATTGTAAACAGAGCCTTTTGGAGAGTAAGGCGCAATAACGATATACTATTACTTTTACTATTACACACTCACTCACTCACTCACTCATTCATCCATTGATTCTGCCATTGATTCAATCATTTATTTTATCAATCTTTAGTTCGTTCTTTCTTTCGTTGGTTCGTTCTATCGTTCGTTCGTTCGTTGGTTCGTTCTATCGTTCGTTCGTTCGTTCGTTCGTTCGTTCGTTCGTTCGTTCGTTCGTTCGTTCGTTCGTTCGTTCGTTCGTTCGTTGATTCATTTATTTGTTGATTCAGTTATTCAATTAATAAGTCTGACCATATTCAAGTGGAAACAATTACTTTAATTCCGCCTCATTTTAAAGATAAGTACAAGACCAAGATGCGGTTCTAGCCTGTTAAGTTCCGGAAGTCACCGTGAGTTTTTCTTTACAACCACATTCCTGGATTTTATGGCCTGAATTTGCTCTTTCGTCAAAGCTGCGTTGTAGACCTGCATCTGAGCAATCCTTCCCTTGAAGTACCTCCCTTCACCACTTTTCACTCCCATTCTGACACTGTCCTGTGTGGCGAGGTGGAGATTTGCTGTGATGTTCATCCTCTGGACCTCATTTCCCTCAACCCACAATTTGGCGTCACCAGAAGTGTGATCGTAGGACGCACCGACAAACTTCCATCCATCCTCTGGTTTAAGAGCAGTGTGACGCAAGGCGTTTGTATAGGAATAATCCCTTTTTGTGAATCTGGCAAAAAGTTGACCTTCAGCTACCCACAGATGGACTCCCCAGCTTCCAGAGGCTTTGTAGTTAAAAATAGGACCGTTCTGGCCACCGGGAAGCAACCAGCACAGCATTGTCATCGAGCGCTGCACGTCCAGTACACCATTGTTTGGAAACTCAATGTAGCTTTTCTCTGTACCAGAGAATTCGTAAGATGTACCGCTTCTTCCATCTGGTCCCTCCGCGGTATGAACCCCACTGGCAACTCCAGCCGCTAATCTCCCGTTGATTTCAATAGTGCCATGCTCGGCATCGAGAGGGTAGAAAGCAACAGCATCTAAAAATTGTAAGTATTTTAAACACAATTCAAAGTCAATTTTTTAAGCGGGCCATAAATATTGTGCAGTTATCTCGGAGGGCCCTTTATTCTTTATTTATGTACTCCTTTATCACTGGAAATAGAAGGATTAGCTTACAAAATTGTCATTTATATATGTGTTGGCCTGAATTTTGTGATCTTAAAATCAGCATTAGAATCAGGAAGATTATCATTGGCACTGGCCTTGGAAAAAGCATTTCGGTTGGAATATTCATATCACCATCGATTAGCATTAGCTGCTGGCATTGGTAAGAAACTAACAGGAAGGTCTTCATGAGACGGTTGCCTCTGACAGTTGACTTCTAAAAATTTCCAACTTTTTTGCCGTTTGACGGTTGACGGTTTACCCAATTGAAACCCTCTAAAAACAACGGTTATCATCCGAGAGATTCACGTTCACTCACCTGGAATCTTTAGATCACATACATCTGTTTGAGAAGGAAAAATGAAGACATTGTAAAGAAACGTTATATATTAAATAATAAACATGTAGCAATACGAGTAGGTTAGTGGCATTGTTGTCTATAGTCATTCACACCACGACTGAAATTTTACAGTAAAGCCTTAATATCAGGGGCATCGGCCGGATTTTTCGACAGGGGGTCCTATACCAGCGTTTTATTGAAATTGGAAAGCTTAAAGAAGAAGAAGAGAGGGTGTCGTGAATATAATAAAGTACCAAGGGACGGAGGCGATGTGTTCGTTAGTAACGGGGGGCTCGTTATTTCAGATTACTTTAAATATTGGGCTGAAAAATATCGTTCGTTATGCCGAAGTCTTCGATGTTATATAGGGGTTTCTTATAACACTGTCCGTCTGTCTCATGTGGAGTATTACAACCACCACAAGCGACGTTAGTCTTTTTCCAAGTTGACATAAGAATTCTCTTTACTGCTTTCATTGACTCCCTGGTGGAGAGACTCACGTAGGTATCTATGCTGTCAACGAGTATCAAGGACACTTTGGCCAAATTACGATCATAGAAGAACTGTTCGGAACAGAATACATCCTTGGAAATCTGTTGTTTAGATCAGTGCTAGGAAGAATATTGAATTCACTTGCAAACTTTTAACTGATTACGTGACTTTTGATAAGAAAACTTGAAATTTTTCTCACACCGGACCAAATAAACACAATTTGGGCTTCATAATCACACACCTTTCTTAAATCGTTGAGTTATACTTAAGTCAACCGTTTGGCTATAAATTTCTATTATTAATTGCATAGCAAATGCAAAATTGATTTAAGATTACCTTGTGACTGCACGTTAACAGCAGCAAGTAGAAAAAGCAGACAAATCGCTAACATGATGTGTAAAGACAGTAGATTCGAACAGTTCACTCGCGTAATTTTATTAGGAGTGTGAATTTAGGTCGAGAACATAAACTAATAAATGGGTGTGTGGCTCATTAATTAATGCTGCCAATATTTTATTGGACGAAATATTTATTTTCTTTCTGCTAAGTGAAAACGTGATTTGAATTGAATTCATATTTGCACACGTGTTCAAACAAATGGAATATTGGATTTCCTTCAGGAATCAAAAAAATCACAATCAAGTTCAAATTTCCATCAATTTCGCTTTACTTTAGGAAATAAACTTCTCAAATTTAGTCTGAAGAATTTGACGCGTATTAACATGATTGTCGTTTGCTGCTAATTACGTATACGTTTTCGTACACCATGACGTTGTTGAACTGTTTTACGAGATACATGACTACAAGAACATGTACATGTTACGATCACTTGATACTTGATAAGCCTGCTGTTTTTGCGATATTCAGTTGAAAAATGTAAGTAACTCAAATAGTTTTATGTTTTCTCTCAAGATGATCTGAATGATCAAAAACGTTTAGAATTTTTAAAACTTTTACCATAATTTTTATAATAAGTAACTACTATTTACGAAGTTTGGTTAAAATGACCGGGAAGTGAATGCATTGCCGACAAGGTGGGAACATACTTATTGCCTCACACTTTTAGATCAGAGTTCAGCAGCAAAATAATAATATAAAACTAGATGTATTATTAATACTTATTTTATACTGTTAAACCTGGAGCTATCATCAATTGATAGCTTAAGGCAACTAGAATGTTCCAATGTAGACTCACTTGCGCAATGCATATTAATATATTTTAAGGTTGACAGAACTTTGTCGCCAACTTTCAAATATCGAAACCTGCCATCGGTGATTTTTTAAATTAATATTCATAGTCAACGAGGCCCCTTTGCATAAAGCAAAGGTAAATTATGTCACATCAACGTATTAAACTTGCGTTTAGTGTCTGTTTGATAGCCATATTCACTTTCCTAATATATTAACCACTGTTTGTAAATATATCAATTACTTATATTTTTCAATTGAAAAGCGCAAAAATGACTTTAATTTATGTACATGTTCTTGTAGTCAAGTACCTCGTAAAACAGTTCAACAACGTGCATGTCCGGAAACGTATACGTAATTAGCAGCGAACGTAAATCATGTTAAATTCTGCAAACTAAATTTGAGAAGGTTATTTCTTGAAGTAAAGCAAATTTGAGCGTGACTTTGATTTTGTTTGATTCTGAAGGAAAATACAATATTCTATTTGTTTGCACACCTGTTAAAATATGTGTTCATTTCAAATTATGTTTTTCTTGGCAGACTGAACATAGATTTTTCGTCCAATAAAAACTTGGCAGTAGTAATTAAAGAGCCCCACACCCATTTATTAGTTTATGTTGTCGACGTAAATCCACACTGGTAATAAAATTACGCGAGTGAGCTCTTCTACTGTCCTAACTCATCATGGTGGCGATTTGTCTTGTTCTCCTAATCACTGCTGTTAATGTACAGGTTCGAGGTAATGATAACTCAATTTTATATTACATTTTGAAATCTATCATAGATATTACCATCACCTGACCTATGTATAACTCAACGATATACATAATTTAGGACTGATCGTCGAGATATATATATATATACTACAATAAGCGCTTCTCATCAATTTTATTCCTCCTCCATGACCAGTGAGAAATGTTTTTATAATTTTAAAGTTTTTTTTGTCTAAAGCTACGTAGTCGGTAGTTTGCAATTAAATTGAAAAGCTTTCCTAATGGTGATTTGAGCAAATTTCCAAGAACAAATTCTGTTGCGCATATTTCACTTCTCTCTCAATTAGGCCACCGCAACCTCAAAAGTCGTTGATAGCCTTGACGCCTAGTAGGTTACTCTGTCCACCAGAGTAGCGCGTAGCGCCGAGTTGGCTAAAATCATCTCATATCCAGTTTTTAATAATGAACGATATTGTTCAGCCCAATATCTGAAGTATAAGTTGTGAACAAAAATCCCATATAACAACCAGCCCATTTCCAACGAAGGTCCTCGGGTCTTCTAACGAATGTCTTCAAGATGCAGATCGTTATATTCAAGGGGGTCGGAGCCCTAAGATGTTCTTGACGTTCCTCCCTCCCACCTTTGGTATGAACTGAAGAGTAATAGTTAATAACAAATTAAACGCTGGTTTAGAACCAGCTAATTAAAAACCATGCTTACCTAAAGTGTTCAATCGTGGTGTTAATGTCTTTAGACAACAGTTGCACTGAAATACTCCAACCACTAGCCTGTAGTTTTGTTTTGGTTTTGTTTTATGATATATTTTAATTTTATCACTCAATATGTGACTTGCGTTACCATGTACTTTTTTTTCGTTAGGTGGATTAGGCGTTAAGATTCCAGGTGAGTGAACATGAAACTTATTGTTGTGTTGATGTGAATTGTTATTTGTTTCATAAAAATGCAAACAGAAATTCCAATGACGACTACAATAGCAATGTTTTGACTGTTTTTGTTGATTCAAATGCTGATTTGAATAGCATACAATTTTAGGCTAAAAAAATATAAATGAAAATTTAGCAAGATAGGATTCTCTTTATTTTTGCCTTTTTCGCGTGATTCTTTTTCGGAGAACATTTAAATATAGAGCAATGGAGGTCCAAGAGGTAACTGCACAACGATCCGCTTATTAATTCGCTCTAATTTATGTTTAAAATACATATCCACGATAAAGGATAAGCACTTTTCAATTTTTAGATCCTGTTGCTTTCTACCCTCTCGATTGCGCTCATGTCACTAAGGAAATCAATAACAGAGTGGGCGCAGGATTCCCCCTTGGAGTACGTGCAGCGCCAGGACCAGATGGAAAAAGTGATACCTCTTACGAATTCTCTGGAACGGCCAACAGTTTCATCGAGTTTCCAAACAGTGGTGTATTGGATGCGAAGAGCTCGATAACGATGCTGTGTTGGCTGCTTCCCGGTGGCAAGGACGGTCCTATTTTTAGTTACAAAATCTCTGGAAGATTGGGAATGACTCTTGAAGTATCCGGTGGTAGTCACCTTGTCGCTATGTTCAGGAGAAGAGATTATGCCTACATAGACATGATGCACTTTCCTGTCAGACCAGAGGATGGATGGAAGTTTGTTGGTGTGTCCTACGATCACACATCGGGTGAGGCCAAATTATGGATTGACGGAAATGTGGTCGTTAAGTTTTGGATCGGAAAAGATCAACTCCTTGCCACGCAGGACAGCGTCAGAATGGGAGCAAAATTTAGAAAGGAATTCGGGAGCCACTTCAAGGGAAGGATTGCTCAGATGCAGGTCTACAACGCAGCTTTGACGAAAGAGCAAATACAAGCCATAAAATCCAGGAATGTGGTTGTAAAGGAAAACTAACGGTGACTTCAGGAACTTAACAGGCTAGGACCGCATCTTGGTCTAGTACTTATCATGAAAATAAGGCAGAATAAAAATAATTGTTAACACTTGAAAATGCTCGGACTGGTTCATTGTATGAATGAATGAATGAATGAATGATTGAATGAATGAATGAATGAATGAATGAATGAATGAATGAATGAATGAATGAATGAATGAATAAATGAATGAATGAATGAATTATTGAACAAAAATGCGAAAACTGGTATTAGGGATAAAATTTTACTTAAGTTTGGGAACAAGAGTTTGAGAGAACAATTGGAACTCAGGTTGGAATCATCACCATTCAGAACCCTAGTACACAAAACGTGTGCTAGATTTTTCATCCGAATGTAGAACCGTAGAAGATGCAGTTCTCTAATTAGCACTCTTTCGCGCACAGTTAAGGACGACCGCTCGATCCCAACTTAATTCCCAATCATCTCTTACAACAACAGTTTTCCGCAAAAAGACCTTTACGTGTCTTGTAACCAATTATTTCAGTGTTTCTCCTGTGTCTTATAAACTAGGGTTCGTGAAGACATTGGTAGGCATGGTTTTTACGATCAACAACAGTTGGCAGGGAAATTGTTTGGGTTATTGACCAGAATGCCAAATTTTGTCACATTAAAGCGTATTTAATCTGCTTTCATTGCCTATAGCAATATTCACTTGATCAGCTCATCGAGTACTATCGCTGTGCCAAATTCGGTGCTTTTAACTTAAATAATTTAGTAAATTTCGCCATAAAGCTAAAATAATACCCACCCCCTCCCCTTGGGTCTAAAAGATGTTTCCCCTGAAAGAATTCCGGTTAGGCCTATATCTGAAATTGATCAGCTCATCGAGTACTATCACTGTGCCAAATTTGGTGCTTCTAACTTAAAGGATACGGTAAATTTCGCCATGAAGCTAAATGATACCCACCCACCCCCCCCCCCCGGGTTCAACAGTGGTCCCCCCTGAAAGAACTCCGGATGGGCCTATATCAGAAATTGATCAGCTCATCGAATACTATCACTGTGCCAAATTTGGTGCTTTTATCAAAAATCGCACAATCATTTCACCATATTGCTGGACTACAATTCCCGTAGAAGAGCGAACATGCTTACAGTGTTTTAGTATGGAAAGAAAATTGCGTAGAACACAAACAGCATTTCTTGATGTATTGCCAGGGGTATGCTACCATAAGAGATGAGCTGTATTCTCACATTTCAAACATAGATGCAATTTATACAAACCTAAGCGATAACGAGAGGACTAAATACTTACTTAGAGCTGACAATAAAGATACATCAAAATAATAGGTAAATTTATTGAGTTAGTGTTTAAAAAAGAAAGGAGATTTTCAACTTACAAACGAAATGAGTTTTATAATTTTTGTTTAATTTAATTTTATTTTAATTTATTGTAAAAGAATCAAGTGAATGTTATTTCCTATTGTATTAGTTAATGTTAAACTCTTATTGTAAACAGAGCCTTTTGGAGAGTAAGGCGCAATAACGATATACTATTACTTTTACTATTACACACTCACTCACTCACTCACTCATTCATCCATTGATTCTGCCATTGATTCAATCATTTATTTTATCAATCTTTAGTTCGTTCTTTCTTTCGTTGGTTCGTTCTATCGTTCGTTCGTTCGTTGGTTCGTTCTATCGTTCGTTCGTTCGTTCGTTCGTTCGTTCGTTCGTTCGTTCGTTCGTTCGTTCGTTCGTTCGTTCGTTCGTTCGTTCGTTGATTCATTTATTTGTTGATTCAGTTATTCAATTAATAAGTCTGACCATATTCAAGTGGAAACAATTACTTTAATTCCGCCTCATTTTAAAGATAAGTACAAGACCAAGATGCGGTTCTAGCCTGTTAAGTTCCGGAAGTCACCGTGAGTTTTTCTTTACAACCACATTCCTGGATTTTATGGCCTGAATTTGCTCTTTCGTCAAAGCTGCGTTGTAGACCTGCATCTGAGCAATCCTTCCCTTGAAGTACCTCCCTTCACCACTTTTCACTCCCATTCTGACACTGTCCTGTGTGGCGAGGTGGAGATTTGCTGTGATGTTCATCCTCTGGACCTCATTTCCCTCAACCCACAATTTGGCGTCACCAGAAGTGTGATCGTAGGACGCACCGACAAACTTCCATCCATCCTCTGGTTTAAGAGCAGTGTGACGCAAGGCGTTTGTATAGGAATAATCCCTTTTTGTGAATCTGGCAAAAAGTTGACCTTCAGCTACCCACAGATGGACTCCCCAGCTTCCAGAGGCTTTGTAGTTAAAAATAGGACCGTTCTGGCCACCGGGAAGCAACCAGCACAGCATTGTCATCGAGCGCTGCACGTCCAGTACACCATTGTTTGGAAACTCAATGTAGCTTTTCTCTGTACCAGAGAATTCGTAAGATGTACCGCTTCTTCCATCTGGTCCCTCCGCGGTATGAACCCCACTGGCAACTCCAGCCGCTAATCTCCCGTTGATTTCAATAGTGCCATGCTCGGCATCGAGAGGGTAGAAAGCAACAGCATCTAAAAATTGTAAGTATTTTAAACACAATTCAAAGTCAATTTTTTAAGCGGGCCATAAATATTGTGCAGTTATCTCGGAGGGCCCTTTATTCTTTATTTATGTACTCCTTTATCACTGGAAATAGAAGGATTAGCTTACAAAATTGTCATTTATATATGTGTTGGCCTGAATTTTGTGATCTTAAAATCAGCATTAGAATCAGGAAGATTATCATTGGCACTGGCCTTGGAAAAAGCATTTCGGTTGGAATATTCATATCACCATCGATTAGCATTAGCTGCTGGCATTGGTAAGAAACTAACAGGAGGGTCTTCATGAGACGGTTGCCTCTGACAGTTGACTTCTAAAAATTTCCAACTTTTTTGCCGTTTGACGGTTGACGGTTTACCCAATTGAAACCCTCTAAAAACAACGGTTATCATCCGAGAGATTCACGTTCACTCACCTGGAATCTTTAGATCACATACATCTGTTTGAGAAGGAAAAATGAAGACATTGTAAAGAAACGTTATATATTAAATAATAAACATGTAGCAATACGAGTAGGTTAGTGGCATTGTTGTCTATAGTCATTCACACCACGACTGAAATTTTACAGTAAAGCCTTAATATCAGGGGCATCGGCCGGATTTTTCGACAGGGGGTCCTATACCAGCGTTTTATTGAAATTGGAAAGCTTAAAGAAGAAGAAGAGAGGGTGTCGTGAATATAATAAAGTACCAAGGGACGGAGGCGATGTGTTCGTTAGTAACGGGGGGCTCGTTATTTCAGATTACTTTAAATATTGGGCTGAAAAATATTGTTCGTTATATCAAGTCTTCGACGTTATATAGGGGTTTCTTATAAGACAGTCCCTCTGTCTCATGTGGAGTATTACAACCACCACACGAGACGTTAGTCCACCACACGAGACGTTAGTCCTTTTCCAAGTTAACATAAGAATTCTCTTTGCTGGAGAGACTCACGTCGGTGTTTAGGCTGTCAACGAGTATCAAGGACACTTTGGACGAATTACGATCATAGAAGAACTGTTCGGAACAGAATACATCCTTGGAAATCTATTGTTTAGATCAGTGCTAGGAAAAATATTGAATTCACTTGCAAACTTTTAACTGATTACGTGACTTTTGATAAGAAAACTTGAAATTTTTAAATACGTTTTCTCACACCGGACCAAATAAACACAATTTGGGCTTCATAATTATACACTTTCTTAAATCGTTGAGTTATACTTAAGTGAACCGTTTGGCTATAAATTTCTATTATTAATTGCATAGCAAATGCAAAATTGATTTAAGATTACCTTGTGACTTCACGTTAACAGCAGCAAGTAGGAAAAGCAGACAAATCGCTAACATGATGTGTAAAGACAGTAGATTCGAACAGCTCACTCGCGTGATTTTATTCGGAGTGTGAATTTAGGTCGAGAACATAAACTAATAAATGGGTGTGTGGCTCATTAATTAATGCTGCCAATATTTTATTGGACGAAATATTTATGTTCATTCTGCTGAAAACGTGATTTAGATTGAACTCATATTTGCACACGTGTTCAAACAAATGAAATATTGGATTTCCTTCAGGAATAAAAAAAATCACAATCAAGTTCAAATTTCCATCAATTTCGCTTTACTTTAGGAAATAAACTTCTCAAATTTAGTCTGAAGAATTTGATGCGTATTAACATGATTGTCGTTTGCTGTTAATTACGTATACGTTTTCGTACACCATGACGTTGTTGAACTGTTTTACGAGATACATGACTACAAGAACATGTACATGTTACGATCACTTGATACTTGATAAGCCTGCTGTTTTTGCGATATTCAATTGAAAAATGTAAGTAACTCAAATAGTTTTATGTTTTCTCTCAAGATGATCTGAATGATCAAAAACGTTTAGAATTTTTAAAACTTTTACCATAATTTTTATAATAAGTAACTACTATTTACGAAGTTTGGTTAAAATGACCGGGAAGTGAATGCATTGCCGACAAGGTGGGAACATACTTATTGCCTCACACTTTTAGATCAGAGTTCAGCAGCAAAATAATAATATAAAACTAGATGTATTATTAATACTTATTTTATACTGTTAAACCTGGAGCTATCATCAATTGATAGCTTAAGGCAACTAGAATGTTCCAATGTAGACTCACTTGCGCAATGCATATTAATATATTTTAAGGTTGACAGAACTTTGTCGCCAACTTTCAAATATCGAAACCTGCCATCGGTGATTTTTTAAATTAATAATCATAGTCAACGAGGCCACTTTGCATAAAGCAAAGGTAAATTTTGTCACATCAACGTATTAAACTTGCGTTTAGTGCCTGTTTGATAGCCATATTCACTTTCCTAATATATTAACCACTCTTTGTAAATATATCAATTACTTATATTTTTCAATTGAAAAGCGCAAAAATGACTTTAATTTATGTACATGTTCTTGTAGTCAAGTATCTCGTAAAACAGTTCAACAACGTGCATGTCCGGAAACGTCTACGTAATTAGCAGCGAACGTAAATCATGTTAAATTCTGCAAACTAAATTTGAGAAGGTTATTTCTTGAAGTAAAGCAAATTTGAGCGTGACTTTGATTTTGTTTGATTCTGAAGGAAAATACAATATTCTATTTGTTTGCACACCTGTTAAAATATGGGTTCATTTCAAATCATGTTTTTCTTGGCAGACTGAACATAGATTTTTCGTCCAATAAAAACTTGGCAGTAGTAATTAAAGAGCCCCACACCCATTTATTAGTTTATGTTGTCGACCTAAATCCACACTGGTAATAAAATTACGCGAGTGAGCTCTTCTACTGTCCTAACTCATCATGGTGGCGATTTGTCTTGTTCTCCTAATCACTGCTGTTAATGTACAGGTTCGAGGTAACGATAACTCAATTTTATATTACATTTTGAAATCTATCATAGATATTACCATCACCTGACCTACGTATAACTCAACGATATACATAATTTAGGACTGATCGTCGAGATATATATATATACTACAATAAGCGCTTCTCATCAATTTTATTCCTCCTCCATGACCAGTGAGAAATGTTTTTATAATTTTAAAGTTTTTTTTGTCTAAAGCTACGTAGTCGGTAGTTTGCAATTAAATTGAAAAGTTTTCCTAATGGTGATTTGAGCAAATTTCCAAGAACAAATTCTGTTGCGCATATTTCACTTCACTCTCAATTAGGCCACCGCAACCTCAAAAGTCGTTGATAGCCTTGACGCCTAGTAGGTTACTCTGTCCACCAGAGTAGCGCGTAGCGCCGAGTTGGCTAAAATCATCTCATATCCAGTTTTTAATAATGAACGATATTGTTCAGCCCAATATCTGAAGTATAAGTTGTGAACAAAAATCCCATATAACAACCAGCCCATTTCCAACGAAGGTCCTCGGGTCTTCTAACGAATGTCTTCAAGATGCAGATCGTTATATTCAAGGGGGTCGGAGCCCTAAGATGTTCTTGACGTTCCTCCCTCCCACCTTTGGTATGAACTGAAGAGTAATAGTTAATAACAAATTAAACGCTGGTTTAGAACCAGCTAATTAAAAACCATGCTTACCTAAAGTGTTCAATCGTGGTGTTAATGTCTTTAGACAACAGTTGCACTGAAATACTCCAACCTCTAGCCTGTAGTTTTGTTTTGGTTTTGTTTTATGATATATTTTAATTTTATCACTCAATATGTGACTTGCGTTACCATGTACTTTTTTTTCGTTAGGTGGATTAGGCGTTAAGATTCCAGGTGAGTGAACATGGAACTTATTGTTGTGTTGTTGTGAATTGTTATTTGTTTCATAAAAATGCAAACAGAAATTCCAATGACGACTACAATAGCAATGTTTTGACTGTTTTTGTTGATTCAAATGCTGATTTGAATAGCATACAATTTTAGGCTAAAAAAATATAAATGAAAATTTAGCAAGATAGGATTCTCTTTATTTTTGCCTTTTTCGCGTGATTCTTTTTCGGAGAACATTTAAATATAGAGCAATGGAGGTCCAAGAGGTAACTGCACAACGATCCGCTTATTAATTTGCTCTAATTTATGTTTAAAATACATATCCACGATAAAGGATAAGCACTTTTCAAATTTTAGATCCTGTTGCTTTCTACCCTCTCGATTGCGCTCATGGCACTAAGGAAATCAATGACAGAGTGGGCGCAGGATTCCCCCTTGGAGTACGTGCAGCGCCAGGACCAGATGGAAAAAGTGATACCTCTTACGAATTCTCTGGAACGGCCAACAGTTTCATCGAGTTTCCAAACAGTGGTGTATTGGATGCAAAGCGCTCGATAACGATGCTGTGTTGGCTGCTTCCCGGTGGCAAGGACGGTCCTATTTTTAGTTACAAAATCTCTGGAAGATTGGGAATGACTCTTGAAGTATCCGGTGGTAGTCACCTTGTCGCTATGTTCAGGAGAAGAGATTATGCCTACATAGACATGATGCACTTTCCTGTCAGACCAGAGGATGGATGGAAGTTTGTTGGTGTGTCCTACGATCACACATCGGGTGAGGCCAAATTATGGATTGACGGAAATGTGGTCGTTAAGTTTTGGATCGGAAAAGATCAACTCCTTGCCACGCAGGACAGCGTCAGAATGGGAGCAAAATTTAGAAAGGAATTCGGGAGCCACTTCAAGGGAAGGATTGCTCAGATGCAGGTCTACAACGCAGCTTTGACGAAAGAGCAAATACAAGCCATAAAATCCAGGAATGTGGTTGTAAAGGAAAACTAACGGTGACTTCAGGAACTAGGACCGCATCTTGGTCTAGTACTTATCATGAAAATAAGGCAGAATAAAAGTAATTGTTAACACTTGAAAATGCTCGGACTGGTTCATTGTATGAATGAATGAATGAATGAATGAATGAATGAATGAATGAATGAATGAATGAATGAATGAATGAATGAATGAATGAATGAATGAATGAATGAATGAATTATTGAACAAAAATGCGAAAACTGGTATTAGGGATAAAATTTTACTTAAGTTTGGGAACAAGAGTTTGAGAGAACAATTGGAACTCAGGTTGGAATCATCACCATTCAGAACCCTAGTACACAAAACGTGTGCTAGATTTTTCATCCGAATGTAGAACCGTAGAAGATGCAGTTCTCTAATTAGCACTCTTTCGCGCACAGTTAAGGACGACCGCTCGATCCCAACTTAATTCCTTCCTGTTGGATGGGCCTGGCCAAAAACGGTTGAATGACTGTGCAAGTCTTCTGGTTAAGGTCTTCGAGTTGTCTGACTACAAAGTCTGTCAAAACCTGGTCCCTAAAATATATTTAATCCTAGTTTGAAATCGAAATACTCGACCGCCAGAAAGAAAGACAATGTCTATAAACAATTTGAATTCTCGAATGATTACACCCCTTTAATTACATGATTTTTACATGAAAAACTTAGTGACGATTTGAAAAACGCTTCGTTTCGGGAAATAGTTTCTTTGATGCTCATTACTGTATTTTATAATAATTGTGTTTATAGGGGAATGCTATAAACACTTGCGAAAAAAATAATAATAAAAAGAAAAAAAAGAAAAGATAAAAAGAAAGTTCGCCGGATACAGGGTTCGAGCTCACGGCCTTCCATCGTCGTTCCGCTTTGAAGAGTAGTTGCCAATCAGATAATCCTTTATGAATTGTATGACAGCAGGCTCGTGAGTTCTAAGTCGCAAAGTTCTGGGATACAGGGTTACAGTTTAAATATATTCGGAAGGTTTAGTTTTTAAGTATCACGGCATACAAAGGTAATTTGGCGAATAGGGAATTGAACTTATCGGTTACAATCTCCATTTGTCGAAGTTTCCTGTTGCATAATTCATTTTCCGAGTTTCAGTGGCTCACTTTGATTTTATTCAGTTCTTTGTTTGTAATGCTGTTTAAAAAAAAAACTGAGGTTTGACTTGATCATGGATAGTTGGACTGGTATTGTATAGCATTGTTTTAAGTATAAAAAAAATCAAGTTTTCAACAACATCTGTGGGCTTCGTTATATCTACACTGAAATATAGTGATAAAACGATAAGGGGTCTACGCATATCTATAACAACATCGGCAACGACCAAAATGCTTTATTGAGCAGCACAGCAGCCTTCATGGGCAGGATGAAAAAGAAAAGTAAAACGTTGCAAGGGCCTGACTTTGCGTTTTCTTGAGAATGCGAACCTCAAATGGTTTTCTTTTTCTCTCCAAAATCCCCTTTATATTAGAGTAACCGGTATTAATAATTTATCAGCAAATAAATTTCTTTAGACGGCCGACTTAATGTTTGAGAGTGGTCGAGGCTGAAAGACGGTCTAAAATATAACTAATCAGCGGAGAAGCGAAACTTCTTCTTGAGGACAAATAATACCAGCAAGCTTTAGAGGAGTTTACTTGCGGGTGCTTTCCATTTTCACAGTTTGACCGGTTGGACCAACAGGGATAGACCGTTGTAAAATGGAACAGTATTTTCTGACTAAACCGGGCCAACTGAACAGAATTGACCGTCCATTTTGCATTCCTTTTCCCAGTGCCCCAAATCGATATCTGCCAGAAGCTACTAAACTGAAGTAAGGAAACGATCCAGTTTGTCAAAATGGAACGGTGAATTTCCGTAAGACAAATCCCTCCCAAGAATTCCAGTCTGACCGAAACGTAACTGACATTTTAATTTGACTTCCGACCACAATTTCCATTTTGTAGAAATGGAAGGCATCTCTCCTGTTATGACTACGGTGTTGTTATTGTCGGTGTAATAAATGCAAGGTGATTCATTTACGTTATTTTATGAAGGTTATTCCACTAGAAAAGAAAAAAAATTAAAATTTTGTTCAATTATGTTATGAACAATACAAAACTGCAGTAAAAATGGGGTCACTGTGCTCGTTTTTGTGCAACATGGATGGCCATTATAGTAAATACATGACCCACATTTCTTGCATAAAAATACGAGAGCAGTTCAACAAAATACACTTGAAAATGAATTCAAAATTATGGAAGACATTTTGCTGGGTGCGCACATCAGCAGCATAGACTAGCACAGACTAGTAAACTCATTCTCAGATAAATCAAGAAGATTATAATGTGCAACCAGAGATTACCTTGATCAAGAACTGTATGTCCATGCACGTCTCTGTTTTTAGTTCCAACAGTAAGACGAAGATGCGGATTTTTTAAAAGAGCTTAATCGTTTCATTTATCATATACTCTGCATATGAGTTATATGGACAACCACAAGGAAAAAACACAATTTCCATTTTATTTTTAATGCCGCCTGGTTAGAGTGCATAGTAAGCTAACCGAAGTGTATAGTAGGCTAACCGGAGTGCTGTTTTGTATTCACTACATGAACTGAGTGTTACGTGGTATAAAATGTAATGAGGTGTCTCCCTATTGTCTCAAAACATCAACTGAGTGCAGAATTGTCACTCCTTAGCTCAAAAGATTGAGCTCCGGACAGGGTCCTAAAAAACAACTGAGGAGATCAAGCTGCCTTTGTGACTACGTATACATCTGCAAATTTCTAGACGTTCTTGTCTTCTGTGATAAAGACTGTAAATCGTTGTTCCCGTCTATAGGATATCCTGCATCTTCAGCGTTATATGGTCAATAGGTGACTTCAGAAAACCCACACACTACTCACAAAGAGTATGGCACGGAGTTCCCGGTGTTGTTGTATTGCCTTGTTTCACGAGCTGGTGCTTCACATCCAGCTAACCTCCTTGCGCCTTTTCCCCTTCATTGTCTACGAAAACTGCTATGTGTTGTTTGTACTTTTTCGCTTTGAGGTCATTAGATTTTCCTCCCTGCGGGTGGAAAAACCTTACTATACATAACGTAATGAATATACGATAGACATGGGTGAACTTCCGCGGATTAATGATGAAATGAAAGAAATGATCATCGCAGTGTGTAAGCAATTTAAGCAGTTGCACTTTTAGGCCTGAAAAACATTTTCACGTGACTTGAACCCATGACCTCCGCAATACCGGTACATTGCTCTACCAGTTGAGCTATGAAGCCTCAATCTCGTCCCCAGAGCCCGCGTCCCCTTGACCAGCGGTCGGGAAGCGCATGGGCTCTGGTCGAATCCAAAACCGGAACCAGGAAATCCTGGTTCCGGTTCGATTCTGCGAGTGCGTCGGAGATTGTGGTTGAAATGAACAAGTTTCAACCGCCAATGAGATTTGGCCATTTTTTTTGGCGGGCTTTCAGTCTAGCCCAGAGGTCTCGATTCCTGGCGCAGTCCAGAAGGATCGCGGGCTCTGGGGACGAGATTGATGAAGCCTACGTTGATACGTTGGGAGCAGGTCAACTGTAGGTTCTAATATCCCGCAAATGTAGTGTATGACGTAATGAATATATGCAAGACATATGAACTGCGGATTTGCGACGGAAGGAATGAAATGATCCTCAGTGTGTAAGCAATTTAAGCTACTGCAATAACGATGTGATATAACTGAGGAGCAATGTTAAACGGCATTTCAACAGTAATAACTGGATTATAGCAAAAGACATAATTCACAGTTGAATATTATTCTTTCTTTCTCGATTAAACCATTCTTCAGACTAGCTTCTAGACCCGGATAACATATCTAAATTATTGTTTCGGAGACCGATCAGTCCTTTCATGGTTTCGAAGCCTGTTTATTATCAATGATACGGAAAACCGTACAGACAATTTCTGCGAGGTGTCGATTTACGATTGACGATAAACTTATTCGATTTAATAGTTCACAGTAGGGCGTGTGCTTATTAATTTTTGTCCATTATATAATTGGTACAATTAAACTGTTCTATTATCTGCTAATTTAGATATAATGGCTGGAGATCTAAGCAAGCTCAATGAGCTTTCCTATGAAGATCCCCTTATTATAATTACAGAGCAGATGGAATTTTGTTTAATTCTAGATGTACGTTTAATTCTAATACATGTGCTTTCCTAAAAACAAAACTGAAACCTAATTACCTAAGATACTTTGATTTTGCACATAAATCGTTGTGCTTCTTTTAAAAAGATTATAACTTTGCAATGATTTCAATTCTATTGGTAAATTATTCCAAGTTTGACGCTGAACGGGTATCATGACTATCGAAAATAATTATTGAAATATTTTGGTAAATTATTGCTAAAGTATGAATACATAAAGAGTGCTATAAGATATAAACCAAGAAATTTTGTATAATTGACCTTATCAATCTGTTGGTCATTAATTTTTATTTCAAAAGCTTGGTCTAGTTTCTTTCTTTTAGTTTTAAATACCATGAAGTGTGTTTTCTTAACATTTAAAGATAGCTTAAAACATGAAAGCCAAGATGTGATATTTTTAAGTTCTTGATTCTTGGTGTTGTATAGAATATCAACATTTTATCGTTCAAAACGAAACGGAGAGCACGCTCCTTTGCTCTTTTCAGCTTGGCAGTAGCAGGTTTTGCTACAGAAGTGCTATACCTCCGAGCAGTAGTCAAAGTTAGGAATGATAGCTTTTCTGCTACAATCAAAAAGCTGCAACCAGCTTCTCAGACATTCGATAAAAGTCAGAAGTTGTTTGATATATTCCTCTAAAAGAATAAGAAACGAAAAACCCGAATAGCGCCGGAATAACGAATAGTGAATAGTCGCAAATAGCGAATAATACTGATAGTGCGAATAGTCGTGAACAGTTAAAGTGCATTTGAAGCGAAATTTATTTCTGCCGTTTTCAGGTTTTCAATATGTAAACAAAGCCACTGTAAACTTAAAAATTCTATCCAACAAATATTTCTGTCATTTTGCTGGGGCTGAAAATGCCGTCTTTCCGATCAAAAAGTGTCAGGAGGCTGTGTCGAGTTTTATCCAGATTGTGACGTCACGTTGGTTGCAAAGGTTTTGTTTACACTCCGCATGTCTGAGTAATGCTCTCTCAAGCACAGAAAAATGTCTAGTAACGTGTCAGAATTTAGGGTTTCGTACGGCTCTTCTGGTGGTGAAGGTAGTAGAGGAGAAACAGACGAGGATTACAATGTGGTCTGCAACCGATGTGACGTCACGACATGAGATCACGTGGTAGTTTGGCCCCGCGGTTTGTAAACCACTTTTGAGAGCAAGATGCGGTAACTTTCATGAGGAATAAAGTCGTCAATTTGTTTCCCCACAATCTCCAACTTTCAGATATTTTATTTGAGATGTCAAACATTGGAAATATGCATTAAAACATTTCGCTTCATATGCACTTTAACAATTATTCACCGAAGTGGAGGTGAATAGTGGTGGTAAATATTCACCACTTTTCACCGACGCCAAGGCGAATAATTGCTTTAGAACATATACCAAACCAATAAAATAGCCCGCTCTAAAATTATTGTTTTGTCTTAGGAAGAAAGATTTAAAAATCCTTTTCGAAGGCGAATGCATCGTACGCGCGACCAAGCAAAGCGCGTGGAAAAGTCACGTGACAACATAAAGCAATTGCCAAAAGAATACCACAACGTGTTTCATCTCTTGGAAGGATTTCTGTGGATTTTAAAGTGAAAGTTGTAGTTTTATTCTTTTCTTTTTGACGTACCAAACGCTACCGGAGAGTGTTTTTCAAAACTGCCATTCATACGGGTATACATTGACTGGGAAACTTGCCATGGAGTTGAATTTGCAATTGTGAAACTATAGGAATCACTAAGTTGCGAGTTCTCAACTCTTTTTGTAGAGTTAGAATGGGTTTGTTACTTTTCTTCATGCTTTGGAATAATGTGGTATAGTCACCCTAGTCAACTGTCAACTCAACGCACAAACACAGCCCAGGTATCACCGGCAGAAAGTGAACCTTCTTCATCTTTATTTCCATCACAGTTACGTTGGCGAGGAAAAGAAATGAAAGCGAATCTATACTTGTATGGATCTCGTCTAAGCGGCCTTAAAATACGAGATCAACCAGTTACAGACGGGATTGTCCATTTGCCATCTGCATGAGTGCCATTCCAACCTAACTTGCTGCAGTCCTCAGACAGTGTAGAGTTGTCATCAGGGAGAGCCGTGTACGAACCACAGGCCTGTGGACGAGCTGATATTAGGCTGTCATCTACGAAATAGTTCACCACTGCCTCACCCAGGGGGTTAATGTTGGTCATAACATGGACCACAGTTCCTACTTTCTTCTTATGGCAGTAAAATCGGAGTTGCTGGAAGCCCATGTCTTTTCTTAATTTGAAAAAAACCGTCGATTTTACATGTTGGCGGTGATCGTTGTAATTCTCCAGATTTCTGTAGCTGGAGGCAATGAAAGTGGTGTTTTCTAGTTGAAGCTTTGATTCTTCAAATCGGATCTTTTGAATAGCAGTCCATCCACCTATGGTGATAATAATAGTGGAAATAAACAGCGCAATCTACGGCTACAATAAAATTATTAAGCAGCCTATAAATTGGACGCGTATGAGGGGTGATTACCGCCAATATTAAGTTTGGGATTTAGTTATGCTGATTGCCAATGCGGCTTTTAATGTTTTCACTGGTGTTTTTGATTGTACGAATTGTGTTTTTCGTGTTCTCAATTATGTTCGGCAAAACATCGCTGTTGTTTTTGTTGCACTTACATTCGATTATTTGTTGCGAATTATGTTTTTTGCGTCAACAATTCTCTTTTGTACTTACACACTGTGTTGTTCCATATTGTATAGTGTGCGATTCTATTATTCGTGTTTCAAATTATGTTCTTCCTAATCCGGGTCTTCAGGGAGATCGGCCGCTATGGGCTGGTGCGAGTAATAAATTATGCATATTTTTCCCGCGGAAAGAACATTTATGCCGCTGCAAAGATGGCGAAAAACATACGCCTCGTGAGATAGAGCGGTGAGCCTTCTTCGCGTTGTACAAAATTTACTTGAACAACCAACGAAGATTTGGCTGCAGATACTTCACGATTCCACGACTCCACTCGACAGAATGACAATTTTTAAAACAGTTCAATTTATAACATTGAACTAGTGAGCAGCACTCGGCGAACTGTGTTTTTAAAAGTTGTTTTATTCTCCTACGCGTTTCGTCCGACTCTCGCGGACTTCTTCAATCCCAGTTGTTCTTGAGGCAAAATATATTTCGGTCTCTACCACGCTTAAGTGAAACGTCGTTCTGGCGTAAATGCAGAAAAAGAAAGAAAATTGCAAGCTGAGTAAATTCACGAACTCCATCGAACCTCACAACTGTGTTATACAAAGTTTCAACACGAAGAAAGAACTGATTCCTGGCTGTCAGGGTCCAAGTTTGGTGCGGCAAGTTGTTGTAAAATCTCATTTATCAATGCTCCGAGACGATTTCTTACGACTTCCGCCCGCTTTCTCCATCTTTGCAGGGGCATAAATTTTCTTTCCGCGGAAAAATCTGCATAATTTATTACTCGCACGAGACCATAGCGGCCGATCTCCCTGAAGACCCGGATTAGAAAGAACATAATTCGAAACACAAATAATAGAATCGCACACAACACAATATGGAACAACACAATTTCTAAGTACAGAAGAGAATTGTTAACGCAAAAAACATAATTCGCAAGGAATAATCGAATGCAAGTGCAACAAAAACAACAGCGATGTTTTGCCGAACATAATCGAGAACACGAAAAACACAATTCGTACAATCAAAACACCAATGAGAACATTAAAAACCGAATTGGCAAACAGCATAACTAAATCCCAAACTTAATTTTGGCGGTAATCCCCCGTCATAGACGCGTGGCGCCTCTCTATTTAACTCCTTGCTCAAGTTTATCGGTCGCTACAATACGTTTGTGAACTGTTTGTCGGGAAATTTCAAAAGGCTAGGTTAATCAGGCTCCTTAAATGATTGAGCCGTTATGGTAGTAATTAGGGATAGCATTAGACACGCGGCCATTGTGCTTTTGACATGACAGCAGCAAGTCAAAATTCCTTCCGCCGTTTGGTTAAGTTAAGTCGATTTTAAAAGTACCTCCATCGGTGGTCATGTCACAGTAAACAGTGAACGGATTTCCTGACAATGTGGGATCGATGGAATATTCACCATCACCGTTTGAGGGAGGAACATCTCTGCAGGAGCGGAGAAAGGTTCTGTTTATTCCTACAAGATACAAAAATAATCAGCGGTGTGTGCATAAAAAAAGTAAATATTAATCCGCCTGTTGATCGTACGACCTCACAAGGATTTATGGAGTGTTCTGTGGAATGCTTTATGGGGAGTCCAGGAAAGTTAATGCGATTTGGTACCGGAAGGTCAAAATGCCTGCAACTGAATTTATATTTTCATGAACGTTTTCGTTAAGGACTCCAGATAAACATATTAAAAGTCAATAAAAATCAACCCAGGCGAAATACGAAAAAAATGCAAGTTTTTTACCTCTGTCATTTTGCCCTTACGCCATGTTTTTATGCAAATTAGCCTTATAACGGATACGTCTTCCCAAATTTATTTTTAAAAGCCATCAAATCGCCTAACTTTTTTAGTTCAGTGTTTTTAACGGGCGAATTAATGCTGTGGTTTGCTCACGAAGATTTTCGCAACGAAATATTACTATAGCTATTATTACTATTACTGAGCTTTATTTTTTTTCAGCACTACAGGGCACTTTGATATTACAATTGCAAAGTACAATGTAAAGGTATAACAAAAGCATTAAATCGCGTTCTAATGTTAGCATACAGAAACATTGAGTTCGCTCCAGTTTTGCGTTCACTGACGATAGAGTATAAGGTCGACACCAGTTCCCTAGAAGATTAGTAGGGCAGAGTTTATGTGCGACAGATGACGAGCAACTCCCGCCAGTCCCGTTATCTAAGCTTCAGGCAGACGATACTTAAGTCTACGCAGGGACAGAGTATCATGAGTATTCGTTTAAACGAAACCAACAAGTTATCACCATCGGATCGAAGGCGGCTGCTGTGGCAAAAAAGGATCATGTGCAGATTGATCCACAGTTGCTCTTTTCGCGATTGTTGCCACAAATGAATTTACGGACTTACAAGACCTGTTCAAGTACGATATTTGCAGCAACCCTGTTTTGCTGACGCCTTATAGAATGAGGTCAAACTTGAACAAATGTCATAACCTAGCCAACCACTCTATGTTCTTGGCGGAGGAGCACTGCTTCATCGTATCCTTTGCGGGAAACACGGTACAACCTTTTGTGACATCTGCAGCTGCTATGTGCATTATGTTGCTCAACGATATCGCAGGTGTATTGCTATATTTGACGGTTATTGCGATGGGCCCTCAGTTAAAGACGCAGCGCACTTGAGAAGAGGATCAACCAATGCTGTAGCTGTACACTGTGATCTTCTGAGCACACTCACTGTAAAGAAAGACAAACATTGTCTGAACAACATAGTGAGTGAGAAGTTAAAGGAGACGGTTTGTGACAGCATTCATGTGACAGAATTCATGCTGATGTCTTGATAGTTCAGTCTGCGGTTTCTGTAGCTGCTACACAGTACCAGAGACACCGTCGTCATTGCAGATGACACAGACATTTTAATTTTATTCTGCCACCAATGAAAAAACTGCAAAACTGCAAACCAGAGCCGAAATGAGGGCTCGCGCAAGGCAAGGTTTGGGACATCCAGGCTACCTGTTTTGTGCTCGGGTCAAACCTCTGCAGATATCTTCCAGTTGTATTTCTACACACGTTACTGGGATACGATACCAGGTCATGCTTATTTGGTATTTGAAAGGCCGTCGGTCGTAAGAATAAATCACAGTTGTATCAGCATGCCAAAGTACTTTACTTATAATGCCAATTCGTTGAAAGAAGACGTTATGAAAGCAGAACGCGCATTGGTAGAGGTATGACGGCAAGGTGAGCGACAGTTTGGAGGCTTTGCGATGTCGACGATTTTGCAAAAAGACAGCTAAAAGTACAACCGCAGTTGAAGTAAAGTCCTTGCCTCCGAAGTCGTCTGCAGTGAAATTTAATTCCCTTCGCGTGTACTGCCAGGTGCAAATTTAACTTGGAAATCCAGAGGTTCAACGTGTGACTGGCGATATAAAGAAACAGATGGTACTCTAATGCCCGTAATGACCGACAAACCACCTGCTCCGGAAATTTTCCTCCGAGTTGTCAGATGCAACTGGAAGGTTGACTGTAACACAGCTTGATATAGTTGCAGAAAGCACGGACGTGACTGTTCACCTCCCTGTGGCGACTGCTGTGTAGGTGCTTGTTTCAATTCACCAGTTCTGACAGATCCAGATAGCGATACAGAGGACGTCGGGAACGCAGTCGATACCTTATGACTTCACCTTACTGTTAAAAAGGTAGCGAAAGCCAGATCAGGTGATGCTATATGTTTCAGAGAGGGATAATAGCCCAGATAATAGCCCAGATACTGAACAGCAAGGGTTGAGAAATTACTAGGTGAACACTTGTTTTGTTGATTATTTGTTGTAAAACGGTCCATGATAGAACTTAAATGTATACTTTACTTAAGAGTCCTTTGTTTTTACATGTTGAGTGTAACTAAAAGTGGAAAATGTCTTGATGGAACAGTTTACAATGGCTAATTAGCATAAAAACATGGCGGTCGTCAACACTTCGATTTTTTACGTATTTCCCATGAGTTGATTTTTGTTGACTTTTAGTATGTTAACATGCATGCCTCAAAAGCAAACAATGTAAAAAGAAAAATTCAGTTGCAAGCATTTTGACCTCCTGGCATAACTTTATTGGGCTATTAGCCTTCTCAGGCTGTACACGCAGCTCCGTGAGAATTCTTTCTGCAGGTGTTTCATTAGGAACTTAATTTCAGGATTCAGTGAAGCATTTTTAAAAGCATTTTTATTCCCTGAAGCAGCAGAGCAGCTTGGTCTTTTTAGGCTGCAGCTCTGTGAGAATTCTTTCTCCAGGTGCTTCATTGGGAACTTAAATTCAGGATTAAAACATTTTTAAAAAGCATAATAATTGAAATAACTTTTTGACAAATATTGTTTGGCTTTATCCCTGAAGCAGCAGAGCAGCTTGGTCTTTTTAGGCTGCAGCTCTGTGAGAATTCTTTCTCCAGGTGCTTCATTGGGAACTTAAATTCAGGATTAAAACATTTTTAAAAAGCATTAATTGAAATAACTTTTTGACGTAATATTGTTTGGCTTTATCCCTGAAGCAGCAGAGCAGCTTGGTCTTTTTAGGCTGCAGCTCTGTGAGAATTTTTTCTCCAGGTGTTTCATTGGGAATTAAAATTTAAAACATTTTTGCTTGACAATATTTACATTATAAACAACATAAAATCTTTGACACCAAATATTTTTTTTTGGCTTATTATCCCTGAAGCAACAGAATTCTTTGTCTGGGTGTTTTATATTAGATTATTTAAATAAATTCAGGCTTAAATAACAATGTAATAACAGTTATAAAGTACTATCAAAAATAACATGGGGCATAATGCTGTCTGATAAAAGCATTTTATTAACAGATGGACAATGCCAATCAATAATAGATGAAAAGAATTACGACTGGAACTGTTATGTTTGAACTGAATACTAAGAGAGAGACAATTGTGAGACAATTGAGAGAAGTGTGACAATTAAAGTGAGACAATTAAATATTGTCTCTTTGAAATAATTATTTGCACTTTACCTAAAATAGTATGATTTATCTGAACTCAAGCACTTGAATCCAGTGAATGGATTAGATAATACAATATAAAAAATAGCATTTTTCCTCTTTTGTGCTCTTCATTGTTTAGTTCATACACCCTACTCTCTAAGTTTCCCTCTACCTAGCCCAGCACCAATGCTTGCTTTGCAGTTTTCTTTTCCATTGCAGCTTTCAGGGCAGCACGACCTGACAATTATTAAAGCTGGGTACTGCTTGCTGTGCCACTCAAGACCTAATAGACACATATCTACCATCTTAGAGTTCTTAAAAACACTTTTACAACATGTAGATCACTTTTTGGTACTTCTCATTATTTTTTTCTGATAGGAGAAGACGAGCCTAACATATTTTGTAAGTATGGAGTGACACTAAAAACGTCAGATTTGTACAATTGATTATTCTGACGTATTTCACAAAGAATTGCTTTTCCTCTGACCAGAAGAGGTTAATACCAAATTGGCGCCTTTTATTGACTTTCTTCTTGAAATTGTAATACAGGATAAAAAGAATGCTTTCTCCGCAGTGGCAGTTACTTCTGAGTTGCAGTGTGTGTCACTTTGCCGTCTGCCTAGCAGGCGCTGATCATGAAGTAATGTGGAAGCGAGGAAAGAAACGCGCGCGAGGGCAGGAACACGCGAGGGTTTTTTTCGCTCGCTTTCATGACAGAAAACAATAGCTTAGACTTTCAACTCTTGAGATCGAGTGAAGCCAGGCTAGCAACAGCTAAACCATTTTAGTAATGAGACTGGTCGGATTGCAGGCGATCGGGACAGCGTTTTTCTTGCTAGGGTGCAAGTCGATCAAGATTCATACGCGCGTGTCATACGCGCAAGCCACGTTTCTCCTTTAAATCGCGCTTTAAGATGCCGCCTACCCCTTTGAGCTTTGCTACAAGCTCCAATACTAATAATTGTACAACCTTGCGTTGATAATTATCTTATTTTCTGAAAGTTGACTATTTTAGCACATTAAATTTGCTACGTTCCGGGTTCTGCAAGCTTCGTCGTTTTTTAGTAGTGAAAAAATGTTTTGCGAGTGAAAAAACCGCCGCGCTTTCAGTATACTTGTATGTTGTTTTGAGGCTTTGCTTTACAAGGGTTTGAGTGTGTAAAATATAATCCATTTTGATCCTGCTCTTTTCGCAAAAGGACATTTAAACGAGCTAAAATGCTGTTGCGCTTCTTGAAACCCGCTTCCTGAGGAGAGAATAAAATATTTCCTTCGTTCACTAATTGTCTGAATGAGAATTTTTTTTCTTACGTTACGCAAGGACACCATTTAGCGCCAGAAGCTGTTTTGTTTTGAAAGCCGCCGTGCTTCCTGTACTACATCCCAAGCGGTCGGTTTTTCAAATGTTTTTTTTGTTATTGTCATCATTAGTTCGATTCGTCGGTTTGCTTAGTTGATGTTGTCTGTGTGCATCCTTGTTTTCCGATTTTCGACTGTACTGTGGCATATTGTTGTAAACGCTAGCAAAAAAAAGCCTGTATTCTTTCGATCAATGTGGCGGGCTTTCCTTTTGGTGACAGATCAGTATCCAAGTTAATTGATTCCTTAACACATTTCTTGGGAAGAGGCGTCAAGGAATTTCATTCATACGTGTCGAAAAATTTAGACCCCCTGCAAATGTTCTACGGTTCAACCGTAGAACATCGGCAGGGGTCCAGGATTTCAGAGTCGCATAAAGCTCGTCATAAAGAACGAAAACGCGTCAGTCCTAAATTAAATTTCGCGAGCAATTGAGCAATACGCCATGTGGTGAGCTGACTGCACGTGACAGGTCTAGCAAACAGCATGTCAAAAGCTGGTAGAAATATGGTCGCTTTGAACGTAACACTAAAAAAAAACAGCTGCTAGAACTGAATGTTAGGATAGCGTTTAAGTTCTTACTTCGCACGTGTCGTTTGCACGTGCCGGTCATGTTAGGCCCAACTGAAGATTTCTATCAGGGAAAAGCTCAAAATAATAAATTTAAATTTCGTCGAATGAGTAATGTACAAGCCCAATAAAGGAAAACTGACAAAATAAAGAGGTTTCAATCCGTGTCAAATTTAAATATTTTCTGCCATTTGTGTGTTGTATTCCGGCTTCATAGTAAAAACTTAGGCGGTTTAAAAATAAATTACAGCTGGCACATAAGTTATATTAATTTTCATTTCGCCCTAATTCCCGTTTTTGATAAGGCAGGGTATAACGGAGAGGCCATGCAGGTCCCCTGCGAGGACACTGAACAACAAAGCAGACAACGAAGAGACTTGGTGACAATGAATCTTCCATAGACAAAACCTTCTGTATAGCAAGACTAAGCAAGTACGACTTACATTTAGTTTCTGTCTTTAGTGTGCTGCGGTCTAGTTGTGTAGCTTAGTAATCCTCGACGAAGAACCTATAGTTTACAACTGAGGTACGTGATGTGTTGGCCACTTTCCCGATGGGGTTTTCAGGGCCAGTGTAAACAGACACTGACACAAACACAGTAAACCGACAAAACACGATAAAAAATTAAAAATTCCACCTGCCTGTGGCAGGAGGCAGTCCCGTTGGCTATTTACAAGCGTAGACGTCACAGGAAGAATACCGAGAAGAAACCGGAAATACGAGGAAAAGCACCAGCTAGTAGTGAGGATTGATTGTAAAAAGAATAAAATGAAGATCTTAAATTTTAATCTCGTTGAAGCAGCTTTAACTTTCAGCGTTATCTTTGAAACAAAAACTGAAATGTTACTTAAGCCAAAAATACCAACCACCTTGTCGGATGTGGTTCTACGAAAAACAAAACCACCTTGTCTGCTGTTGAAAGCCGGACGAAGGCCTTTCAAAATATGTGAGGCTTTTTAGATGTTCGTAATTTTGTTGTTGAGAACAACTGTTAGGCTTGGATTTCATTGGCCTAGAAATTACTTAATGCGAAGGGCAACTGTGGCATATATAAGGACACTCCGCCAAGTATACAAATCTGCCAAAACTTATGGAAGAAAATCAACTGGAAGCTTGGGGATTACAACACATTGAGTCGCTCACTCACTCGCCTCAAATACGTTAATGTCGCTCGATTTTTTCGTCATTGTTATCAACGCGAATAATCAATTGGGTCAAAAAAAGATATTGAAGTAAAAAAGTAATTGCACCGAAAAATCTCAAACTATAATAAGACGACTACGAGAGCTAATTCAGTAAGAAGATTTCCATTAAGTAAATGAACAAAAATATCCTTCCAGGAATATACTGTTAGATGTTTTCGGCCCTCGGTATTTACTTGCTGTCTTTTACCTGTCGACCAAAAAAGTTATGGCTGACTCAATTCCTCTTTGCCTTTTGCTTTCTTTTAACGATTGATTGACATTGAAATTAATTATTTTATCTCGTCGGGTATTGTTCAAGTGTATGGACCTCACCGACATCCTGTTACATACAGAAATCGTCTAATATTGTTCATTAACATCTTAGCATCTAGTGTTTGCACAGAGCTAATTCATAAAAGGTCTCATACTTTAGCACCGTAGCGCCAAAAAAAAAATCAATGTAACGGTTAAAAAACGTGTTTTTTCGATTAAATTTTGTCGCTTAGCTAGAATATTGAATCCTGTACATTCAGATGAAGCAGAAATGGAAACCCAGCGCTCGAAAACGGTGGCTTAGATAAATCTTGATGCCCCAGGAGAAGAAAATGGAAAGAAAAATTATCGGCGGCTGCGGCGAAGCAATTTTGGCGAGATTCCGATTAATTTTTTTTGAGATTATGGAGCTTCGTGTGCGGGCCCTTGGCGCACTAAGTCGCCAGCTTTTCGTTTCTCTTCAGGGTTAACAAAACCTCAGAAAGTAAAACTCATCTATTTATTTATTTATTTATTTATTTATTTAAGGATTCGTACAAAGTACAGGTGCTTAACAATAGGACGTAGGTCCCCTACTTGGTTAAAACACCCACAACACAGAGGAACACACACACACAGAGGAACACACCAGGAACACAGAGACGTCAAAATAACAGAAGGCAAACATAAGGTAAGACATGTTTATTCAAATTCTTTTCTAATGTACTATAGACCCTATGCAAAAATGGCTGCCAATTCAAAATTCTTTTGTATGCATATAAATTAGCCTCACTAACCTCGTTCTGGATTAAAATTTCTTTTGAGTTATCAACTCAAAAACGAGGTTAGTTAGGCTAATTTAAATACATACAAAAGGATTTTAAATTGGCAGCCATTTTTGCATAGGATCTATTTAGTCAATTTTCGAATCATTCTCATACATTATCTTAATCTTGATAGGCTGCTGAAAATGTTCAGTTCTATTCGGTTTAAAAATTTACTTGTGATTAAAACATAACGTGCGAGAGTAAATCGCAAAGGGTAAAAACTGGGGAATATCACCTTTGGAATATTTAACAATTATTCTTTGAAATCGAGGTGAATAGTGGCAGAATATTTACCGAGCCGCGTAGCGGCTCGGTAAATATTCTGCCGCTATTCACCGAGATTGAAAAGAATAATTGTTTTAGTATATACACACGAAGTGATCTCAAAACAGACAATCTAGACATTTTCAAAAGGAAACCTATGAAAGGCAATTTTATTGACGTCTAATTTGACGTCTCAATTCATGCGTGAAACACGTACAAAACTATTTACAGATTCTTTTAACATGGCAAATACACAATCTTCGATAAAATCCTCGTCAAAATGGTCCTTTTACACAGTTCAAATCGGCAACTTTATTCGAAAGTCTGCTTGGAAATCGATTACTGATCAAACAAAGTTTTCGAAGTTATCGAGAAAGGCTTGTTGTTTGGCTCGTTGCGAAGGTGCCTGTCAATGGCGGCTCGAATTGAGGTGAGTGTTGCCTTGTTGTAATATGACCTGTCTTGTTTTCTCGCGGAGATATAAAACTTCAATTCTTCTTTTTCTATTTCCTCGATTTCGGTGAGAAATTCGTTCTGTCAGGCAAACCAGTCTACAAAAATACTCGTAATGAGACAAATTGTAGTCGTGAAGATTAATTGCTGCCTATTTAGCGATAGGTCGAATTGATCACAGTAATTATCTCGATAAACAAACTGAAAAACACTTGTTTGCAAAACATGACTTCTTCACTTATCTTTAAAAACTTTTAGGCCAGAGTTCGTTGCCTTCTTGGTGTTTTCTGGCTCGCTGTCGTCTTTTATTTTCACTATTTTTGATTCTGAAACGCTAGCGAAACTCGAGTTTACGTCGGCCATTTTGTTTTATGTTTTATGGGATAATGCATTATCCACTCGGTAGCGAGTGAATAATGCGGCATTAGCCCGAGATAGCGGACCAATCACATTGCTGGAATAGCCAAGATCACTGAGTGTGTATATACTAACATCCGATATTCCCCAGTTTTGACTACATCACGTGATGTGTTTAGACCAATCCCGCGCGCAAAAATATGTGATGGATTACAAGGAATGATATTTTTCTGCCTAGTATCAGTGATTTGAAGAGCCCCTGTCGTGCGGGTCGTGCGGGACCCCTGGTCATTAATAAAATTATTAGCCATTTTAATGGCGGGTGTTATATTGTAAAAGTTTAATTCTACGAATTTTGAACATCGATTCCTCTAAAACATATCAAGGATATTAGGGGATGACAACATTTTATCAGATTGTCGTTTCACTGAGAGATAACCCTTTACTTTGATGTTACAAGCTCTTAAAATGTTAATTTGCAGATAATGCGATTTTGTGTTCCAGCTACCCAAACTAAACGACTATATAAACTAATGGTAAATCTTTTGTGCCCTGGTCAGAAAGAAATTTTCGAATTAAAAAAATACTGGGAGTTATTGGCTTCCAAGAGAGTAAAAATGTGAAATCGTAGTTATTTGTTTCCTATGTTTCAGTGGCATGCCTAAACTAGCTATCTCGAAGCTAAGTGCATGACCACTATAAACAACATTTACATTTACATTTTTTAACTTTCAAACGTACTTTCTTCTTTTTGAAAAGGGATTCAGTTTAAAAATTCGCTCTGACCAGGGCACAAAAAAGGACACCAACTTTATGTTTCTTGCGAATCAACTCATGAAATTCTGTATCGGCGGAGAAAACGTGGACACTAAATTTCAGCTTTTGTCGCTTATGCAGACCTTTCCAGTCTATGTTGGGAACAACGTTCGCTATATTCAAAGCTGTGAACCTAAGTATAATAATTCGCTTCGTTCCAGAGCACGGGACACAAAACTGTGAAAGTTGAGGACAATCACGTGCAATTACTGATATTAAGAACTTTTAGAAATATATTCTCATGAATATTTCATTTGCTGTCGGCTTCAGTCGTCGCAGTTCGTACATACTCTTTTAATAAATGCATACATAGTGATAGCGAGCAATAGCAAAGCGCGCGAGTGACGACTCATGACTCAGACAAGACTCAGACAAACAAACCGGGATGGTGGACGACTTTCCTAATAATAAAAATCCTAACCTCCTAAAGCACTTTTTAAAACAGCCAGTGTTCCTGAAACACTTTTTTGAAACGAATGACCCTCATTTGCATTCTATTTTTAGACCTCGCGCTTCGCTATTTGGCAGTCACTTGGTACGTCGTTATACTGGAGTTCCACCATTTCGGGGCTGTTTTCTATATATTTAAATTACTAGAATACCGTTTGCTGTACGGCAGAGCCTTCGTTTTACAGGGGTTTGTTGTCGGTTGAGCCGAAAGTGATAAACTCCGCAAAACGTAGCGTCACCCCGGTATTTTTGCAACAAATCCATTGCAGTCGTTATTAACATATTAATTGCGTACAGGGAGCATATGGTGGCGTGGCTTACTTTTTGTTGATGAATATTAAATTTGAATGGCTTCATTGTTACGTTGAAGTCAATAGATAATGAAAAATATGTAATTATCTGCAAAGTCTGGTGCTTTCTCGCGTTTCATTCCCTTCAGTTTCTCAAGGTATGGATTATTTTTGTTTCCTTTCTTTAATTTTCTTTACCGGACTTTTCATTTGCTGAAAGACCCAACGGACTTAGTTTAAAATCGGTTATTGTATCATCTAGGGTGAGAGTGTCGCCCGTTCCCTTTGTTATATTTTCACGCGGTGAAAGGGTGAAGTGATAAATCTATTTTGAATGAAGCGTGACTTTTAAGCAACGATGATTATTCCAGAATAACGAAGTTTGAAAAATACTACTTACTGTGTTCTATCGGATACTCCCAAGAACATCAAGCAAGCGGGTATATTTTATATATAGATGTGATTTCGTTATTATAATTAAGATAGTATTGTGGACTTCCCCGGTATAAAAGATCAGACTCTACCTAAATTACTGAAGCTCAGCTTAAGTCTTTGAATTAACATTTCGCGGGAGGTTTTTCACAGGATTTCTGTTAGTCGTTTTCACATTTGCCTTCCGTATGTGACTTGACAAGGGATAAGCATTTCATTTTCGCACAACCTTATAAAAGATTTATATCAATTTTTATGTTAAAGGTGAGTCGATTGATCGTCATGCTGCACTAGACATGAGTAGACTGGATGTGTAAAGGATTTGTATAAACTGATAGTATTTTTTTTGGAAGAAAACAAACAGTTGGTTGCAATTGTGCGAAAATCTTAGCTTCGCATTAACTGATGAGCAAACCAAATTTTACAACGCCGAACTCAAAGGTGGACAGATCATAAATTGCTATTTCCAAATTGCTTTTTCAAAAAGCTTGCTTCAATGGACAAAATGCAGTTGCAGCTTACCATACCTAAACTACTGTTGTTTGCATTCGGAAACTGTTTTATTCCGTTGGAAATTGACAAAAACGTTATTCCGTTAAATAGAAAATTGTTTTAAAAGAGTAGTGTTTGTGAAGCCGACAGTAAATATAAGAACTTTCGTGAGGATTATTTGAAAGCTCGCACACAAACCGATTAATCGATGTTTTGTGATCACTTTGTTCTTGTGCTACATTTGTGTTAGATTTATTGTACCAAGTTCTTTTCACGAATCTCTATGTGTGCACTTGATATCAGTTTCCTTGAGGACGGAAAGCTTATTTACTTATTCAAGTATAAAAAATGAATTGTTTTCAGTCTTACCCTAAGGCTCGAGTTAATATTGAGTTGGTGTAATTAAAAACAAACTCTTTATGACAAAGCCTTAGTAGGGGAGAAATTAAAACATTATCTGCCGACAATGAATTTTTTTAAAAATCACTTGGTTTTTATATTGTTATTTGTACGATTACTGTTATTATTAGTATGAGGTATTCTTTGTGGTTTTTTTATTAAGGTTATGTAATTAACATCGACGCTCGGTTATGTCGAAATCAGCTGGTGTTTCCTTAACAACGGTGCTCTTCACTCTCGCCCTTGTGGATATCGTAGGCAACTCTCTTGTTTGTACGATCATAAAGAGAAATCGTGACATGAGGTATGCTTAGCTAAGGTAATTAAGGCGTATGTATTTGCAACATACGCGTATAGCCGTCGCATTTGACCATTGCAACCTTTTATTGTTTTCGAGCTAAAAAAAAACAATGCGTATGTTGAAAATAAATAAGCCCTTAATACAATGCTATTTTTAATAGAAATTTAAAAGAAATTAAACGAGGGGGATGTTTTGAACTGCGAAACATTCCATTTTTTTCAAAAGCCGCCTCACTCCTGGAAAAAAAAAATAAATGAGGGAGAGCAACTACGAATGGATATGAGCATTAAAATCTGCAGGAAATATATATATCCTGCTTGGGCTAAATAAACTCATTTCTAAATATGTTAACCTGCGAACGCCAAAGTTGGTTGGTATATTTCTAGCGATCTTCCTGATCTGCGACCAGTTGCAAAACTGTGGGACACTCTGGCTCCCAGAAATTGCATTTTTCTTCGAGAAACGTGTCCTCGTTGAAAAACACAAGCAATAATTCTTATTTTGAACTTCCTCTCCCTTTCAAAGTTTTTTCCCTAAAGGTTTGAATGTGATACCAAAATTCAGGCAACATTGATAAGGAGGAGAGGGGTGGACACAAGATATCCATGCAAAAATGTTAAAAATACTTTCTTAACCAAGAGAGTCTCAACTCTTTTTAGACCTGGTTGTAGCAACATATCCAATGTTTCCTTACGGTGTGCCTTACTGATTTTGCTATGTTATCTGTATATTTCAAATAGTTTTCATTTCTTTAGAGTTCCCATAAATTTCCTGCTTGTGAACCTGGCTGTGGCGGACATCCTTTTCGCTACTTTCATTGCACCGGACGTTATTTTCAGCGTCTTTCTGACCCACCCAGATGGGCTGACTGGAACGATTTTATGCAAGCTACTGACAGGTGGAAACTTTGCATGGGTCGGAGCAGCAGCATCGGCGTTCACTTTCTCTGCCATCGCCATTGAACGATACTATGTAGTCATGCATCCTCTTAGTAACAAAGGGAAACTTACCAAACGTAAAATAAAGGTGTGTTACTCAAAACATGCAGTGAAGGAGGTGCGGTGGCCTTATGGTTAGTGAGCTGGACTCTGGATCGGGCGGTCCGGGTTCGAGCCCTGGCTGGGGCACATGGTTGTGTTCTTGGGCAAGACAATTTACCCTCATAGAGCCTCTCTTCACTCAGGTGTATAAATGGGTACCGGCAAATTTACTGCTAGGGGTAACCCTGCAATGGACTAGCATCCCATCCAGGGGCAAGTCGCTTTATGTTATAGAAACTGGAATAAGCTCCCTTGGTGGGCCACCTAGCTCGTATGCAAACTTTACCTACTGAAAACAAGTGTTTTGTACGATATTCTTGATTGATATACGGCAATAAGAAGAATAAAATCTGTCTTCTGCCAATGTAAATAAGCGATCAAGCGATAAAATCATAATTGCACACTGAGACAGACTGATAGTGGGAAAATAACTCTAAGTTAGACAGGAAATAAAACTGTATCTTACAAAGTCTTTTCTGTTTTGGTTCCCTAAACTGGGAATAATTTGAAAAAAACCAAATGTGAATTTCCGCAGAACTGAATAACGCAAATTAAGGATGTGACAAATAATTACACTGCAGAGGTTTAGTCTAAAGGTTTGTTAGTGGTGATATTCCCCCCCTCCTTTTCCTTTAGAAAATCAATATCCTTAGGTTGATAATCTACGATTTTAGGTAATCATTGCTGGCTCGTGGATCTTCTCGTTGCTACTCAATATCCCGCTGTTTTTAGTCAGAAAACTTGAGAAGAAAAGTAACCTCTGCATGGATATCTGGCCTGAAGCCTGGATGGGAAAGGCTTACAGCTTCATATGGTTGTCCTTTACATTCCTGACCTTAGCACTAATGGCTGGGTTATACTCTAGAGTTGTGTTAGCTTTGTGGTTCAAACGTTATGACGACAATCAGCTCACCCACCATCAACGAGTAAGCATTGGTTATTCAGTTGACAATTTACTTACAAACACCTCAATAAAACTGAAACCTCTATATAGCGACAATAGCAGATAAGGCACAATTCATATTCTAATTCTTTAGATTTTTAGTGTTTCGGTTCCGGCGGTTTTTCGACGGCGCCGCCAATAGAGGAGAGCAATGAAATATACCTACTTCAGACCAAAGAAAACGTTATCAAGGAGAATAAATTTGCAAGGCTGGTTAAGATTATGTTGTACCATACTTGATGCTCATCGTTTAATTCCTTGGACATTTCAGTCTGTTGAAGCTTCGATTAAGCGCCGCATTGTTGTGAACGAATGCGGCGCTAAATAAAGTAAATACGATAATCACTAACTCAACGTTAGAGATCCCTTGTTTTGGTTCCCTTATTAAGAAGGTTCAGTTGTACTAAAATAAATTGGTAATCGAGATATTGTTATTTTTATATACTCAGGGTGTGGCGAGGGTGCGAAAGCGGGTCACTTTGATGGTATTAACTGTCAGTGCTATATTTGGAATCTGTTGGGGCACAGACCTAGTTCTCTATGTCTTGTGGCACCATTCACTCGTCAACATGCGTCCCATGCCAATCGCAATCGCAAACACAATGGTCTTGTTCAATTCCGCTGTCAACCCGTTTGTCTATGCTCTGCTGAACCAACAATTCAGAGAAAAGTTAAAAGGACTGATATGCTGCCATGGGTCCCCTGCACGCAAGTTTCGTCCAGCATCCGAGAAAACTCAGAGAATCGAGCTTGCCACCAATACCAGTTGTCCGACCAACACTGCAGCACCGTGTTTACAGGAGCGAAGTGATCATTTAAAATAAATAACACCTTTCACCTCGATAACACTCAATCAAAATTACTTAATCACTTTTTTTGGTGTTGTCTTAGCTATGTCTAGTAATTAGTAATAGTCAGTCAGTCAGTTGGTAAGTAAGTGAAGCTGAGTTATAGCCAGTGACGGATCCAGGCCTTCATCTAAGGGGGCGCTTTTGAAAGCTTGACTATGAATGTTGAAGTCTGCAAAGATAATTCCGAAAATGCGCTATTTCCGTAATATTAGGGCTCCTCCACTGGATCCGCCACTAGCCCAACACAAATTACCTAGCACTGACAAAATACAACACAAGAACAATCATTCTAAATTTACATGAAATCTACACCAAATGTCGTGACCTCTTGGTTCGAGTAAAACTCAATCTAGCAAACTCTCCACCTAACCAACGTCATGCACTTGCTACTGCAGCTAGAAACATAGATGCGTCACCTGCACCACATTAACAATGGAAGAAAATCTTACACCTTTAGCAAGAGAGGTGCGGGAGCTTAAGTATTACAAAACTTTTAAATCTACAACCTTGCTGCGTGTTGAAATGAAAAAAGTACAAAAAACAACACATAAACGTGCACTGAATTAAGAACGATTAACAGAATACAGACAAGTCCCAAGCGGTCCTAGTCAAGCTAACACAACAGCAGCAATAACAACACATTTTAAATTGCCTGATCATTCTATCAAGGGTTAGATACTCATTCGTCTTGAACGTCAATCTACAAACAGTGCTTCTCGCAGAAAAGCGAGTCAGGCCTATCTGATACACAGAGGCCAAACGCTGGTACTAGATGTATCTATATTATGTAGTTTGTATTATTTTATGTTTATTCTTTTCTATCTTGTTATATATAATTCTTTATTATTGCTGTCATTGTTTTTTATTATTTCCAGCATTGTTTAGTCACTTCATTCAATTTTCTTGTAACCTTTTCTACTTGCAACTTTTAGCGTAGCCCTATAACTATAGAAATAGGAGAATCTTACATATAATTTCTTATGGTCAACATGGCTAGCAGCATGGTTCGCGGGGGCCTAAGACGTCGACTCCAGAAATAGATAGGCCTGGGTATGCCGCCTTTGTTAACATTAAGGTTAATGTCAGCTTATATCTGTGATATTAGACATCCATGTTGTGGTCAATTGGCAGCTGTAAAATCAAAGGTACTTGCTGACCAATAACGCATGACCATATCACGGGCTCATTTTTTTTTAATGTGAACGCTGGTACTGGTTTTCCAATGCATTGCAGACTCAAATCCTAATTTTCTGTAGGTTAATGACAGCAAAAATTTCTGCGATTGGAGCTGACCATTTGTTTAGCCTATGAAACCTTTTTTCGAGTAGTCGAGTACACCAGGCGTATTTTATAATAACAATGACAGTATTTTAAAAAGCAGCATTTTCATAAAATTATTAAGAATTAGCAAGAAAAGGTACACAAGTTCATAAGCTAGAAGTCTACATGTAGCAAAAAAAAAATAAATGAATAAATCACTTTATTTAAGTGTCGATGTATTTAGCACTGCTGTGGTAATTGGGGACACTGTAAATATGAGGAAACAAATATCATAAATCAAACAGAAACTAGTTAAAAAAGGCAAAAAGCATTTGGGCGCGTGCTATGTTCTTCGTGAGTAAGTTATTTTTAGAACAAATCTTGCGCGCGAGAAAATGACGTACTCTATGCCGACATGTGCACGTGCAGTAATGGCTTGGGTGTGCAATGCGTTTCTTGCAAATTGTTGCAAATTACGGCCTTCGGTCGCGTCGTACATTTTGGTGAGGGCCCTTCGTTTTGGGGGACTGTGAAAAGAAGTAAGGAAGAAATATGTCAATTGTTTTTCACCATTAGCGCGAAGGTGTTTGTCGATAGCGACGCTTCAAAGGGCAGTCAAGACGAAGGAACTAAGTAGGCAAATAAAACAGGTCTAAGCGGAAGGCAAACGCTTCTCACCCGAATTGCAAGTGAGCCAATCAAATGCCGCGAACGACAAATGCTTTAACGCGATTGGCTTCTAGTTCGCGGAAAAGCCTTTCAAAAATAGTCTACTCGCGAAGGACATATTTCAAGGACCATTAACGGAGCTGTAGATTTCTAGTTTATGAACTTTTAATATTATTGATCAAATATTAACCGCCATTGTATACTCCGAATTCAAAGGTTAGAGCCGCTGAGTTATCGACTTTCGTAATGCACCTAATAAATGAAAAAATAATGAAACTAAACCTCACAAACAGTCATCCAGCGGGAAGGTTTTTGTCCCGTGGGATATTGTAATTTACATTTCTTTGTTCGAACAGCCGTCAATTATTATTGAAATTTGCGTTTACTCTTTAAGGATTTTGAACATTTGCGTTATCTTTAAATAAATACATGCTAAGTTTTTATTACTTAAACTTAAAAGTGATCTGGAAGAGTTTAAAACAAAATTCCAGTTATTGACCTATGATTTTTAGCTTAAAAAGTGGACAAAAAAGGTGCTTATTTCAATTTTATACATTATTCACTAATTCAGCGACCAATAGTTTGGTCAATAAAGAAATAATGTATTTATTTATACTTCTTATAAGAAGTGTCTTTCAAATGTTTATGTCTATTGAAATAAGCCACGCGAAGTTTTGAAATAGTTTTGTTGTTAAACTGCCATGTTATACAAAGGATTTCCTCTACAATTTCCTTTCAATTGAGTTTTGAATTCAACCTTTAAATAATAGATTCGACCAACGATGAATTGAAGCTCGGGCTGCAAACAACTAAAGAACCAAATGGTGATTTTAACTGATTTGATGTAGACCTAAATTGTAGAAATTTATCACGTACAAACGACTGGAATTTGCTTGGCAATGAAGATTCACCAATTTAATCAATTGGTAAGGTTTCTGTCTTTTTTTTACTACAACTTCTAGGTTTTAACAAAGAATCCTGTTACTATTCAGTAATCAGCTTCACTTAAAAATGGAACTATAGTTTTGTAAAGAACAATGTTATAAGCTAAAAAACTCTTCATTGATAAGTTTTACACCAATTGTCTTTGTCCTGTTACCAGTGATCAAGAGAAATGTTTTAAAACGCGATTGCTGAGAATTCACATTGCCAACAAAGTTGTACGATAAAGTGACATCTTATAAGTTATTAGTGCTAGCGTGCATCCATAACTCAAATGTCAGAATGTCCGTGCATCCGAAATCTGATATCAGCACGACTTCCACTCGCAAACTACTTTAAATCAAGCATACATCGGGGAAGTTTTAATGAAAGACAAAAATAGTACTTTTAAACTAAAGCACACGAATAAAAGTGGTGAGACTTCCGTTTGCTCTACACGAGTTTTTTTTTTAGATTAGAAAATAATCAGTACGAAACACCATAAACTTTGACAATATGTTTACGGTGAACACGCAAACAGCATCACTGAGCATCGAAAGGAAAACAGATATTTTTCGGTCGCCGGACTATTAGACAATAGAAAATAATTTTTTGGGGGACTTATTTAACCCTTGAAACCCAAATACCTAATCCACGTACAAATTACCCTGAATAGTTACCATTCATTGTCGTATTGCAATCTTATGATTGCGCGAAATTCTTAAATAATGAACGTAATTTTCTATTGGTGATCATTTTGTTAGTTCCCATAACCTTTTCTCTTCATTAAGTCTAAATATAATGAGGAGAAACGTGATGTTTGTCCATCTTAAAATGATTCATGGAAAAGCTGGACGCACGGATTCTTATTCACGACAGGCAAAACTTTCTGAGACAAAAGATTAACGGGTATCTTTCCGAAAGTTTTAAAAACGAGTGAATACAAATCCAGTCAAACCACATTCTATGCTGTAGCTTGTTTATTTTATCTCATCTCATTCTTGAGGTTTTGTTTAGCTTGTTCTGTTCCGCTTTTCCTTTGTATAAAATTAAAGTTCCCTAAGAAAAAGTTCTCTAAAAGAACCGTTGTTTTTATGTTTCAAAAACACAAACCGCAGTCAAGAGCAAAAACTGCAGCTCTGCGTTTTCACTCTCAGCCTGGTTACAAGCCATTTGAGTTTTCGTGCTTTTATTAGTTGAATGCTGATTGGTGACATTTTCACATGCAAAGAAAAGTTTGAGGGAAGCTATAAACTGGATGCATTGCTTTCTTCACTTGTGAGAAAATATAGCAAATAAAGAACTCTATTTGAACCGTTTAGTGTTTTATAAATACAACAAATACCTCTTAAGTTTTGGACTTGCGAAGTTCAAATACTCTCATAAATTAATTGCCATTGGCTGCGCCTCGAGCAAATCTTATCAGTCTTTTCCTTTTCCGCGCTCTGTCAACTTCCCGTGGAGAGTTAACACGATCTTATCGCTAACTATTTTGGGATGTTTTGAATTATTATTCATGTATTCATGTATGTATTATCGTACATGTATACCACTTTTTCTGATAAACGTTTTCGTTCTGAAAACGAAATGTTGTTTAGGTTTGCTGCATGTATTCTCAATGTGGGAAGGGTAAGGCTGGTCTTCTTTTCAAACTAGCAAATAGTGCTGCAAATCAGGACTTTGAAGAATGGCATTCTAATTCTTAAATTACCATATTCAACCGTACATTTGTACGAAAAAATATGAGCCTGGTTCTGACAGGACAAGACAACAAAAATAATTACACGACATCTTGCAAATTTCAATTCATTTTTCTTTTCCTAGACGAAAGGAAGAATGTTGAGATTAACACAGTTCTCCATAATTGGTATCTACCACACCCTGACGATTATCAGTGCAACTATGGATTATAACAACGAAGAAAGATCTCAGAGAGGAATGGCATTGTTGAACCACACATACAAGTCTCTCTTCACTGAAAACTATCCCAGCTGCCTTATGGCGTGCATGCATGACTCACAGTGCATGAGTTTAAACTACTGGTGGAATATTCCGCAGTGTGATCTGAACAACAAAACCAAATATTCAGCTGAAGCAATAGTCTTCAGCCGAGACACATCCTCCACATACATGGGATTGAATAGACAACCAGGTATTTTACCCCAGAAAAGCTTGCTTTAAAAATCACTTAACTGTCTCTACAACAGTAAATTATTATTATTTTACAACAGTAAATTATTTTTATTTTTTTTAGTATCTAGTTACTTAATAACAAACTTACAAATTATAAAAGGTACATTTCACTTAACAGACAAAAGACACGATGAATGAACAAAAAGTGACTAACAACAAAAGAAAAAACGACATGCGACTATACAATAAAATGCCAGACAGTATCTAATTATATTAGCGGAGCTCCAGCGGCCGGAAGGGTCGCGAGTGGAGCCCCATTACTATAGAATAAGGAGAAAAAGAAATAGGAGAACCATACATTCGAGTTTTCAAGGCCATCATAGCCAGCGGCACGGTTCGTGGGCGGAGTCGCCCTACGTGCGTACGTGCGTTGGTCGCACAGCATGGCGCCCGTTTGGGTGGCCATACGTTGTCATGTCAGCCTCGTCAGTTTAGATCTTGGACATTGGACACCCATGTAATAGTCAATTGACAGCTGTCGAAACAAGGTATCCGCTGACCAGTATCACATGACCATATCGCGGGCACACGTGAAGAGCTCATCGAGGCCACGTATTTTTTAAGTTGACCGCTGACAAAGTATTATTTTGCATTGGGTGGCGAGCTCAAATCCTATTTACTGGGTAATGGCAGGATTTGGTCAGCGAAATTTCTACGATTGGAGCTGACGATTTATTCCTTTCTTGCGACTTAAATGATAGCGGAGCGGAGCTCCGCTTTTAGGTTTGGCTAAATATATATATTAAGTTAATTGTAAAACAACTATTTCCGTTTAAACTGGTGCTGAAACAGTGATGGAAATCGTGACTGAGAAACTATTTCTGACCATCTTTTGAATATTGTGGTTTTACTCATCATCAGTACTTTAACTTTTTATAGAAATAACTAGAGATTGGTACCGCTCCTGTAGACATGTGCATCCTTTAAATGGTAATGGAGAGTATCCTATTATTGATCCCACGTTATCGACCGGAAACCCTTCAACTGCATACTGTGACATGACCACTGATGGAGGTAAATGAAACTAATTAAAACAAAATTTTGCACGTGACGGTACTTTCTTACAAAATCCACAGGCGCTTCGTCCATTGTATTCAAGTATCAAGAGATTTGAAGTTATGCAAGGCGCTGCATTACGATAGGTTTTCTACCTGTAAGATATGTTTGCTGACAATTTGGTGAATAATATAACGATTAATTACATCATTAATTAATAACGATTAATTACATCATTAATAATTAATTAATTAATAATTAATAATTAATTAATAACGATTAATTACATCATTAATTACATTGGAAATAATTAATTAATTACTTACATTGGAAATATCAGCTGATCAGACGATATTCCGAGCGATTTCGCAAGACAAATGTTTATAAATTGCTTTTTGAGACGTGGAAGACAAGTTTAAACTTCACAGATGATTAAGTAGTTCCTCGGTTTATTGCGGACGACAAAAACAACGGAAATAAAACCGCCAAGAAAGGAAAATTAGTTAAGAATGCAAATTTGATGGTAAGATTATCCTGATTTCTAAATAAAACATTGAAGAAAGTTACAGAGGTCGTGAAATTTTGTCTTGCCGTGTTGAAAGTCTGCTGGGTAGTTCTTATATCTCAACAAAGAACACATTAAGTTACAAAGCTTGTGAGTTGTCACTCTCTCACTTAATAATTTCGAGTTTGAATATGTCGAGGAGCAACGCAACTCAGTGTTAAAGCCGAAAATAACTCGAAGCTCGTCATAGAGAAAAACGAAGCGAAGCAAAATCCTGTTGCTTTTATGATTCCATTCTCAATCACGCCATTCCATATTGTTAGCGTTGACCTAAACCATGCCTGTGAAACTTAAACTTTTCGATCAAACCAAGAATACCGGCTTCGAAAAACGAAGCAAAATCCTGTTGCTTTTATGATTCCATTCTCAATCACGCCATTTCATATTGTTAGCGTTGGCCTAAACCATGCCTGTGAAACTTAAACTTTTCGATCAAACCAAGAATCCCGGCTTCGAAAAACGAAGCAAAATCCTGTTGCGTTTATGATTCCATTCCCAGTTCCCATTTGCCATTTCATATTGCTAGCGTTGTCCTTAATCGTGCTTGTGAAACTTAAATTTCTCGATCAAACCAAGAATACCGGCTTTGAAAAACGGTTGCCATGTTTCTCAGTTCAAGACGAGAAAAAAAAAGCCTAAAACAAGGTGCAAATCCGGCATGTCGCTCTAGAAACGTCCAAATGTGTACCTCGGCAAACTGCTATCTAGATTGCATTTCCTTGTAATTTTAATCAATTTCCTTGTAATCTTAACAGACGTTCTGATTATCTTTGTGTGCACTTCGTAGTTCAGATTCAATTCACTTGCACCCACCCCCCCGTCCCAATAATTTACGTGCTATCATTATCCTTGTGAGACTAAGGACTGCTGCGTTTGCATCCGTAGCTATATAATAAATTGCTCATTGACTGCGTTTGGTCGGGTTGGACGCCCGTTTGTTTTGCTCTGTACGTCCTGATCTCGTGCCAATTGTTCTCCAGTCCGACCCGTAAACGCTCCTCCCCAAAGGACAGACTGGAAAAATATAAACTCCCTGTTCGTAGGGCAGGAACTAAAAGTTAGCTTAAACTTTAATAATAATTATGTAGAAATCCCTAGTGACTATCCCTTCACTCGAGTTGTTTTTTTTCCCTTAGGTGGCTGGACTGCTATTCAAAAGATAATATTCACGGAGTCGAACCTTCGTCTTGAAGATAAAGCCTACGGTTTTAAAGGTCTCTCCAATTACAGTGATCACCGCCAGACTGCCCCTTCAAAGGTTTTGCAAGTCTTAAAAAATGAAATGGGCTTCAAGCAACTTCGATTTTACTGCCACAAGAAGAAAGTTGGAACAGTGTTCCACATTATGACCAATATCAATCCCTTGGGGGAGGCTGTGGTGGATTACTTCATTGACAACAATCAGACATCAATCCGGACCCAGGCTTGTGGCTCCTACACGGTTCTTCCTGATGACAACTCTACACTGTCAAGGGATTGCAGTAAGTTAGGTGGGAATGGCACTCATGCAGATGGAAAATGGGTTGCCTCTTGGGTCACTGCAGATGGATATCGCTTGTGGCAACTCATATTGACGCGTGCCTATAGTCATCGTTTCAAATCACATCCCAAGCAACGTTACTGTGATGATCGGAACAACGGAGAGGAATCTCTTTCTCCCGGAGATACTTGGGCTGTGTTTGTGCGCTGATTTGACATCTTGCCAGACAAATTGCGTAACATTACAACCTTTTGCCCTGACAGAAATTTCACCAGGGCCATTTGGAAGCTCGTTAACGCGAACAAATGATCAAGTTAGAATAAAAATCATTTCAGTTATTTCGGCAAGCTCATAAAGAGTTTCTACATTGAGAGTAAATTCATTAACGCTAATAAAGTTCCGCTTTAATGCAGATAGCCTACTATAATACTCTTGAGTAATTTTTTACTATAACTCTATTTATTTTTCTTCTTCGGAGCCACCTTAAATTGTATGAAAATTTATGGAAGCTCAGAACACCATGTGCAGAATTGTTTAAAAAATTTGCCTAAAGTTGCGTCTTGTGTTGCTGATCAAAATTTAACAATGAAAATAGTGGTCACCGAATTCGTTTTTGAGTTATTAGTAGTCAAAGCTAAAGTTAAGGGTGTATTTAGGGCCGATTCGCACTAGCGGACAAGTTTTAAATGTCATAACATTTTTGACAAAAACAAAATTGTCGCGACAAGTCATAGACATTTTGAAGAAAACAAAAGGTGTAATTATTATTAGAATAGCTCTGCATGTGCTTCTGGCATCCTAGTACATTTCTCGGCACGGTCGTCATCAAATAATCAGGCAGGTCCACGTGGTGAAAAATTTTAAAACGATTTGCATTTGAAGTGCGCGTGTAGTGATGTTTTTGTGCTCGTGGGGGAAAATGTCGCAAGAAAACTATTTCTTTTCCCCTCCATTAATCCGCATTCATTTGTTCCAACCCCGGTATTAACATCCTTCCCCGACCTCACCTCGGCACACAAACATGTTTTGCCGCCTATCGCGGAAAAATTTCGCGTGTTGTTTCTTAGTACAATCCAGACCAAACACAATAGCCAATCAACACCGTATTGTTACCTGGCATTACGAGGGGCGTTGGAATGCGACTTGTCATGACTTGTCCTGCCTTGAGGCAGGACATCGGCCCCTTTGAAGATTTGTCCGTCTTGACAAAATTTGCCGTTGTCCAACAAGTCGTTCGCACTTGTTTTTGCAATTGTTTGACAAAATGTATCGCGCGTGCAACGCGGACCAATCATAAGACAACTGCTTCTTTGTTTTCCTGAAGTGTTGGACAAGTTCTAGGTCTCAAAAAACGTATTCGCACTTGTTTTCTGTAACAAGTGACACACAAGTGATGAAATCTACCAATTGTTACAAAATTTGTCCGCTAGTGCGAATTGGCCCTTAGGTTATACTGCTCTAATGGTAACCAGATATTCACAGCATGAAAACATGAATTTACGCATTTTTACCGCTTGCGTAAAGATTCGTAAATAAATGGCCTTTTCTTTACGGACAAGTTTCGCGTACCGTAAAGATGCGTAAATGCAGAAAACGCGTAAAGAATGCGTAAATTATATTACATGTTCTTAAAGGATAAGGATCTATATGGATATAATTCAAGCTAATTTACTACGTTCTATTGAGAGAAATACTAAGGAAGTGAAACAACATCCGTCTTAAGTAGATTAAAAGTTGTTTTGATCAGCTTCATTGTTAACACTTTACGCGTCTTTATCATTCTTTACGCTCCTTTACGAACCGTTCTTTACGGAACTTTAACTTTCTTTACGCACAACTTTACCCGCCTTTTATTTCTTTAAGAACCTTACTAGTTCTTTAAGGCCATTCGATTTTCTGTACGCACAATTAAACTACTTTTAAATGTCTTTCCGAATATGTATAAGTTTTTTTTTTACATGGCCATAAACTGTCCGCTGTAATTACCTTTTTGACGCACCTTTAGCATTAAAACACAGGGAGTTGTCATATGACGAGAGTTATATGTTTTTTTACAATGGTGCCTGCAAGCATGCTGCTTTTACAATAGCTTTTCCAATTTTAAGATTAGACTGTCAAGGTTTCTTACATTGGCCTAGCCTCCGGCTGCGGTTTATCCTAAAAACCGATCCACGTACACTTCCCGAAATCTATATTTCTCGCTTGTTTGCATGTGAAAACACATCTTATCTTTAAATAAAACAGTGCTCCGTTCAATTTGTAGACACTATTACAAAAATCCAGGGAGTTGTTACCGTGAAGCTCGAACACATTCTATGAGTCTTTCATTGACTTTTCATGCGAGGCTTGCGAGCCGCCGAGAGATTTATCTGTCCCTCGGAGACTGGGCTCCGTTATACGCCGCTATCAACGGTCAGCGGGTTTACGCGTGTGTTTGAAATTGGCGTCCATTTTGAAAGTGACGATGATTCACAACTTGGACAACGATCCACTTCGAAGTCTTCTTTTCCGTTGTTGTTGAGCTTAGTTTATCGAAAACTTGTTCTAAAATATAATGCAAGCCTTCGGACAAGAAAGTGGTTGAAATGGAATGTGTGGTGGACGCGTACATCGTTCCATTCCTCAGATAACTCCACGACTCTGCACGACTTCGAGTCGACAACAGGAACAATTCAACACTAAATAGGTGAGTAGGTTTTCTCTTTTCTCTCTTTCTCTTTGTAAATATCCAGCTGGTCAGCCTCCTACCAGTTGGAATTTTGAACAAATTTCAGTTCTATTTGTAATATTTGTTTGCTTATTTACAGTGTCCACAATTACTTCAACAGTGCTAAATACCCTGAAGTGATTTATTTTTATTTTTTATTAAACACCCAGCATGGTCAATTGATAAACAGATAGTTGACAGCAATCAATGATATCAATGAAGCAACAAAATTATTGTGAGCTCAATTGCTTTTGATTGCTGAAAGAAAATCATAAGGCATGGATACAGATTAAAGCTGGGAGCTGGGTAGATGGGAATACAGTGATTGTTTGTTGCATGAATCTTAAGGTCTCTGCACACGTGGGGACATGTCACAGGGACACGTCGCAACAACATGTATATGTAGAAGCGACAAAATTATGTGTTGTTCACACTGAGGGGACGTGGAGCAGGGACATGTAGCAGCAACATAATCACAATGTGTACACACAAGGAAATGTAGCTACAGGTACATGTCGCAACAACTTGTCCCCTCATGTTTGCCGATTATGTTTGGCATTAGCAACATGATATTTGAAGCTGTTTTTTTTCCCTGCAACATGTTGCACGAAATTTAACTCCTTAAACTTTGTGCAACATGTCACAGGTACAAACTGTTAGGAATTCCTGTTTCATGTGCCAAAATTATCAGCACACACAAAGGGATGTGTTGCTGCCACATGTCCCTGGAGTATGGTCCCACTACATTTATTTGTGTGTGTACACATTTTGATTTTGTTGCTGTCCCCACTAAATTTCCTCTCAGTGTAAGCAACACATGATTTTGTTGCTGCGATATGTCCCTTCATCTTAAATTAAGTCATAAATCGACTGATTTGTGAATAATAACAAATTCACTTTATCAATTCTGACTCTTACTCTCTCAGAGTGCATTGTTTTTGCAATATGGAAATTGCAGTTTTCTTATTACATTTGTATCATGCAAGACCAGTTCCTGATTACAACTTTTTGTTACACACTACAATCTTAAGGGACCCCTGTCAGCCACACCTACAAGAATTTTGGTATTATATTTTCTGTGGAGTGTGTCTAAACAAAACAGATCACTTCGAAACTACATGTACTTAAGGTAATTAAGCAAACTTTTAGTAGCACAACTTACAGTACATGTGCAGCAATGCAATAAGATTTTGCTTCACCATACAGTTTTCATAATTTTGATGGCACCCAAAGTGGCAGAGGCTGACTAGGGTCCTTTAATAAGAAAGCTTACCATTCTGGGAACAATGCATGCCCAATGGTAATATTAATGTCAAAGTAACTGTTTTGACTCAAGTACTGAGTAAATGCAACAGGAAATATTGGTAAGAATTCTTAATGGATGAGGAAAGTGCTTATTATTAAATATAACAATGGAGTTGATGTTAATAATTGTCTCACAAACATCTAATCTGACACTGTGACTGAATTATTATTTTTTCTCCATTTAATAGAAATTGAAAAGGCATCACTCTGCATATAAAATGTTGAAGTACATGATGACACCAAAAGAAAGACACTGCAGCTATGGTCGCTATTGTGAGACTACTGTATCTTCATGGACTACATAAGTGGGAGGTCTAACCATCAAGATCTCATGGTTTTGTCATTGCCCTTGCATATGGCATTAGAATGTTTTCGTGGGTGTAAGACTGGCCCTCTCCTATGGTAGCTGCATGGTAACGTGTCTCATTGTTTTTTCTGTCTGTCTCACCCATAATGAAGACCACTCATGGAGAGTAAAGTTTCTATGAGTCAAATGAGTCATTAGTCAAGGTGATTTTTACACAAAGTAGGTTATTATCTTTTAAACCATGGTTTCCCTTTATGCAAGTTAGCTTAGAAGTTAGAAGCACTCTACATGTACTTTGTTTATGGTTGGTTCTATCCCGGTTTGCTTGCGGTTAGTTCCACTCCAGTTTCACTTTGCTTGCAGTTAGTTCCTCTCTGGTTTACTTGCCTTTTGTTCACTTAGGTTTGCTTGCGGCTACACATGTAGTTCCACTCTGGTTTACTTGCAGTTAGCATTCATTTAATGTTGGATTCGTAGTCATTGACTCATTTGACTCATAGAAACTTTACTCTCTATGAGTGATCTTCATTATGGGTGAGACAGACAAAAAAAATAATGAGACATGTTACTATGCAGCTTCCATGGGAGAGGGCCAGTCTTCAAAATGCAAGGGCAATGACAAAACTATAAGATGTTGATGGTACATGTACGTCAGAGAGGCCTGCAACTGCTGGCCCACTTTGGACCTGTAAGGAACATCACAACAGAGAAGAAACTAATGTGGACATGATTAGAATTTACACCAAAATAGTATCGTGCTTCTCTGATCTGCATAGTGATAACAACTATCACTTTTACCTTAGTTTCTCTTAAGCGTACACAGCTGAAAATTCAGTGAACGTATTACCTGGACACTAAGAAAATGTATAATTGCCAAAGGAAATATTTTACAGTACAGTAACAATAATTATTTCGTGTTCACATGCAGGCACTTAAACCAAACAACCTTGAATAATGGAAACAAAGAATACAAACTTAACTGAACAGGCAGGTTTTTTTTCTGGTATTTTTAGTGTAAATGCACTTTTATTTACAATCAGTGATGAGTTAAAAAATCAAACTACATGTGCAGTGCAGAGTAAAAATCATTCCTATACAGCTGTGGCTAAACATTTATTCTTGAAATAACTCACATGTATGTTTCGCTTTGAGTTATGACAATAAAATAAATTGCAAGGTATTAAACATGTATTATTGTTCTTGTTGGGGCTAGGTCAGTCCTTGGGAGTCATACGTAAATTATATCCCAGTTTACGGAAGCTGAAAATATCGTTAACGTTCTGAATAGGCCTTTTACGGTGTGCGTTAAGGAACTATAGCGTATTATGTGGATGTTGACACAAACCTGCATTTATAATAGTCGGATTACCAAAAAGGGGACATTGCCGAAGAACACTGAAAAATACAACGTCAACGGGCTTTTAAATACTGCCCATTTAAGATAGTTTAATAACGCGTAAAGATCCCCTTTCTGATCTTTTTTCAGTCGCCGTAAAATATCGTAAACGTTCTCTTTACGATTTTTTACAATGCGCGTAAAGATGCGTTTAAAGTCTACCTACGGAATCTTTACGCACTATCGTTTTCAGTGCGTAAAGACGTTCTTTACGAAAGTGTAAAGAGGTTCGTTAAGATGCGTAAAGAGGATCTTAATGCTTTCTTTACGGCATCGTTACGGAATCGTAAATTTAAGATTTCATGCTGTGATTGGACTTAGATTGAAGTTTGATACAATTTGTTTTAAGATAGAAATCGTTATTTCCATGGCAACCATCAGCTGAAAAACATGAAATCAGTTAAATCTGAATTATACGCGAATCAGATTTGACGTAAAAAACTGACACCAGTATCTGAAACTATGGTGTACTGCATTGCACATAAAATATACAAAAAGAAAAACAATTCTGTATGTTTGATTTCGAATAAATTGCAAATAGATTTCAAACCGTGGTTTTTGTATGATAACGAGAATTGGACCGAGAAGCAGACACTACGTTGATGAAATTTTCAAATATATGCAATAAAATAACAATGACAATGGCAACGAGAACGTCACAGAACACGTCGAGTGGTTTTTCAAAAAAAAAAGAAAGAAAAAAGAAAAAACGCTTGCATTAATTGTTTTCTGGAGAACATGAACCTCGCAGTGGAATTTCAATGTTTAGTTTTGGAATTTCAAGCCGAATTCAAATGTTCAGCTATATTTAGCGACAATTATACTCGTCAAGTTTTAAGTATAAACACACCTGCTGGCACATGGAGTTTCAGTAACTAATGCATAGCTAATCATAGATGTGATTTGCTAGGATCAAACTGCTTGTCAATACTTTTAACTTCATGTAATTTAGATACCTTTTCACGCCAAATAGGGAACACTTTTAATAGTAAGATTCATATTCAGTTGCAGTTATTCTGCACCTAATTGTGTAAGCGCACTCATTGTGCTTTGTTAACGAAACCACATTTGTAAAGCTGCTCTTTTTGCGATAACATTTCTAGTACAAATTTGAGCAATAAACTGCTTTTGTAGCCAAATTCTCTCTTCCCCTTTACTTTCGTAGAAGTTCTAGTGAAGTAGATCTTTTGGTAACAAGGAATCGTGACTGATTTCTGTTCCCGCAAGCCCGGTGGAGCTTCATCCTCCCGTGTTTTGAGAGCATCCCCCCTACAGTTCCAAAGTTTCCGTTTATCTGAAACGCCTATGGGAACAATGCTATCTAGCCAGTGTTAAGCCAACTGAGAACAACAACTTGAAGCTAAAATCATATTCCGTATGTTGAAAATAGATTCTCAAATAAGTATAAGTTACTGAATAGATTATGAAAGTGATAAATGATCATCGCAGTGAATTTCCAATTTAAACAATTGGAAAAAAGAAGCCTGAAAAAAATTCAGGGCTTCAACGGGATTCAAACCCGTGACCTCCGCGAAACTGGTGCGATGCTCTACCAACTGAGCTATGAAGCCACATTGGAAGCGAGGTCAATTGTGAGTTCATATTTTCCCGTGAGAGGAGTGAAATGATGTAATGTATATAAAAAGATTCATATATGAACTGCGAATGTATATGAAAGTGATAAATGATCATCACAGTGAATTTACAATTTAAGCAATTGGAATAAAGAAGCCTGAAAAAAATTCAGGGCTTCAAAGGGATTCGAACATGTGACCTCCGCGATACCTGTGCGATGCTCTATCAACTGAGCTATGAAGTAACGTAGCCACCTGCTAAACGTGGAACCAAAACTCACTCAATACTACGTATGGTTTCTAAAAATATTTCTATAATTTTAACCATGTCAACAGGTTGTTTAGAAATTAGTCTTCTTTGTAAATGGTTTGCTTCACTTGGGAAATAAAACGAAGGTCAGTTGGTGTTTTCTTCCACACCAGATAGGAGGTACAGTGGAACCCCGATATAACGATCCTCGATGTAACAATATCCTCGGTATAAATAAACAATAGCCTCCATTTGGCGCGAAAATATGCACGGATATTTGTCCGCGGACATTATCTGTCCCGAGAAGCGAACAGTTTTTCGAGAGCGAAGCTAGAGGAAAACTGTCAGCTTCGAGGAACAGATAATGTCCAAGGACAAATATCTGTGCATATTTTTGAAGCCAAATGGATGCTATTGTGTTTATTATCCTTCAAATATTTTGTTTACAAGGCCGCATTTCGGGAGACCTTTTCTCAAAAGCTTTTTAAACGCCAAAGAAATTCTGTCAGCGCTCAAAATATTATTAGTCTGTTCAAAGTGTTTAGTTTTATTCGTTTTGACAATTTACTCGAGATATAAGCTAAACTTGCTAACGTAAATCGCAAAGTTCGAAAACTGGGGAATATCACTTGGGGAATATCTTATGATATTATTCCCCAGTTTTGGCTGCGTCACGTGACGTATTTAGACCAATCGCGCGCGCGAAAAATATTTGATGGATTATAACGATGAATATTCTATGTCCCGGCAAAAGTTACATCAAAATGTATGGGACAGAACCCCGATATAACGATCTTCGATATAAAACGATATTTCCGATATAACGATGAGAATTTAGTGGACCGAACGTAAAATCTTCCCCGATATAACGATATTATCAGTACACAGTCACAATTTAAGCAAAACATTGAATTTAATCCAATAACATTACAGTAATCTCTAACGTTTTTGACAACAGCTTTGTACTATGATGATAGGAAAATGATGCTGTATTCTAAGCTTCTTCATCGAGTGAAAAAGTATATGTTAGGTTTACCGCGATATAACGATATTTTCGGTTATTTTACGGCCATATCGTTATATCGGGAATTTCGATATAACGATTCCTCGATATAACGGTGTAATTTTACTGCTCCCTTGCCATATCATTATATCGGGGTGGCACGGTACATGGCTAAAATTCAAAGTTTAAAGCTTATTTTTTGCTAAGCGGTGAGAAATGCTTTTAAGCAACCTTGGTCTAACCTTCTGTAGTAGAGATTTCCCTCTTTTAGAAAATAAAGAAAGGAAATTAGCTATAATCAAATTTGCGTTGTAAAACGCTAAATCTCCTTAGTAGGGAAATTTTTAATTGTTTTTCTTAGAACGGCTGACTAATTGTAGTGAAAGTTAAAGAAGTAAAAGAGTTCTTTATCATTCGAGTTAAAAAGATAACGTTCAAAAAAGACCTATAATGTCTATTATTAAACACAACAGTTCATTTAGCTCTCGAGATGACGATGAAAGTCGCTCTAGGGAGAGAAATAACGTGCTTGATCTTCATTAGGTAATAAGAAACAAAACGTCTGCATACGAGCCTAGTGGTCCATCAGGCCGGAGCTTATTCCCGTTTCCGAAGCATGAAGCGGCTAGCAGTATTTCTACTTCCACCTGGATGGGATGCTAGTCCATCGCAGGGTTATCCCCAGAATTAAATTGCCGGTACCGGTTTCTACACCTGGGAGGAGGCACTGTCAGAGTTAAGTGTCTGTCCACGAGCACAATACAATGACGTTGGCTAGGACGCTCAATCTGGAGTCTAGCGCGCTAACCATTAGGCCACCGTGCCTCACACTTTATGTCAATGCTATAGGACAAAACAATCCATAGTAGGACACGCGCCTAAGAATTTTATAAACAAAATTTCCCTTACAACAATCGACAGGCTCTTTTCGCATTAACTTTGGAGGCTTGGCAGTCACCTCTGCTACTGAGGATGCTGACAATAACTCCAAGCCAGTTCCAAACCAGTATTGCATTCTCTTCAAGAAATAGTCTCCTAATTAGCACATTTTATCTTCGCTTTTGTTCATGTTATTTTTTTCATCTCGCCTTTTTTGTGTATATTATATTCATCTTGTATTCCATTTTTATCCGTCGAAGGCTGTAGAGCGACGAATAGATGGAAGAACGTCTCCCATAGAGGTTGCTTCCCTCCTTTTCATTTGTATAATGACATGTGGCAAGATCATATATTCATTGACCGACAAAAAAGCTGGGATTAATTTTACTTAAGCTTAGAAAAGTAATATTGTTAAGATATGTTTAATGATGATTCATATAGGTTTTCTGATCCTCCGATACTTTTGGCAATTTTCAGTATCAACAATCCAATAAGAAAAAATGTTGTAAATAATTCACTTACTTTGTCATTATTAAATTTACTTTACAAGCAAAGCGTTCACGGCGTCATAAAAAGCGATTGGGTTCCAAGATAATGGAAGCTTTGTAAATCAATTTTACAGTCATTTCCTCGTATGCTTTCAGTATTCTAAATAATGCTAACTGACTTGCGTACAAAAATCGCTGTAGCGGAATTTTATAACTGCTTCCGACGAGCATTCTTCAAGGGCAGGGTTCAAGTTGCGTTCGTTAGGGAAGCTTCACGAAAATGTACATTTGCCTATGTTTGGCTGCTTTTCTCTGTATGTTCGTTGGCTGTCGTTCCTTTATGCTTTTGATGTATTTCTTTGTCGGAAGTATTTAAAACGACTGTTGCCTATTTTAGCCTGTCTACAAATTTGCTGCACGGCTTATTACGCACTGTTGCTATGGAAACATACTCCTGTAGAGAATTTAGTATGTTGCGTGTGCTATAATTAGCGTAAAGGTAGATATTCTATCAGATATGAAAAAAAGAAAGATATTTAGCTTGTTTTATAATTTTTTTTTGTCTTGTGTACACGCTGTTGAAAAGTACAAAGCGTAGTCGATGGAGTGAAGTCTGGTAAATATACAATGACTCTGTTAGTCACCAAGTTTATTATTCCATTGCGAGATTCGGCCTTAAAAAAATTCCTGTAATTGTTAAACAACAAGCAATTGTGAATTAGCCGACTTTGCTTTTAATTCCTTAATACTTTTCTTCGAGTTTAGCGAAACAGTGTCCAGCGAGATTAATTTCTCCAAAAAATGTCATGTTGAGTATGAGTAAAAACAAAACTGTAATAAACCAAGTGATGTGCTGAAATGGTTTTTATTTTTCGATGTGTCGTATACAATTAACGAATCACAGACGTTTATTCTTGCCGAGCATTAGGGTTTCACCACTGTTTTCCTTTCAATTAATTTTTTAAAACCTTCAAATTATACAATTTACCAACTCTGAATTGCGAGTCGGTCTGGCTGCATCCAAAGAGGCTTTTCTCGAACAAATCATGTCTTAATCCCTTTTAGTCCAAATTACTTACTTTATTTAACGTTTTTAGAATTGATCACCTAGAATGTTATTAAGAAGCCACACTGCAGATGAACTAAAACTTGCTCGACAATGAGGATTCAGCACTTCAGTTCGGTAAGGTCCCCTTCTCTCTTTCTTACAATATGAGGTTTTTAATCAAACAATTATTTCGGACAATAAACTAATTATTATAGAAAATACGTGGTAGACAATGATATATTTTAAGCATAAAAACGCTGAGTTTTGCACCAGTTTTTGCCGTTTTGTTGCCAATGATCTAGACATATGCTGGGAAAGAAATGTTAAGGCGATTGCCGCTGTAAATTTCAAAACCCACGGATACAAAAACGGTGGAAAATGTTTGGAAAACGAGCTTTCTAAAGCATGGAAATAAGCAGCACAAGAAACTGCAAAATTTGACATCATAAGCAATAACCATTCAGACCGCTTGGGTATATTTTTTTAGCCACAATACCTAGAATATTTTACTTTCGAAATAACTTTTTAAAGTTGTTTGACGATATGCAATTTTAAATTGTAGTGATATGCAAATTCAGTGTTCAACCCGATGGTCAATTGAAGAGAGTAGAAAGACAAAGTTTGTTATTTGTAATTTTTAGTAGCTTTGTTATTAAGAGTTGCTTCATGTTTTAGTTGTGCGGTTATCGAGTTTTTAATTGTACTTGGGTAATTTGGAGAGCACTCGTGAATATAGAGTTGCTCTAAGCTACGCCTCAAAGAACTACTACGCTTCTCCGTTGCCGGTTTCCATAGCGAAGCATGCCCAAAATCAAGACGTTGATGATATGCATCTCAGTATTGACATTACTATTTCCAGTTGCCGGATGCTAACACGCTGTAAGGCAGTTTAGCAACAGATAACTATGGGAAATTTATGATGCCAATTGCAATTCATTTTCTTTAGACGAAACGGAGAGTATGGAGCTTAACACAGTTCTCCATGCTTGGTATCTACCACACTCTAACGATTATCAGCGCAACTGTGGAATATAGCAACGAAGAAAGATCCCAGAGAGGAATGGCATTGTTGAACCACACATACAAGTCTCTTTACACTGAAGACTATCCCAGCTGCCTTATGGCCTGCGTGCATGACTCACAGTGCATGAGTTTAAACTACTGGTGGAATGTTCCACGGTGCGACCTAAACAATAAAAGCAAATATTCAGCGGATGCAAAGGTCGTCAGGAATGGTGTATCCTCTACATATATGGGGCTTATGAGAGAGGCAGGTATAAAGACAAAAATACGATTAATTCTGCTATCTTTTAACTATATGGCGCCAATATGCCTTAGTGCACTGAGGCTCCTACATCGGGTGTTATTTGTTAAATCATGTCAATCGTGGTAAAAAATGTGATTAAGAATCGTTTGTGACTCTTATCTGCATGTGATATACTTTTCTACTAGAACAAGAAATACCTAGAGCCCAGTACCACTCCTGCAGACACGTAGATCCGTCAAGTGGCGATGGAGAATATTCTATTGATCCCACACAGTCAGGAAATCCTTCTAAGGCTTATTGTGACATGACTACTGATGGAGGTAAATCAAACATAATAAAATAAATACTTTTTTTGGTAACGTTCCTTGAAACCCGGGTTTTTTTATTCGTTTCACTATGGCCTTATAGTCGGGTAGAAAGGTTCTGAAAAAAAATAAAACCGAACGCAGGTGAACGCGAAGGGTACAGGGGGAAAAAAGTTCCACACTACCAGACAACTTGCGGGTAACCCTAGCATTAAGCGACTAGGAATATTGCTGCTTCCTTCAACAAACAACAAGTCACCTATACACCGAGGTACCAATGTGCATGCTTAGGTCGAGGAAGTCTCTCGCCCAAGAGCTAGTTCATCGCTTGAACCTTAGAGATCATAGCAGATTTTTCAATCCTGCCAATCATTAGTCTCACTCTTATAAACCTCGAAAAAATATAGTCAACGAGCCGATGGCCAAAACAATGTGTTTTATCTGTATGTATTTCAACCAGAAATTACGTCAACGTCGTTTACTTCTGCGTCAATATTCTTACCGGGACCCGCGCGAACAATCGCCCTAACTTTCTATTCCACGGGCCCAGTGCCCAGTGCCCAGTGCCCAGTGCCCAGTGCCCAGTGCCCAGTGCCCAGTGCCCAGTTGTTTTTGGCGATCACGTGTCATGCTGGTGACCTTGCACGTATATACATTGAGCTCCCCAGCTCGCGTGTACTCTGTCTTTTCGTGTATTGCTGGAGGACACAAGTTTCAGCGACCCTCCCTCCTCCCCGCAGCGATGACTCTCACGCCTGCGAACTTGGAGCTCTTGCTTCTTCTCACCTCCGGAGTCGCCTCATTCCCATACCTTAACAATATCCGGGGTGATTTTGAGTAAGGGCTCCGGTGGGAATTAGTTCATATCAGGTGTAGGCGCATCTGAGAATATTCGAGGCGAGGTATGTTAGTAAATGGTTCAGGAGTTTTTGTCTGTTGGATATTTCCGATTCATGTTCGGTTGTTTTACATTCGTAGGTGGCTGGACTGCTATTCAAATGATTTCATTCGCAGAATCCAACCTTCGTTTTCAAGATGAAGGTTATGGTTTTAAAGATCTTTCCAAGTACAGTGATCACCGCCAAATTGCTTCATCATCGACCTTGCTGCGGCTTAGAGATGAATTGGGGTTCAAGCAAATCCGATTTTACTGCCATAAGAAGAAAGTCGGAACCGTGTTCCACATTATGACCAATATCAATCCCCTGGGGGAGTCAGTGGTGCAGTACTTCATCGATGACAACCTAATATCAACTCGGCCCCATGCATGTGGCTCGTTCACCATTCTTCCCGATGATAACTCTACAATGTCCGAAGACTGCAGTAAGTTAGGTTGGAATGGCACTCACGCAGATGGCAAATGGACAGCCGTGTATGCCAGAGGGGGAAATCGCATTTGGCAGGGAGTACAACGACCAGCAGATCGTCATCGTTTCTGTTCATTTCCCAAGCGTCGTGACTGTGATGACTGGGAGGGGGGTGAGGCTTCTCTTTCTCCTGGAGATACATGGGCTGTATTTGTGCGTTGAGTTTAATGGTTAATTGCAGTAAATGGTCGACACTATTTATTTTGTTTTGAATAGTATCGTTAATTGCTTGTGGCATTACATGAAATATAGCAAAAGCGCAAAGCGCAAACAACTAAATCAAAAACAACATTCGTAAATTTCCATCATTCTTTTATGTCTCTGGAAAATTTCAGCTCAATCGTACCCCAAACAGCCGAGATATTAGCGTTTAAAACTGAAGATGTAGGACAAGCAAAATTTTGCCTAATGAATTTATTCATGAGCAGGTGTCACCCGCGACCTTAAGGTAAATTTTCGTTGTTTTGTTGAAAAATCAAACTGCTCTCCCACAACTATGGATTTTCTTAGAATTGGACACAACTACGCATGAGTAGAATAGTATTTGAGCAAAATCACTGTGGGACGGTAATACGCCCGAGCAGACCATTATTTGCAGGCAGTTATTTGTAGGTCACGCGGTAGGCTCTCGGCTTATGAAAAGAAAGAGAAAAATGCTCGAATGACAATACTTGTTATCACACTGTAATTGGTATCCTTCTCAGTGCATTTATTTCAAACCCACTAGCGGGTTTCTGTTACTTGTATTGAAGATAGATGAGAGTTAAATCCCAAACATGTTTATTATTAAAAATGCCATGATTAACTTAAGAATAATTATGTTTTACTTAAAATTGAGAGTGATCTGGAGGAGATTGAAACAACGTTAAAGAATTGATTATTACAAATTTATGTATTATTCGCTAATCCAGCAACAAAATAATTTCAAAGCAGCTTTTAGCTTAATTTGTAAAAATCAGGGGAAAATGGTTTAATCAATTAACAGGTAACGAATCTATTTATTAAGGAAGTGTCTCAAATTTTAATGTCTATTGTAATAAACCAAGTAAAGTTCTGAAATTGTTCATTAGCCACTCCAATTAAGTAATACCAAGGGGTTATTATTGTGGAGCGTTAAGAATTCACCACCCTAAATTGCGGGTCGGGCTGCCTGAATCTAAAAATGCTTTTGGCGGCAAATCACGGCTGTAAACCTTTGATCCAAATTATTCACTTCATTCAAAGTTTTCAGAATTTATCACCTAGTATCTAAGTAATGAGAAGCCACTTAACAAATTAATCATAAAATCTTGGTCGACAATGAAGATTCAGCAGCTCAGTTTGGTAAGCTTTTCTTTTCTCTCGATTTTGCAATATGAAATTGTTATGTAGCGTGATATTATTTTAGAACTGAGTAATTTTACTTCATGACTAGTTGTTTGTAATTTTGTGGCTATCGTGTAAGTCTTGTGATTTGAGCGCCCGCCAGCTCGCCCAGAGTCTTAATGTTGTTTATCTCAGTTTTTCAAGAGCCCTTGGCTCGGTTAGATATTCTTCATCAGTGGACATGTTTGGGTTAGTACTTTGGAAATGTAGTCCTTCTGTTCTTAACATCACGCTACAACTACCACCCCTCAAACCAATCATGACATAACAACGAATATAATAACTGGTGTATTGTGCCGTAGTAGGCCGTTACACTAAGTTTATTGCACATGAACGCCGTAGAGGCGAGGACGATCTACAGCTAAATGACAAAGAGTCGAACGCGATTAAATCCTCTGAAATTGCATATACGAAAAGCCTATGCGGAGAATTGAGTGCGCGTCGAAGACACTCGGAGGCCAGGAAAAACCTACCTAAAAACCCGCAACTGAACGGGAAAAATGTAGGAAACCTGGGTAGGAACCAAAGCTCAAAACTCCGACCCTTCCTACGGGGCCAAGAACAAAAAAGAACTGCTGCAATTAAAATTAAGCAATGACCCAGCCGCAATCAATAAACTAAATAGCTGACATAAAGTAGACGACGAAACTGACTTAAGTAACCAAAACAAACCGATGGAACAAACCTAAGTAAAATGTTCGAACTGTACGTGTAACGACCGAGAACTGACTCGCATACTAAGGTTGCTCAAGTTTATAGTTTAAGGCTATTCAAGGTTTAGCTCACACGGGAGATATCTAAGTTTAGGTTGTGTTGGTTATTTTGTCAAGTGTTTGTGTTTGAGGGATACTTTCCCACGGTAAATGCACTTGGTGATTCTTGCTCTTGATCTAGGTTCCTGTTTTAGTTTCAAGTTTGATATAGTTTAAGTTCTTCCAAATTTCTCATTGGTCGTTTTCTCCTTGTGTTGGTTCTTCTTGTAGGTCTGTTTGTATTCGCTTTCTTTAGTACGTCTCGAGTTTTCCAAGGTCACCGAAATTTGTACCCAAATATGTCTACATATTGGCTATATAATTAGGCGCACCTTCAAGGTTGTAGTCAGTCGGCAGTTAGTTGCTAAACCAACGTGGTTCAAATTAATAAAGAAGAAGTTGGTAGCCAGAGTCCCGGTAGCTGATTCCCCGTTTTAACAAACGTTTTCGTCTTAAGAAAGAAGTCTTACGACATTAAACTATTAGCGTCACCGAAAAAATGTAATTAGAAAATATGTGGTAGACAGTGATATATTATAACCATACTTTTTGAGTTTTGCATTAATTTTAGTTGTTTGTCAGCAATGATCTACGAATATGCAGGGAGAGTAAACGTTAAAGTGATGGCTAATAATTGAAAGGAGCTTAATCCTTTAAGTTGGTAACAAAGAAATGGGAAAAATTCATGGTGAGCAAGGCCATTTACATGGTTCATATGCGGCACGCGTCCTGCATATTGGTAGGAAGTAGTGCAACTCCTTAAACATGACACAACAACGACTATCATAAATCCTGGTGTATTGTGCCGTAGACTAGTTGGCCATTACACTGAGGTTGCACACGAATGCCGTAGTAGGTGAGAACAATCTTACAATAATAAAGCTAACTGACAAAAAGTCAAATGGTATTAAATATCATAACTAAACCTGAGTGGAGAATTGAATACGCACCCGGAGACAACCTGAGCGACATCCTGGACTGATTAGTCTCACCGATAATTTTCCGTGTGGACGAGACGCCACACTCGGAGGCCAGATAGAACCTAATAACACGAAACTAAACGGGAAAATGAGGAAACCTGAGAAGGAACCATACGCTCAAAACTCTGACCCTTCCTACGTGGCGTATTTAAAAAAAATCTGCTAAATTACTGCAGACAATTTAGAAAATTAAGCAAACAAGAGGAAATATAACTCGTATAAAGTTCATGACAAAACCGACTAAAATAACCAAAAAAGCCTATGAAACAAACCTAAGTAAAATATAAGACTTGTTCGTGTAATGACCAAGAACTGACTCACATACTAAAGAGTCTACTACTTATACAAAATACTTCACGCGCATAGTTTATGCACGTGCAAACGCATGTCTACATTCATGATAACTCTGAATCAGCAAAACACTTCACATCTTTAAAAAGCTCTAACAAAAGCGAACATAAGTCAATCTCTCTTCTAATGCGATGCAACCAAACAGAATTTTCAAGTTGTTGTGGTTGTTGCCAGGAGGACAGAGGATTAGGACCTCAGAGAGAGCATTAGGACCTCTCTGCACCCTGGAAACTTGGGCCTCCTGAAAGGAGGGATAAGCTACAGCCTCTCGTTGCCAACCACCGTTATCTTGTATGATTCCTATAGGTAACTGGAGCACTTCATCCACTACCCGTTTTACTCATATTGAATTTGTTGTTGTTTTGTTTCGTTTCATGGGATGGGGGCATTAACTTATGAAATAACTTCATTAAGTTCTGTGATCATATAGAACAAAAATTTGAAACCGTATTGGCAAATTTGTAAAACACGATAGAACTTTTGAAAGACATGTTTTGTTAAACGTTACTAATCTAAACCAAATTCTCCTAGAAATATTGATTGTCCTCTTTACACCAACATGGAGCTCAAGCAATGACCACGGCGAAAATGATTTTTTATTTTCATTGTGAATCTCGCAATTATCCAGATGTAATCAGTGCATATATCGATTTAAAAACTAGCTCCAGCAGAATATGTAAATAGAGCGTTCAAACAAAACTTGAAAAACCAAAAATTAACCGTGGAGGTTCATGTTCTCCAAAATATGCAGAATCTGGTCATTTTACATTGTTGTTTCGCAGAGAACAGCTAGGAAATGTACCAAGATTTGTTCAGCTCATTAAATCTTTTGTTTGGTGACGTTCTCATTGCCGTTGCCGTCGTAGTTTGCTTTAGCTCCCTATATCAAAACAATACACCTGCTATTTTAAACTACCCAAAGTACTCTACATTGGCATTTTTTTTCAAATCTCACTAGAATCAAAATTAAATAATTGTGTACACGTTTCTGTGAAGTCTCATAAATAAAAGTAGTTTTATCCAAGTATAAAAGTAAAAATATTTTCAGTTTTAAAGATCCTTTTCCTGAATCTCTTAAATCCCTTGCTATTTATGATGTAACTTCAGTTATATTGGTGAGGTTTCTCGCCATCTTTCAATAAAGTTGAAAGAGCATACTTGGACTGACTTTTTAAGCACCTCAATAGTTCTTCTAACTGTAAAAATCAGTACACCTCTGATTGTTTCAAAATCTTAGATTCTGCTGAACTATCTAATCGTGGGGAAGGTGAAGGGTTATTCGCTTGTCTCACGATGGAATAGCCTCGAGCTGTTTTATAGCGACTTTTTCTTGTCTGTGGCATGAATATCTTTTCCAATTGGATGCCACTCGGGTGAGGCCATTTCAACGACAGGTAACTAAACGATGCTCAATGCAATTCATTTCCTGTTTCAGTCGAGGCGGAGAGTATGGAGGCTAACACGGTTATCCATGTTTGCAATCTACCACACTCTGACTATTATCAATGCAACTATGGATTATAACAACGAAGAAAGATCTCAGAGAGGAATGGCATTGTTGAACCACACGTACAAGTCTCTTTTCACTGAACACTATCCCAGCTGCCTTATGGCCTGCATGCAATGACTCACAGTGCATGAGTTTAAACTACTGGTGGAACGGTTCACAGTGTGATCTGAACATCAAAACCAAATATTCAGCTGAATCAAAGTTCTTCAAACGAGATATATCCTCAACGTACATGGGTTTAATGAGAGAAACAGGTATTTAAAAAATCTACTTTCAAGCAATGAAACCCAGACAAATTTAATTGAATAATTATTACTCTGGAATTCACAATTTATCTTTTTTTGAAGGAATCAATAGAACTCTGTACCGTTCGTGCAGGCACGTGAACCCTTCAAATGGTGATGGAGAATATTCCATTGATCCCACAATGACAGGAAACTCATCTACGGCTTACTGTGACATGACTACTGATGGAGGTTAGATAAAAATTATAAAAATAAGACTTAAAATTTTTAATTTTTAAGATTTTCTGCATTTTTTATTGTTTACATGTTTCAGCAGTAACAGAACCTGCTAGTGGGTGCAATGTAATGTAAGGAGGATGTAATCGTGTGCACAATGTCATTAATTACAACGTGACAATAAATGTAGATCGCGAGCATATAACTAATTACAACGTGACAAGAATATAAAAATATAACTAAATACAGGGCCACGATTATTACAACAAGGAGGCACTTCATATTGAAAAATTAAAAAAAGTCTTATTCTGTAGGCACATTTCTCATGTCAATCTTCCACTGGTTTTTGATTAGTTTCGTTATTCCGTAACTGCTGACATTGCACACAGCCTTTATATCACAGCCAGCAGCGGGTTTCTGTTACTTGTGCTGAAGATGGATGACGTTTCTTACGAAACATGTTTACAATAGAAATAGCCGTTACTATCTTTAAAATTATTTCCTGCTTGTTGGTAATATCGAAATTAAATTTTTAAGCTTAGTTTCCTTGAAACCCGGGGTCTTAAATCATTTCACTACGGATTGTAGCCGGGCAGAAGTCTGAAAGCTAAAACAAAAGCGAAAGTGAACACAAAGGTACGCACAGGGGGCAAAGTGACCGAAACAACCGGAAAACGTCAATGTTCCGTAGCATTTAGCGACTAGGAATATTGCTGCTTCTTTCATTACACACAGGTTACCTAAACAATTCACCGCGGTACCCATGTGCTGTATAGCGTCATTTTGTATAGGGTACGGATGAACAAAGTCAAGCCGATAACAGGTGGCTGCATGTTTAGTTAATGGATACGATGGCGAATTAAAGGATTTTTTCTCTTTTGAATATTGCCGTTTAATTTCAATTGTTCTATATTGCTAGGTGGTTGGACTGCTATTCAAAAGATATCATTTACAGAATCCAACCTTCGTCTTGAAGATGAATCTTACAATTTGAAAGATCTTTTGGAGTACAGTGATCACCGCCAAACTGTTTCATCATCTGATTTGCTGCGGTTACAAAAAGAAATGGGCTTCAAGCAATTCCGATTTTACTGTCACAAAAAGAAAGTAGGAACAGTGTTTCACATTATGACCAATATCAATCCCCTGGGGGAGTCAGTGGTGGAGTACTTCATCGACGACAACCTAATATCATCTCGTCCCCAGGCTTGTGGCTCCTACACGGTTCTTGCTGATGACAACTCTACAATGTCTGAAGACTGCAGCAAATTCGGTTGGAATGGTACTCATGCAGATGGCAAATGGTCACGCGCCAACATTAAGGGGAAAAGTCGCATTTTGCAGGCGATACAACGACGCCAGGACTTTCATCGTTTCTATGCATTTCCCAAGAAATGTGACTGTGATGACTGGGATGGCGGACAGGCTTCTCTTTCTCCTGGAGATACCTGGGCTGTGTTTGTGCGCTGAGATTGACGGTTGGCTGGTGTAACTGATCTACATTTTTGCTTTTGTTTTGAATGAGTTAGTTAATTGCTTTATTGAGGCGAATAGGCACTGGTGTAGCTACCATTGAGCACCCTCTGTAGTCCCTTGACCGGAGTGGTCAGCCACGAGATAGGAAATCATGTTTTTGCGTTGTTGTTGATTTTCGAGTGGTCATTTCGAAAGCTAAAAATAGCTGGCTCCGCAGATGTTCATGCCTAGTTTGATCTTGAAATATATTGAGATATTTGGAACCGGAACAGGTAGTAAAAGTAAGTAACAGTAAGTGCGTGTAATGTTTGTGAGTGTGTGTGTTTATAATTTTCATAAAATGCCTGAACTTCGATTTAAGCGTGGATAGTGGGACTGGTATCGTAAAATAGGGTTTTAAGTTTAATAGAAGTTCAGCGTTTGCAACGTCACGTTACGTAGCATGTAGAGTAGAAAAGAGCACACCGAATTTTTCGTTGTTTCGTTGAAGGGATATGCGCGGGAACCATTTCAATTATTTATGCAACATAAATTATGGCTAAAGAAAATAGTGACCTCTGGACAATGTAAACTGGCGGATAAAGGTGATTCCTCAGTTCTGTATTGCGCATTCCTACTGCTATTAAGGGCACACATGAACAAAATGGCAGCTTTATCTCTTTACGGATTGGCTCGCGAGAGAGATAAATCGTCGTTTTCTCGTAAACAGACTAGCCAGCTATAATTTTTATTGCATAAATTTGGTGTAGAAATTGCCCTCTTTGAATTGGAAATAAATTTACGAGTACGTTTAACAGCGCAGGATTTCAAATAAAGACGTAAGAAGATGCCCTGGGTTTCCTTTGGCATTATGCTGAGGACCTCTAGGAAATGGACAATAGCTTACTAAATTAAGTTTTTGGTTCGATGACTCAGAACAGTTTAGCGCGCATCTTCTGTTTCTTCACGTCGTAGTCGCTGTTGCCAGCCCCATGGCTTACTCCGCCGCGCCACAGAGAATGTTGTTTTTCCGACCCAGGCTGAATATTATTATTTCGCTGCCGAGTTTAGGCTGAAAATATTCTTGTATTATTCTTATGACATTTCCGTTTTAGAATGTATTGGGATGTTTTTTTCAAAAGTGAAAAGGATGCGCTTTCAGTTTTTGATTATATCAACTCTAGGCACCCCAACGTACGGGTTAAGACGGGGGTACACCTGAAGCCTGTTTTTCCACCGCTAAACTTGGTTTAATGCGAATATCTCGTCTGCGTTTCAAGTAATCCAGAAGCTCTATGCTCATTTCACAAAGCTATGTTAAGCGGTGTTTTGTAAATTTTTTGGTGATTTTTGGGGATGTTTGGAAAGAGATAGTTTTTTCTCAAAGGATTAGTAAAATTTGGAGAAAAAAAAGTATTAAAGATTTAATGTGATTTTAAAATTAGAATTTGAAGTTAAAAATTAGTATATGGACACCCAAACAGTCCCCTAACAACCTGGAGTGCTCTTGCGTGGGGGTCAACTTTTCAAAAATAATTTTCTTTCTTCCATCCCTTCCTTAAACCTCTTAAAATTTCACTCAAAATCGGGTATACCATTACCTTAACATGGAAAAGGTGTCTGGCGAAAAATTACCTTTTTTGGATGTAATGTTGGATAACAGTCGCCAATCATCTCTCACAACAACAGTTTTCCGCAAAAAGACCTTTACGTGTCTTGTAACCAATTATTTCAGTGTTTCTCCTGTGTCTTATAAACTAGGGTTCGTGAAGACATTGGTAGGCATGGTTTTTACGATCAACAACAGTTGGCAGGGAAATTGTTTGGGTTATTGACCAGAATGCCAAATTTTGTCACATTAAAGCGTATTTAATCTGCTTTCATTTCCTATAGGATAGCAATATTCACTTGATCAGCTCATCGAGTACTATCACTGTGCCAAATTCGGTGCTTTTAACTTAAATAATTTAGTAAATTTCGCCATAAAGCTAAAATAATACCCACCCCCTCCCCTTGGGTCTAAAAGATGTTTCCCCCGAAAGAATTCCGGTTGGGCCTATATCTGAAATTGATCAGCTCATCGGGTAATATCACTGTGCCAAATTTGGTGCTTCTAACTTAAAGGATACGGTAAATTTCGCTATGAAGCTAAATGATACCCACCCACCCCCCCCCCCCCCCCCGGGTTCAGCAGTGGTCCCCCCTGAAAGAACTCCGGATGGGCCTATATCAGAAATTGATCAGCTCATCGAATACTATCACTGTGCCAAATTTGGTGCTTTTATCAAAAATCGAACAATCATTTCACCATATTGCTGGACTACAATTCCCGTAGAAGAGCGAACATGTTTACAGTGTTTTAGTATGGAAAGAAAATTGCGTAGAACACAAACAGCATTTCTTGATGTATTGCCAGGGGTATGCTACCATAAGAGATGAGCTGTATTCTCACATTTCAAACATAGATGCAATTTATACAAACCTAAGCGATAACGAGAGGACTAAATACTTACTTAGAGCTGACAATAAAGATACATCAAAATAATAGGTAAATTTATTGAGTTAGTGTTTAAAAAAGAAAGGAGATTTTCAACTTACAAACGAAATGAGTTTTATAATTTTTGTTTAATTTAATTTTATTTTAATTTATTGTAAAAGAATCAAGTGAATGTTATTTCCTATTGTATTAGTTAATGTTAAACTCTTATTGTAAACAGACCCTTTTGGAGAGTAAGGCGCAATAACGATATACTATTACTTTTACTATTACACACTCACTCACTCATTCATCCATTGATTCTTCCATTGATTCAATCATTTATTTTATCAATCTTTAGTTCGTTCTTTCTTTCGTTGGTTCGTTCTATCGTTCGTTCGTTCGTTCGTTCGTTCGTTCGTTCGTTCGTTCGTTCGTTCGTTCGTTCGTTCGTTCGTTCGTTCGTTCGTTCGTTCGTTCGTTGATTCATTTATTTGTTGATTCAGTTATTCAATTAATAAGTCTGACCATATTCAAGTGGAAACAATTATTTTAATTCCGCCTCATTTTAAAGACAAGTACAAGACCAAGATGCGGTTCTAGCCTGTTAAGTTCCGGAAGTCACCGTGAGTTTTTCTTTACAACCACATTCCTGGATTTTATGGCCTGAATTTGCTCTTTCGTCAAAGCTGCGTTGTAGACCTGCATCTGAGCAATCCTTCCCTTGAAGTACCTCCCTTCACCACTTTTCACTCCCATTCTGACACTGTCCTGTGTGGCGAGGTGGAGATTTGCTGTGATGTTCATCCTCTGGACCTCATTTCCCTCAACCCACAATTTGGCGTCACCAGAAGTGTGATCGTAGGACGCACCGACAAACTTCCATCCATCCTCTGGTTTAAGAGCAGTGTGACGCAAGGCGTTTGTATAGGAATAATCTCTTTTTGTGAATCTGGCAAAAAGTTGACCTTCAGCTACCCACAGATGGACTCCCCAGCTTCCAGAGGCTTTGTAGTTAAAAATAGGACCGTTCTGGCCACCGGGAAGCAACCAGCACAGCATTGTCATCGAGCGCTGCACGTCCAGTACACCATTGTTTGGAAACTCAATGTAGCTTTTCTCCGTTCCAGAGAATTCGTAAGATGTACCGCTTCTTCCATCTGGTCCCTCCGCGGTATGAACCCCACTGGCAACTCCAGCCGCTAATCTCCCGTTGATTTCAATAGTGCCATGCTCGGCATCGAGAGGGTAGAAAGCAACAGCATCTAAAAATTGTAAGTATTTTAAACACAATTCAAAGTCAATTTTTTAAGCGGGCCATAAATATTGTGCAGTTATCTCGGAGGGCCCTTTATTCTTTATTTATGTACTCCTTTATCACTGGAAATAGAAGGATTAGCTTACAAAATTGTCATTTATATATGTGTTGGCCTGAATTTTGTGATCTTAAAATCAGCATTAGAATCAGGAAGATTATCATTGGCACTGGCCTTGGAAAAAGCATTTCGGTTGGAATATTCATATCACCATCGATTAGCATTAGCTGCTGGCATTGGTAAGAAACTAACAGGAGGGTCTTCATGAGACGGTTGCCTCTGACAGTTGACTTCTAAAAATTTCCAACTTTTTTGCCGTTTGACGGTTGACGGTTTACCCAATTGAAACCCTCTAAAAACAACGATTATCATCCGAGAGATTCACGTTCACTCACCTGGAATCTTTAGATCACATACATCTGTTTGAGAAGGAAAAATGAAGACATTGTAAAGAAACGTTATATATTAAATAATAAACATGTAGCAATACGAGTAGGTTAGTGGCATTGTTGTCTATAGTCATTCACACCACGACTGAAATTTTACAGTAAAGCCTTAATATCAGGGGCATCGGCCGGATTTTTCAACAGGGGGTCCTATACCAGCGTTTTATTGAAATTGGAAAGCTTAAAGAAGAAGAAGAGAGGGTGTCGTGAATATAATAAAGTACCAAGGGACGGAGGCGATGTGTTCGTTAGTAACGGGGGGCTCGTTATTTCAGATCACTTTAAATATTGGGCTGAAAAATATCGTTCGTTATGCCGAAGTCTTCGATGTTATATAGGGGTTTCTTATAACACTGTCCGTCTGTCTCATGTGGAGTATTACAACCACCACAAGCGACGTTAGTCTTTTTCCAAGTTGACATAAGAATTCTCTTTACTGCTTTCATTGACTCCCTGGTGGAGAGACTCACGTAGGTATCTATGCTGTCAACGAGTATCAAGGACACTTTGGCCGAATTACGATCATAGAAGAACTGTTCGGAACAGAATACATCCTTGGAAATCTGTTGTTTAGATCAGTGCTAGGAAGAATATTGAATTCACTTGCAAACTTTTAACTGATTACGTGACTTTTGATAAGAAAACTTGAAATTTTTCTCACACCGGACCAAATAAACACAATTTGGGCTTCATAATCACACACCTTTCTTAAATCGTTGAGTTATACTTAAGTCAACCGTTTGGCTATAAATTTCTATTATTAATTGCATAGCAAATGCAAAATTGATTTAAGATTACCTTGTGACTGCACGTTAGCAGCAGCAAGTAGGAAAAGCAGACAAATCGCTAACATGATGTGTAAAGACAGTAGATTCGAACAGTTCACTCGCGTAATTTTATTAGGAGTGTGAATTTAGGTCGAGAACATAAACTAATAAATGGGTGTGTGGCTCATTAATTAATGCTGCCAATATTTTATTGGACGAAATATTTATTTTCTTTCTGCTAAGTGAAAACGTGATTTGAATTGAATTCATATTTGCACACGTGTTCAAACAAATGAAATATTGGATTTCCTTCAGGAATAAAAAAAATCACAATCAAGTTCAAATTTCCATCAATTTCGCTTTACTTTAGGAAATAAACTTCTCAAATTTAGTCTGAAGAATTTGACGCGTATTAACATGATTGTCGTTTGCTGCTAATTACGTATACGTTTTCGTACACCATGACGTTGTTGAACTGTTTTACGAGATACATGACTACAAGAACATGTACATGTTACGATCACTTGATACTTGATAAGCCTGCTGTTTTTGCGATATTCAGTTGAAAAATGTAAGTAACTCAAATAGTTTTATGTTTTCTCTCAAGATGATCTGAATGATCAAAAACGTTTAGAATTTTTAAAACTTTTACCATAATTTTTATAATAAGTAACTACTATTTACGAAGTTTGGTTAAAATGACCGGGAAGTGAATGCATTGCCGACAAGGTGGGAACATACTTATTGCCTCACACTTTTAGATCAGAGTTCAGCAGCAAAATAATAATATAAAACTAGATGTATTATTAATACTTATTTTATACTGTTAAACCTGGAGCTATCATCAATTGATAGCTTAAGGCAACTAGAATGTTCCAATGTAGACTCACTTGCGCAATGCATATTAATATATTTTAAGGTTGACAGAACTTTGTCGCCAACTTTCAAATATCGAAACCTGCCATCGGTGATTTTTTAAATTAATATTCATAGTCAACGAGGCCACTTTGCATAAAGCAAAGGTAAATTATGTCACATCAACGTATTAAACTTGCGTTTAGTGTCTGTTTGATAGCCATATTCACTTTCCTAATATATTAACCACTGTTTGTAAATATATCAATTACTTATATTTTTCAATTGAAAAGCGCAAAAATGACTTTAATTTATGTACATGTTCTTGTAGTCAAGTACCTCGTAAAACAGTTCAAGAACGTGCATGTCCGGAAACGTATACGTAATTAGCAGCGAACGTAAATCATGTTAAATTCTGCAAACTAAATTTGAGAAGGTTATTTCTTGAAGTAAAGCAAATTTGAGCGTGACTTTGATTTTGTTTGATTCTGAAGGAAAATACAATATTCTATTTGTTTGCACACCTGTTAAAATATGTGTTCATTTCAAATTATGTTTTTCTTGGCAGACTGAACATAGATTTTTCGTCCAATAAAAACTTGGCAGTAGTAATTAAAGAGCCCCACACCCATTTATTAGTTTATGTTGTCGACGTAAATCCACACTGGTAATAAAATTACGCGAGTGAGCTCTTCTACTGTCCTAACTCATCATGGTGGCGATTTGTCTTGTTCTCCTAATCACTGCTGTTAATGTACAGGTTCGAGGTAATGATAACTCAATTTTATATTACATTTTGAAATCTATCATAGATATTACCATCACCTGACCTATGTATAACTCAACGCTATACATAATTTAGGACTGATCGTCGAGATATATATATATATACTACAATAAGCGCTTCTCATCAATTTTATTCCTCCTCCATGACCAGTGAGAAATGTTTTTATAATTTTAAAGTTTTTTTTGTCTAAAGCTACGTAGTCGGTAGTTTGCAATTAAATTGAAAAGCTTTCCTAATGGTGATTTGAGCAAATTTCCAAGAACAAATTCTGTTGCGCATATTTCACTTCTCTGTCAATTAGGCCACCGCAACCTCAAAAGTCGTTGATAGCCTTGACGCCTAGTAGGTTACTCTGTCCACCAGAGTAGCGCGTAGCGCCGAGTTGGCTAAAATCATCTCATATCCAGTTTTTAATAATGAACGATATTGTTCAGCCCAATATCTGAAGTATAAGTTGTGAACAAAAATCCCATATAACAACCAGCCCATTTCCAACGAAGGTCCTCGGGTCTTCTAACGAATGTCTTCAAGATGCAGATCGTTATATTCAAGGGGGTCGGAGCCCTAAGATGTTCTTGACGTTCCTCCCTCCCACCTTTGGTATGAACTGAAGAGTAATAGTTAATAACAAATTAAACGCTGGTTTAGAACCAGCTAATTAAAAACCATGCTTACCTAAAGTGTTCAATCGTGGTGTTAATGTCTTTAGACAACAGTTGCACTGAAATACTCCAACCACTAGTCTGTAGTTTTGTTTTGGTTTTGTTTTATGATATATTTTAATTTTATCACTCAATATGTGACTTGCGTTACCATGTACTTTTTTTTCGTTAGGTGGATTAGGCGTTAAGATTCCAGGTGAGTGAACATGGAACTTATTGTTGTGTTGATGTGAATTGTTATTTGTTTCATAAAAATGCAAACAGAAATTCCAATGACGACTACAATAGCAATGTTTTGACTGTTTTTGTTGATTCAAATGCTGATTTGAATAGCATACAATTTTAGGCTAAAAAAATATAAATGAAAATTTAGCAAGATAGGATTCTCTTTATTTTTGCCTTTTTCGCGTGATTCTTTTTCGGAGAACATTTAAATATAGAGCAATGGAGGTCCAAGAGGTAACTGCACAACGATCCGCTTATTAATTCGCTCTAATTTATGTTTAAAATACATATCCACGATAACGGATAATCACTTTTCAATTTTTAGATCCTGTTGCTTTCTACCCTCTCGATTGCGCTCATGGCACTAAGGAAATCAATGACAGAGTGGGCGCAGGATTCCCCCTTGGAGTACGTGCAGCGCCAGGACCAGATGGAAAAAGTGATACCTCTTACGAATTCTCTGGAACGGCCAACAGTTTCATCGAGTTTCCAAACAGTGGTGTATTGGATGCGAAGCGCTCGATAACGATGCTGTGTTGGCTGCTTCCCGGTGGCAAGGACGGTCCTATTTTTAGTTACAAAATCTCTGGAAGATTGGGAATGACTCTTGAAGTATCCGGTGGTAGTCACCTTGTCGCTATGTTCAGGAGAAGAGATTATGCCTACATAGACATGATGCACTTTCCTGTCAGACCAGAGGATGGATGGAAGTTTGTTGGTGTGTCCTACGATCACACATCGGGTGACGCCAAATTATGGATTGACGGAAATGTGGTCGTTAAGTTTTGGATCGGAAAAGATCAACTCCTTGCCACGCAGGACAGCGTCAGAATGGGAGCAAAATTTAGAAAGGAATTCGGGAGCCACTTCAAGGGAAGGATTGCTCAGATGCAGGTCTACAACGCAGCTTTGACGAAAGAGCAAATACAAGCCATAAAATCCAGGAATGTGGTTGTAAAGGAAAACTAACGGTGACTTCAGGAACTAGGACCGCATCTTGGTCTAGTACTTATCATGAAAATAAGGCAGAATAAAAATAATTGTTAACACTTGAAAATGCTCGGACTGGTTCATTGTATGAATGAATGAATGAATGATTGAATGAATGAATGAATGAATGAATGAATGAATGAATGAATGAATGAATGAATGAATGAATGAATGAATGAATGAATGAATGAATGAATGAATGAATGAATGAATTATTGAACAAAAATGCGAAAACTGGTATTAGGGATAAAATTTTACTTAAGTTTGGGAACAAGAGTTTGAGAGAACAATTGGAACTCAGGTTGGAATCATCACCATTCAGAACCCTAGTACACAAAACGTGTGCTAGATTTTTCATCCGAATGTAGAACCGTAGAAGATGCAGTTCTCTAATTAGCACTCTTTCGCGCACAGTTAAGGACGACCGCTCGATCCCAACTTAATTCCCAATCATCTCTCACAACAACAGTTTTCCGCAAAAAGACCTTTACGTGTCTTGTAACCAATTATTTCAGTGTTTCTCCTGTGTCTTATAAACTAGGGTTCGTGAAGACATTGGTAGGCATTGTTTTTACGATCAACAACAGTTGGCAGGGAAATTGTTTGGGTTATTGACCAGAATGCCAAATTTTGTCACATTAAAGCGTATTTAATCTGCTTTCATTGCCTATAGCAATATTCACTTGATCAGCTCATCGAGTACTATCGCTGTGCCAAATTCGGTGCTTTTAACTTAAATAATTTAGTAAATTTCGCCATAAAGCTAAAATAATACCCACCCCCTCCCCTTGGGTCTAAAAGATGTTTCCCCTGAAAGAATTCCGGTTAGGCCTATATCTGAAATTGATCAGCTCATCGAGTACTATCACTGTGCCAAATTTGGTGCTTCTAACTTAAAGGATACGGTAAATTTCGCTATGAAGCTAAATGATACCCACCCACCCCCCCCCCCCCCGGGTTCAACAGTGGTCCCCCCTGAAAGAACTCCGGATGGGCCTATATCAGAAATTGATCAGCTCATCGAATACTATCACTGTGCCAAATTTGGTGCTTTTATCAAAAATCGCACAATCATTTCACCATATTGCTGGACTACAATTCCCGTAGAAGAGCGAACATGCTTACAGTGTTTTAGTATGGAAAGAAAATTGCGTAGAACACAAACAGCATTTCTTGATGTATTGCCAGGGGTATGCTACCATAAGAGATGAGCTGTATTCTCACATTTCAAACATAGATGCAATTTATACAAACCTAAGCGATAACGAGAGGACTAAATACTTACTTAGAGCTGACAATAAAGATACATCAAAATAATAGGTAAATTTATTGAGTTAGTGTTTAAAAAAGAAAGGAGATTTTCAACTTACAAACGAAATGAGTTTTATAATTTTTGTTTAATTTAATTTTATTTTAATTTATTGTAAAAGAATCAAGTGAATGTTATTTCCTATTGTATTAGTTAATGTTAAACTCTTATTGTAAACAGAGCCTTTTGGAGAGTAAGGCGCAATAACGATATACTATTACTTTTACTATTACACACTCACTCACTCACTCACTCATTCATCCATTGATTCTGCCATTGATTCAATCATTTATTTTATCAATCTTTAGTTCGTTCTTTCTTTCGTTGGTTCGTTCTATCGTTGGTTCGTTCGTTGGTTCGTTCTATCGTTCGTTCGTTCGTTCGTTCGTTCGTTCGTTCGTTCGTTCGTTCGTTCGTTCGTTCGTTCGTTCGTTCGTTCGTTCGTTGATTCATTTATTTGTTGATTCAGTTATTCAATTAATAAGTCTGACCATATTCAAGTGGAAACAATTACTTTAATTCCGCCTCATTTTAAAGATAAGTACAAGACCAAGATGCGGTTCTAGCCTGTTAAGTTCCGGAAGTCACCGTGAGTTTTTCTTTACAACCACATTCCTGGATTTTATGGCCTGAATTTGCTCTTTCGTCAAAGCTGCGTTGTAGACCTGCATCTGAGCAATCCTTCCCTTGAAGTACCTCCCTTCACCACTTTTCACTCCCATTCTGACACTGTCCTGTGTGGCGAGGTGGAGATTTGCTGTGATGTTCATCCTCTGGACCTCATTTCCCTCAACCCACAATTTGGCGTCACCAGAAGTGTGATCGTAGGACGCACCGACAAACTTCCATCCATCCTCTGGTTTAAGAGCAGTGTGACGCAAGGCGTTTGTATAGGAATAATCCCTTTTTGTGAATCTGGCAAAAAGTTGACCTTCAGCTACCCACAGATGGACTCCCCAGCTTCCAGAGGCTTTGTAGTTAAAAATAGGACCGTTCTGGCCACCGGGAAGCAACCAGCACAGCATTGTCATCGAGCGCTGCACGTCCAGTACACCATTGTTTGGAAACTCAATGTAGCTTTTCTCTGTACCAGAGAATTCGTAAGATGTACCGCTTCTTCCATCTGGTCCCTCCGCGGTATGAACCCCACTGGCAACTCCAGCCGCTAATCTCCCGTTGATTTCAATAGTGCCATGCTCGGCATCGAGAGGGTAGAAAGCAACAGCATCTAAAAATTGTAAGTATTTTAAACACAATTCAAAGTCAATTTTTTAAGCGGGCCATAAATATTGTGCAGTTATCTCGGAGGGCCCTTTATTCTTTATTTATGTACTCCTTTATCACTGGAAATAGAAGGATTAGCTTACAAAATTGTCATTTATATATGTGTTGGCCTGAATTTTGTGATCTTAAAATCAGCATTAGAATCAGGAAGATTATCATTGGCACTGGCCTTGGAAAAAGCATTTCGGTTGGAATATTCATATCACCATCGATTAGCATTAGCTGCTGGCATTGGTAAGAAACTAACAGGAGGGTCTTCATGAGACGGTTGCCTCTGACAGTTGACTTCTAAAAATTTCCAACTTTTTTGCTGTTTGACGGTTGACGGTTTACCCAATTGAAACCCTCTAAAAACAACGGTTATCATCCGAGAGATTCACGTTCACTCACCTGGAATCTTTAGATCACATACATCTGTTTGAGAAGGAAAAATGAAGACATTGTAAAGAAACGTTATATATTAAATAATAAACATGTAGCAATACGAGTAGGTTAGTGGCATTGTTGTCTATAGTCATTCACACCACGACTGAAATTTTACAGTAAAGCCTTAATATCAGGGGCATCGGCCGGATTTTTCAACAGGGGGTCCTATACCAGCGTTTTATTGAAATTGGAAAGCTTAAAGAAGAAGAAGAGAGGGTGTCGTGAATATAATAAAGTACCAAGGGACGGAGGCGATGTGTTCGTTAGTAACGGGGGGCTCGTTATTTCAGATTACTTTAAATATTGGGCTGAAAAATATTGTTCGTTATATCAAGTCTTCGACGTTATATAGGGGTTTCTTATAAGACAGTCCCTCTGTCTCATGTGGAGTATTACAACCACCACACGAGACGTTAGTCCACCACACGAGACGTTAGTCTTTTTCCAAGTTAACATAAGAATTCTCTTTGCTGGAGAGACTCACGTCGGTGTTTAGGCTGTCAACGAGTATCAAGGACACTTTGGACGAATTACGATCATAGAAGAACTGTTCGGAACAGAATACATCCTTGGAAATCTATTGTTTAGATCAGTGCTAGGAAAAATATTGAATTCACTTGCAAACTTTTAACTGATTACGTGACTTTTGATAAGAAAACTTGAAATTTTTAAATACGTTTTCTCACACCGGACCAAATAAACACAATTTGGGCTTCATAATTATACACTTTCTTAAATCGTTGAGTTATACTTAAGTGAACCGTTTGGCTATAAATTTCTATTATTAATTGCATAGCAAATGCAAAATTGATTTAAGATTACCTTGTGACTGCACGTTAACAGCAGCAAGTAGGAAAAGCAGACAAATCGCTAACATGATGTGTAAAGACAGTAGATTCGAACAGTTCACTCGCGTAATTTTATTAGGAGTGTGAATTTAGGTCGAGAACATAAACTAATAAATGGGTGTGTGGCTCATTAATTAATGCTGCCAATATTTTATTGGACGAAATATTTATTTTCTTTCTGCTAAGTGAAAACGTGATTTGAATTGAATTCATATTTACACACGTGTTCAAACAAATGGAATATTGGATTTCCTTCAGGAATAAAAAAAATCACAATCAAGTTCAAATTTCCATCAATTTCGCTTTACTTTAGGAAATAAACTTCTCAAATTTAGTCTGAAGAATTTGACGCGTATTAACATGATTGTCGTTTGCTGCTAATTACGTATACGTTTTCGTACACCATGACGTTGTTGAACTGTTTTACGAGATACATGACTACAAGAACATGTACATGTTACGATCACTTGATACTTGATAAGCCTGCTGTTTTTGCGATATTCAGTTGAAAAATGTAAGTAACTCAAATAGTTTTATGTTTTCTCTCAAGATGATCTGAATGATCAAAAACGTTTAGAATTTTTAAAACTTTTACCATAATTTTTATAATAAGTAACTACTATTTACGAAGTTTGGTTAAAATGACCGGGAAGTGAATGCATTGCCGACAAGGTGGGAACATACTTATTGCCTCACACTTTTAGATCAGAGTTCAGCAGCAAAATAATAATATAAAACTAGATGTATTATTAATACTTATTTTATACTGTTAAACCTGGAGCTATCATCAATTGATAGCTTAAGGCAACTAGAATGTTCCAATGTAGACTCACTTGCGCAATGCATATTAATATATTTTAAGGTTGACAGAACTTTGTCGCCAACTTTCAAATATCGAAACCTGCCATCGGTGATTTTTTAAATTAATAATCATAGTCAACGAGGCCCCTTTGCATAAAGCAAAGGTAAATTTTGTCACATCAACGTATTAAACTTGCGTTTAGTGTCTGTTTGATAGCCATATTCACTTTCCTAATATATTAACCACTCTTTGTAAATATATCAATTACTTATATTTTTCAATTGAAAAGCGCAAAAATGACTTTAATTTATGTACATGTTCTTGTAGTCAAGTATCTCGTAAAACAGTTCAACAACGTGCATGTCCGGAAACGTATACGTAATTAGCAGCGAACGTAAATCATGTTAAATTCTGCAAACTAAATTTGAGAAGGTTATTTCTTGAAGTAAAGCAAATTTGAGCGTGACTTTGATTTTGTTTGATTCTGAAGGAAAATACAATATTCTATTTGTTTGCACACCTGTTAAAATATGGGTTCATTTCAAATTATGTTTTTCTTGGCAGACTGAACATAGATTTTTCGTCCAATAAAAACTTGGCAGTAGTAATTAAAGAGCCCCACACCCATTTATTAGTTTATGTTGTCGACCTAAATCCACACTGGTAATAAAATTACGCGAGTGAGCTCTTCTACTGTCCTAACTCATCATGGTGGCGATTTGTCTTGTTCTCCTAATCACTGCTGTTAATGTACAGGTTCGAGGTAATGATAACTCAATTTTATATTATATTTTGAAATCTATCATAGATATAACCATCACCTGACCTATGTATAACTCAACGATATACATAATTTAGGACTGATCGTCGAGATATATATATACTACAATAAGCGCTTCTCATCAATTTTATTCCTCCTCCTTGACCAGTGAGAAATGTTTTTATAATTTTAAAGTTTTTTTTGTCAAAAGCTACGTAGTCGGTAGTTTGCAATTAAATTGAAAAGTTTTCCTAATGGTGATTTGAGCAAATTTCCAAGAACAAATTCTGTTGCGCATATTTCACTTCTCTCTCAATTAGGCCACCGCAACCTCAAAAGTCGTTGATAGCCTTGACGCCTAGTAGCGTAGGGCCGAGTTGGCTAAAATCATCTCATATCCAGTTTTTAATAATGAACGATATTGTTCAGCCCAATATCTGAAGTATAAGTTGTGAACAAAAATCCCATATAACAACCAGCCCGTTTCCAACGAAGGTCCTCAGGTCTTCTAACGAATGTCTTCAAGATGCAGATCGTTATATTCAAGGGGGTCGGAGCCCTAAGATGTTCTTGACGTTCCTCCCACCTTTGGTATGAACTGAAGAGTAATAGTTAATAACAAATTAAACGCTGGTTTAGAACCAGCTAATTAAAAAACCATGCTTACCTAAAGTGTTCAATCGTGGTGTTAATGTCTTTAGACAACAGTTGCACTGAAATACTCCAACCACTAGCCTGTAGTTTTGTTTTAGTTTTGTTTTATGATATATTTTAATTTTATCACTCAATATGTGACTTGCGTTACCATGTACTTTTTTTTCGTTAGGTGGATTAGGCGTTAAGATTCCAGGTGAGTGAACATGGAACTTATTGTTGTGATGTTGTGAATTGTTATTTGTTTCATAAAAATGCAAACAGAAATTCTAATGACGACTACAATAGCAATGTTTTGACTGTTTTTGTTGATTCAAATGCTGATTTAAATAGCATACAATTTTAGGCTAAAAAAATATAAATGAAAATTTAGCAAGATAGGATTCTCTTTATTTTTGCCTTTTTCGCGTGATTCTTTTTCCGAGAACATTTAAATAAAGAGCAATGGAGGTCCAAGAGGTAACTGCACAACGATCCGCTTATTAATTCGCTCTAATTTATGTTTAAAATACATATCCACGATAAAGGATAATCACTTTTCAATTTTTAGATCCTGTTGCTTTCTACCCTCTCGATTGCGCTCATGGCACTAAGGAAATCAATGACAGAGTGGGCGCAGGATTCCCCCTTGGAGTACGTGCAGCGCCAGGACCAGATGGAAAAAGTGATACCTCTTACGAATTCTCTGGAACGGCCAACAGTTTCATCGAGTTTCCAAACAGTGGTGTATTGGATGCGAAGCGCTCGATAACGATGCTGTGTTGGCTGCTTCCCGGTGGCAAGGACGGTCCTATTTTTAGTTACAAAATCTCTGGAAGATTGGGAATGACTCTTGAAGTATCCGGTGGTAGTCACCTTGTCGCTATGTTCAGGAGAAGAGATTATGCCTACATAGACATGATGCACTTTCCTGTCAGACCAGAGGATGGATGGAAGTTTGTTGGTGTGTCCTACGATCACACATCGGGTGACGCCAAATTATGGATTGACGGAAATGTGGTCGTTAAGTTTTGGATCGGAAAAGATCAACTCCTTGCCACGCAGGACAGCGTCAGAATGGGAGCAAAATTTAGAAAGGAATTCGGGAGCCACTTCAAGGGAAGGATCGCTCAGATGCAGGTCTACAACGCAGCTTTGACGAAAGAGCAAATACAAGCCATAAAATCCAGGAAGGTGGTTGTAAAGGAAAACTAACGGTGACTTCAGGAACTTAACAGGCTAGGACCACATCTTGGTCTAGTACTTATCATGAAAATAAGGCAGAATAAAAATAATTGTTAACACTTGAAAATGCTCGGACTGGTTCATTGTATGAATGAATGAATGAATGAATGAATGAATGAATGAATGAATGAATGAATGAATGAATGAATGAATGAATGAATGAATGAATGAATGAATGAATTATTGAACAAAAATGCGAAAACTGGTATTAGGGATAAAATTTTACTTAAGTTTGGGAACAAGAGTTTGAGAGAACAATTGGAACTCAGGTTGGAATCATCACCATTCAGAACCCTAGTACACAAAACGTGTGCTAGATTTTTCATCCGAATGTAGAACCGTAGAAGATGCAGTTCTCTAATTAGCACTCTTTCGCGCAAGGTTAAGGACGACCGCTCGATCCCATCTTAATTCCTTCCTGTTGGATGGGCCTGGCCAAAAACGGTTGAATGACTGTGCAAGTCTTCTGGTTAAGGTCTTCGAGTTGTCTGACTACAAAGTCTGTCGAAACCTGGTCCCTAAAATATATTTAGTCCTAGTTTGAAATCGAAATACTCGACCGCCAGAAAGAAAGACAATGTCTATAAACAATTTGAATTCTCGAATGATTACACCCCTTTAATTACATGATTTTTACATGAAAAACTTAGTGACGATTTGAATGATGCTCATTACTGTATTTTATAATAATTATGTTTATAGGGGAATGCTATAAACACTTGCGAAAAAAATAATAATAAAAAGAAAAAAAGGAAAAGATAAAAAGAAAGTTCGCCGGATACAGGGTTCGAACTCACGGCCTTCCATCGTCGTTCCGCTTTGAAGAGTAGTTGCCAATCAGATAATCCTTTATGAACTGTATGACAGCAGGCTCGTGAGTTCTAAGTCGCAAAGTTCTGGGATACAGGGTTACAGTTTAAATATATTCGGAAGGTTTAGTTTTTAAGTATCACGGCATACAAAGGTAATTTGGCGAATAGGGAATTGAACTTACCGGTTACAATCTCCATTTGTCGAAGTTTCCTGTTGCATAATTCATTTTCCGAGTTTCAGTGGCTCACTTTGATTTTATTCAGTTCTTTGTTTGTAATGCTGTTTAAAAAAAAACTGAGGTTTGACTTGATCATGGATAGTTGGACTGGTATTGTATAGCATTGTTTTAAGTATAAAAAAAATCAAGTTTTCAACAACATCTGTGGGCTTCGTTATATCTACACTGAAATATAGTGATAAAACGATAAGGGGTCTACGCATATCTATAACAACATCGGCAACGACCAAAATGCTTTATTGAGCAGCACAGCAGCCTTCATGGGCAGGATGAAAAAGAAAAGTAAAACGTTGCAAAGGCCTGACTTTGCGTTTTCTTGAGAATGCGAACCTAAAATGGTTTTCTTTTTCTCTCCAAAATCCCCTTTATATTAGAGTAACCGGTATTAATAATTTATCAGTAAATAAATTTCTTTAGACGGCCGACTTAATGTTTGAGAGTGGTCGTGGCTGAAAGACGGTCTAAAATATAACTAATCAGCGGAGAAGCGAAACTTCTTCTTGAGGACAAATAATACCAGCAAATTTTAATTTGACTTCCGACCAAAATTTCCATTTTGTAGAAATGGAAGGCATCCCTCCTGTTATGACTATGGTGTTGTTATTGTCGGTGTAATAAATGCAAGGTGATTCATTTACGTTATTTTATGAAGGTTATTCCACTAGAAAAGAAAAAAAATTAAAATTTAGTTCAATTATGTTATGAACAATACAAAACTGCAGTAAAAATGGGGTCACTGTGCTCGTTTTTGTGCAACATGGATGGCCATTATAGTAAATACATGACCCACATTTCTTGCATAAAAATACGAGAGCAGTTCAACAAAATACACTTGAAAATGAATTCAAAATTATGGAAGACATTTTGCTGCGTGCGCACATCAGCAACGTAGACTAGCACAGACTGGTAAAATCATTCTCAGATAAATCAAGAAGATTATAATGTGCAACCAGAGATTACCTTGATCAAGAACTTTATGTCCATGCACGTCTCTGGAGTCATTATAACCTTATTATTATCCCTTCTGCTGAAGCACATGGCTGTTGAAAAGTGCTTTGCTACGCTTCGAGTAAAAAGTAACAACGCTCTCCAGAGCTAGTGACAAACACGTAGTAGCTCGTAGTTTTGTTGACATTAAATAAAGTGTTGGTGTACTTTTTAAAGTTAAACATTTTGCGTGCAATTTGCTTGAACGTATTTGTATTTAAGACCGTAAAACCATTTCTTGTAATTCGGTATTTTTTTTGTATAAAAGCACGCATATCAAGCACGTGCCGTAATGCCGTGCACTGTGCTTTTGCGTGGTATGTCAGTGGCTGTTGCAAAAAGTGCAGGGCAAAAAGGATATTCCACTACTTATTAGGAAACACAACGTGAAGTGTAAATAATCGCAATAAACCGACACCATAGAGCTTCGCGTAAAAGAGGTGACCACTGATGGCACGTCCCAACAAGGTCAGTAGCAGCAATGTTTTGGAGCGATTATCTTCCTGCTGTTTGTTGTTTTACAGGTTCTTATATGGATGATGAGCCGAAATTAACTTCAGTCACTTCTAAAGTGAAACTGAGATAATTGTCTTCAATTTAAAGCCATCTAATTATATCTACCTAGTTTCGCAGCAGGTTAAGTTGTCAATATTTTTATCAGTCCACACATAAAATGCTGTAAGACTGAGTGCAGCGTTATGAGCATTTTTTTCGCACTGTAAGGACTACACCATTGTACTGATCTGGCTGCAATTAAACTATGCCTGGCAAGGAGAACATTAAAAGGTAAAAACCGGCAGAATGAGGCGTAATCAAATTGATTATTTCACCCCCAAAATCAAACCAAACAAAACAAAGATTCATAAATGAAGCCATCACTAGACTTAAACAATAGATGCTTGTGGGGTAATTGAATCTAATCAGTAGCAGTTTTTTTTAAAAAACTTTAGGGATGGGGTTAAATAAAATCTTAAAACTACAAAAATTCTCATTTGAGCAGGTAGCAAATGATACATTGGCTATTTTCATGTGTTCATACCGACTCTAAATGGCTAAAATCTTCTTGTGAATACCAAAGTAATAAAAAATTTATGCCAGGTAATATATAACAAAGGGTTCAATACAATGAAGAAACCATACCCCCGCACGTGTGGTATGCTATTACATAACAATTACTGTTGCATAAGAATCAAAACACGAGCCTTCAATATCGCGCTATTAAAATAAACCAACCTTCTCGGGAAGAAAGACATAAAATTCCTATTCGCATAGCAAATAATCTCTTTCCATTTCATTAGTTTTTCATTTCAACGACGTGTACCCGCAAGAAATAATGTAGGTTGCGATTAATTTTTTTCTGTAGACGACACGATCAATGTGGAAAACAACGTTTTCTGTATTGTTAATCTACCGAGCGTTTTGTATTGTCAATGCAACTGTGGAACATCACTACGAAGAAAGATCTCAAAGAGGAATTGCACTGTTAAACCACACATTCAAGTCTCTCTACTCGGAAGACTATCCCAGCTGCCTCATGTCCTGCACGCATGACTCACGGTGCAAAAGCTTCAACTACTGGTGGTATACCTCATTGTGTGATTTGAACAACAGAACCAAATATTCAGCCGAGGCAAAATTCTTAACATGGGATTTTTCGACCACGTACAGTGGGTTTACGAGAGAACCAGGTATTATAACAAACATGCCGCGGCTATTATTCTTTTTAATTTTGAAGTCCTCTGACTTAAAAAAAGAAACAAAAGGTCGAATGAGTTTTTTTTTCCATTCTGATTTCTATGAGTCACAAAGTGCGTCTGAAATTGAATTGAACTATTATGCTAACAACTAACTATCGGCTTATTCGCAATTATAGTTTTCTGTTTTTTAGAAATAAACAGAACCTTGTACCGCTCGTGCAGACATGTGCATCCCTCAAATGGTGATGGAGAATATTTGATCGATCCAACATTGTCAGGAAACCCGTCCACTGTTTATTGTGACATGACTACTGATGGAGGTAAAAACAAACACACAAAATTACCTTAACCCAAAACAACCTGGATTGACCTGGTTAAGGCTGTTTTAACCTGACCTAATTTCACCTAACCTGGCCTATAGTTGTGACGTCTGGGTAAAAAGCGGAAAAGGCGAAGGTTTTACGTGCACCGCAAAGACTGCTGTAATGCAGATATCACTTCACTTTAAGAAAGTAAAGTACTGTCTGCAATACTTACGTAAAAAACAAGTATACAGTGTTTCAGAAATCTTTGATTAGTTCGCTCTCTCTAGATAGTTACAACTATTCAATTGCTAGGAGGTGAATACTGCCGCGAATACTAGGAAATCTTTCAAAAGTAAGTTCACTGAGAAGCAAAAAATATATATAACTAGTAGTAATCATAGATTAGTGGAGTGCGTTCGAGTCAATTTTGTGCGCAAGAGGGCGAAATATTGCCAGGGGCAACTTCTCGTTTCAAAAACACTGACCTAGTAAATTTATCGCAATTCTATATCGAAAAGTGCATAAGGGTAGGTGAAACAGGCGATTTTTTTCTAAATATTATCTTGTCACTTGGCAATCTAAGTATCTTTAAAAACTTGACGGAACCCGAAACATAACGAAAGGAAACACAAATTTGACCATCCTGTGCGCAGAAGCTCTATCATGTTAACAAAGTCGTTTGGCTCCAAAATAAATAAACAATTACACAAACAAGATATAAAATAAATAAATAAATAAAATAATTAATACGTATAGCTCGAATACTAGACCTTTTAAAGTGAAATCTGGTGGTAAGCATCTAGGTATGACTAGTATTAAAACAAAAAAAAATGTTGTCTGAGTTGAAACATTAATAGCCGAGATATAAGCACTTAGGGGCGATTCGCTTTAGCGGACAAGTTTTAAATGTCATAACATTTTTGACAAAAACAAAATTGTCGCAACAAGTCAGAGACATTTTGAAGAAAACAAAAGGTGTAATTATTATTACAATAGCTCTGCACGCGCTTCTTGCATCCTGGAACATTTCTCGGCAAGGTCGTCTTGTGCAAACATCAAATAATTAGGCAGATCCACGTGGTGAAAAATTTTAAAACGATTTGCACTTGAAGTGCGCGTGTACTGATGTTTTTGTGCTCGTGCGGGGAAAATGTCGCCAGAAAACTATTTCTTTTCCCCTCCATTTATCGGCACAAACTGGTTCCCTCCGCATTCATTTGTTCCAACCCCGGTATTACCATCCTTCCACGACCTCATCTCAACACACAAACATGTTTTGCAGCCTATCGCGGAAAAAATTCGCGGTTGTTTTTTAGTACAATCCAGACCAAACACAATAGTCAAACAACGTATTGTTATCTGGTATTATGAGGGGCGTTGGAATGCGACTTGTCATGACTTGTCTTGCCTTGAGGCAGGACATCGGCCCCTTTGAAGATTTGTCCGTTTTGACAAAATTTGCACTTGTCCAACAAGTCGTTCGCACTTGTTTTTGCGATTCATGACAAATTGTATCATGCGTGCAACGCGGACCAATAATAAGACAACTGCTTCTTTGTTTTCCTGAATTGTTTGACAAGTTCTGGGTCTCAAAAAACGTATTCGCACTTGTTTTCTGTAACAAGTGACACACAAGTGATAAAATCTACCAATTGTTAAAAAAATTGTCCACTAGTGCGAATTGGCCCTATTACACCTTTTGACCTAAAATTTAGAGACAAGTATCTCTCTATGACTCTTCTGATTAACCATATGCTTTTAGTTTTGGTGAACATATTCGCAGCCAGCAATGTTTGTGGACGTTACTCGAAACTTCTCTTTCCGAAAAAAATCATCGCCCGAGGGGCGACGATTTATTTTGCCCCAGGCGACCATTGTCAGAATACGATATTACCAGACGATAGTAGTATCGCATGCATGACGGCGCTGGTTACGTCCGCTTACAAGATCGCTTAGAAGGTCGTTTTGCACCCGGCGGTAGAACTTTTGAAGTGCGGACGAACTTGACTCCTCTCTGTCCTGTGTTGCAGGTTAAAAAGGGCAGTCCAGAGGCTCTCTCTGTAAAAGCGGTCTGGTCGATCTGACATGAAACATAGATTTCGCTCATTTCTTGTGTTTTGCAAGAATTTCATTTACTTATACTAAAACCACAATCCAGCTCAATTCGGCTCACCTGAACGAGCGCTCGTAACGACCAATTTCAAGGCTTAAATTTACCACAACTTTCAAGATGAATTAAACGGAAACGAATAACATTTGTACCAAACAAACACCAAAACCAGTTAGATCATGTCTTTTTAGTTTATCACACGGACTTAGGTAAACATTGAGTTCAAATCAAACCAGCAACGAGACAATAACGACACCCCTATCACACACCTTGATGAAACGCGCGAAAAGAATCAGAGTGAGGCGGTCTAGATCAATTAAACCAACGCAGCCGTTAAATAAAATATAAATAGGGAAGTAAATAAAAAGCGATTGATATTTGGTAGTATAAGCTGTTTATCCTTTTTAATATCGCTAATCAGTTAAGGTTTTTGTTTTCATCTCCAGGTGGTTGGACTGCCATTCTAATGATATCGTTCACAGAATCAAACCTTCATCTTCAAGATGGCGGAAATGTACTCAAGATTCTTTCTAACTACAGAGAGCACCGCCAAGTGCTAAAATCGACAACTTTGCTGAAGTTAAGAAATGAATTGGGCTTCAAACAACTGCGATTTTACTGCCACAAGAAAAACGTCGGAACTGTGTTGCACATAATGACGAAGTTGAACCCCTTGGGGAAGGCAGTGGTGAACTACTTCATCGACGACAACGTAATATCATCTCGCCCTCAGGCTTGTGGCTCGTTCACGGTTCTTCCTGATGACAACTCTACACTGTCTGAAGACTGCACCAAGTTGGGTTGGAATGGCACTCATGCAGATGGCAATTGGGGATCATCCTTGTACTCTGGTAAATATCGTATCGAGAAGCCTCTTTTGCGGCATGGGGACAACCATCGTCTTTACTCATCACCCACAATACGTGACTGTGATGACTGGGAGGGCGGTGGGGCTTCTCTTTCTCCTGGAGATACCTGGGCTGTGTTTGTGCGCTGAATTCTCGGATGGAAAGAATAAACGCTTGATATTATTTACATGGTCATGAAATTGTTTGGCTATTGATTGTCGTGTTTGTCGGCAATTACTAATCACGTCTAAATGTTAATATATAGATTTAGGCAGGCCTAAAAGCGGAGCTCCCATTTATTATTTTTTTGCTTGAATTTACAGTGTGTTGATGCCCCTGCACTTTAATGGGTTCCTCACGTATGCCGGTGTCACACATGTCAAATTTTAGTACTTTTACTGTACACTAATAAACTTCCTAGAGAAAATCAGTAAAAAAAAGGGCTACGATGAAGGCAAGGAAATTTGTTTTTATTTGCTTCAAAACAGTCAAAACAACTCAAGGCAAAAAAATACAGCGCGATACAAAGTCAACACGCGGCTAAAGAAAACGAGCTCACACCAGAACAAATGGCAAATTCATTGGGAGCCGGTTGTGATTTAGAAGATTGTTCGCTATCGCTATCTAACAAGCGAACAATGTAGTTTGAGCCGTCTTTATTTAGTTGCATGATTAACTATTCTGTTACGTTTTTTTATGTACAGAACTAAATGAATTTTCTTCGTTTCTGGTAAGGAAATGTACTGTAGAAAACGTCTGAACTCACTCACCCAGGTTCAGGTAACACGCAAGGAAACCGGCGTAAATAATTGTTTAGGAATCTCAAATCCTGTTAAATAACGCGTACGATACACTCACTGAAATAAACAATGCGAGCGAATAAAATAGAGCAGTTGGATAACAAATCGCTTAAATGCATTTTAGTGTGCAGTATCGTTGAGTAGTTTTACTAGTTTTGGTTTGGACTTGTTTGCAGGATTTTCCTCAGTATAAGTGTGTACTTTGTAATATTTTGCAAAGGCGAAACGTGTTTTTGATCCGAGTACATGTAGCTCAATAATTTAATATTCTTTTAAATGAAAATCCAAAAATGAACTTAACAGTTTACTCCACTAACCAAAACACAACATTTGAAACCAAACATGTAATAGACAATGTCTGTATAAAATGTACAAAAGTAATTAAAGCTAAGAGATTTGAAAGCAGCATTAAGAAATAATGGAATTTATAAATAATGTAAGCTTAAGCCTACGGAAAGATCTGAAAAACGATACAACTTCGAATTCGGTTATAAATGAAGTTCAAACAATAAAAATAGACTTCAGCTTAGGGTAAACATTACATTTGTTGCCTTATATTTGGAAAAGGCTTGTAAATTCTTCAGGGCAAAGCTTTCAAACCAGCGCCATAATATCGGAAACGAACACGCCAGTTTCCATGTGAGCTTCGATGAGCTTATTCCAACCCCAACTCGACCGACATATAAGCTTACATTATTTGAATAATCAGCGAAGATCAATCTCTTCCTTTCTTTCGGTGTAGCTGTTAAGAGTCTTTATCCATCACTTCGTGAAACTGACAGGTTCTGAGCTCACTTTTAGTTCGGCTTAATGTCAGCTGAATTAATCAGCCGCAGGAACCGTGGACAGTTCTTAAACTCTCGCTGTTTTTAATTTGTAGTCGGATACCGTATATCATATTCAGGTCGGCAAACATTTCGGATGTTCACGCTAAGAGGCTATCCCTAAATCACTTGGCATAAGTTTCCACGCTGTAGATGAGTAAATAAAGCGAGAAATAGGCGAAGATTTATGTTTTCCAGCAGCTTTGTTCGCCTCTTTCATTCAGCTTAAAAAGTGAACAAGGTGCCACTCTTGCCACAGATTTGCCGCCTTTTCATACAATCGCTTCGTTTAAGTTGAAATGAAATGTCCAGATCAAATTTATAACATGAAAAAAAAAAAACCTGAAGTAATGCAGTGTTCTTACAATTTTTTACGACAGGTAACTCAACTGTAAACGAACGGAATATGTTTTTGTGTCACTTTTTGCGTAAGAAGGACTCCAAATCAAGGAGAAAATCAAGGACAAAGGCAAACTCGTTCCCAGGCCTAATCCGTGCGTACGTACGTACGGACGCGGGCAACCACCACATTTTCCGAAGGCGCCCGCGGGAGCTCCGCCATGACATAATATTTAAATTCAAGAACCAACCAAACTAACTGGTCTTGTCCTCCCAAGAACTGAACGGCGCGCATCCCGGATTTGAAAGATCAGAATTTTATGGACGAGGCTGCATAGAGAAAAGCGAGATCACCACCACCACCACCACCACCATCATCATCATCATCATCATCATCATCATCATCATCATCGTCATCATGTGACTTTCAGCGATTTTACATTGATTACACTTTGTCTTTTTTAGTGCAGACTTTCTGAGTTGTCCGTTTTCTTGCTCTATAAAACTTTTAGTTTCTATTTAACTTGTACTACACTGGACTGCTGGAGGTTCTTGACAAAAATACAATTATATACGAAGTTAAAAATACAGGCAAATGAAAGGTTAAACTGGACTTAATTTTCACAAGGTCCACAAGCTCATCCATTTCTTAATTGCGCAATATTTTCACTTCAAGGTTTTGCTTTCTTACAGATCAATGGAATAATACTCGGCAATCAATATCATTGCTAGCTCCAATATGAGGGCGGTGAATAATGAATGAAACAACTGGTCACTGAAAGCAATGCTAAAAATCTTGTGGCGTATTGATTTTGAATCGCTTTCTCAATAATTGTTGACTAATCGGGTGGCTGTTCGTTAATTATACATTGATTACTCACTGATGCCATTTAAATCACTGATTAGTTATGTGTAGCGACTAGGAGCCCTATAAGTAGTTCAACGGACGGAGCATTATTATATCGCGAGAAAAGTTTAAGACATGGTTACATCAATGGCAACTTGAAATAAATGATCAGGAGTTAGCAGTGTGCGAAGTTTGATCTTAAATTGAAAGAGGCTGGTAGAGTTTTCTTATCGTGCCTTTGCGTTTTTGGAATAATTGCTCCTGATGTTCGAGGCGCATTTCGCATTGCGCTCTGAGCAAAGGTTCTTTATATTAATAATTGATGGACGCCTACAAAAAATCTGGGTAGAATGCGCGAAAGCGAGGTTAGGGCGACTTTGCTTCGAACGAGAACAAAGATAAAGTGAAAGTTAAGGCCAAGAAATGCGAAATGTCAATTAAGAGTTAAACTTTCTTTTGATGTCATCTTACAGAATCATCCAATACTGCAGTAATATTTGACAAATTTGGTTTTAAATATCATGACTATTTGGAGAAACTAAACCCACATGCTAACTCAGCAATAAACACTGTCTGTATAAATGATTCGTTTGTTCCATGCACTTTTTTGAGGCCCCATTAGGGGGGGGGGGGGGGGGGGGGTGGGAGTCTGAATATCCTATATCCCATTAATTGTTGTCCGAAATATCCCGCATCCCGTGAATTCTTGTAGTTTGTATCCCTATAATGCCAGTTCATGCTGATGACGTCACTGCCTGTGATAAGTCCGAGTACCAGATAACGTAAAACACATTTTCCGGTGGGGTTCGTATTTTTTTCAAAATAGAAATCCAGTGCCAATATAAGGATTGAAGGATGATAACAATGTTTTTTGGTGGAATGTTTTTACGTAGTATCATCTTTAAGGTGGGAATTGTCTTCGAACTGAAGTAAGAAGACAATTTTGTATTGTTTATCACTACAACTATTTCCCTGACCTCACAATCTGGGTAGATGCACGGCAATCAAGTGTTTACTTCATGTACTTCTATTAATCTGTATTCTATCTAGAGGAGAGTAATGGATGCAGTTGCTGGGGGTTTACTATGTTCAGTGTTGTTATTTAGTCATAGAATAAGAAAGCTGTTCTTATGGGCGCCTTGACTTTCTTCCAGATCTTGTGGTTGAAGCACCCCTCTTCCATTTCTGAAGCCTCAATAGACAATTCTTCCGCAGTGTCCCTTGCGAATCATGAAAATGGAAGGGTAACAATAATTTTTTCGTGTAAATAGCAACTTCAAACTGCCTTTCCGAAGGAGATACGATCTTTGTGCATGCATCTACCCAGGTAAAATGGGGCTTAGAGTAGAAACGTTGGCTGACAACCAGGCTTAATGATTACAAAGGATTGCTTCTTAAATAATAGAGGAACTGAATAATCTGCCAGACTTTGTTGATTGGTTTTTTCTAAATGGGCAAAGTCTACAGGTCGAGACTGAGTTGGATTTTTAACATGCCGGGCTTATCCTGGTTTCTCACGGTAACTTGTCGAACACTTTGGCCAAATTCCTCCCCGAGTTTCTCATCTCTGCCACCTGCTGCGTGGTAACTACACTGTTTGTTGATGGCTTAGGCAATTTTCGTGTTGCAAAATAAAAGTCGAACGGAACTGGAGCTAATGCAAACTCGCACTCGATCCGCCGACAATTCAAGGTTAAGCTCGGTCAGCGCCACCACTTCCTCTTGTAGGTTTGTTTGACACTTATATCCGTCTAGCCTTCAGATCATTTTATGGGATGTTTTTGTATTTACGTTCGTCGACAAAATGAAAGGAAGCCACTTTCACACCACATTTCCTGCCATTGCGTTTCTGATTGTCTCTTAAAAACACGCAAGATGTAGTGTATATAATATATAAACAGTGTGCATTCTCCGAGTTACAACACACACGTGGCAAGAACTCAACTAACTCGATCAAGACGGCCTTCTTGTCACGTGACGACTCTACTAGTCCCAGGACTCCACATTCCTCCCCCCCAAGTTCTTAAACAAGCAAGAAAATAAACGACAACGAGAAAAAAAAAGTTAACATCTCTGCCCTAAAACTTAAAACTATTCACGGGGAGGGAATGAGTTCATTAGTAAAAACGCGTTGGAGGGTTTCTATTCCTCAATGGGTACCGCCTGATAGGGGTAGTTGGCCCTGACTCCTGAACCATTGTTGTACTGGGTGGCTCTCTGTCTCCGTGGGCAACTTCGGGGTCATTTACATCAGGCACGATTATCTCCGGATCCACAACTTCCTGCTGCAATGGGCTAGTAACACCCAGGTTGAAACTTTCTGTGGGTCGGGCAACTAGTTGATCGTGGTGTCTTCGAACCACAGTTCCATCTTCCAACTCGATTTTCGAAGACACAGGACCAGTTTCCTGGATGATAGTCCCTGGAATCCACTTGGGGCCTCGGGAGTAGTTTCGAACATTCACTACATTCCCGACTTCCACTTGACGCATTCGGCTATGCTGATCATGCCGCATCTTCTGTCTTGACTGTGCTGTATGTACCTTTGCCGCTACATCTGGTCGCAGCAGATCGAGATGTGACCTCAGACTTCGTCTCCAGTGTAACTGAGCAGGAGACTCACCCGTGGTGCTTTGGGGGGTAATGCGATAACCCAATAGGAATCGAGCTAACTTGGTCTCGACAGTACCATAACCTTGCTTCTTCATCCCTTGTTTAAAAGTCTGCACGGCTCGTTCTACGAGGCCATTTGATGATGGGTGATAAGGAGCAGAGGTAATGTGTTTGATACCATTTTTCTGTAGAAATGACTTGAACTCGCTGCTCACAAAATTGGACCCATTGTCTGACACTACAATCTCTGGTGGGCCGTGTGAAGCAAAGTTTGTCCTCAGCTTTTCAATGGTTGCGCTGGAAGTGGCAGAATTCACACAATGGATATCCATCCATTTAGAATGCGCATCAATAATTAGGAGAAACATCTTGCCCATAAAAGGACCGGCATAATCTACATGTACTCGAGACCAAGGGCGGCCTGGCCATTCCCAAGGGTGCAATGGTGAACTGGGTGGCTTCTTTTGGTGACTTTGGCAGGTAACACTGCTTTTCACCTTTTCTTCCAAACGTGAATCCATTTTCGGCCACCACACATAGCTCCTAGCTAGGCTTTTCATCCTAACAATTCCAGGGTGGGACTCATGTAGTATGCTTAACACTTCCTCTCTCCCTTGTGGGGGTATCACGACACGGGATCCCCAAAGTAGGCAGCCAGCATGTACACTCAATTCCTCTCTTCTAGCAAAATAAGGCTTTAGGGCTTCTTCGTCGACTGCCATGGGCCATCCGTGAAGGACGAACTGAAGAACTTGAGAAAGTACTGGATCACGGCTTGTCCACAGCTTTACTTTAGTGGCATCCACTGGGCTGGTATTGATGGTCTCTAGAAGGCGAACAATGTCCCCTGGGATGGACGTGGTCTCAGGAACAACTGGAAGGGGTAGCCGACTGAGGGCGTCTGCATTTCCATTCTGTTCACCAGGGCGATAAATAAGCTCATACTCATATGCAAGCAAAGTCAATGCCCATCGTTGCATCCTACTTGAGGCCATTAGAGGTGTGGCCCGTTCAGGGTTAAGCAGCCCCAAAAGTGGTTTGTGATCTGTGTAGATCTTGAAATGACGTCCAAAAAGAAATTGATGAAACTTCTTCACTGCAAAAACTACAGCTAGTGCCTCTTTATCTAGGTGGCCATAGTTCCTCTCCGCTGTGGAGAGTGTTCGTGAGGCATATGCAACTGGTTTCTCTGAGCCATCTTTCATAACATGGGCTAGGACTGCCCCAATACCATAGGGTGAAGCATCACAAGATACCACCAACTCTTTCTCAGGATCATAATGCACTAGTACATCTGATGATTGAAGTCGATTCTTGGCCTTATCAAATGCCTCTTGTTGCTCTGCACCCCATTTCCAACAGATATCTTTCCTCAGAAGCTCGTGCAGTGGCTCCAGGGTGGACGATAGGTCGGGCATGAACTTGCCATAGAAGTTAAGCATCCCTAGAAAAGACTTCAGCTCAGAGGGATTAGTTGGGGTTGGGGCCTCCTCGATGGCCTTCACCTTTGCATCAACAGGATGGAACCCTTCTGCGTCAATGCGGTGCCCCAGGCACTCCAAAACGGGCTTCATAAATTGGCACTTTTCAGCTTTGAGCCGCAACCCGGCATCAGAAAGGCGCCCTAAAACTTTCTCGATGTTGTCTAGGTGCTCGTCCGTGCTGGGCCCTGTGATGAGAATATTATCTAGCAAAACTCCTGTCGAAGGGATTCCTTGCAGCAAACCCTCCATGGTTCTCTGGAAGATGCCGGGCGCTGAAGAGACCCCATACGGAAGGCGGTTATATCTAAAAAGGCCTTTACGGGTGTTAATTGTCAAAAATTCCCTTGAATTCTCGTCCACAAGCATCTGCTCATAAGCATGGCTCAAGTCTAACTCAGTAAACATTTGACCTCCAGCCAACTTTGTGTATAGATCATCAAGCTTGGGAATAGGGTAGCCATCCAATTTGGAGACCTTATTAACGGTAAGCTTGTAATCTCCACAGACTCTTACTGTGCCATCACTCTTCATGACTGGGACAATGGGTGTGGCGCACTCTGAATATTGGACGGGTTCAATGGTCCCTGCCTTCTCAAGTCTTTCCAGGTCTTGCTCAATTTTCTCCCTGAGAGCATATGGCACTGGTCTGGCTTTATGGAAAATGGGGGTGGCTGTGGGATCCACATGGATTTTGGCCTTTGTCCCCCTGTAGGGTCCCCAGACCCTTCCCAAATAGCTGTGCATGTTTCTGCAAAATCTCTCCGAGTCGCTTGTCATGCGAAGTAAGTTGCTTAATCCTTGGGCAATTTAGCTTAATTTCTTCCGGCCAATTCCTTCCTAACAGAGCTGGGCCTTCTCCACTTACAACTAACAATGACAGGGAGTATTTGCCCCCTTCATAATCTACGTCAACTGTACACACCCCCTCGGGCTTGACCTCTTCCCCAGTGTATGTGCGAAGGACAATTCCTGATTTCTCCAATGGGGGTGCCCTGTTTTCTGAGACAAGGTTTTTGTAGGTGCCCTCACTAATCACTGACAATGAAGCCCCTGTGTCAACTTCCATTTCTAGTGCTCCCCAACAACACTCTGTTGTACTTTGTACGGTGAGGGTCGTTTACTGCCAAGGGTAAACAACGAATATGCACCCACACCCTGTTCTCTCTCCATTGCCTCCTCTCCTCCCTCTAGGAGATGGGTATCCTGTGGGGTGTCCGCCTTCTTATTATTACTGGGAGGTGGTAGTTTCCCCTTCTTTTTGGCCTGGCACACTCGAGATAGGTGACCTAACTTTCCACAAGCATAACATTTCGCATCCTTAAAATGACAGCTTTTGGGGTAGTGATTACCGCCACAGCGATAACAGCTAATTTCGCCACCCTTTTCCACTTTAAAATCGACTTTGTTGACCGGGGTATCCCCTTCCTGAGAGTCTCCCTTTTGTATCTCCGAGGCATCCTTATCTGCGGCCTCAATTGCGAGAGCCAGATCGAGCGCTCGCTTCAGGGTTAATTTCGGTTCGGCTAGTAAACGACGCTGTATTCTGATGTCGTGAACACCACACACAAGCGGATCACGTAGCATTTCATCTAATGTTGTCCCAAATTCACAGTGTTCGGTCAGGTGCCTCAACTCAGCTAAAAACATGGCAATGGTCTCACCTGGTTGTTGAGAGCGAGTGTTAAACTTGAATCGTTGAACAATAGCGGAAGGCTTGGGCATGAAATGTTCCTGGGCGAGTTTCGCTAAGTCCTCATAGCTTTTATCCTTCGGTTCTTCCGGAGCAACCAGACTTCGTATAAGCTTGTAGGTTTTGGCTCCCACACTAACCAGGAAAATGGACCTTTTCTTGCCAGGATCCGTAATCTCGTTGGCTTCAAAGAAGTGGTTAACACGCTCAATGTAATGGCGCCAATCTTCCGTTTCGTTGTATTCGTCTAATTTCCCAAATGTAGGCATTTTCCGTGCAGACTTCGCTTCACTCTGGTCTACCTGGTCGTGGTCGTTCGATCACGTTCCTCGTCGCCAAAAATGTAGTGTATTTAATACATAAACAGTGTGCAAACTCCGAGTTACAACACACATCGCAAGAACTCAACTAACTCGATCAAGACGGCCTTCTTGTCACGTGACGACTCTACTAGTCCCAGGACTCCACAAAGAACATCCACGCAAAAAGGAAGGAAAACGGAAGGATGCACAACAACAACAACAACAACAACAAAAAACAATCCGGTAGGCTTTTATTGTATTTCTTACATTTAAACTACATTAACGTTTTTTTTTTTAAATCTATTCCTTTAAGAGTTCATTTCATGCCGGTTGTTATCAGTTTTTGTCCAGTGTAGTCTGGCTCCTCACCTAACGAAAGAAAGAAAAATCGCTATTTATTTACAGGGAATAAAATCAACGCTGAAATCAGTTTATGACGCTATGTTTACCTTTTTTGTGCTCATTTTCTAGACAAACTGTCAATCAAGATTTATTATCTCGATTTTTTTACTAAATTGGAAAAATGGGAGAATGGCTTTGTTTTCGATATCAATTATTTTTTCACCAGCGTTTGATTCAAATTCGAAAAGTGCAAAATGATGTGATGTCTTGATGTCTTGTCATGACAAATATGATGTTCTTTATGTGACCCAAGGTACTACTTTTCACGCCTAGTTGTAACAGGAAGTAGCCTGACTAGCAAAACAAACGCGGTCGTTTTGAAAGAGTTTCAGCGACTGCTCGAAAAGCTTGTTAATCACTCGCCTGACGGCTCTTGATTTACAAGCTTTTCTCGTGTCATCCCGTTGCGCCAGTAAATCCCTAGAAAGTTTGGTCTATTGCTTTAGTATATGTTTATATACTTATGCAGTTAAGTAGGGAACAGGAATAAACACGACTATATAAATGAGTGAAAACGTAGTCCAGCTGGGAATCGAACCCGGGTTTCCAGATTATTAGTTAGGTGCCTTAACCACTCTGCCACTGACCCAACCACGCTGGCAACGCAACCGATAATTGACCTTATAGTGGCCAGCCTCAAGGAGACATCACCTCACTACCCCCCTGGTCGATTGCTGATGCACGGTCCTTTCCCCCCCCCCCCCCCCCCCCCCCCGAGAGAGAATTGATATATAGTTATAGGTTAGGAGGGGAATCTGGACAACTGATTGCATCATTTATATAGAGTCACCAACCTATTCCCGTTTGGATGGCGATTGACTGCAATTTCTGAGAAATAAATACAAAAACAGTTAAGTAGGGAACAGAAATAAACACAACTACATTGAGTGAAAATGTGGTCCAGCTGGGAATTGAACCCGGGTCTCCAGATTACTAGTTAGGTGCCTTAACCACTCGGCTACTGAACTAACCACGAATTTGCTTAGTTAAAAATCGTCCTATTTGTGGCTTGTGGTGGATATTTATCTCCCCACTTCGCGTCTTGGTAAACACCCATCTCTAACCACCTCTACTTCGGTGAATAGTTGTTAAATAAATAAAACATTAACTGTATGTATATGTATAAATATTTGTTATTATCTACCAATAGAAGTAATTACAATAATTAATACTTAAAAAGGAAAAAAACTTTCTGATATTTGTTCTGTTACCGCGCTATGCAAATTTTCTATTTTTTTTCGGTTCCATCGTGCCCACGAAGGTGTTTTCGCGCTATTTTTATTAATACGCATTAGCGTCGTTGTAAATTTCGTTCTTCATTCTAGTTTACGTTTTCGTCGGTATAGTTTGCGTCGTTTTCAATCTGTGTCGTCGTATTGTACAATTTTCCTTCATGCCTTGGAGTTTCACCGGTAAGGTTCGTAATAGTTCTTCCACTGACTGTATTTCATTTTGTATATATTTCCTTAGTATTTTGTTGTTGTTTTGCTAGAACTGTCACGCTGGAACAGTTCTAGCAAAACAACAACAAAATACTAAGAAAATATACAAAATGAAATACAGTCAGTGGAAGAACTATTACGAACCTTATCATTAACTTCCCGTACAGCAAGTAACTTGTGGTGTACTCCTAGAATAAAGTGTAGTGTACGCTAGATGATTAGCGGCTACATCAGTATTGGTTCTTCGTGTAGTGTGCGTTGGATAATTCGCGTCTACAGTTTCATGTGGATGATTTATTTAAGTAATATTCTTTTCTTGTAAAATATTATTGTTTGATGCTCCTTTATTTTAAGCTCACTCTAGACAACTCACCGAGTATTATTTCGGCAGGAAAATCTTAAAATCATCCATCAGTTCTTTCACCTCTTTGGGTATCTTCTTTTTGTCAAAGAAAGTAGTTTTGGCAGCTTTCTTTTCATTCAAAGCTGTAAAAAAAAAACAAGTAAAAAAGTTTGCAAAATACAAAAAATTTGATAAAGGTGATATGTTTATCAGTCACGAGTGTGGGAGAACGACAAAATTCAGAGTCCCCGACAGGAATCGAGCCCATGGCCTCCAGATACCGGTTGGGCGCTCTAGCACTGAGTAAGGAGAGACTCGCGGTGAGCTAGGCCATTTACTAGGTTGATATGTGACACGCGTTGTTGAGGCCTCAAATGTAATAAATGTCCCTAAATGTAATAAAGGTCCTAAGTGTAATAACATTTTGGTCCTAAATGTAATAAAGGTCCTAAGTGTAATAACGTTTTGCCCTGAATGTAAGAAAGGTCGCAAGTGTAATAACCTGGTGTCATGAAATTATATGGATTATTACTTCCGTTCAGTATTTATCTCTTACTTCATTATAGTAACAAGAAAAGTAGCAAATTTTGACTAATGTCATTTTAGACCAGTTCGATCATATGAATATCTAAGTCTACAATTTAAGCCAGTTTATAGTGTATATAAATTTGAATTTAAATTTAAACTGATGTGACAACCATGAATGGGAGATCTGAGCTATCCACTCAAATAAACAGATCTGTCACGCAAATATGCTGGCAGGACAAACACTCTTGGGACTGGGACTCTGCTGAATGTTTAACCTACAGTACGAACTATTTTCAACGACTGACTCTAGAAAGCTGGTACACAAACTTAGAACAAACGCCTATCAACAGATGTCAACAACTACCGCCACCTTACAAACGACTAATTAACGACATAAACAAAACCGACGAACAGACCACAAACAGAACGACTTAATTTGACTAACAATAGACGGATCGAAACTGACCAATTACTGTTGACTTGACTGTTGTTGTTGTTGACTTAACACGAGTCTTACAGCCAATAACATCACGGCTAAACTGACCAATCAGTTACAACAGACCAGACTTATAACATCACCAACTGACAACAACTCTTCACTTGACTCTGAAGATGACTTCCGCACAGGTTGTCGAAACGTCAATCACCAACAACAGTTCTTCTCAGAACTACTCTCACCCGGACGATCACACTATACGAACTACTGATACTCCTGGGTTCAAACCATTTACTATGAAACACTCTTGTGTTACGTCCAAATGTCAAATTCGCTCCTTGTACCAGTATATATGACATGCTGTCCTGGGCCGGCCAGTTCCCTTGCCGCTCTCCCTTTATGCCAATCAAGGCCATGCGGTCTTATTTATGCATTTGTAGTCTCACTTCAAAGTTCTTTGACCTCCCAAAGCGTAGCCTGTGTATAGTCGTGTATAGGAGATGGCTGGCACGCATGCTACCCAAAGCATTGTCACAAAAAATTCTTACCCACCCAACCTTCTTTGGCTCTCTTCAAGAAGTGCACATGCAGACATTTTAAAAGTATAGTATTATCAACATTGTAAGTGTGCACATAATAATTGTACTGTTTTGTAGAGGGGTGAGTTTTGTTACAAATGTTATACATGTAGTTATCCAGCCTAGAACTGTTGGACTTACAAGCACTCATGCTTATTGAACACTGACTGTTGTAATTGCTACTATTAGTGTCAAGCTGGCATATGCTAACCAAAGTGCTTTGTTCTTGTGTTTTTTCTCCTTTCTTACTATTCTCACTACTGATCAGTTAGTTCAACAGGCTTAGACCCTTATATTCAAGTTTTGATTTTCTTGAAGTAAATAAACCATGGAGGGGGATGAAATGCTCCGTACAGGTTGCCCTTTTGCCTCATTCATATGGTCAGCTATTCTCCTTGGGAGTCCTCATGCACAAACGCTCCTAATTCCGATAAGGTCCCAACTGCTCATTCCTTCACTTCTACATATCCTCTAGCGAATCTGTTATGCATAATTTTACGCGAGTTAAGTACAAATAGACCTGTTTTACCCTGCTTACTCCTCTCTTAGTTAACAGACACCAGCCTGGGAACCAGGGCCTCCTGAAAAGGAAGAAGAGGGTGGTGTTGTTGTGGTTGTTCCCAGGGGGTCTGGGAATTAAGACCCCAGGGAGTTGATGGGGACCTCTCTGTAGCCTTGGAACTTGGGGCCTCCTGAAGGCCAACCAACTAACCTGTGTTACCCTGCATCAGTTTCCTATTGGAAACTCGGGCAATTCATCTCCTACCCCTTTTTTGCCCATTGAACTTGTTGTTGTCTTGTTTGATTTCATGGGTTGGGAGCACTGATAAAAATTTGAACTTCATTCGGGATACTATTCTAGCTCGCCTGCACACTCCCCATATGACATGCTAGTATCATCTGCCGGCTTCCGTGACGCCACCGAAAGGAAGCGAGCGCGGAAGCTAAGCTAATTTTTAGTCACGGCACTCCCCACCCATGTGGACTAAACAAAAATTTCAGCTTCGTTTAAACTGTACGCTGTATATTTTTGCTTGCACGTTTAAAAATGCTACCATTTTAAATTTAACTTTAAATCTAAATGTATTGCACGCATGCCGTAGTTCCTATAAATAAACTAATAAAGAGGCTGAAGCCTCGAAACGTCTATGCATTTTAGAGTTTTATCAGGTGCTTAAAATAATTAATTTTTTTCATCAACCAACTTAGGAGCCTCAATAGTCTATTTACTGAGTGCACAAAGATTCAGAGAAATGCGACAACTACTTTTCGACTTGTCTCGAATTAACGGAAGTAACAAGAACTATTAATGCATAAGGGAAACAACTTGTCCTCTTTACTTAACCCGTAAAACATCATCTAACAACTAGTGCGTAACAGTCAAAACCCAGCAGAATAAATAAATGGAATTAGTGCATAATACTATCTGAAAGTTTAGCACGGGTTAAGTAAAACCACTCTACTATCAGCATAAAAAGAAATGGATGTCTGATTCCTTATCCGAATGTAACGTCACAAGCTGAACCTTATTACGTTTAGGACCAAAAGTTATTACACTAAGGACCTTCATTACATTTAGGACCAAAACTTATTACAGTTAGGACCTTTATTAAATTTAGGACCAAAAGTTATTACACTTGAGACCTTTATTACATTTAGGGACATTTATTACATTGCTAGGATCAGCAAGAAGTTTGTTTCAGATCATTTAGAGTGAGTCAGTGATATGAAAAATGCTCTCGTTTGGATTCCTAAGAATATATAGCTTTATGATATCATAATACAATTGCCCTTAGAACTTGACAGTGAAAATACTGTCAAAAGACTCCTAAAGGTAAACCGCAATACCACATACGTGTATTTAAGTTTGGCCACTCTCAATAACAACGTCAGTTATTAATCTACAGCCAGTATCTATCGAGGGTGGTAATGGGGTTAACAGTTAACTGACAATTGGCCAAAAAATAGTAGTTAACTGATATTTGACCAAAAAATTTGTAGTTAACTAATAAATGAAAAGTTAACAGTTAAGTAACATTCTAGTAATTATACTGAATACAATTGTTGTTGTTAATAAAAGCAACAAAGTTTTTTTCCAGCAGCAAAGCTATTTCGTGACATTTACCTGTCACGCTGTGTGACTAGGTGACATATTAACCATGTCTCCTGATATTATATGCGAAAGGTACCAGGGTCATACCAGGCACGAACGTACGCTCACCTTGATCCCCGTGATGGCGTCGAGAGGGGTGGTCCAAGTTATTCTGAGTTTCTATCGAGATGATGAAAAAGGATCGGCATTCGAACGTCACAGAGGTCGCGTACCGAAAGCGGAAAGCACAATTCTATACCTGCCAACTTTTCCTAAGTCAAGGGTGTGAGGTTACCATCTCCACATTTTCGAAGATATTCCGACCATCTTCGGAGATTTCCGAAGATTTTCCGATGACTTCCGAGCATTGCCGAAAAGCACCAAAGATGTTCTGACGACTTTCAAACATTGCCGATGTGTGTAAAATCGACTCAAATGCGAATAATGATGCTCATTTTCTGGATTATGTTTTCGCCAAAATTGAGTTTAATTTAAATTTAATGCGTTTTAAGGGACCATGTCACCTGTGACGCATGCGCGCGACGGAGCAAGATCTCTTGAAAGCCCTCGGCCATTCTCGTGCCCATAGCCCCCCGTTTCTTTTGGTCACGTGGTCGGCACAAATAAAACGAGTAGCTAATTAATTCGTCGGGAGAATCGCTTTCGGTTTTGATCGAGTTATATCTCAGCCATCCTTGTGAAGTTTGTTTAGTAGTAGTAAGCAAGACATGCATGACCAGATCGGGAAGAGCAGTACGTGCATTTGTACGTCATGATTTATGAGGTGTTAGCTAATGGTTGTACGAGTTAAAAATTAAATCTTCTTTTCAATTTCGCTTTATTTAACTACTTCGATTAGATAATTGTTATTTTCTTTACTTTCTTCCTTATAACTCACACTATTGGTTGAATTCATGTAATTTATACCTCGATTCTAGTAAGGTCCATCCCCCAAAACCGATTGACGTGCTGGAGCAAAGGAAATTCGGGTTATGACGCAATAATTTTCGCCGTAAGAAAATGAAAGTTAATAGCTAACTTAAATTAGCAGTTAACTGACAATTGGCCGACAAATTAGTAGTTAACTGACAATTGGGTACCCCCATTAGCACCCTCTCTATCCAAATGACTGATACTTGGATTTTACTTGGATTTTACACAAGATGTAAACGCAAAATAGCCACGAAAATTATTTATACCGAAGATCAGATACCGAATATGACTTTATGCTTTTGCTCGAAGCATTTTTTAATTTCAAAAGCACAACTAATCGTATCGCAACTGATTGGTTCAGATAGTGAACAATATATCTTAATGGACTCGTCAAAGCTGCTTTCGCACGCGCGGAAACGTAAAACAACGCCCTAAAATATGCAAATTTTGTCGTTAATTATTTTAATTGTGTTCATACGTTTTCCTCAAAACGGAGCGCAAGACAAAGTATCAGTGCAAATACTGCTCCCTCTGATGCGGAAAACACGTTAAAATTTTTAAAATTAGGCTTTAATTAGGCGGTTAATTCTTCTATACGGAGAGGGTAGTTAACATTGGAAACACACAGCTACATATTCTGGAAGCTGATTCTATTTTTGAACAAATGCTGACTCTGTGAAAAGTATAAAACATAAACGATAAGAGAGAGTGGGATTCTGGGTAAACAGCATTGGCAACCTTATTACTATTCATTTTATTCATAATCAAGATATTCCCTTTCTTTGAGAGCCAAAGAGCAAGATTTATTGAACCTACCAATTATTAATTTTGTCACCGACTACGAGTAATTTTTTCGATTTCCCGGCAAACATTTTGGCCGATTCGTTCATGGTTTATGCTTTTCATCAGTCATAGTTTCTTCAGTCAGGTGGGGTGTATACGAGTTCTGTGACCTTGTACTTACCTGGCGCAGTATTACATAAGTCAGTATTGCAACATCTTTGAGCACAGTTGGGGTATTTGTGACTTGTGCAAATATCGCAGGCGCTTGATGCGCAAGTTTGAGTCCGGAATGACCCTCGTAAACCTCGTCCTGTCAATGGCCCTTGGTCTCTTCGAAAAGAAAGGGTGGTGCAGATGCGGTTACTGCCATTGCAGTCCGTTCTATTTCCCCACGGAAATCGATCACATCGCCACCTGTTATTCGAATTCGCGGTTTTGCTACATATGCTGAAATGACACGTAAGGCTGGTAACTGACGTGTTAAGCCACAAAAGGCTTACGAGGAAACCACACAAGAACCACGCAAACTGTGAGGAAAAAACAGCAGACGTTGAAGTCACAGAAGTTGTATGCATCACATGAAATGTCCAATCAGTTTCGCGTTCTACGATTGGTCAGGTCGATTTCATTTTAACTACATACCACAACAGCGTCAACACAGATTTCGTCAGCATTTAGGAAATAAACACATTATTCAAAATTGTATAGATAGAAACATGAACCACCTTTTACACGTCGTGGTCGAGAGTGAGCGCGCAGCAATTTGATTGTTCTCTTAAGCATAGCTACAGTCCTACAGTCTATCAGTCTACTGATCTATTTAGTCAGTCTACAGTCCATAATGGGGCATGCCTCACGAACGACACTAAAAAAACTTAAATCATGCAATAACTCCCCTGATTTATTTATTATTTGTTTTGCATTACTGTATATGTTACCTATAAAATTTCATATTCTAGTTCAGTTGTTGCCACATTACAAGTAAAGTTTTAAGACACCTTTTTGAGCGATCAGCTGGCCATATAGCAAAATTCCCGAGTCTGACTTGTTCTAAGGTCCTCTAAGCACCCCGTATTTTATGCGCGCGATGCTTATTATTAACAGTAGCGGATCAAGGGGAGGGGACCTTATTTTTTCGGAAATAGCTCATTTTCTTTGAAGTGCCGATATTATCTTCGCAGAATTCAACATTCATAGTCAAGCGAGCCCCCTCCTTAGCTGAAGGTCTGGATCCGCCACTGATTAACTTACCTTTAGATCCATTTTAGCGAAATGTGGTACTGTTCTGCGATAAAAGTACTGAAAGCAAGTGGAAAAGAAAAACAAGCAGCACAATTTTCAATCGTTGTCCACCTACTTATAGAATTAGAAGGCATGCGAAACTAAGACCACTTTCACACCACAGCGAAGACATTATTTGCAAAAAGCTGTTTAGTTAAAAAAGTTTAAAATTGTTTTCTTCATAGCAGGTGTTAAAAGATATTTGTTGACTTCAAATTTAAAGCAATAAAAACACAAGTTAGAGCTTTAAAATTCAGTATCAGTTTTCAGTTGCTCAAATGTTGTTAAACCTTTCTTAACTAAACATGTTTTGCCGGTGTGAATGGAGTATAAGTTACTTCTATTTTTGCTGTCGCAGACATATTGTCTTATTATTTTCTACCTCATTTAGACAACAAAAAAGGTGCAAACAAACATACTAACAAACAAACAAGCAAACAAACAAACAAACAAACAAACAAACAAACAAAGAACAAACAAACACCGTTTCCCTGCTAGTAACTGTGCTAGATTTGGTCAAGAAAATTGAGCGAGCGATGATGATGTGCAAAGCACGTCGGCTACTTCAGTGCAATTTGCCATTGGATTACAATGAACCGATTAACGACAGTGCGCTTGCTAATGGATTTTCAAGAGCCGTAAATATCTCCACCCGTTGTACCTGTGTAAACGAAAATCGTCGCAAGAATGCAAATTGAGATTTTGGATAGAACATGAAAACCTTTTTACTTTTCTTTGCTCGTCCTCTTTCTTATGGTATTAGTGGCATCGGAGAACGAGTCTGTCATGGTTTATCTTTAGGCCTGAACACTTTGATGCTTTTTGCAGCTGTATTAGAATCTTGCACACTTAGCGGATTTCTGTTTATTTTGCAAAGGTATGTGTCATCGGATCCATTCCGGAATCTGTATACCTAGTGTAACATATATGAATCCCAGATTTATTTGCCAGAAGAAGGTCGTACGGCGCTCGAGCATCACAAATTTCTTCGTATCCAAACCCCTACTAAGTGTTGGATTTCTTGTGACTAACTTTTGTGGTTAGCAAATAACGTTTAAGTGCGGACACGTTTCCATTAATGAAAATTTAGCGGAGACAAGATCTTTTGAGATTTTTGAAAGTGCCCACCGCCACCTTCTGGCGAGGCCTTTGTCGGATAGTACCTCATGTTAGGATCATAAAAATAGGCCGTATTACATAATATCAAGTTCTTTTTTATATATAAGGGTGGGAGGGAGGTGCTATTCGACTTAAAGGAACTTTTCTTAGCCCATCTTAATAATAGTGGTCAAAGCAAACTTCTTTCATTATTCCCCAGTTTCTCTTAGGAACCAAAAAAGAATACGACTTTGTGCCTTTCAAACCCACGCCATATGGCAACTTACGGTTATAAAGTTATTGTCCAAAATTAAAGGAAAGCATATACTTTGTTCTATATACGAAAATAAAGCAAAATCCTTAACAATGGCTAAACCAAAGTAGCTAAAGCTAACAATACTTACGATTCCCAGCTGTTGCCAGTAAGGAGATTCCGAGACAAATGATCAAGTTTTTGTGTGTTATGATATGTGAAACGCCTCAGTAATGAATTTTTTAAAGCAAGACGTAATTTTCCAGTGTCACAAACAAAAGAGCAATCAGCAGCGGGTTTGTTAATGGATTTTTCAAGAGTTGCTAATGAATTCACCTGTTAACAAAAAAAAGCAGGCCGATTAAGACTGAAGAAATGTAAAATCGAAACAGCTTCATGTGTTTGATAGGGTTTCGTCCTTTCCTCTCCGTTATACATTGGACCAGAAAAAATCTGCTATGATGGCAAAATCACCACGACAACTGCCCTTGATGATGATGACCTTTTGGCCGGATTATATACCATAATTGATAATTGACGAGTTATCGGTTAATGGGTTTTTATGAACGGCTACAGATCTTAGTCAGAAATCCACATTCATTTAGGATTGCTAATGGAGTTTTTCAAGGGCTTTTAATGGTCCAACTGAAACTGTAAAACGAAATATGACTCAGATGACGTAAAGCACCAATGAAATTTACCCCTTCATACTTTCACTCGTTTAATCTGGTCTCGTCTCCCTTTGTAAATTGTATTAAAAGACAATCTACTGATGATGATAGCAGAGCCGATGCTTCCCTTCTTGGATGATGCAGTACTATTTATTATTTATCTTGACTAAAATGAATTTTTGGAACGGTTTGTGATCTCGGTAATGAAAAGGAAAATGATAACAGCAGAAAGATTGGTATAATGAATTGTTAAGTTAGCTTTTGGTCCCTGACCTCAGGAAGAGAAAATCAGCCACAAAACTTGCTAATGGTTAGTAAGCTCACCCGCTAAACCATTGAAATCAAACAACTATGTAGAAGGCGCAAAGAAAAGATTAGATTTGCTATGTGTTTTGGTCTCCATATTTCCTACAGTTATCTTTACCGTTATTTTTCCAAGCGTTTATGAATTGCTAGGCCTTTTTATGATAAAATCGTTTTTAATTTCCTAACGAAATTTTAGCGGCCGGTCTTCCGATCTTTCCCGTGAATTATTTGCTATTTTTCGACTTCATTCAGCCGCTTTTATGTGTGGTATTTTTCTTTTTGCAGTGAGTTGTGATACTTTTGCTGTAAGTTTTTAGGCCACCTTAATTTTAATTTATTGGCAGCTAATTCACAACTATTGAATAACATTGTTGTGAAGTTCAGTAACAGATAATAACTGGAGGGCTACGCTTTAAGGCTAAATATATACTGGAATGAAATAGTTGGTTTGATGCATTTAGAGAAGAGGGCAGTTTTCATCTTCTCTGATTCGACTGTTTAATATCTCAACATATCAAGTGGCTTTGTTATAACGCTAAACCCGCGCAAAAAGAAGTCTATTGCTTGCAAAGAAACGCCAGGAGAATATTTGCTATAAAGTTGCTCATTACTTGATTCTCTGGCCTTGAAAAATAATTTCATTTCATTTCATTTTGGCTAAAACGATCCCTTTAATCGAGGAAAATCTTAACAAGGCAATTAAAAAAAAAATAGAGGTAATAGCAAACTAAATGGATTACACTGCACTCTCTTTACCGAAGCATAAAATGAAATTCATGCGACTAAATGGGGTGTAAACACACACCAAATGATAGATTTTTTTTGTCAAAATTGAGGAAAATATGCAAATAATTTTAAGTAATAAAATCTGTTTAGCGCTTGTAATTATACTACAAAGATAATTATAATCCAGAGATCTTTAAAAGTCGGGTAAAACAAAATATCTAAAGGTACGAATACTTACGATTCCCAGCTGTTGCCTGTAAGGAGATTCCGACACAGTTTTTGTGTTTTATCATATGCAAACAGTAAGAAACAATTAAGCGACTCAGCAAGTGGTTTACTAATGGATTCTTTAAGAACTGCTTATGATTCACCTGCTACACCTGTGCAAAAGAAAGTTGGCTCAGAAGATGGAAAAAAAAGTAAATGTAATGTCGAAGGCGTTTACACCTTTTTCTCACTACATGTAAGGCCAAGATAATCTGCTATGATGGCAATACCGCAAAGAAAACTGCCCTTTTTTTGGCGAAATACTAGGACTGATAATTGATGAGGTACTGGTTAATGGAACGGCTGCTGTTCTCAATTAGTCGCAGTCCAAAAATGAAAATGGAATCAGCAGTAGGATTTACTGATGGATTTTTAAGAACTGTTAATGGCACACCCGTTAAAGTCATTCCACTGACTAAATAGAACCTGCACAAAGATTTTTGTCAAACTTAGCCTAATCGTTGTTTGTCATAGCTGCTAATAGATTTTGAAATTAAAATGGTTGGTCCTCATCTATCCTAGGAGCAACAGCACCTTGTTCATAGCTAATGAATCTTTATAATATCTCCATCATTACAGTCAAAAGTGCTTGCTAAATTCACTTTTCCGACGATTTTTTTTATTCAACAATGAGAATTGGTCTATATCTGTTTTAAGAAATTTATTACTCAATTCAAAACAACACAAAAACTGATAGGTCACCATACTAGTTTTCAAGAAAATGACAATTTACCACTTTGTCGAAGTCCAGCCGTAAAGTTAAAGCCGCCATTAAAATGCATCCTTTAATATCGCGTGAAATATGAGCGGTAGGGATGCGCAATGCAGTACTGGGATATGGCCTTAAACCCGTGAAAAAAGAAAGTTGACATAGAAGACGCAACGAACGTGCGGAAATGTTATGTACAATATATTTTCTATTGTTTGATCATGATATAGTTTCGTATCTTTCTCTCATTATATATCGGGCAGGAGAAGCAACCTGCTATAATAGCAAAGTGGATAGAATACTACCATTTTTAGACCATACAGCACTGTTGATTATTTAAGCATGACTAAATTTAACGGTTTGTGACCTATGTAATCCAAAGGAAGATGAAGTTAGCAGCAAGCTTGCTAATGGATGATTAGCAGTAAGCTTGCTAATGGATTGTTTAGTGCTAGAGATCAAATCTTCTCTGGTGCAGCTAGCCAAGTAGTACCGACAACTGTCCTTTTTGCAAAATATATACCACTGCGGGCTTATTATGAATAATATGCTTGCTGATCTCAGTCATCAGATAGCTAATACGGGGCCTCATTCCCTATATAGATAGCCGCCCTAGAAGGTTTCCCTTGTTAAACAGATAGGGTGCCCTGGCTCTGGCATGTAAGCATTTGAACGGGCTTTTGAAGTATGAGGTATGAATAGGGTTTAGGAACCTTCGCCGTACACTCCTATTCGAGATTTACGGTAGTATCTGCCCCCGGGAGACTTCCAACTGGCTAACTTTATTTAACGGTCTGTGCGATATTTTGTCACGATCATAGGCAAAGCATTAAGTTAAAAACAACTAGTGTTTCTCACTGAGTCATATTTGTTCAGTAAAATTTTGGAATTTCGTTTCGTAGGACTGTTTTTGCGTGTGCAAAACAGGAGTATGGTATGTCTGTGGAGAATTGGTGGCGGTCAGTCCATCAATCGGTCAGTCGTAAACAAAAGGTGTTGAGAGATGGTTGACAGATCTTACGCGACTCCCGTACATTTTGGGTGTCTTGGCGTGACGTTTACCGAATTGCTATGCTATGAGAATTTGATCTTCCGACCCATTTTCGTTCACACTTTTATCTTAGGGGCATTATATGCATGTATATAAGAGAGAAGTGAATCATTTCCTTGTTTGATTCAAGAGTTTTGAGTTTATTTTTGGATAAGAATAATGACATTTCGTCATCTTGGATAAGGATAACTATCTCTTACTAATCGAGTTCCAGGTCCGTACTGTAAAATACGGATCCGTACTCCGTATTTTACAGTACGGGCCGAGAAAACGAGGTTAATGAGATATTTATTATATTTCTCATTCTGTAGAAAAGAAACCATTTCAAGTCAATCGCGGCTACATATGAATGACGTGCGCGTCAAAAGCAAGAAGAAAGCGAATTTTATTGGCCTACGAAAACAGTTTGCAGTTGGCTCGCAGAGACGTGAATCCAAACTTTAAACGTTTTTATTTTACGATTAATTCGTACAGCTCATTTCTGTGGAAAACTTGATAAGGTTCAAGATTACTTTGAAAAAACTTCTGAAGTGATGTGATGATGTTCGATGAATAGAGAAGAACAACTCAACTGAGAAGAAAGCCGTGACCGCCAGCAACTTGCAATGTGTTCGTGGAAACTTGAACTAAATTGTCAAGAAATAACCGACAAGAACCTCAAAGACCGCCGTCTACTTCTATGCGCTTTGTTTTGTCGCCCTGAGGGGTGCTTGATGCAAAATTCTTGTTGGAAAATGAGTAAACTATCGAACTTATGTCTGTAATCTCGAACTGAACTCCATCCAGCCGTTTTCAAAATAATAATCGGACGTCGTTCAAAAATTTGCCGATGAGATTGTCAAGTACAGCTGCATGTACGTTGTTTTCATTTTGAATGGTTTTTTCGTTTACTCTCGACAAAACTCTTTAAAGTCTTTCATTCAGATTCGACTTCTTTACCTTTCGGCAGAGACAAAATTGTCAAGTTCCTGACTTGTGTGATGCACGGGTTGCTCAACATATGCTACATCGGGAAAGCTTTCAGTTTCTAAAAGTTCTGAAAAAACAAGTTTGAAGTTTGTAAGACCCTGTTCTCTTCGCTTTTGTTTCTCAGAATTTTTTGTCTGAGTGCGGATGTTTTCAAAGTAGCTTTCAAAGTTTTCTTTGTAATAGATTTTGATAAACAAAACTTATCGCATCAGGAGAACTCTCAAATTTCGCGGGCCGTACTGTAGAATAGGGCCCGTGAAATTAGCCAATCACAACGCGCGTACTATCTGATAGGTATAATAATAACGCTTCTTGCATATTTATCAGACACAGAATGGACCACCATGTACTGCGCGCGTTAACTGGCATTAGCCATATTTTGTGCGAGTCGATAAGTCCACAATGTACGCCAGCGATGAGAAATCTGTTTCCATGCCTTACGTTCGGCCTCTAGAACACTAAGAATTCTTCATGATTCTTGCATTTGGTTGTCGTTATTCTATATTGGGCTGGTATTTTTTTTTCGAATTGTGGCCTTCACTAAACACATAGTCTATTCTGTAGTTGATGGGATCGTTACTGCCACTGGTAGGATTCTGATATCATGATAAGAGGAAAATCGTTCGTCCTAAGTTCTAAAGCCCAAGGAAGAATCTTGGCTTTTTGAGCGCAGCTCCCATGCAGTGGCTTTGCTGAGTTGGACATTACGGCTATAAAGTATATTGATTTCTTCGCCGATGACTACCTTGCTTGCTGCGAACTCTGATTTTGTGGTGAAGTCGATGACGCATCTGGATAGCTTTGAGGCAAGTTGTTTCCTTCTCTTTGTGGTTTTATGCGTATTTAGAAACATAAATGTACCGGTGCGATCGCTTTTATCGATCGGCACATTTGTTAGGGTTTACAGCAGCTTTGAGCTGGCGGCTGCCGTTTACACGGAGTTTAATTCACCATCACAATTTGTAAGCGTATCAAGTTTGATCTTACCTTCTTTGAATGTTGTAAAAAATAAGCGTTGAATAAAATTTATTATGAAATCTATTGCCTTTTGGGAGAGGAACGCGTAACGAGCTCTAAGATGTCTGTGCTGGAGGCTACTTAACAACCTCATAAATCATTGAAACGTTCGATCGATTTGTCGAATCGTGAGTTTGAGATGCCTGTGTTCTGCTTCGAGAAAATGCTGTAGCATTTAAAGATGGCGAAAAACATGCTGTTGAAACAGTTTGTCTGGTAAGCTCAGGCCCATAAAAAGCTTTTTAACATAACATCAGGTTTAGAACACAAATACACGCAAAAGATACAGACTAGGGAGGGACGATTGCCAGGTACTACAGTTATTCAATGTTCACCCCAACTGGTTCCTTCCGACAAACAGTAAGCACCCCAGACCGCCATCAATCAATGGTGCCCCAAGGCTTGGTTGCGATTGGTAGAAGTGACGTCAAGGGCTCAAAAATACCTTACGGGTTAAAAATAAAATAATAATCAGCATGGAAAATATTGCACGAAGAACAAGTCCAAAGTTTTTGTTGCTTTTCGCGTGATTTTTAATACTTATTGTTATTGTAATTTTAACCCGTGAAATGAAATGAAAAAGAAAAGAAAAAGGGAGAGAGGAAATTAATAATAAAACGAAGGCAGTAACAGAGGAAGAAAGAACGGAAAAGGCAAATATGCAGAAAGAAACGCAAAAATGTCGAAAGGAAACAAGAAGGGCAGGGAGCACAACAAATGAACACAACCCAGGTGACTTTTATTGTATTTCTTACATTTGAGCTTCATTAATTTTCTTAAAATTTATTTATTACTTTAAGCGTTTCTTTCTCACTCATCCTGGATGTTACCAGTGCTTGTTCACAGTAGTTTAGTTATTCGCCTGACGATAGAAAGAAAGTAGATATTTACATGTGCGCCCTGCATTTGACAGAACAAAAAATCTGGCAACGTTAGGGAGTGGTCATTATTTATGGGGATGGGGGATGGTAAATGGTGGTGGTTGTGGTGGTGGGGGGGGGGGGGGGGGAAGTTTGGTTGACAAGCACCTGATGTCTATTTTTAGTAATGCAAAGGGAAACTTGTTTATACATGAAACTCTGGCTAAGCTTACTTAACAATGCCCTATCAATGATTTTCTAGTAAATATCTATTATATTTATCTTAATTAGCACACAAACAACGTTTTCTAAGCCAAAAGTGCTGACATTCAAACATAGTCATCTAATTCAATATAAATTCGTCTCAGGATTTCAGAGAAGCTCAGAAACAAACAAAACGCATCAAATCTACTACTGTACTACAGGCTGGACTGATGAAGTTAAAGGAGCTACGTCACAGGGATTTTGTGGATTTTTTATCTAAACTGTTCTGAAATAAGTGGAAGACAACTAAACTTTTGAATATCTAAACGAAGATATGACCTTAGGTTAGTCAAACCACGGCTAAACAACTTGAAAAGTTTAACCTTAATTTTGCAGGCTGCAATCCATTTCCATCCTAGCCATCTTTTATATTTTCAGTGCTCTCATATGGCAATTGGTAATTGTTAATTAAGATGGACCATTATTGCTAGGCTTCCTCGACACAAATAAATAAAAAAAATGTTTAAATCCACGAAAAAGCCCCATTTATATCGATGCAAGTTCCTAGAATAAAAGACCTTTGACGCGAGCTTTGCCTGAATAGGATACTACCAAGGGTTGAGAAGGCTAGAACTCAATACTACAAATGACTTGGAGAAAATTGGCCACGCATGTGGCATTTTTAATTGAATCAATTATCTCTAAGTCATAACAAAATATAGAAAATCTGAACATATTAAACGATAATGTAAACGTGGGGCGCCAAAAAACGCCCCCACACAAATAAAAAGAATAGAACAAAATAAGCATTAGGAAAAACGACTTATAGTGGGGGAACCCGTTGGTCGGTGATAAGGGGTGGTGGAGGGAAATATTTTCTTGAGCTCTCACCACTTGAATGGCGAGGAATAGAAGGGCGAATTAAGCGATTGTTCCTACTTTTACATAGCAAACTCCGCCTTAAAATCTTATTGGTTGACTTCGTACCTGGTACGAATCCTCCCAACGGGTTATCAAATGAACATGCCTCGACATAAACAACATTATGTCTAGACACAATGTTTGGTTTTATATCGATGCAAGTTCCTAGAATAAAAGACCTTTGACGCGAGCTTTGCCTGAATAGGATACTACCAAGGGCTGAGAAGGCTAGAACTCAATACTACAAATGACTTGGAGAAAATTGGCCACGCATGTGGCATTTTTAATTGAATCAATTATCTCTAAGTCATAACAAAATATAGAAAATCTGAACATATTAAACGATAATGTAAACGTGGGGCGCCAAAAAACGCCACGGGCCACACAACTGTGGCACAAGCCCCACAACAAAAGAAAAACGCAAAGCTCGCGTTAAAGGGTGAAAACAACAACAGCCCATGGCTGATGATAAAAAATCTAAATTGAAATGCATACAAAGTGGCAGCCACCTGTCTGAACCACCATGGTAAGCATTTCACTTACTGCCGGGTTACCGAAATAACCAAATGAACAAGCAGAAAGTACGTGCCCAAAAAGCAGCCTCGTGTCTGAACCTTTGGGCAATCCTAACGCTGTCCTTGAGCAGTCTTTCAATAAAGAAACTGCTATTTAACAAAAACAGGTAAGAATGGTAAGATCAATTATAAATTAAGCACTTGGTAATGCCCTAAGGCATCTAGCTAGCAGCCAATTGTCCGAGCTACAAAACACCAGCTGACATGCAAGAGAAAGCTAAATGGTAAAACGTAAATGAAGAATAAACGCACCCAATATCCAGCGATCAAGAGCACGAATTCTGCCATCAAGGAAAATGTTTTCGGCAGCGCGAAGTGGTGCCAATGCAAAAGCACTGTTGTTAATAGGAAAACGTCATCTTGCTGGATGATGCCTATTGCAAGCAAAATGTGAAATGGCATTTGGGGTGTAAATTCTATTGCCAAACGAGATACGAGCCAAACGTATGACCTGAATTGCATGCTCTTGGTAGCGAAATCGAATACACCCTGTGTAATGCCTTAAAGAATTCATTTGATAGAAAATATGAGGCTGACATTTGCAAATTTTAAAATCTATTGACAATACAAACACAAAATCAAGAATATTCAGCCCTCAGATAAAATAAATTTAAAGCACAAATTATGCCGCTTCAATTAAGGTCTCCCAGTGTGTAAAAGTCGTACCTTATGAAACAATTATGCATGGCAGCCCTTGACTGACCCATGTTAAACAAGATAGCTTAAATTAACTTAACGGAGTGCTAAGAAATATGCCGTTGTAGCATGAAAAAATTAGTTTGCCTGCTGCCCGTCAGGAAAAACCCCCTTCCTTGGGGGGAAACCTGATCCCTCCCGAGTGCAGAGCCAGGCACTTTACAACCTTGAGGGAGTAAGGTGTTTTATATAATTAAGATTATAATTCAGAAAATATTCACGCAATTACTGTAGAGTACACCTTATACCTTCTACAGTACCTTCTACAGTACCTCTGAAAAATAATAATTTAGTCTCGACAAAATACGCAGTTCATCACACCTTGCCTTGACGTCGTTAGTGTACTGTCGTAAATGAACACTTCTTTGACTGGTCAAGAAAATGTCTTAATCAGCATCGGCTCCTCAAAATGTTAATAGCCATGCGACTAAATACATCTGCAGTTTGTTAGCCATCTCCATGGACAGCGGCTATTGCTGTCCACCTGTGGTGAACTGTGCCTTGATCGTCATTAGTGTACTGTCGTAAATGAAAACTTCTTTGACTGGTCAAGAAAATGTCTTAATCAGCATCCGCTCCTAAATGATTGTTCATAATGGATCACCGGTTATCAGAAGTTGTTACATCACATGGTAATGGTCAGCATGTGCGCGGTTGCATTGGAATGGCACAAGTACTTCAAAATGTTAATAGCTAGCCATGCGACTAAAAACATCTGCAGTTTGTTAGCCATCTCCAGGGACAGCGGATTTGCTGTCCACCTGTGGTGAATCTAAATAGAAGAAGACAAATAAGGTGATAGACCAAACTCGGCTATAACTAAATTCACAATTGGTGAGAATCACCAAAATAGAACTCCTACGGGATCCACACAGTGTACCACTGGATCCACTCAAACTTGTCTATAAGGGGACATAATTAAATGAATGCGGACTAGTTTGTGTAGAATGAGAATAGACGGTAGGAAAGACAAACTCAGGTATGTAGATTGTGACCATTAGTTATAGGATCGTGTTGTTATGTGAACAACAGAAGAGACAAATTGGATATTTACGCAAACAAATTTATAAGCAAAGAAAAAGGGGGTGAAAGCAACTAAAAGGAATAACAAATTACAAACAAGCAAAAATAAACTAAGAAAGAAAAATGGTCAAATAACAGAAAACATACTGAACAAAGTACTATTAATAACTTGGCCATTAACACTACAAAGTGATGACAACTAAGAAACTGGAAAGGTCAAAAACAATAATCTGGATCCTCAGATTCCACTATGTCACAACTGAACATATAAGCTATAGCTAGTAACACAATGTAGTACTAAGAAATTTGGTGAGCCAAGACAATTAACGAGCATGAACATGACCAGAAACATGTGGCCAAAAGAACTGCAATTACTCAAAAAACAACTAAACACTGTTACAGGACAATCCGGTAAGCTAATTATAATAAATAATCCTGACAGAACTGAATGATCAGGCCAAAAGGTCAACTTATCATTAACATGTTAACAAAAAGTAACATACCAAGGCACTGAAGACAAGCTTGCTTGACCGAACTAGAGTATGCTAAGGAAAATGAGCTGTGAAGCCTGCGAAGGCTTGAATGCAACTGAATTAATTCTACCGCAAAACTACTAATATACCTACATGCTTGGAGACTGGGTTACATCCTGTTACTAAAGGCAAAGGCATGCAGTAATCAATCACAATCTACCAAGCCTAGGTTCTTACATGTCCTTTAGGACAGCTTATAAAATAAACGGAACGCGATGCATGCAGAAGCGATGACGTTTCACAAGGGGTCTTTGATAATTTTCAGGACATTTGTCAAAAAATTAAGGTAAATAAAAGTAACTGACAACTTCTGTGCTGAATGATTGTTCAACAAAAATTGCGTTATCTTGGCGTGACATACGATATACGATACACGATATACGATGCAAGGTCAAACGCTGTTTAAAATTGCTTACACCTTTTGTTTTAAAGAATGGAGAGATTTCTGTTTACTGAATCTTATAGAACGCATCAAATATAACTTGTTTCTTTCGTTTATGCTTTAAATTAGTCCTTTCTAACGGCCCAGGAGTATTTTGCTTTGAGTTCTATGCGACGATTTCTTGTTGAGTTGACTTGATTTCTTTTCCCAGTATTCGGTTCTACAGATCGGTTGATCACAACAGGCAACAGACAACAGACAACAACAGATCCTGTCCACTCGCACGGCGAGATTAATCGATCATGTCATCGTCATTGCTTAAAAAAGGTTTAAGATGGCTCACCTTTTCAACAGATGTTTCAAAACTGCTAATAATCGGTTGCTTCGTCTGCAGTCACGACAGACATCACTTCTTAACTTTATGCCAAATTTATTCGATAACTGATAAAGTGCAACACTCACTGCAGACTCGAAATCTCAATTTAACAGCTACAAATGAAATAAGGTTTGCCGATCGGTGATGATACAAGCTGCAAAAAAATATCTTCCTTTGCCAAAAAACAAGATGGCGGATCTCAAAAAGAATACAAACAATGCACCTAGTTCCCATTGCTCTTCGGTTCAATTCAGGGAGTAATCGTAACACCGTAACACCAAAAATTCCATAAATTCCATCGCTTTTCCACTTTACAGCATTAACCGATGACGTCGTAAAATGACGTCATCGCTTAAAAAAGGAAGCTGTATTCATTTACGAGATCCTGTTTGTTAAGTGTGAACCTTTGTTTGTTAAGTTTTAAAATTATAGGTAAAATATTTAAAATAGACAGTATACCGGTATAGAAAGAAATCTAAGATACAACATAAAGAGCAAATGCTACAGAGTCAAAAATCATTGTTCCGTTCTACGTTTAGAGATCTCCAGCATAATTGTCCATAAAGGGGGGTTCCCGCTGAATCGATCATTATAACAGTGAATATCACTGCGACGAATGCCAAAACTTAAAAAACTCGCGCACAGGAAGTCTGGCCTAAACACAATACATACGCACAAAAGGCGTGATATTGTGACCCACAGGAATTGAACAGGAATTTAATTAACTGCAACAATCGATCTGTTTTACGTGATGCCAGTAAGTTTGATCAAAATCCAAAAGTAGGGGTCTACGTCAGGCAAAAATGTACCAAAATAATCGTTGGTTACAACTTTTAAGCTCAATATATAGCCCCCTTATAATGGAAAGCAGCGCCCTGTAAATTTCAGATAAATGGCGGCCCCATATTGGGTTCCGTATACTGTATTTGTGGAAAACGTTTTAGGCGAACAAATGAAGACTGTGAAAACGCGGGTAGACCTGAAAATTTAAGAAATGCCTTCGGTATTTGTGTCGTACAATATGCCATTTTGCTTGACATCATTAAATAGTCTTTAGCTTTATCTTGTTATTGCAGACGGGGAAAACGATGCAATGAAATAGATCTTTCGAAAACAATGCACAGAGCCAAAACACAATATCACGCCCGGGTAGCAAGATATTTAAAAAATAAACAAAATAAACTTGTACAGCATAACAGCTTAAACTTGCCCATCAACAAGACACACAAAGGGGATATAGTTCCCCAAGGGGAACACAGCCCCACAACAATAACAATTACATCGCTTTAAACTGCCCCAAAAGGGGAACAGAACGGGTTCTGAAAACAAGACCCCGACGGTACGATAATGCATGAGTAGGTCACTGAGGCAAAGCTCTGGACAAAGTGGTCGTTCATGCCGTACCGTCTAATATCAGCGATAAACAACAAAGGGGATATAATTCCCCATCAAATGGAGAAACAAAGTCTCCAAGAAAACTGGCAATATGGCCAGTGAACAAGAGGAACACAGCCTCACAACAAATTATATAAATTACATCGCTTTAAAATACAAATACTGCCCCAAAAGGGGAACAGCACGGGTTCTGAAAAAATGACCCCGACGGTACGATAATGCATGAGTAGGTCACTGAGGCAAAGCTCTGGACAAAGGGGTCGTTCATGCCGTACCGTCTAATATCAGCCCCATCAAATGGAGAAACGAAGTCTCCAATAAAAACTGGCAATATGGCCAGTGAACAAGGGGAACAAAGCCCCACAATTATTCAGAATGGGCAAGCAAAGCAATATGTGAATTATGCGTACTCAAGTCTTGCATGTGAATTGCAAGTTGTAATTAATGTGCTTATCTGTAAACAGAAATAATCTAAATGGAACGAAGATAATGCAACGAAGATGGCTGTTTCGCTCGCGGAATTTTAAACATGGAACATGATAAAATCACGGTCGCATATGAGCTTTTTTACTATAAAGAAAGCGACATGTAATCAAATGGACAGGAAAAGCGAAATGGCCGTCACCAACCCAAAATATTTGGAAGCAAATAGGAACCGCACGAAGGTAGCTGAAAATCGGCTGACATGGCTGATAAACCCATGCAAGGATTGAGATGGCGCCAAGGGCATGTATGAGACGCAGAAAGCAATAACGTAAAATAACAAAAGCGGCCCTGTATAAAACAAACTCTCACGTGCACTGAACTGAAGCGCAAACATAAACGCCCGGTAGAGCTATACCGGCAACAACAATAAAATAATTGGTAAAAAAGGTATTGCACGTATAGCGAAAAGACACAGGATACAACAATCAGAGCATGAAAATATGGGTACCCTAGTTCGCATTTGATCATGAATTACTATGAGTCATGAAAATGATAAATAATTACACGGCGACCTTTCAACTGTTCATGGCACCGACTAACACGAGCACTTTGATGTTAACCATCCCTGCGATGGTGCACAGGTATAAAGTTCAACGTAAGTTTATAGTGTACCAACAACATGAAGGAAGGAAAGAAAATTGTTTAGCTAGGTAGGAAAAACCAAAATGCAAACGAACAAGCGGATCGCCAAGTCGATCGCTCGAGTTAGGTAAACAATAAATCCTTAAATAACTTAACTCAGTCGCCGACTTGATGTGAACAAAACGTGCACGATCATGCACACGGCTTATATGGCTTCCTAAAATGATACCGTATTACTAGGAAACATCGAACAATAATCTTGTACTTATCTTTTAAACTGGAGGGTAACACCTGAACATCTCGCTCAAAGGAGGTCGCAAAATATTTGCTTGAGCTCTCACCACTTGAATGGCGAGGAATAGAAGGGCGAATTAAGCGATTGTTCCTACTTTTACATAGCAAACTCCGCCTTAAAATCTTATTGGTTAACTTCGTACCTGGTACGAATCCTCCCAACGGGTTATCAAATGAACATGCCTCGACATAAACAACATTATGTCTAGACACAATGTTTGGTTTTAACTTTATCAGTTTTAAACGTGTTCCACATTCTATAAGACTTGGGTGGTTGTTTGCTAGGTACTCCTTTATTATTGCAGCTGCTCCAAATGAGAGGCCCTGCTGTTTAAGAAGACAATTCAAGCCCTTGATAATGACTCCTGCTGTGAAATTGTCTAGGCACTCGGGGAAATTCATGTAAATGAATGAGGCGTCCAAAAAACATACAGAGAATTTCTATTTCTTTGACAAAACAGAAAATCATTTGCATTACGTCCTTTTGATGCTGAGCACGCTTTCAAACTAAGTATTCAAGTAGCTCATACATTTTCATTTGTTGGTCACTTAGTTTTTGATATGCTGGTTGCCGGGAGGGGGAGGTGGAAGGGGAAAGTTTCCCTAATGACGTTATGGGGGACAAAGAAGTTTACTTGAGCTAAGAGGAGGGGGGAGCTTTGATGTTGACTTCTCCCATTCATCAACCCCCTCCCCGTAAATAATGACCACTCCCAAAATCAGTTTAACATCTTATGTCTATTTTGAAAGCAAAGGATTTGTTATCAGTTTAAGGTCGCGGGGGCACCTCTGGCAATCATTATGCATTTATTTAAAGTGTATGCACCAAGCGCAACGACTGACATCGACAAGTGTACAGAATGTTCATGTTTGTGCCATGGAACCCCTGGCCCCAATTAACAGAATAGCAAAAGATTCAAGTCGTAGACACAAAACATTTGTTTGCATTTCAAAATCTGCTCTAAGAGATTTTGTCATGGGTATGAAATCAGTTTATTTTATTACAATGCAGTTTGGTTGTATTTGTTCTTTGTTTAAACCAAGAGCATTCTGTTCTGCATTGTTCTTTTCTGATCTCAACATTAAAGCGTAGGATTGTAATTATTGCACCCCTAGAGAGTGTGGTCTATTGCTTAATTAAAAGATGAAGGACAAGTAAAAGTTTGCCTAATGCAGTTATTCATAGATAGGCATTCCCCGCGACCTTAGAAGATAACAAAATTTAAAGGCAAAGTCTGCGATCGAGCCTTGTGGCCCAGGAAGCCAGAGCTTATCTCGCCTCGCTTTTACATTATACAATATTCTCCTTTTTGAAGGTGATATGTGATCTTCGCAGTTAATTTCCAATTTAAGCAACTGGAATAAAGAAGCCTGAAAAAAAAAATCAGGGCTTCAACGGGATTCGAACCCGTGACCTACGCGACACTGGTGCGATGCTCTACCAACTGAGCTATGAAGCCACACATTGGGAGCTTAAATTGGAAATTCACTGCGAAGATTACGTATCACCTTTATATATATCCGCAGTTCACATATGAATCATTTCCTATACATTACATCATTCTCCTTTTTGTATAGTAAAACTCTTCCCATATGAACTATAGTATGTTTTAAGAAGGTGATATGTGATCTTCGCAGTGAATTTCCAATTTAAGCAATTGGAATATAGAAGCCTGAAAAAAAAAATCAGGGCTTCAACGGGATTCGAACCCGTGACCTCCGCGATACCGGTGCGATGCTGTACCAACTGAGCTATGAAGCCACACATTGGGAGCGAGGTCAATTGTGAGTTTATATTTTCCCGTGAAAGGAGTGAAATGATGTAATGTATATGAAATGATTCATATGTGAACTGCGGATATATATGAAGGTGATATGTGATCTTCGTAGTGAATTTCCTAGCAGATGTTTGCTAATTTGCTAATTACAATTTGCTTATAAAAAGCCCGAAACTTCTTTTTACACCAAGTTTTAGAACGGCGTTTGCCCTTTCAAAATATCTGAATTTCAAATGGTTTAGAGTTTTACCGGGTAGGAAAATTGTCTCGCGAAAAAGACCGCCAAATTAAGAATTTTGAGCAATCGAATATTAGTCATTTTCAGGGGCTTGCCGTAACCTTGAAAATTAACTAAGAGAAGAATAATTTGTCCCAAATAACTTGTAAACACTTCAAAAGCACATTTCCAGGCCCAAAATCGGGGTTTTATTTAATGCGAATGAATCAGTGTGAAGTTTCTGACAAGCTATGAGTCAAGTTTATTTTGTGTGTTTTTGTAGACACGTAGGGCCACAACGGTTTTGTAGGTTTTTGGCCGGTTTAAAAGATTTTTCAAGAAAAAAATCCCACCACGTTTCTAGGCGTACCATAGGCTATCTCTGGGCGAAATATAAAGAATTTTGATTTTTCATCATGTGCCACTACTCACGCGGTGTTAGTGGGCATTCGCTCTTAAGTTTATTTATAGTTTTGATACTGTATCGCTTCGGGAACATCCAATAAATAGATTGAGAGGAAGAAACCCCTATACAAATAACACCTTTAAATTTATATTTGATTTAAAAATGTTTAAGCCAGTTTGATTTTGAAATTTTAGTGCCTCATATTCGTTTTCATTCGCTGAAAAAGGGAAACAAAAATCCTAAACGAAGATAAATTTAAGCCACAACGTATGTATATAGGTAAGGTTATTAATACTTACGATACGTAGCTCTTGCCTTTGAGGAAACCACGAGGAAACTAATAAAGTTACCCTAGTGTTTTATGGTATGTGCCCAAGAGCCTCCCTAATGAATGTTTTAAAAGGCCTATAATTTTCCACCTTCTAGTTTACCTTAAAAGGAAATGAAAAGACTATTCACTAATTAATTTAGAAGATTTCAGTTCTGTCGGGCACCTGCTTTAGTGTGAAAGCTAAAATTGACCGAGAAAACATCGGGAAAAAACTGATATCGCTGTTTCCTTTCTGAATTTTATGTCTGGGGCTAGATGTTAAATCTGTTACTACGCAGCACATTGGAAAAGCTATTGTCCTCTCTTGAATGATACACCAACATCGATTATTTATGCGTGTAAACGACTTAAACAGTTGCTGATATCAGCCATCAATGAGCTGTTACGTTATAATGCCATGAAGTGAAATGGTTGTCTTGACGTATGACAGCAGGGAGAAGTGTGACCCGCCCTCAGGGAATCCGAAACAGCTAGTTTGAAATCAAGAGTCCAACAAAAGAAGAAGACTTGAATGATTTGGCAAGCCGCCATTTTACCTTTTTCTGAACTAACTACTGAGCGTGTGAGCGTAAGCGTGTTATTTTGCAACTTATGCTAGCGTACAATTTTCTTTCAAAGAGCTTTGGTTATTTTTCTGTTGTTGACGTCTTATAGCTTTAAATTAGAATATTTAGTAAAAACGACTGTTTTAAACAGGTGCTCGGTTCGGGCCACCTGCTTAAGTGTGAAAACTAAAAAAACTCATATCGCTGCTTCTTTTTTGTATTTTATGAATCGGGCTCAGTAGATGTTAAATCTGCTACTACGCAGCAGACTGGAAAAGCTACTGTCCTCTCTTGGATGCTAAACTAACATCGATTATTTCTGAGTGTAAAGGACTTAAACAGGTCATGATCTCAGCCATCAATGAGCTATTATTTTACAATGCAACGAAGTGTAATGGTTGTCTTGATTTATGAAAGCAGGGAGAACTGTGCCCGCCCTCAGGGAATCCGAAACAGGTAGTTTGAAATCAAGAGTCGAACAAGAGAAGAATACTTGAAATTTTGAGCAAGCCGCTTGTTTACCTTTTTTTCTGAACTTAACACTGAGCAAATGTTCTCATACGTGTGTTGTTTTGCAAGTTATGGTTGTATACAATTTTCTTTCAAAGAGCTTTGGTTATTTTTCTGTTGTTAGCGTCTTAGCGTTTAAATTAGTAAAAACGACTGTTTTAAACAGGTACTCGGATCTCGGTCTTAAGTGATTGAAGTGGTTGGCTTGAACCTTAAGGGAAAGTAAAATCTGACCTGTTTCTCGAGCAAAGCAAAGGCCATCGTATTTCTTCCATGGCATGTACTATGTTGAGAGAAAATTCGTCGTTGTAAACTGGGAATTACAGTCGAAGCGATTACATTGGGAATTCGAAAACGTGACCGTAATTGGTGGTTTTGCTCGGAACAGCTCTTCGCTGGCGTAAGTAAGCTTAATTGAGTATTCGCAAGCACTTACTGCAGCTAGAACGCTGGAATGTTAGCACAGGGTGTTGCTTGGGCTCGATCAAAGCATGTACCTGATATTTATCGTGACAGGGTGACTCAAGCGAAAGGATGCAATTCGGAAGTCATCGAAACAGCAATAGAAATGGAGGAAGAGCACGTGGTGAGAGCGAACGTCAAATGGTTTGTACACGTTCAATATTGAGCGCGGTATTGTGTTTTTTCCATCGGAATCAGGATGCCTCACCGATAACTCGCTTTCTTGATTCTAAACTTAAGGAAGCCATAAATTGTAAGAAAGTCAGTTTCGATATCTGATTAACAAAGAAATAATGCAGAGAATATTTGATTTTGAGGCAATGATTGGGATAAATCAACAATTGGAAATCAGAACTCAGTGTTTCGGATATACCAAAGCAGAACAAGCAGGCGTGAATGACGTGAGTATCCGAGTCTTTTTGTTGATCATGTGACATCTCTGCAATTCTAGCCAGCCACCAGTTTGGAGCTACAAGACAAACTAAAAAGAATTTAAAAATATCATTGGTTGATTATTCGACGAACTTTTTCACCCTTCCTGAAGCAATCCGAAAGTGCCTGAATTCGCACTACAGAGTAAGTGTATAACATAACATAACAACATAACATAACATAACATAACACAACGTAACATAACATAACATAACATAACGTAACGTAACGTAACGTAACGTAACATAACATAACATAACATAACATAACATAACATAACAAACATAACATAACATAACATAACATAACGTAACGTAACGTAACGTAACGCAACGTAACATAACATAACATAACATAACATAACGTAACGTAACATAACATAACATAACATAACATAACATAACATGACACAACGTAACCTAACATAACATAACATAACGTAACGTAACGTAACGTAACGTAACATAACATAACATAACATAACATAACAAACATAACATAACATAACATAACATAACATAACATAACATAACATAGCATAACATAACATAACGTAACGTAACGTAACGCAACGTAACATAACATAACATAACATAACGTAACGAAACGTAACGTAACGTAACGTAACGTAACATAACATAACATAACATAACATAACAACATAACATAACAAATATAACATAACATAACATAACACGTCAATCAATCAATCAATTAATCAATCAATCAATCAATCAATCAATCAATCAATCAATCAATCAATCAATCAATCAATCAATCAATCATGACGCAGTGGTCACTAATCTGGAAAAAGATATGCTTCTGCCGCATTCAATAAAAGACACCGGCCGCGTAAAGGCATTGTACGCACTTTAATTAAAGAGCTTTTTAACTTTTACTTAGGTATGAGGTTTAAACAGATATACAGAGATATCAAAATATTTAAATTCAAAGGAAAAAAAATAAGTCGCGTATCATGGAGTATTGTTATTGGTGTTGTTTCTTATTAAAGAAATCGGATCTACTGGTGTCTTAAAGAACAAATAGCGTTTCGTTTGTAATGTGTAGTATACTCTACTTTGTGTACTCTACTTGAATAATAATTAGTAGTTACCTTGTGCTGATATTAATAAAACTGCAAGCAGCATGATAATTGGCACTGAAGATCCTTCCTTAAAATATTTCCAGTACAGTCGCCAGGTGACAGTTCCAGCCACGTTTGTTTCGTCCTCCTCCTTCATGTCAAGGACTGGTTGTTCATCGACCTTGGACACACTCGTGCTCGCCATTTTGAAAGTTGAGTCACCGTTCGCGTTTAAGATGTTGCTACTGCCTGTCCACTGCTGTGTTAGTGACTCATGATCATTTACAAACGCTGGATTATCTTTCCCCGCATGACCACGCACATTCCTGAACAAAACTGAATCAATTGAAGGCCCGTTGATGGTATCCTTCTTACTGAAGTCGAAGAGACTGATACTTCTCTGTCGCTTGGGAGGTATATTTCCAGCCACTAAGCGATATCTTGACAAAGATATGGTATGGTCCACTTGCAAATCGGGAAACTCGAAATCGTGTCTTCTCTGAAAAGAAGCTGTGGAAACGGATCAAGGCCTGTTCAACGCCTTCGTAATCGTACCCTTCTCATCGAACTCGTATAGACTAGTACTCCTTGCACGCCCGGGGTCATCCTCACAGCACTGAGATAATTCCAAAATATCCGAAAATAGTCCCTGGTCTGTGAGTTCAGTATATCCTCCTTGATGAATAATTGAACCATTTTCCATCACAGCAATGTGATCCAGGTCTTTCAAGTGTTGTAATTGGTGGGTGACCAACAAACGAATACGACCCGATAAATGACCGACTATACAGTTCTCAAAAATTATTCTTCCCACTTTAGTGTCGACTGCACTCAGTGGATCATCGAGCAGGTAGATGTCAGCAACGGAATACACTGCACGAGCTAAACCCACACGTGCTTTTTGGCCTCCACTGAGGGTCGCTCCACGCTGCCCGATCTCTGTTAAGTCGCCATTGGTGAAGTTGGTTAAATCCTTTGTCAAACCGCAGATGGCTACAACATGCTGGAACTTCTCGTCGTCAAATGGCAAGCCAAACAAAATGTTTTCTCTAATAGTCCCAGAAAACACCCATGGTATTTGGGGAACATAGGCAACTCGCCCATGGTACGAAATAGCCCCTTCACACAGCGGCAGTTCTCCAAGAATTGCTGTTAGCAAAGACGATTTTCCACTTCCGACGTCACCTGTTATCGCTAATATGTCTCCATTGGAGACATTTAATGTGATGTTGTTCAATGTTCTGGCAAATTAATCTTGATTCCAAGAACATGACACTTCTAAAATTGAGAGATAAGGCGCTTTCGAACCGGAGAAAATGGATGGTGATTGGGTCGTCGTGGTTGTTGAGGTGGAAGTAAATGTTTGAAAGTTTTCACCTGTGACGTACTTTCGTTTCCTGTAACTAGTCAACTGGACAGGCACTGTTTTCTGTGTGTCTTCACACTGCACCACAAAGTTATCGCCTGGTTCTACAAGCTCTTCCAAAACCCGATTTGTGTTGTTCTGATTGGGCTGCTTGGTTTCTTCACTCTGTGACACCTTTTCCTCAAGGAAGTCTTGTATTCTGCCAAGTGCACCTTTAGCCTCTGCGACAGCTTGTATTGACATACTTAAGTTGTAACAAAATATATTCCGTATTGTCATCAGGCTCAGGAGAACTGTAAATAATGCAACAAGGCATAATTGTGAAAAATAATTTAGCTGACATTACAACTTACTGTTGAAAACGAAAATTAAAATCACGCCAGTTTCAAACATAGCTGCTGGTACTTCATCACACCGGTCAGTTTCCGTTGAATTCATGAACATTATTTGCCCATCTTCGCTATTAGGTGAGGATGATATCTTTACTTTACACTCGTACAGAGTCTCTATAAGTTGTGGTTTAAATTTATGTTTGGTTTAAAATTTTTTCGAACGAGTTTGATTTCATTTCCTTTTATTTTGGATTATTATAGTCAATATGAGACAATAAACAATACAAGTCAAACTGGTTTGAAAAATTTTAAACTGGAGATAAACCATTCAAACTACAACGTATATATGATTCGAGTCATTTTCCACACCAAGCTCAGTCCGGCGATTGAACTGACCAAACTGAAGGCGCGCACTTTGGCAAATAGAGAAATCAGTAGCTTTTTAGAACATTCTTTTATTAACAGATACAAAATAAATCTCAATTAATACCTTCGAAGATCATACACGACATCTTTGAAATTCCACTCCCAAGCATACATCTTCACCGCTCGTATTCCAGAGATGATTTCATTCATCACCACAAGCCGTTCATCTGTAAAAGTGGCCGCTTTCTCTCTAAGCTTAGCAGCTTTTCTTGCCAGTAAAATTTGAAAGGCGGCAAGAACGAAAAAGAGAGAAACGCCAATCAGAGCCTCCCAGCCAATCAAATACCACAGGATCACCAAGCTGATTGTGAATTCCAGCGGCGCGGACAACACAAAACCCACTTGGTTCAATGACTTCTCGATTTTTTGTGCGTCATTCGAGACCAGGTTGATAGTATTTCCAGACAGCGTAGCCTCAAGGCGATACCAATTTAAAGAGAGAACCTAAAATAAAAACAATAATTTGCTTTTGTTGAATGACTTAGGGAAAACTGCAATAGAGTAGGTCAAGAAGGGGTTAGAGGAGAAGGCGTCACCCTTTGTAAAGCAACAATGCAAACTTACCTTCTTGTAAGCCCGATTAAAGCTACTTTAAGCTTCAATCCCCACTGGTCAGTAAGATAGTCATAGTGGTGTGTTGATACAGCTTGTAATACGCTCGTCGTTCCCAAAAGTGCAACGTAAATAAACGCAAACTTCATATCTACATTTGGCCAATCATTTAACGCCCCCAACACAAGCCAAAGACATACAGGTAGAAAGACAAAGCTCAAAGCTCGAATTGTTTCCAAACCTAGCATCACTAGGCCGGATTTCCAGGGAATAAGTCCGGTCATTGCTTTCCATAAACGTGGTTTCTTGTTAAGCTCTTGACCTTTTTTTAGTTCTTCAAACCAACATGTTTCTGCTTTCTGTACGATCACCTCAGCCTTGTGACCGTCAAGTAGAGGAAACAAATCCCCCTCGGTCAGCGGTCTCTTATTTCCCAGTTTCAACACGTCATTCATCCACCAGAAGAACATGATTGACAGTGCGTTTGCTCCGTCTCTTGGATTTTTCTGTTCTGAGGTGTTTTGCATGGCTTTTCCTTCAGTTGGTTCACGCAGCTCTCGTTAAACACCAGACTTTCAAAATGCAAAACCTCGCACAACCTCTACATATTTAAAATAAAAGAAAACTGAACATCAGTTATATTTTAATTAAGCAATAGACCACAATTCAGGGGTTTACTGGCGGAAAAAAAACACGCGGGATGTTGGGAGAACACGAACCGCGAACATGGACTCAGCATGAGTTTCTGTGATCAAATTTCGAGTAAGGTTTCCGAGTAAATGTTGAATGAAAACATATCCATGTTATTAATATTATTCCAGTTATTAATATTTATTATAATCATTAATTATTATTAATATTATTCCTTCTCATGTTTGTTTCTGCGCTTTCGTTTTCCTGTAACTATAGTTCTGTCACTCCAACTGTCGTGGGCGGGAAAATTTTTTTAGTGACCCACCCTCAGTAAATATTCATTATAATCATTTATCAGCATCATATTCTCTGTTAAAATGATCAGATAGACCAAAATAACACATTAAAATTAACGTTAATTATTCGTCCTTACGCGCAGTCGAGCGAAGTGCTGCCATGTTGGGAAGCAGAGTTTACCGATACAATAGAACGTAGGTTTTTTGCCAATTTGACCAATCATAGTGTGCGTAGTATCTTAGTAAAATCGTAAAGTTTGATACGGTGGACCATAAAAATATCCTTATTAAAATGTGAATAAGAGAACCCGCAGTTACTCGTTAGTTAGTTAGTTAGTTAGTTAGTTTGCTTAGTTAATCGTGACGGGTCTTAGATGTATTTATCTATTCTTAACATACCGTAAAATTCCCGGAAATAAGTCCCCAAATCTCAAACGTAAAATTCTTCCCAGAAATAAGCCCCTTCCGACATATTGCCCTCTTATATAGTTGATAAAACTCGTGAAAAAATGATGTACTTTTCGATTATCAGCCCTTGTTGTTTTGTTTGCATTTTATGTTAATGGAGAATGCTTAGAGAAAAAGTTAGGCTTCAGTTGTTTTGGGTTTCATATCGTCATGTTCAGCTATGGTTGCAAAAAGAAACTACTGGATCTCTAAAATTAACAAACTAGGCTCACAAAATGGCTACCACATGCTCAAGATTAATTTGCTACCCATGCCTAAGCAGAGCCCTCGTCATGAGAGGGCCTGCAGCTTCACATATTACAATATAAACCTTATTTAACATGCTCTTTTAACAGCATTTAACGCTGTATTTAAAAAAGACAGCGACACAAGGATTAGCGAATTGCAATTTTGCCTTTAAAAGTCCAACAAGAATTGTGTTATTTTGCGATATTTCATCCGCAGAACTGACATTTGATTATAAATGCATGTAGTGGCTGTGGAATTCTATTGAAAGAAAAACTAATTAAAAATGAAGAGGTTGCTTTGCTGAAGAACTAATGCTACTGAAATGGATATGACTAGCCCGAATCGTGAATCACATACAAATAAATATTGATTTGAAAGACAATTGAAAATCAAACCGTCCAAAATTGTGAACAAAAAGCTCACCTTTCTTGGCCATTGGATGTGGATGTTCGGAGATGAAAACCCTCATTGTACCTTTCACAAGATACTAATGTGATGGAGCTCGAACTAGTATAACCGCGGTGTGATGTTATGATAATAAAAACTGATGTGTTGTCTAGGAGTGGAAGTGGGTATTGTGGGTTCAGTGATTATCTAAAGGTAAGCTCGTTATGGGTCATCAGCTACTACGTAGACACACAAAGAAAGTGAAAGTACCGCTCCTTGTTGTCTTATATTCGGGTGACAGCAAGGCGTCAAAACATAATGTCTCCTCGGGGCTGATTATTATCAATAGCCTTTTGCATTGGTTTAGTTCTGAAAGCAAGAAACAACGTTTGTTGAAATCGATCCAGTGTTCCGTTCCCAAATGTGCTAATGGCAGTGCGGTGTAATGCCATTGTTATGGTTGGCATAATCAGACTGCAATTTACTGAGCGATTTTAATCTTAATTTTTTTGAACCTTGGTATTGCTTTTTCCCACAGTTATTGTTTACTTACATCATTATCTTATGCTTTCAGGTGGAGCCATCAATATGTAAATAAAATGTTGCAAGGTGACCTGCGTTTTCATTTCTCGTCGACCATTAGACGTCCTAAATATATCTGTATTCATATCGATATCATCCTTCGTCTTAGAGAAAAACATTTTCAATTTCCGAGTTCTCGCACCGCATGACATCAAGATTGCCGCGGAAAGACTGACACGTGCGTTATTAAGTGCAGTACAGGCGTTTTATTTGAATTAATTAATTAATTAATTAATTAATTAATCAATTAATTAATAGATGTATAGTTCCGGTCAAATGATAGTTGACAGTCAGTCGAAACTCAAACGATTCGAATCGATCATTGAAACTAAAAATCTCCTTTGATCCACAAAGAATATTAAACCGTGACCTAGACGTTTCGCAGCCTCTCTATTTTTCCACGAGAAAAACGGCGAGCGAAGCGAGAGATAGCGCGAAGCACGAGTGGGCAGAGGCGGGTGGGGCTGAGGGGGAGGGGTGAGGGGGTGAGGGTGGGCAAGAGTAGCAAGCTCAAAGAAAAATCGATTCTTTCGATTCTTTCTTTCACCGCGTTCTTCGATCGAAGAAAAGTACGAGAACTAAAACCTGAGCTCTGAACAGAGGTTGATGACCCTATCTGGAGATAGAAAATCGTCAATTGGTGTCTTTTTACCGCCAAACTTTCACAAATGACACCTTATTCAAAGTCTATGCAATAATTAAAAATTCCGTGCAAAAGTAATTTTAAATCATCTCTCATTTTAATTACCAGGTTTAATTAAGATATACCACCCTCATGTCCATTCTACATCGACAGTCAAATCCTAGCGGTATGTATCGGAGTGTTTGTCAATGGACCTTGCTTAGCTGCCACGCCACAACAAAGTTTCTTAAGAATAGAGCATCCTGTTGAGAGCAATTGGAATTTCTTCTCTGAAGCATGTATAGTATAACGGGAAGTTGAATATTTATGTTCTGAACGTTTGCACACAGTAATTTGTTTAGCTAAAGTATTCAATTTAAGGGAGCCCCACTTAGGGCGAGGGCTTGTTAGTCAATCGATTGACCTGTTGTTCCACTTTACAAGTAGCATAGTGCATGATGGATATGTTGATGTTGTGTGCTGCCTTCCAGGAGTTTCCTTTGGCAAGCTGTTCAAATGTGTGGGCAGTTTTCCCATTTTCTTTGTAGCGATGAAGGACGAGGCAGAAAGGATACTTAAAAAGATTGAGAACTAAAATTTCCACCATATCCTATCCCGCGGAACATATACTTTTATAGTTAGTTCCGAGCTTCAAGAAGGGGAAAAAAGGAACTATCACTCAATTAGCTTTTCACAAACTGATCAACAACAAAAAAACTGCACCTGACTTCGTTTCAAGGTAATATACAATTCAATTTACGGCAAATAATTGATTTCCCTTTCGTAAACGGTCGATGCCATTATTAATGGTGGATGCCAGGACTGGTAGCCAAGCCTTTTGAGACGGATCGCCTTATCTTTCACCGCGGCAAAACGTAAAAAACAAGAAAACTACTTCAAAGATAAGGTTTTCAATTTCAGAGTTCAAAGTTTGATACTTTAGAAGTATTCTCCTAGTTTACTAAATTTTTTGGAACTTTACTAAAAAAGTTCTAACCGTTTGAAAACGGCGAAATGCCGACTGTCGGCGCCATTATCAAAGCAATTTTGTTCGAGTGCGGAGCATTTTAAAAGTAAAGAATCTCGTTTGAGAGAACTGAAAATATATTTACCCTCAGCAGCTATTTTACACATCCTTACTGATGCTTTCACGTTAACGTGAATGATTTCTCTCTAGATGAGAAAACAAAAACAGCCTCAGACGTTTGACCGCGGTGAAGCCTTATCTAGGCCTAATTGTAACTAATAATCCAAGCAAAATTTCGACATAATCCAGGCCTAAACTAGAGCAGATATGGCATCGTCCATTACGAAAAGTTGGGTTACCAATGATGGCATCGACCGTTTACGAAAAGGAAACCAGCGTCGTCAAAAGCGTTATCTTCGGTAATTTTTCTTTTCTTTCGTTGTCTCTCGGGTTGTAAGTGCTCTGTTGAAGTGTAGAAAAGTCCATCAAAGTGCGACAAATACTTTTTTTCGTATACCTGGCTGGCTGAACTACACACAAATTGGCGTCATGTCAGCAAAATCGCCCCCAGGCGGAAGAGGCGTTATGAACGTGTTCGAAATCTTACCAAATTAATAACTCATTAAAATCACTTCAAATCGACATGAGGTACTAGCAAACAACAAAGAACACAACACAGCAACATTAAAGCCTCGACTATTTATATATGAAGTACATGTCTGTTACTGCTGGTGCACGTTTATTGCTCTGAACATGCATGTCTTTTCGTTTCTTTTTGTGCTTAAATACTCATATTTTAAAGTAAGGTAACTAGAAAGAGATAAACTATGTGTATTTAAATTGGTAATTTATATGTAACAATTTGCAGAATTTTCTGTTTAGAAGTGCTAGTCATGGCCTTTTTGGTGTAATCCAAGTTATTATATCGCGACTAATGTAAGTAATTGTAGCGTAACGCCAGTAATATGTATCGTAAGTAACAGCAGTAATTGTATCGTAAATAGTTTTTTCGTTACGTGTGTGTTGCAATACAAAATAAACAAAATTGTTTCGTTCCTATACAAGCCGTTATAAATTGATTGGGTTGACTGTGGAGGTTCAGGGTTCAATCCTAGGCGGTGAGATGCACTTTTTTAGGAGAAAACATATTCGACGATAGTAAATTGATATTAACTGTCGCTTCGATGTAGTCGTGTCAAAGAAGCGGAAACGTCGGGTCTATACGAAAAGCATTATTTTTGTTTCATTGCTGTAAGAACCCACAAAATTCCTAACAGCTACAGAAAAGTCATTGATATCCCGGCATAGTCAATCGAACGTTCGAAAATCGAACCCAATCGAACTCAATCGAACTCAATCCGTGGATTGAGTTCGATTGAGTTCGGCAATCGAACGAAATCGAACACCAGACTTTCAGTGAGTTTGATTTCTGAAAAAATCGAATTCAATCGAAAAAAACGAACTCAATCGAACTCAATCCATCTGATTGTGTTCGATTGGGTTCGGAAACCGAACTCAATCGAACACAATTAAATGGATTGCGTTCGATTGGCTCTGGTAAACCTATACAAAGCAAGCCCAAAGCAACCCCAACGCAAGCCCATCAAAACAGGTTTTTCTTCTGCCTTTTTACAATTTATTCTTATAACAGAAACCCCATTTATAAACTGTCCATGGCATTTAAGAGAACAGAACAGAACACGTTGAAGGTGACCTAATTGTCCGTGCTCGTATGCAATTCGGAATGCACGGCCTGTCTCGCCTATTTTCTTCGCCATCCTTGACGTCAAAGAGGCATTTCTGGTAGCCTTTTACTACACATTTGAAGCTTACAATCCACAGCGCATCTGAAGCCATTTCTGCGGAATTTCTTCGTTTACGAAAAACACGTGCGCTACACTCCGGGTTGAAGGACTCTTGAAGTAACTCGAGCTTCCAAGATCTGGTTATTGATTTTCAACGCCTGTTTTGCACAAATCACAAGTTCGAAAATCGAACGTTCGATTGGGCTCGATTGATTTTTTTCCTTTTCGGTGAGTTCGATTTCGTTCGATTGCCGAACTCAATCGAACTCAATCCATGAATTGAGTTCGATTAAGTTCGATTGAGTTCGATTGAAATTTAGTTCGATTGGGTTCGATTGACTATGCCGGGTTGATATCAATAGACCGCAACAAAACCATTGAGTGAATGAGGTCAAGAAAATAGGATATTATAGGAGAGAAGTAAAGAAGTAATTTCTCCAAGTTTCAGGTCTGTGCGATATCCCAAACTTTAGATATTCGTCGAAATGTTTTGCACAAATTTACAGAGCCCAGTATGGATTCGCCATATTGGTGCACCTCCGTGGTACACCAATATGGCGGCCGGAAAATACTGTAAACATCTGGAACTTACTTTGGTCATCTAGGCCACTGATTATCGGTACTTGACAAACAAACATTTGCATAAACATATTTCCTGCTACTTTAACTTCTCAAATGGCTAAAAATCACAAGATAAATGTATATTTTTCGACAAACACGATCGTAACTGCGTGTGACGCACCGCCACTACTCTGAAATTCAAAGTGCGCTGATTTCCAAACGAAGGACGCTACTGAGCTGAAAAGTTGCAAATAGATATAATTTTAGTACCTCTTATGCCTGATGTGGGTAAAAAGTTTGGTGTCTCTTTAGTTTTGGATTTTGGTACCTGATGATGTCACGTGAAAACGATCTATAGCCTAGTCTTACTGCGAGTAAACAAGGACACGCTAGAAGCTGTGTGTACAACTGCTGTCACGCAATTCAAGCATAACGTTTCATTGGCTTTCGCTTGAAATAGGCATGTAACACAATAAACAATATGGTACGGAAACCATAGCTATTATTCGTTAACACACGTCTGAGGCTTTCAAACGGGAAAATTCAGATAATGCGATCGACGGCAGCTGTTACGAATTAGTTTTGCTGAATGAAAATCAACGGAAATGGTTAAAACAGTGAACCATAAAAAACTTGTAAAATTTGCTGGCCCCACTTGAAGACTGGGTTTGAATATTTTCTTATGTATTATGAATAATTAGCATTTTCATTTAAATTTCTATCTTTCCTGCCCTTGTGAAACAGTCATAATGGAAAATGTCGCTGTTTGAGTTTTGGGAATGTCGCGAGGCATGTCGAACAATGTGAATACTGTAAGGTAAAGATCTATGCCAGTATCTTTATGTAAAATTGAATATGTTGACTAAATAATGCAGAGATACATTGGGCGCGATCCATTCGACCAAAAATACAGGTTTGAGTTTTCGAAATTTTCGTGTGTCGAAAGGAATGGTATTTTCCACTGGACTGAACCGGTCGCGTCAAAATGGCCGGTTTGCCGTGGGACTTGTTTGTTACTCGAGTATAATTTTAAGTAAACAGACGATTTCAATCCCACAGAACAACAACGAGATAATAATTACCTGTTAGTTGCTTCATGAGAAGAGGTAAATTGACCCGTGGTTACAGACTATTTTTAGCTCAATCATTCGAGATATTTGCCTCTACGATTCATTTTCATTTACGAACTTACAATACGTGAAGTTGCACCCGACAGGATTAAGAGAAACTTTTCTTCCAAGAACTGTACGAAACGTATCGTCCACGTCGCTGACATTGAAATGTCATGAAAAGGGCTGGAAATAATTCTTACGATCCTTGTGTGGTCAATGCCATCTTTTAGGTCTTAGTGAAGTTAAGATGCTGGAGAAACGAAACTGAATGGAAATGTCCAATGGAACGGCAAATTTCCGATAGGACAGGTCCGACCAGAAAAGCGATCCTCCTCGAAAGGTGGACCTCATTTTCCGGAACCGTTCCTTTGAGTTTCGAACCGAAATTTTGGTTGAATGGATTAACATTTCTAGTGTGATTTCAAGAAATCAATATTCGATGGCAGCTTTCAGCTATATCCAGAAGCTGAAATGCCGTATCGTTAAAGTCTTTTAATTTGACCCGTTTATTGAAAAAGAGAGTATTTATTTAATTTATGAAATCTTTAATGTTATGCAGTAATATGTAAAACATTTTAAATGCTACTTTTAATTAGTGTTCCCCTGCAGAGCTAAAAATAATCAATTTCAAGCCATACGGTTTATGTTCTAATGTGTTTCAAACAAAATTTGGGGGGGGGGGGGGGGGGGTGGGGAGGGGAGAGGGAGGAATAGTTCTAATCAGTGACTCATTAAGTTTCCCACATTATATAAACCTTTTTTAAAACAAGCGACATTTTAAGTATGATTATTTCCGTTATCAAAGTTTAGGCCCGCAGAATAGCCGAAAGTTACAACGAAATCATAATTGAGTCACAGGGGGTGCAGTTGTTCCCTTTCTGTTCGTGTAACATAACCTATAACAATGGGAAAGTATTTACACATGACGTTTTCACTGATGTTTTCGTTTGTTCTGGTAATTAACATAAATCAATTTACAGAAGACTGAACTAAAACGATGAAAGCTAACATGCCCCCCAAGAAACGTCAAATAATTACGTTGGAAATGGAATCAGGTTTACTTTGTGCAGAAGATACAAACAAAACGTTGTAAGGTTATATTAGAAAACAGAAAAAAAAACTGGAGGACAAAGATTGGCTTGCAATGCATTATTTATTACACAATTCGTCATTTTGAAAATTTGTAAATATTTTTTATTCGGAATCATTAATGCCTTTTGAGTTGAAAGCATGGGACAGTTTAGCTCAACAAAAACTTGCTGATAATATTACTGAGATGCAGTAGACCTTGTGGACTCAGCCACTGAGTTTGGTAGGAATTTTCATTTGTTTCTTTGTTAGTTATTGGTTGCTTATCCGTTACCAAAGAATCCGTAAAATTTCGGTTGGAATGTTTACAAATGGAGCACGCTGTTTTAGGGACTTTCAAATGGGACTTCTGAAAACGGGAAAAGTGAATAAACGGGACTCGAGAAGAGGTCACGTCCCATTTTTCCCGGTTGGAATTTTCCTAACGGATTTTCATGTTTCATTACAGGTTCCTTGTCTCTCTCACCAGTTCCAGAACATCGAAATTATCAGTTTTATTATCGACGAATCAATTGTCACCTGCGGTTGTTTACCACTTGCAATAAACAAGTACAAAACAAGCACAATTGGAAAGCTTTCTACGTGCGTGCATGAATTGCTCGAACTAAAATAGCCATATATTTTTTTTAATGGTAGACTTGTTCGTATAATGTTCAAATATTCAGCAACACATTTGTAAATTAAAAAATATATCCTGATATTGTTTCAATTTTAGTGGGGTTTGTGATCTACGCAAAAGCGGTGAAAATAAAATATCCGAAAACGCCAATTTGAAAGCCACCCTCGAATGGCTAACTATTTAGGGTCATGCAATGCTGTGGTAGTATGTAAACCAAAATCTTTTATAGAATATTTATATTACCGCGAAGTTACGTAATCTTCAATAGGATTACGTAATAGCACAAGGAAACGAAATTCAATTCTAGTCGCTACAGTTTAATTCTATTTCTTTTTTAGAGAGAACGGCAAATGTGGAGGGCAACAAACTTTTCGATATTTGTTATCTACTACTGTCTTAAGAGCATAAGTGGAACTATGGATTATGATAGCGAAGAAAGATCCCAGAGAGGAATGGCACTGTTGAACCACACATACAAGTCTGTTTACACTGAAGATTATCCCAGCTGCCTTATGGCCTGTATGCATGACTCACGGTGCAAAAGCTTCAACTACTGGTGGCATACTTCAATATGTGATTTGAACTTCATAACGAAATATTTAGCTGAGGCAAAATTCTTAAAGTGGGATGCTTCGTCCACTTACATGGGATTGAAGAGAAACTCAACTGACTCTTTGAGTAAGTACAGCCTTTTTGTAATATTTCAAAACGTGGAGATCATGCATTTTTTGTCGAAGCCATTCTCCTCAGGATTTCTGAGTTAGCAATACAAAAAATTGCAAACAGAAGTTAGTTTTACTAATGATATAAATGCCGCTGTAGTCTGTAGTTCTGTGACTTCGGAGAAGTGGCCGATATCCAGGACGTTACAGTATGTTCTTTAAGCAGCCGATAGGTCTTGATTTAGTGTAAAGCCCACTTCAGGGAGGCTGATAGTGTAACTAAGGGCAGTGGAGAAAGATCTCAAAGAGGAATGGCACTGTTGAACCACACGTACAAGTCCCTCTACACTGAACAGCTGCCTTATGTCTTGCATGCATGACTCACAGTGCAAACGCTTCAACTACTGGTGGCATACCTCAAAGTGTGATTTGAACAACAGAACCAAATATTCAGGTGAATCAAAGTTTTTCAACCGAGATATATCCTCCACCTACATGGGGTTAATGAGAAAACCAGGTATTTCATCAAATTAATTTAACGTGCGCCAATGAAACACAGAAAAGTGGGTTATTCACAGTGTTCTGTTATCTTTTCTTGCAGAAGCCAATAGAACTGTGTACCGTTCATGCAGGGACGTGAGCCCTTCAGATGGTGATGGAGAATATCCCATTGATCCCACAATGTCAGGAAACCCATCCACTGCTTACTGCGACATGACAACTGATGGAGGTAAATAAATTCCACAACACGACATGATTAAGAAATTACCGCGATAAATTCAAACTTCCTTTAAACTCCATGTCATCTCGATTCATTTAGAAACCCAAAATTGAAAAAATAGAGTCAAATTTTCAATTGAAACCAGTAATCAAATGTATAATGTTCATTGATAATATATAGATTTAGGCAGGCCTAAAAGCGGAGCTCCCATTTATTAATTTTCCCTTGGCTTCCAGTGCTTCCAAATAAGTAGCCACACTATTTCTAACCGAATAGATACAAGTTAAACTGAATATCTTATGGCACAGTAAATTTGATCACAGGAAAATGAAATAACACGAAGCACAACAAATTAAACCCACGATACTATAAAATGTCATGGTTAACCACCCATGCTTTTGTTTACGGACGAGACGTCAATATATTTCATGGCTGACCGTCTAACTTTTCTGGCCTGTAACTGGTTCTAAAGTTGAAATTGATGTCGCTGCACTTTATTGGGTTCCTCACATACGCACGCAGGCGCACACATCAAACTTTAGTGTAAAAACTTTATACAACTTTTACTGTTCACTAATACACCTCTGACAGTAATTCAATGTAAAAAGGACCTGGATGAAGGCGAAGAAATTTGTTTCGATTACTTTAGAACAGTCAAGAAGAAACAAAAAAAATCAACTCAGGGCAAAAAATACGACAAAACAAAGTCAACTCGCCGCTATCGCGCTACAACAAAGAAAATCACGGCGGCAGAACAAACTCGACAAATTCATTGGGAGCCGGTTTAACTATGTAAGTCATCTTAAAGTAGTTTTTGTGTACGAGTTGTGGCAGTTTTTGATTTGGGAAGAGGTGCTCGGTATCTAATATTCTTCCAGTGTAGTTTCGAACCTTCTGCTTTCGTTGCATGATTAACTATTCTGTTTTATGGCGCACGTTGCCAAATACCTTAGAGGATTTTGTGTAGAGAAGTGAATGAATTTCCTTCTTTTCTGGGTAAGCAAATGTGCCGTAGAAAAAGTCTGAACTCGCTCAGCAAAGCACTGGTAACTCGCAGCAAAACCGGAGTTAATATTCGTTTACGAACGCAAGAAAATTCGACCTCAGCTAGTGTATACATTTACGTTTGTTACCTCATATTTGGAGAAGGCTTGTTAATTCTGCAGGGAAAAGCTTTCAAACCAGCCCAATAATATCGGAGACGAAGACGGCAGTTTCAATGATAAGCTTACTCCAACTTAACACCACCGACAAATGCATTATAAACCCATTGTATGAATCAGCATAGATGAATTTCTTCCTTCCTTTCGGTGTTGCTTCCAATAGTCTTTTATCCATCACTTCAGTGAACTTGACCGGCTCTGAACTCACTTTTATCTCAGCTCAATTAACTTTCCAGCCCTGCTGGTCAGCCGCAAGAGCCGTAGACAGTGCTTCAACTCTCGCTGCTTTCGACTTGTAGTCCTATATATCATGTTCACGTCGGTAATTAATATGTCACGTGTGCCGTACGGGCGTGCGGCACACGTGACATCCAAATTGTTCCGGCTTGATGGGTTTATAAGCTGTGGGTGCTCCGCTCGCGCGTGGCGCCTTATAAATAAATGTAAATAAATGTAAAATTAATGTTGTTTAAAGTGGTCATGCACTTAGCTTCGAGATAGCTAGTTTAGGCATGCCACTGAAACATAGGAAACAAATAACTTTAAATGAACATAACATGGTTAAAAATCCCAACTGGCTGGAGGCAGATCAGTTGGCTATATACAAAGCGTGACCGAGGATTTGAACTCGGGACGACCGTGAAACAAATCCAGCTAGTGGCAGGGTGGAGGGCTTGAACCCAGGACCTCCGGATTACAAGACCAGCGCCCTAAACCACTCGGCCACGCTGCCTCCTCCGCCTTCGGCGCGCGTGTGAGCTCCGCTATAATTTCAAAGGTGAATATAAGAATCGGACATTCTGATTGGTCAAGAAGCTCGGCTTATGACACTATATCCACCCGTGAGAGGGGAATATAGTATTTCAAGGCAAAGTTTCTAAGCTACGCCACCTTTGTCACCCAGGCAAATAAACATTGCGCTCAATTGCGGAATGAAATTTCCGTTCATTCGAAAGAAATCACTCCAAGTCCTGATATCCAAAATGCTGGTAATTCTGGAACATCATAACCAAGGCCTTTAGACCAAAAATATCTTCAAAACATGGTGTTAAAGCCATTGCAAAGCCATGATAAACTGTGCCATGATAAAGCCATGATAAACTGTGACAAATCGAGTGACCGACATTTAATTCTCTCTAAACCAGAGCACATAAGTACCCATAAGTCACCAACGGTCAAACAAAGGTACCAGGTGGTTGTATTTTCGCGGTGCTACTTTGGTTCCGTTTTTTTCTGTCAAAATGTGTGAAAATTGATTCGCAATCGATGTATTAAACTGGTTTACATATATGCAAGCCAAAAATTGCAATTTCCATGTTTACTTCCGTTGATTTGCCCGCAGTTCTCGATATAGTTACTTCTGAAAATTAAACTAAAACATTTATCCGCCTCAGGCTCAGTAAATCTCAGCGAATATTCCCATCGGCTTCGTCTCGGGGAATATTCGCCGAGATTCACTTCGCGTTTGGTAAATAACTGTTAAATATTTAATATTCATATCAGTCAATTTTCAACCCTAGGTGGCTGGACTGCCATTCAGATGATCTCATTCACAAAGTCGAATCTCCGTTTGGAAGATACATGGTACGACTTCAAGAGTCTTTCCAACTACAGTGATCACCAGCAATATATAACAGACACGGCTTTGCAGCAGATACGAAATGAAATGGGCTTCAAACAACTACGATTTTATTGTTACAAAAAGAATGTTGGGACTGTAGTTCATTTCATGACCAATTTGAACTCCCTGGGGGAGGCAGTAGTGAAGTTCTTCACCGGAGAAAGCCTTTCATCAACTCGGCCCGAGGCATGCAACTCGTATACAGTTCTCCCTGATGACAACTCAACATTATCTGAGGATTGTAATAACGTTGGTTGGACAAGTGCAGATGGAAAATGGGCAACTAGATTTAATACTGGGAAGAATCGTATCATGAATGCCATACTTAGACGTGGAGCATATCAACGTTTTAAGTCTCAACCCAAAAAACGTGACTGTAATGATATGAATGCAGGAGAAGGTTCTCTTTCTCCCAGAGATACGTGGGGAATTTTCGTCCGCTGAGATCGTAACTAACTAGATTTATCACTGTAGAATTTAATAAGGTTTTTATTTGTTCAATTACACCCGCTCAGTAAAAAAGCGTACCAGCCATAATCAATAATATATAGTTCTAGCCAAGCCTGAAAGCTGAGCTCTACATTGAAGTTGAGCCTTATTTTAACACGATGACACATTGAGGAGAATTCGAACTGAAAAAGTTTCCTGAACACACGCGAAAAGGAATGTCAGACTAACACCAACGATAATGGATTTATTTCTTCCGTAAAAAATACATTAGGCAACTATATCCGCAGCAAAATGACAAAGATAATAACGCAAAAGAAACGACAAAGAACTCGAAAGGAAATACAACAAACCAGAAAGCAACAGTTTAAAAACCTTTTATATACCAAAATGGTGCATGAATGGTTAAATTAAATAGTATAAGTAGTAATCTACTGGTAGTCCATAACGATATTCAAATCTGATTGGCAACACTATTGGGTTTTTTGTGAGAGAAGAATGGCAGCTTCTTTTAATTTAGCTACTGAAACAGTTTTAATTTCATTTATGCGCATTTTTCTATGTATCAGTTTGACGTAGGTTAGCATGTTTTTAAAGATAACTGTCCTATTTTAAGAAGGATCGCAGCGGTTTCCAGCACTTTCCAGTTTCCAGTTTTCACTTTGATGCAACAATAACAGCATCAAATGAATCCCCTGGTCAATTATTGGCTAATTATTGGTATCTTAATGAGCCCAGAGTTTTGATAGTTTGTGCTTATCTCTTGTGACCGTCAGGGATGGTTATTTGTTTTAAAACTATTTTTTGTGATAGAAAGTAACGTTTAATTGCTCTCCCGGTCAAAACTGTGACATTTTCTACGCGATTTTCGTTAAAATTACACTTTAATTTATGTATGTCTGTTTCATAAGCCCTTCCTTTATAAATATATGCGTATTTGTTTTGTTATCTTCAATGGGACGCCTTTTTAATTTGAAATAATTTTCTTCGATCCTAAATATCGCATGAATTCCCCAGCCTTCAAATTATCTCTACCCCTAAGACTTTCACCAACAACCCCTTCCTTTCACTCCTCTCATTTCCAATTTCGCAATTAAAAAAAAAACATATTACAGCCTTGTCGTCAAATGAGCTGACAGATACGTAACAGAGTGAGAGACACTGCAATATCTCGTGTGCAACCATGACTACGTTATGCCACACTCGGTAAGACGACAATCAGCACGAACTGCACTTACTTTAGTTCACCGTTTAAAACGAGGCTAGTCCAAGAGATGTTATTGCCTGACGAGTTTGTATTTTTTGGATTAAATTATTCATATTGGAGAAAAATAATGCTAAGTAGCCGGGGTTAACATTAAAGGGGCACTGTCACGAGTATAACTTCAAAAATTCAACAGCTCAAAAACATGTTTACACCATTGGAAACCTATTAACAGAGGTCAAGTTTTCTTAAAATTATTGTACCAGTGTACTGAAGCTATATATAGAATGTTATCACTGTGATACCATCGGGAACTTTTGATCTCAACTTGAAAAAGTCAGCCAGACTTTTTCAAGTTCTGTCCTTGTGGCTTGGAAAAATTGATGAAAAATTTTTACGGTCACCCTCTTCTTTAAACAATTTGCTAGATATCCTTCCCTTTACGTTCTAGGAGTACTTCCGACATGGTTGAAAGTACTCAGTCAGTACTCAGTACTCAGTACCGTTTTACTAAAAAAGCCAAAAAATGTCTGTGACAGTGCCCCTTTAAGGTGTTTCCTCAGTATTGCATTGCGCATCCCTTACTGAGCAAAATTTTGCACGTAATTACCGCGTGCACATAAACAAATTTGCGGCCCTTCCCAGAGCTCATGCTTTGGGCCGAAAAAATATTTTTGAACTCTTTTGATGTGTCAGAACAAATATTGGTACAAACAATAACTTTAAACAAGATGAGGATTCTTATGGAGCAAAAAAAAAAACAAAAAAAACGTCAAATACCTCCAAGCGTTGGAATAGTATTTAGGTGTCCTTTCATAGCCGGAAGTTTAAAAAAATTATCTTTTGTAAGTTAAGTATTTTAAAAGATGCCAGCGATTTTCGTGCACTCAGAAATGTATGTTTCAAAATATTCACAATAGCAAAGTTAATTAATTATTTACAAACTCGCTGTGTTTTGTCAATTTAAAGTTCTGAGTAAACGAATATCGCCCGAAAAATCGCATGTCTCTTCCAAAATATGTTTAACTACTCATATATTTTTTAACCCTCCCGCTATGGAACTATTAGTATCAATTTTAGATGAAGTTCTCATCTCTGATACTCAACGTGTGCATCGGCGTAGGATTATATTGTGGTAAAATGTAACGACAGGATAGAATGTTTCTTCATCATAATTTATATAGAGAATGCTAAGTTATGTATTATGTCTACACGACAGACGTTTGAGAGTGTATAGCGTAGTATCGCTGATTATTTTGGAGACCCTAATACCAATGTTACTCTGTCACTTTTCAACCCTAGGGGGCTGGACTGCTATTCAATTGATCTTGTTTACAGAATTAAACCTGCGTTTGGAATATACGTGGTACGACTTCAAGAGTCTTTCTAACTACCGTGATCACTTCCAAGAAGTAAAATCCACGGATTTGCTGCAGTTACGAAATGACATGGGCTTCAGTCAACTCAGATTTTACTGCCATAAAAAGAAAGTCGGAACCGTGTTTCACATTATGACCAATAACAATCCCCTGGGGGAGTCAGTGGTGGAGTACTTTATGGATGATAACCTAGCATCATCTCGTCCCCAGGCTTGTGGCTCGTACACGGTTCTCCCTGATGATAACTCTACACTTTCTGAAGACTGCAGCAAGTTAGGATGGAATGGCACTTATGCAGATGGGAAGTGGGCAGCTTCCTGGGCCACTGGTCAATATCGTATACAACAGGCGATAAATAGACCTTTGGATCATAAATTTTTTTCAGCTCCCAAGCAACGCCACTGTGATGATTGGAACAGCGGAGAAGAATCTCTTTCTCCCGGAGATACTTGGGCTGTGTTTGTGCGCTGATTCCATAATTAGCTGGAGTTTCTATTTGCCAGTACTAAGAGCTTGACCACGAAAGATCCAGGCACGGGGGGTGGGGGGGGGGGGGGGGGGGGGGGAGGAGGTCCGATATCGCAAAGACTTGGCACAAATGCTGGGTCGCTAAAAAGATAAGTTATGACAACACGTAAGGCTAAAATATTAATTGTATTGCATCCCAGTTATGGGATTCCTGGCTAAAAATAGCAATAAGTCTTGTAATCTATGTATGACTTTGATTGACCAGTTTCGCAAGAAAAACGAAAAAAAGCTCGCTAAAAAATTCACTTCACTACACTTGAACTTCGAGGTGTGTACAAAGCATTTAAGTTTTAGGTTAAAATTGTAAAATTAAAGGCAAATGTTCGAGTTTTAGCTTCTCGATAAATCACCTCGAATATAATAACCTCTACCAGACCACAGCGACAAACGGACGATTGGTGCAGGATCTCTTGTAGACCTGGATCAGTAATTTATCTAAAACTAAACGCAAGCGACCAAAAATAAAAAAGTGTGAAAAAATAATTCAAGTGATTCAATTAAAACGTTTCCTTTTACACGAAAAGGAAAACTTACCGTTAAAAATGAGGCTAGCCTAAGCGCCTCCACAGAATAGACATTTAGTTGTTGACAACTATTTGTTATCGACAACTAAATGTTATGGACAACTAATCCTGCCCGACGCAAGGATTCCACACATCAGTTGAAGAGTTAGTTGTCCCACCTTCCATGGAGGAGTGTGAATATTTCCTGGGAACAATATGCTGTGATTAGGATAATTATTAACTAGTAAATGCCATAAAGTAGATATTTATAGTCAGATTTTTGTAATTTTTTCCAAATTTACCACTCAATTTTATATGTTTATGTCACTGAGGACATCAAAAAGTTTAAGTAAACTAGCAAAAATTTATGAAAACTTAGTCAGACGCAGCGAGAGCTTGGGAACCAAAGTTCACTACGCATGCTCACTGACAACGCTGCTGCGATCGTTGTCGACAAAGTAAACCAATTATTCTCACACACTGGAAAACAGTCAAAACGTAGTTATTGACAACGATAAGTTTTCGACAACTAAAGCAGTTTCCCGTTTCGAAAAGGAAAACTGCCTAGTTGTCGACAACTAAAAACATAGCGTTTTCGTCTCACACACTACGTTTTTTAGTTGTCGATAACATTTAGTTATCCGGCCGATAACAAATAGTCGTCGACAACAAAATGTCTAGTCTGTGGAGGCGCTAAATTTTCCCCCAGAATGCTACTCTAATACATTCGTGTCAGCTGATTCACAAATAGCGGAACAGTGCAACCATACTATCGTTCATCTGAAAGGATAATGCTACCCAAAGGCCTATAAAAAGTATATATTTAGTAATCAGAAACCCGCAGTAAGCACAAACATCTCAACAAGAAGTACTGTTTTATGATGCATGCAAGGTGAAATTAAACATTTCATGTACTATTTCCAAAACGAGAGCGAGTGTTTTATCGGAATATCCAAACACCGAGAAACAAATGAAAGCACGAGGCTGTAGGCCGAGTGCTTTTATTGTTGCGAGGTGTTTGGAGACCCCGATGAAACACGAGCTCGAGTTTTGGAAATAACTTCTCAAATGCAACAATAGGAAATTATGCATTGACATGTTTTGTCAAGTGAAACAATAAGAAATTATGCAGCGTCAAATTTTTGCCCTTTTCTGCAAGAACGTGATTGCATGCATGATTCATTAGCTTCCCAGCCATGAGCGAGGAAGGAGCGGCGTGGTTTAGGAATCGAAAATGGTTTACGAGGAAGAGAATTAAGTCAAGAAAGCCGTATTCCCCGTCAACAAGGTATAAAAACAAATACGCGTTAACGTTTTTAAACAATGCGAAGAACTCGCGTGGAGAACAATTTCCATTCTTTCAGGAGGCCCGTTTAGAGATTACAATTTGCATTAGGTTTCGAAGTGTTCGACTCGCTGAATTGTTGGCAAAGCAAATTTGTCATTGAAGTAGAGCAAAAAGAACGAAGAGTTATATCCACCAAAACAATTTATGTAATAGTATTTAGTATCCGACGCTATCTGTAATTGTTGTTAGCACCATTTCGGAATTCATGAGTTGTATTGTTAAAAAAATTCAAGGATACTACGGACAAATAAATATTCATTGATTTTGTGCAAGTTGTCGATGTGCATAATTTAGTGGTATATACCACTCTCACTGGAGATTGGTATACTGTTTTTCATTGGGTATCCAAACGCATGCACGTGATGTGGTATGCATCTCGTGATTGGAAGTCAACTTAATGAATTATTAATGAGTTTGAGAAATTCATATCATCTATAAACAGAACATTGCATGGCGTCTGGGGATACCACGGGTAGCCCACGCTCGATATATGAGTAGCTCTCATGATGACCTTTGCATTGTTACGTAATTCGAGAGATTTGCATATTTATAAGGATTTGTGTGGGGAAAGAAATAAAGCCGAAAAGAACGGCACATTAACCGTTGAATTAGAATGAAAACTACTCACCGGAACTCTTACGTTACTTTCTTTGTGTGCTGCGTGGTTTTTTACCCGATTTGGTGCGATTTAGTGCGGTTTATATAGAGAGCAAACCGGTTCCACTTAAACTAATAGAATGGCCATAAATCGACCCGAGGACCACACAGGAGAGAGCAAAAACTCAACTAAAGTAAGGTAAGCCAATTTTTTATTTCAATCACTCAATTTTCACGGGTTAAAGAAACGATCGTTATTTTCTCCATACAAACCCCTACATTTCGAAGGTTACGCAACGGTGCCGACGCTCGCATTTCGAGCTTGGGCTACCTGTGGGGATACGAATTTTATCTGCTCGTCGTAGAATCTCACATCGTTCGCTGCGCGCTTACTCGTGGGAGATACTGTTCTATACAGCACTCGAAGATAAAATTCGTATCCCCGCGCGGCCGTGTAATAACCTTTATATAATCAACACCTTTTATAACGTTGAACATTACACTTATTATTCAAATCGGTGTAGGTTGATAGCAGTCAGCTCAGCCAAGCTGAGCCAGCTGCAATGCCGCGGTTTGAAACGTTTGTTCAGAAAATTAAGCCAATGATACACAGTTCAACACTTGTTGAGCAACAAATGTTGTAGCCGCTGTTAAACAAATGTGATGATGTTGAACGATGAACGTGATGATGTTGAATGTTGAAATCTGCCATTCAACATGTTGAAAGTTGTTGAACGTTGTTGAACGAAAATAGAACTTGGCTCTATTCCGTTCAACAAGTTGCCGGTTGTTGAACGGCTTAAACCAATCGTTTTTCGAGTTTGTTGTCACGTGGTTTCGTGGCAATATCAACATGGCGGCCTAAGAGTTGGAATCAGCTGAGTTCGAATGGAGTTTTGATAACACCAGTCAACTGATCAATCTGTAAGAGACTTTTCCGTGCCTGTACGATATAAGATCGAAGGATCACAAAAACCGTGACATCAGAAAGAAAGCAGTGGCAGAGATTGCAGCAAAACTTGGAACAACGAGTGAGTAAATCCTTGCTAGTTCAGGTGATAGTTTTTCATGCTGTCTGCTGGCTCCCTGATTTCTCTTCTTCATTGATTGCGAGTTTCCCTGTCACTTTAAAGAAGAAGGTTTGTGTTTGAAATTTGAGTTGAACGAGTGTTCAACAAGTTGCAACAACGTTTCAACAAGTCGCAACAATGTTCAAAATTAGTTGATCAACAAAAGTTGAACGATGTTGAACCGTGTATCATTGGCTTTAGTAAGCAGAGCGTTACAGTACGGATACAAAGACCAATTGCCCCGCGCCCTTACCGCGCCTTTTCAGTACTTCACGCTAAGTAATCATCTCTCTAACGAGTATGTCACTGTGCCCTTGACGAGAATGGCAGACTTTTCTGTGCATACAGATTATCATTTTCCTGTCAATCTACTCCGATTCAAGAAAACTTATTAGTAAGCTGACTGGATTTCTTACTTTAAATTTCAAAGATAATTTTATACCTGGACGATAAAATATCGTAAGGACAACAGTTTACTACTAAGTAAACCACCATCTGATAGTCAGTCATTTGTGTAGATGACTTTTCTGTGTTTTCGGCTTTCTTGTTTGTCCAGTTTGTTCGCTCAGGCTTTAAGGTGCTTATTCATCTGTCCGGCTGTACATTCTTCTGTTCATTTAATTTGCCGATTGGTGCAGATTGCGTTCGTTATTTACGCAGACATAATAATAAGGACTTCATTTTACTACTCAATTTAACCCTCTAGTCAGAAGATAAACCTCTTACAATGACATAAAAATTGAATTCATTAGAAAGAAATCCCAATAAATTGATTCAAATTGTTTTATTATTATTATCTTCAGGTTGAAACTGAAAAAGGATTTGACCTTCAACATATACACCTGGTTTACAGCTGAATTAAAATTTTCAAGTGATTTGGTTAGGACCGGCTCAAAGTAAGGCATTGCGCATCCCTACTGCGCATAATTTCACGCGTGATTAGCCCGCGAACATTAAAAGCTGGCGTCTTTTTAGTTACGCCAGAGAGGTAAATCGTCATTTTCTCGAAAACGGTAAAGGTGACATATCGGTTTTTCGTGTTATTTTGAATTGAATAATAAATTTCTCTCTGTAAAATAAATGTGGACCAATTCACCTTGTAGAATAAGAAACAATCGTCGGAAACGTTAATTTAGCCAGCAATCCGAACTACAATCATGGTGATATTAGAACTATTTATTGGGTATAAGCAAGGTATTGTTGCTCCTAAATTGAGAACGGGGACCCCTAATTTTTATTTCAAAATTTAATTTCCTATAATATAAACAATCAAAAGGCAAAGTTTGACAGAAATCTCAGAGCAGGTTTTATTGCAGTGGAATGACCTTAAAACATCCAACTTCACAGAAGTCGGGCCAAATGCAAATGATCAAAAAATACAATGATATTGCTTTGGATTAATTACAGTATTTACTGTATTTAGGTCGGTTGTGTTCGACTTATGGGTAATTCGACGCTTGACCATGTCCACCACTAGGCGAAAGCTCAGTTGTTTCATTATAACTTGTAAAATGTAACCAATATATTTACAAAGACCGTATTTAGGCGTGCTTCAAAAAATGAATTAATTCCTTTAAAGCCGGTTTAGGACGCGAAGTTGTCGTAGTTGTAAATTATATAATCGACCCGTATTGATTTTTGAAAAGTGGACGTGTAACAAGATTTTAAAAAGAAGTACTGCCCACAAGGCACCAGTTAAAAGGACGGATTTTTGATTATAACAAAGAAGCACAATAGTACATACACGCGATGGTTTTAATTTGAATACATGCTTCTACGTTATTTGTAGTAGCCTGGAAACAGCGTTTCTCACAGTGTTAAAGTGGAATAATTTGGCGCACTAATTGCCAACGCTAGCTTACAGTACTGTGGCCCTTGCGAGCTTTTTCTCCACAAAAACTGGTAAGTGGAATCATTTCTTTGTTTCGGGAAAAAATTCGACTTCGATGAGGCGAATAAGCTTTTAGATGAGGGTTTGTGTACAAAATTACCGTCATAGGATCGAGGAAATGACTAATTTCACAAGATTTGTTCCGTATTTCTGAGTAGGCTGTATCGTGCTTAAAATAATTTTAAATTACGCTAAAGATTGTTTAGAAAATAGCACCGCATAGAATCGACCATCGTGTAACAATGTTTTGCATCGGACTCCCACACAGCAAATATGTGAACCAGTTTGTAGAGAAATAATACGTATTTTCTATACAATACTGATATTTTCAACCGTGTTTATAAATAAAGTATTCACAAAGTTTTCTTTTATATTCATAAGCGTTAAAAGCCAATTTGACGGTAAAACACGTTTTCTTGGTTTCTGGTTAGTTTATCCGTGTGTGAGTTTCGCTTGCTTCTGTGTACATGTTTAAATTCAGACCGCAATAAGTTAAAAAAAAAAATCCGTTCGGGCTTAATTCATTGAATCTTTGTTGGGTGTTCTTTCATAGTAACCTTTCCTTTCTGGGTGAATATTATTTTGCGAATATTACTCAGTAATGTTTTGTTTCTCGCTTGGTTACATCATCACTATCCAGCACTCTAAGATAAAATTCGTATTCTCTATATAATCAGCACCTTTTATAACATTGAACATTATACTTTTGTCCAACTATAAATAGTCTAAAACGCTTAATCAGGTAAAAGTCGATAGCAGTAGGGCCAGCTTTTAGACCGCAGTTTGAAGCGTTTGTTTAGAGAAATCGATTTATCCTGATTTGGCTTTTAGTAAGCAGTGCGTTACAGTACGCGCGGATACAAAGGTTAATGTAACTTGTTATTCCACTATTGCGCCATTTTACCATAATAGGGCAAAAGAGCGCGCAAAATATATATATGTTATTTGCCGGCTGGGAGGTCCGTATCGTGAAAAACTGTGACCGAGGTCTTGAAAATGCTGCCCGAGGCCGAAGGCCGAGGGCAGCATTTTCAAGACCGAGGTCACAGTTTTTCACGATACGGACCGACCCAAAGCCGGTAAATAACCTATTTTTTTTTTTTTCTTACTTGGTTAAAAAAATCTTAAAAGATTGTCTTGCTAAATGTAATTGTATTATACGCGCGCATCCAATGTACACGTTGAATCGATCGCTAAAAGCTGCGGCTAAAGTGAAGAATGATTTGTTTTCCGCCAAATAAAATAAATTCGCTAAACTGAACAGTACTCACGGAAAAGGTCATCAGAAAAAAAGAGAAAAGTAACTTTAATAATAAAAAAGAAGCACAATGTAGCAGCAAAAGTGGAGCAAAAAAAAAATCTCGAGTCACGAAAGTGAAATTGAATGAAGTTTGTTTGTGTAGTTTGGTCGTCTGCACACGGCACAATTTTGCGAGAATTAATTTAACTGTTTTTAATCAAAACATCTCATTTTCTTGACTGGTGATAGGCAGTATTCGGTTTTGGGGAAAAGTAGCAGAAAGGCAAAGCATTTAAAAGGATAATCGAGTCTGAAAACCAGCGACTTGCAGTAAACCGCATTACGGCGTGAAAATCAGTGCGAATGCATAAACAACGATCGACAAACTATAACTTGATTTTGTCAATAAATACAAAAAATACCCGCCTATTGGAGAACTTCAAGGCCTTTAATTCCGTTACTAAGTTAGCTTTTGAAAGAATCAATCGGGTATGTAACTAAGCCGGCGACTTGCAGGTAAGCGCAATGGCGTGAAAATCAGTGTAAATAATGCACAAACAACGATCGACAAACTACGGCCATAAAACTTGTACAACTTGATTTTGTCAATAAAGAGAATCAATACTCGCCTTTTGGAGAACTTCAAGGCCTTTAATTCCACTGCTTACTTTTCCTTTCACATTTACAACGGTTGGTGAGCAATAACATTGATTTTGGAGAGCAAAACTTTCGAGGGCTCGTTCGCCTCGCCGCCAAATCAAACTGACGAAAGCGTTACCGTTGCCCGTGGGCAGATATAGGAGAATCTTGCCCGCGCTAAGAACCAATCAGATTGCAGGATTCGTTACCGTGCCCTCTTGGAAAAAAATAAACCACGTTATTACATTGTAGAACAGGGCAAAAATACGGACTGAAAGCGGATCGACAAAATGGCCGAACCAAACTTATTTTATTAGTGGAATAATAATTCCCTTATTCGATGGTTTAAAATATAATGCGAGCGGAGATTTTGCTCATTGCTCGTATTAGGCAACTAAGGTGTATGTATTCCCGCGCGGTTATACCCTACCTTCCCGAGTGCTTCTCGCTGAATAATCATCCCTCTAACGGGTCTGTACCCCTAACGAGAATGGCAGACTTAAGCAAATTCATGAAATCCAAGTTTTGATTTCTTAATTGAAATCCACCTCGGAGAAGGATATCGGTGTGTCAAAATCTGTTTTTGGATTTCGTATGTTATTGGGAAATCAAAATCCCAATCGAATGCACCCTTAGTATCTTGTTTACGTCTAGTGAATGCTGTGCACCTGTTAGTAAAAACAAAGAACTGTAACATGCATGAAAATATCCTCAGCTAGAAACCTTGTCGGAACCAGACGTCAATTGAGGAATTGTACATCGTCTTGGAATGAATATCTTCGATCCAACACAGTTTGTCGTGGCTGAAACTATTATTTGGGATTTTTTAGAAGTGCCTTTACAACCATTTCTTTGAAATCCTTTTGATCAAAAGCTTTTGGTAATAATTTTATTAATTTATAATGCGTTAAATGTCTCGGAGTTGGAAAGAACACAAATTTTATAAACAAACTAGCCACCTTGTTTACTTTCTGGCATAGCACGTATGACGACGACTTAAAAAAATCTCAAAGGTGAATGTTGCACTCAAGCTGAGTCTCTAAACCAATGATAATCTGTTTTTTTAATCTCTCTTTCATCTTTTAAATTCCACTGGGAATTATACCAAACGTTTATCACATCACAACATAGAGTGATTTTACTTAACCTGTGAAATAGTCAAACCTGTCAAACATCTTCAAAATTCGGAACGTTGTCGCGCCTTATGTACAATAGATTGTTTTCATATTTTAGATCACGCCACTACCAGCTTTCAACTCAAGATAAAGGAGGCTATCCATATTCAAAAGGAACAACCTTGCCTCAATCAACAATTACACCATGTTAATCTAAAATTATCCTTTTAATTCACGCATTTTCACGTTCTGTTGTTACTATTTGTCTTAATTAGCATTTTCGTCTACTTATTATTCAACTTTGCATGCTTTGTAAACCATTCAACTGAAGATGACAGAAGCTCTGTCGAAACATGTCTTGTAAATTTAAAAAATTAGTCGTTTTTCTTGAAATAGTAACTAAATTTTTAGATAGTATTACACACCGATCCCATTGTTTTCTTTTGTTTAGTTTTGACTATTACGCACTAATTGTTACATGTTGTTTCACAGCTTAAGTAAAACCACTCTAACGTAATTTGGTTATATCTAAATTATACCATGTTTGACGAAAATCCACAATACCGTATTTTCTCGATTAGACGCCCCTGGGGTTTATTTCAAATTTGGCCTGGTAGACCCTGCAGTTTATTCGAGCCTGTTTTTCATAAAGCAACGGTTTTTATTCATTATTTTTGACAAAAATGTATTTTCCTAATATATCTGTGGCATATTCGTATACCTTAAATAAATATCGGAGGGGCCTATTTCAACTCCATCTTGGAGACCCGGCGTTCGGTACCCGGCGTTTAATCGAGAAAATAGGGTATACAGCCATTTCAATTTACCGTTGTCGGATCCAGGCTTCAGGCTTTCTCCACCAAAGCGAAAGGTAGCATGGTTTTAGATATAAGGAGCAATATGACAAAACGTAACGTGATTTTTTACGTTTTCTCTTCTTTAGAAATGTGAAACGAGCTACTTTTAGCTATACTGAATTTTAGAAAAAAAATTATACATGTAACAGTGAAACTAAGGCATAAGGTCTAATTAGGGCAAAACAAATATTTTATATTTGCAAAGGTAAAAAAGACATTTCCACTACCAATGTGCAAAACTTCTGTGAATACTAAGACCTCCATTCGGTCTTGTCGCCTAAGCTTGTAACGCTTTCGTCTGACATCGTTACTTCAAAAGGCTCTTTATTCAGGCGCTTAGATATTTTTGTTCTCGAGTTGTTCATGTTTAATTGACACAAGATAAAATGGTTTTACTTAACCCGTGAGAGACTAAACGTTCAGATACTATTAGACACTAATTGCATTATTGTCTTTTGATTAGGTTTCACCATTACGCATTAGTTGTAAATGTTGTTTCACAGCTTAAAGAAAATCACTCTATTACTTATTGTCTTGTATCGGCTTTTGTCAATTTTAAGTTTGAATTAACATTTTTTCCGTTTCTCTTTTTCTTTGCTTGATTAAATTTCACAGTTTACTCTTATTACGACAATACGATGACAATTCGCTTGAGTTCTTTCAAATGCCTCGCTGTCTGCGTTGGAATTGCCGGCTTGGTACTAATAGCAAGAAGAAATTTACTTTGGAAGAAGCCATTTTCAACGAAAGATTGGAGCACATTCTACCAGCAGCATGTTTCACTACAATCATCTGATTCTCAAAGTAAGTTTATGTTTTATTAAAAGTTGAACTTTTTTTCTTAGAACTGCAAGCAAAGAGCTGAGGGTTTACAATACGCAGAGAAAGCAGTTATGTGGGTTCAACTGCTAGTCCAGATACCCTGCTATTAATTTATAATTCAGAATTAGAAACTGTTCAGTGAATCCCTGAGCAATATTGTAATCCGGACGTCCCGCGTTCAAATTCCTCTCCCTGCCATTGGGTGGACTTGTGTTTGGTGGCCAGGAATTCAGCTTCTCCACGCTTTGGTCAGCCTTCTAACAGTTGGGCTTTTTAACAAGTTTCTGTCCTATTTGCAATATTTGTTTGTTTATTTACAGTGTCCCTAATCAACACAGCAGTGCTATTACTTGGACGATATTAACTGCATAAAACAATGAAACTTGAGAGAACTTGTGCAAGTTGATTTAACTTGAAATATCGATTTATAATTCCTTTTTATACAGACCACGCAAGGCCTTGTCATTCCGAACGCGTACCAGAAAGCGTTACAAGACTTAACAAAATGTACGATGACGTCAAAACCTTCGTTATGTTCATTGGATACTCGCAGAGTGTGGAAAGCCTTACAGGAGCCATATTAGATGCACATCCCGAAATTCTCATTCCTCAAGAATACGATGTTATCGGAAACTGGAGAATGTACCAGGACAAAAAGCTTCAAGATTTTGGTCAACAAAAGTATATGCTCTTTTTCAACATGCATTATCTTTCCACTTTTCAAGCAGTCTTCCGAAACAAAGCCAATAAACCAAGTCAGTTCTGGTTATGGACTTCTAAAGGCGATGGTATACACTACAACTACATTCCTGATGCTTGGCAGGGAACAATCAATGGTAAAGTTAAGGTGAACTTGAAATAGAAAAAGAGTCATTTAATTTATCTTAAGATAAGGTAAACGTTTTTGACACATTTGTTCATAGCGAAAACGTTTTCCAGACAAGACATCGAGTGAAACACACCTCGAAGAAAAATCTTTGAGAAAACTATAAGACGGTTCCCCACTTTCACTGCTAAAGTTAGTTTTAATAATAACGAGGACCCTAAGAGGACAAAAACAAAAACGAAAGCATCATCAACAGCAAATGGGCTTGTGACATGCTTACTAACACGATCAAGTCACAAGTTGTGTTTTTTCTTAATGAACGTCTCATTAAATTCCCGTTGTTAGCTTACCTTAAAAGTCAGATTAGCACTAGCCACGACAATCGTAAAGTCATAAACATCCCAGCTTCATCTTGGGTTTTCAAATTACGATTATGTAATTTGCAACTTCGAAGAATGACCTGGCTTGGATATCTTTTGCAGTGTGATATAGTTCACTGTGACCCGATTAATAAATAGAGGATAATACATGGTTGCGCGGAGATATGAAATTTATCTTCGAGTGTTCAACTCGATATCTCACGAGTGAGCGCAGCGAACGAGTGAGATATCGATTTGAAAACGAGAAGATAAATTTCATATCTCCAAGCAACCATGTATTGTTCTGTTTATTTTATAAACCTACTAATAACGAGGTTTTTGACGATTTTCCGAAGATTTCCGACCATTTTCCGAAGATTTCCGAAGATTTTGAAAATGATGTCCGGTAGTCATATCAATGTTTCCGAACATTTTCCGAAGTTTTCCGAAAATTTCCGAAGATTCCCGAAGATTGCCGAGGAAGATCCGAAGATGTTTCGACTTAATATCGATAAACCTTGGCCCATTGAGCATTGTAACATGGCAAACTGTGAGCTGATTGGTAAAAAATGATATCACACATGTGTGGATACCATTTTTATCCACACATGTGTGATACCATTTTTCTCGATTTGCTACCACTCGCTATACCACTGCAGTTTATATAATAAATATATTTACAGGTTATTGGAGATACTAGTGGAGGCGTAACATCTAAGAAACTAACAGAGAATCAAGGCAACTTTGAAGTACTCAAAGGTATACAGAATGTCGTTGGAATTCCCGTCAAGTTTATTCACATTATTACGAATCCATTTGATGTCATTGCTTCTATTGCATTAAGGCGGTCTGACCTCCACAAAAAGGTAAGACAAACGGTGCCACGATCCGTCAAAACTAGTTTTGAGTTTGCCCCTTACGAACCTGGAAAAAGAACAGATTGCCTAGGTCGCTACCAGTCTCCTAGTTGGTAGAGCAATCAACTGGTGTGCGAAAGGTATGGGTTCGACTCCCATCGGATCATTAGATGTAATATTTAGTATGTGACCATGAGGTTGGTTTCTCCAGTGGCAAACAAGCCTGGTGACACTATAAATGTCCATTTAGTATGTTGTACATTGTACATTTTGTAAATTGCAATGATTAGTGTGTGATCGTGAAGTGGGTATCTCCAGTAGCAAACAAGTTTGTTAGCAGTAGAATTGTACAAGAAGAAAAGAGTGTAAAATAAATACCATTGGTTCTCCCTTCACCGGTTATGGGTAAATTTAGTATTTCCAGCTCTGGATTTGATATCTGATTGTCTTTGCATATCTTAATTTCATGATATGTTGTTCAACTATTTTTAACTAAAGAAGATTCATTGTTTTTCCATTTTCAGATTAACAACACTAAAGCAGTTCACAATGCCATAGAAAACTTCTTTACCCTTGTTGAAACCAATGAACGGATAAGGAAGTTGTACGGTGATGCAGTATTGGACATTTCTAGCGATAAACTTATTTTTAACCCAAGGGAAACGTTAAAGAAGATCTGTACATTTCTACAAGTCAAGTGTTACGATAGTTACCTTAATAAAGTTGAAGGGCTACTTAAAAGTCATTCCACAAGACCTCGGGATCTTGTTGACTGGATGAAGGAAGAAAAAGATCTGGTTACCACCAAGATGGCAAAGTACTCTTTCCTTCAATCTTTTGCATTTGATTTCGTTGGATAAAACCTTAAAGACATAGGGAAATGTGGAAAAGCTGATCTATATATAAATATTTATTACTATTAATATGATGTTTTATAATATTGTCACTCGACCCTTACTGTATATAACTTCAAAATGTTGTTGTTAAATGCGCAAAGGAATTTTTGCTCCTACTAAAATGTCTTTCAGAGACTTTTCCTTCTGATAAGCGACAATTGGAGGGTTAGGAAATGTTTGAGCGAGTTTGTTGTTCTCAGTTATGAGATGCCAGTGTTTCATGAGAATCTTTTTAAGATTCGGAGTAGCCGGGTTGAAAGTAGTGACAAAAGGCAAAACACTGTTAGATGTTTGCAGTTTTGTTTTGTAAAGCCTTAGATCGTAATGAGAAGTGTACCTCGGCTAAGATTTTCTCTGCGAGTTCCTGAGGGTAACCTCGCTCGATTAATCGAGTCAGAAATTCAAGTTTTTGTAACTCGAAAATTTCTTTAACCGAGTTTGTTTTCAGAAAACGCAAAGCTTCTCCTTCGATAAAGCCCTTTTTAACGCTGAAAGGGTGGCATGAAGAGAAATGCGTATATTGGAAAGTTTCTGTAGGCTTAAAATGAGTTTGAACATCTAAAGTTTTGCTGTCAGTGAACCGTGGTCCTTTGAAAACTTCCGTGTCAAGGAAAACAATTTTTTCTGATGACATTTCATGCGTGAATTTGATAGTGGCGTGGAATAAATTAGCGAAATCGACAAAGTCGTTAATATCTCGCTCAGGTAGAGTCCACACTGAAAATATGTCATCGATAAATCTTTTCCAGAGAATAGGTTTGTGTGGGCTGGCAAGAAGTAGCTGTTTTTCGATGTGAGCCATGAAAATGACTGCGAAGGCTACGGCCATTTTGGTGCCCGTAGCGATTCCGTGCGTTTGTAAATAATGTTTGTCGTGGAATTTGAACGAGTTTTCTTTTAGGATCAGTCTCATGAGGTCTCCAAAGAATGATGTTAGGATAAGAGAATTTGACTGATAATGCTCTTCGTAGTATTTACAAACAACACTTATTCCTTCCTCCGGAAGTGGAGTGTTTTCAATGAAGTTTATAAAACGAGTGGTGTCTTTAATAAAAGACTCTTGTTTTTTGGCGATAGGTTGTAGAAGTACTATTTCCAAAACGAGAGCGAGTGTTTCATCGGGGTATCCAAACACCGAGAAACAAATGAAAGCACGAGGCTGTAGGCCGAGTGCTTTTATTGTTGCGAGGTGTTTGGAGACCCCGATGAAACACGAGCTCGAGTTTTGGAAATAACTTCTCAAATGCAACAATAGGAAATTATGCATTGACATGTTTTGTCAAGTGAAACAATAAGAAATTTTGCAGTGTCAAATTTTTGCCCTTTTCTGTAAGAACGTGATTGCATGCATGATTCATTAGCGTCCCAGCCATGAGCGAGGAAGGAGCGGCGTGGTTTAGGAACCGAAAATGGTTTACGAGGAAGAGAATTAAGTCCAGAAAGCCGTATTCCCCGTCAACAAGGTATAAAAACAAATACGCGTTAACGTTTTTAAACAATGCGAAGAACTCGCGTGGAGAACAATTTCCATTCTTTCAGGAGGCCCGTTTAGAGATTACAATTTGCATTAGGTTTTGAAGTGTTCGACTCGCTGAATTGTTGGCAAAGCAAATTTGTCATTGAAGTAGAGCAAAAAGAACGAAGAGTTATATCCACCAAAACAATTTATGTAATAGTATTTAGTATCCGACGCTATCTGTAATTAAGCAATTGTTGTTAGCACCATTTCGGAATTCATGAGTTGTATTGTTAAAAAAATTCAAGGTACTACGGACAAATAAATATTCATTGATTTTGTGCAAGTTGTCGATGTGCATACCTTTAGTGGTAAATACCACTCTCACTGGAGATTGGTATACTGTTTTTCATTGGGTATCCAAACGCATGCACGTGATGTGGTATGCATCTCGTGATTGGAAGTCAACTTAATGAATTATTAATGAGTTTGAGAAGGATTTTGGCCTGAGTTGAGCCATTTAATTTATAAGTCATTTTGTCAATGTGTCCGTTGGAGGACAGTGTATTGACTATTGTTTTGACTTTAACGGCTGTTTGGAATACTATAGGTTCTTTAACAGGTTTATAAAATTTCTCGTTAGAGACTTGTTCATAACCTTCCTGAATTTTGTTAGTGGTATCCATAACAACTGTAGCTGTCCCTTTGTCGGCTTTCTTAAGGTTTATGTCGCTGTTAGCGTTAAGAGCTTTGGGCGTTTGTCTTTGTTTCGCTGGAAGGTTGTCTTTTGTATCGGAAAAGACTGAACTGGCAATCTCTAGTTTAGTTCATGCAAGGTAATTTTCTAGCGCCACTGATTGTTGTGGTGGCGGTTGCCAGCTAGATTTAACATGGAACGGATGCGGATTGCTTTTTGATTTAGCGAACATGTATTTTAAACGCATTGAGCGAGTAAAAGTATTAAAGTCTGTTAAGAGGCTTTTATGTGAAGCCGGTGGAGGAATTGGGATAAATTTAAGGCCTTTTGCGAGCAAAGCTGTTTCTTGGTCAGTAAGGTCTTTGTTGGACATGTTCTTAATGAACTTTTCATCATGTGTCCTAAGTTTGTTTTTGTACTGATTTTTATTGGCTTTGCGTTTTCTGGATCGCTTTTGACTTATCGTCTGGGATCGCGCGGGTTTGGCGCGGGAAGAGTCAGTAAAACACACTGAATAAAATAACTATAAATAACTGTTTTATTTTGACGTTTGGAAAAAGCAAGTACAAAAATCGCCAAAAAGAGCGTGTTAATACAAACTGTAGAAGGACGTTTTGATAAAGTCTTCTGAACCTCATCAGTTAAAGTAATAAAAGTGCAATTATATATGTGGTCCTATTGTAACACGTTTTTTCTATTTTACAAAAGACCCTGCAAAAGCACATGAAATGTGACCTTTCTTGGTTAAAAGTAGAATTCATGATTGACATGATTGCTAGTGCTGAAGTGTATTTTGAACAAAATGTATTGATTACAAAAGCAGCTAAATTCCGAATCACTTAAGTGATTCGTACGGAGAGATAATAAACCGTTTCACCTCCGGTCATGGGCCACGTCCCAGCATGCACTTACAATTAATCCTTTCATGTTGAATGATTTCGCTCTGCCAATCAGGTGGACGTTTTCACGTCCCAAGTGGGTACCTATCGACCCACACAATCAGCCTGGCAGAACTGAACATAGATTTTCAACCAAACTTTGCCTACGTGTTGGTTACCTTAAGGGAACTTAAATTTTGAATTAAAAAGTGGGGTCACCACATTCGTTTAGGGCAATTATACCACATAATTTCTTAATAATTCCTTTGCAAGTACACGTTTCTGGTGATAACCTTTTTTCCAAACATAGAAATTGATCTGTATTCATTTTATGGAAAGAATTTATTTGATCGTTGCGCCCAAAATACGTGAAAAAAATTGATATGTCACCATACTCGTTTACGAGAAAGCGACGATTTATTTCTCTCGCGGTCTAAGTTGCATAGAAAAAAGCCGCCATTTTGTTTATTTGCGCTCGCGCGCGCGTGCTAATTAAGCGTAAAATTCTGCGGAGTAAGGATGCGCAATGCAATACAGGGCAATGACCTTAATTGTTGAACTTACTTTTTCCTCCTTCTTTAGCTGTTTTTGTTATTCATGCGGAGCAGGGATGGCGTAGTGGTGAGAGAGCTTGCCTCCCACCGATGTGGCGCGGGTTCGATCGAAATCGCCGGGCTCGGCGTCATAAGTGGATTGAGTTTGTTTTTGGTTCTTGTCCTTGCTCCGAGGATTTTTTCCGGGTTCTCCGGTTTTCCTTCCTCCACAAAAGGCCAACAATTCTAAATTCCAGTTCGATCGGTAACACTGGATGAAGAGAAACTCAAAACTGCAATTTCAAATCCTTATTTATTACTTATTTATTATTTTTAAACATTTCATTATTCCGGCTCTGCTAGTTTGTTGTCATCATAATCATATTGTTGTCAATGTTAAATTAGGTGAACACTGTTGAAATTAATACTGAGGATAACATTTTTATCATCACAATGTCTTCGTATATTCCACCAGTACATATTTACGCAAATGACCATTCATTTTTACCAGTCTACTGTAATTACATGCAATCATTGCCGATACGACTCGTGACACCAAGTTGTTAGCGTTTGGAATGAATTCCTTCCATACAGGCCGCCCTGTACCTCATCTGCGCTAGAGATGTAACGCACAGAGAGGATTATTGTCTCTCATTCGCTACCTTAGGGGACTGTTGCATCCCTAGAGAAAAGTGACCTAGTTTTCTTTGATGGAGTACTTCATATTGTAACCGTCAACCCTAGTTGATCCTTTTCCTTCTGTAAAAGGTTATTAATTAGGAAGATTAAGACATCTCGCACTTCACTAAATTCTCACAGTTTAATTCCGATTTCCCTCGATAACTCAAACCATTAGTCATTCCCGTTGGAATTGCTTCACTCAGTCAAACACTAGATTTTTGCTCCCGATTTCTCAAACCCTTTGATTGTTGTTGTTGTTTTTTTTGCTTTTACACGATGTTGCAAACTGAATTGTGTTTTTAATCCACGGTTTTCTGGCTTAATTTTACAAACGTTCTGCTGAAATAAATGGCATTAAAATTAACATGTATGGAAAAGTCACTGGTGTATGTCCCGGGACATCTAATCAGTACGCTTCATCAAATCTAAACGACTGCAAAAAGGAATACTTCTTCATTTCGTTATAAACTCTTTGCTTCTGTTCATCCTTCCACATCACTGTTCTTCTTGTTTCTGATGGTTTCCCAAAAAGGATGTTTTCCGCTTGATGAAGATAATCCTTGTTACATGTGACACCAAGAAATGAACATATTGTCTTCATTGTTTCCCTGGGCTTCAATATCAGTTCATGGCTTAAAACGTCTAACACTGCATCACCATAAAGCCGTCTTATTCTCTCATTTGTCTCGACAAGTTCAAAGAAAGCCTTTATGGCATTGTTTAATTCCGCGGGTTTGTTTATCTGGAAACAGATAAAAAATACAGAGATCCCTATCATCCACGAGTCAATGAAACAAATGAAACAGTTGACCAGTTATAATAAGAATACTATTAAGTTACACCACGTGAATGCATGACCGTTGGGATACCCAGCAAAACTAAAGAAATATTTGTTAGTTTTACTAAACAGGCTTCCATTTCCTAAAGAGTTTGGTTGAAATTAGAGTCGCTGTTAGACCTTCGCTGACACTGAATTGTGAGTGGTAATTATAATAAGCTCTGTGCGGCAAAAGCTCACTTAAAAAAAAAAAACAAAACGGTGGACTAAGTCGAGAGCATCCGCGCGGGCAAATACGTGTGCTTTTGGGAAGAAATTCAACATCGTGGACAAAACTCTGAGAGGAACGCTGTCGGAATGAGATGGTGGTTTTTGGCCGAGTTAATCACATTTCGAGAGAACACAACGAATGATCCTCGAGTTAAAGAACTTTACAAAGGCAACAACGACAACAACAACAATGAACACGTGAAGCCAAAGGAGGAGATCTTCCTTTAAGACAGCTGGAGAGATTGCCTTCTAATCTGTTAACTTCTCGACTTTTCCACCTACCTCTGTAGTATCTGGACGCAGTGTACAAATATTGATTGGAAGTTTACTTAGGCAACTTACAAATTAATTTCAATTTTGCTCGAGCAAAATGTCAAGTTTCGTTTAAGAATTGATTCCGGTCTGCTCTCCCAATAATATGTTTCGTTTCTTATCGCCCCCTATCTCACGAAAGTGAGTAGATTGCTCGACAAAAAAAAAAAAAAAACCAAGCAACACAACACAATGTAACTTGCGGAAGTCTGGAATGTAAGTCAAGAGAGCCGAGCCGAGAGTATTTTTCCACTTCGGTAACATTAACCATATATTTCGTACTTTGACTTTGGAACTTGAAAGATTGCATCTCTCTTCTCTGGTTATGATTGAATGTCGCTAAACTGACATTAAAGCCCGTCTAGTTAATTTCGCTTAAATTACACATTGTCCTTACAAAATGAAACACAATCCTTGATGAATTAAAAAAAAAAAGTTTTTTAGTACCTTGGTTGTGCCGTCGTTTACTTGGAGTCTTACATCAAAGAGCCTTAGCACCCAAGTAGAGATGATGTCAAAAGGATTTCTGATGACATGTAGAAACTTAAGTGGGATGCCAAGAGTTTCGTTGAGTTCTTCTAAAATATCGAACTGTTCAGGTTTTTCTGTAAGCTGCATGGTTGTACCTCCTCCTCTCTTGTCTCCAATAACCTGTTAATTTAAGAACGGCTGACTGTTAGGACCGAGAACTCTCCGTCACCGACCCATTTGGCTAATCACTCATATTTTGCTCAAGGATACTCTTTGGTGATATACCGATATTTTTCTAATGATCTTTAAATGACTTTAATATGCTTTTGAATGTTAAGAAAGGTTTCGAGAAATAATCTCTCGCGTTTGAAATGTCAAAGTGTTTGTTTACATTAGGTGTAAGAAAAGGGGACGATAAGATCAGACATGGCTGGACATTTTCAGCTCAAATTTGACTTTAAATGGTATACAAGGTGTGTAACCTAGGGACGGTGAAAATAGCGAATTGAGAGCTTCTGTGACACCTAGGAAAACGTGCAAATTACCTTAAGCCTTATTCAATGAACGTAATCAATATTTTTGCTTACTCTAGAATTAAACTTAAATTTATATTAATTATTGTGGACTGCAGTACATGTCAAATACAACAACTTTTGATGACTAAGTTAATTATAGCGAATCTATTGACGAGCGGTTATTTCGAAATAAGAAATAAGAAAGCAATCTATTGGTCCGCCGCATGGGTGAACAGTTTCTGTGTTTCAAATATGGCAGACAAAAATAATGAAAAGGCATTTGGCATAGGAACATGCCAATAACAGCATCAAAGTGGCTTTTGACAATACGATTTGACTTGCGATTGTCGCATTTGACACGGTTAAAACGATAACGACAAAACAATAACAATTTATCTACACAAAGAGAAAAAGACATAATTTTATTATAAAAAGTTTCAATTTAAATTTTAATAAATCTTAAATTTTATAAAGTATAGAATATGAGTTATTTTCGTCTTAATGAACTATACAATTTGCGTACGATTGCTGTGCTAAATTTGATCACTCGTGTAAATAGGACCCAGGTTTTGCTGTATTAAAGTTTGTCGCATGCGATTTTCGCAAGCAAAAACTCGTGGCGTCTTAATTGGTCTTGCGTCTGATATTTCGACAACATTTGCCGTTAGTAGTCACTCAGTTGTGTTGTATTGGAAATCCGTGAGTATAATTGGTTATTTATTGTATTCTATTCGCTGACAGAACGCGATCGCACGCCGCGTATTTCCCTTAAAAGTGAAAATTGTTCGTATTGTTTTTACTTAAATATATAAGTTTTAACTTTGGGCTGCAATCCTTATGTTTGCAGCCTATAAAAACAATTAGACTACTCACCCTCGTTTTCTATGAGCGGTAGTCAACTCGGCTGCGCCTCGTTGACTATTCGATTTTAATATAGAAAATTCGGGCTCATAATTTAATTAGAACCATTCGACGCATCAACGAGCAATTTCCCCTACAATAATGGATACAGGGGAAAGAAAGGTCTGCAACAAAGACCGCTTTGTATCAACAACTTTAATATTCAAGAAATTAAACTATTTTTGATATTACCTTAAGTTTACCATTGAATGTCCCTTGCCACGCACCAGGAACGTGATAAGAGTAGATTCTATCGTCAATAATAACTGGTTTCTGTGCTCGAACGCCGAAGGTGGCTTGCCATGTTGAAAGTGAGTGCAGATTGTAAAAGAGGAGGTATTTTCGCATGCCATAATTTCTAAGAGCATCGTTTCGGTAAATGTTCCACCGTTCTGTGATGTGATATTCGTTAGGAATTATGATTTCTGGATGGGCGTCCAAAATGGATCCTACTAAGCTGTGAGAACTTCTTGGGTATCCAATGAACATAACGAACGTTTCAACGCCATCGTAGATGTCATAAAGTTTGGCTAAGCTGTCGGGAAGACTTCCAGGTATACAATGAGAGTACTGAGAGGCTGCGAAAATAGACAAAGTGTGGTCACTGAGGCTCTAATAAGCAACAGCAACAACGACAACAGAATGAGGACGCCCTTTACATTTCAGTCCAAAAACGTCCACCGATAATAGCCAGTTTTCCCCAAATATAAGCCAAATTGGCCAACATATAAACTTCTTTAAATACGCTCTATCTAGAGGGGCACAAACACGGCAATTTTGCAGCATTTCTGCTCACAAACGTGCTAGAATTATGACAAATACATTAAATGCGGCTAAAGGGAGACCAAATTGTGATAATTTTTTTGTGATTTAAGACACAACGTCAGTACTAAAGAAAAGACAACCCGGTTTTTGAAAGTGAAATACCGGTAAAGCGTGTACATTGAGTTCGAAACCACTTTTATGGCTTTCGTGAACTAAGACAAAAGTTTATTACTTAAAAAAACGTAAGATTTTTGACGATCTTACTTGGTAAGGAGTACTTTAAAGTTGAATCTTGTAGAAATGATGAACCCCAGTTATTGTCCACAGTTGCACCATTCCAAAGATACCTTCCAGCGGTAAGTACAAGAATGACACTAGCGAAGCAGATTATGGTATATTTCCACGATTTCAGACGCAAGTTCATCCTTACGTTCGTTACATGTGTTCCTTTGAATGTTCCCAGCTTAGAACAAAATGATTTCAAGCTGTAAAGTAAAACTTTCACGACACATCTATTAGTCTTCTGTTTGAAGCAAGTAATAATAAACTTCATGCATAAATTAAATTTGCTTTTAAAGCAAGCGAGAATGCTAACTACGTTCTACTAAAGCTCTTGAAGGCTAAAAGAAAAGGGCAAATAAGTCACGGAGACTCTTAGACAAAACAAACAAACTTTAGCGTGTTTTCAAAAAAAAAAAGGTCGCTATGCGAATACAGAAATACACAGGCGAATTATTTGACGAACCCAGATTTGTCCCAGGCGGATTTTTCGTTTGTAGTAAAAAAGAGTCAATGAAAAACTAATTTGCCATTAGTAACACAAGTATTGTATGACATTATTATTGGAGAAATCTCATTCCCAGCCAACGTGGCGGAGGTTCTATCTTGTTCACTGTTTAGTCAGTGCAGTGTCTTCGTGGAGCAACATCCGCCGGGGGGTTATACTTCACTTTAAAAACCCAGGGCGAGCAAATGAAACTGTCAGATATTTTTGTGTTCCGAAATTGTTAAATGCTCCTCTGCGGTCTGAAAATAAAGATGAACAATAACGATTATTTGTTCTATGGTGGGTTTATTAGTATTGTTGCAGTAGTAAGACATATTTGTCAGCAGGAGTTATAGCTGTGACCACATCTTTTAACAGTTAAATCGAAATGTTATTAATTTGTACCAAAATTGTTAGTGATAAAGCCAATTAATACATACCAAATAGCAAATTCGCTTTTATGATCATTTCAGACCAGAAAGAAAGGGTTTGGCTGCGCGGACTTAAAGCAGCGGCGTGGAAATGGATCCCGAAAATCCATTTGAGGATCAAAAAACTTTTATTTTGTGTCGGGAGATTTGCTTATTTCGTCGACCTTTGTTAAATATATATCAGTCATTTCTGAAGTTATGTTGTCTAACATAACAAGGAATCAGTCCGAAAATTATTCGTCCAAATTTAATGACACATGGCATGGAACTCTGAGCTTGAGCAAGATATTAAATTTTCTCTTCAAGAAGATTTACTTTAAGTGATTATAGCTGACAGTCATTCGCAATTTATGATAATAATGTCAACAACACATACAGGAGAAAGAAAGTAACAACATTATTTGCAGACGAAACAAATAACCGTAAAAGCTGTGAAGTGTAAACTGAATGCATACTTTCTAGAACAGTTACTGTGTCTTAGAAGCCGTATAGTTTCTGACACTTTCTGACCATGACTCCCGTGATGACAGATGGTGGTTGAATGGCTTCTTCTGTACAATCCAATCAGATAGCAAGAGCTGCTACAGTCTCCTTTTTTTAAAGTTTATTAAAACAGCTTCTTTGAATAAAAAACAAATAATATTTCTAAAAAAAGAGGAGGTTGGTCGTTGCCATTTCCTGGTTGTATTGTCTCATTAACCCCCGTGTTTTGACAAGAAAGGCTTACTAAGGCTTAGCTTAACTGAGCTCTAGTTGCAGTAAATGAGAGAAGACACTAAAATATTCTAAAAGAAAAGAAAGAGAACCCAGATTTGGCAAAAAGCTAGTAAAAAGCTTGTTGTATGGTGTATTTAATCAATTAGTAATGTAAAATGTACCGAAAACTATACCAAAGATGAAATGACTCCGCTAACGCAGATGAGTGGCTTCACCGCAAATCTTTGTTAAAAAAAAAAGCAATAGATCACACTTTTATGGATTTACCAGGGCAATAAACCCACGCGTAAAAATACTCGTAAATCACGAGCCGTCTTTTGAAACTGCTTATCAAAGAAATTTTTGCTTATTTTGGACACATTCAAGAGATCACGTGGTAAAGCAACCACAGCGGCTGAAAGAATGAAACACAGGTCTCAGCTCCACACACAAAAGGGAGCAAAGTATCAGGTATTCTGTCACTATCATGTGTTAAAACGATTTGAAGACCAAAGAGCGTGTCTTGAAAGAACTACCACATTGTTTAAAATAGACGAACAGCGTGCATGAAACAGTTAACCATGCGCGAAACCGGACAATCTATCGCTACTCTTCAAAACTAAACGATTGCAAAAAAGAGTACTTCTTCATTTCGTTATAAACTCTTTGCTTCTGTTCCTCAGTCCACATCACTGTTCTTCTTGTTTCTGATGGTTTTCCAAAAAGGATGTTTTCCGCTTGATGAAGATAATCCTTGTTACATGTGACACCAAGAAATGAACATATTGTCTTCATTGTTTCCCTTGGCTTCAATATCAGTTCATGGCTTGAAACGTCCAACACCGCATCACCATAAAGCCGTCTTATTCTCTCATTGGTCTCGATAAGTTCGAAGAAAGACTTTATAGCATTGTTTAATTCCGCGGGTTTGTTTAACTGGAAATTGATAAAGACAAAGAGATGGACATCATTAATTAGTGAAATTAATGTGTCGGAGAATAATATTTACTGCATGCAGGGACCTGAATTTAAACCACATAAATAGCAAGCGTTGTCAAAAAAGCCGTCCAGTGTTTTCATTTGTTTCGCATTTGCTTTATTTTGCTTTGGTACGCCTAGTTATTGGTTGAAAATTTCGCACCAATCATATAATAAAACCAAATTCAATCGTATCTCGATCACAAACGTTTTCCCGCGCTCCATGCTGGCAACATGTATTTGCTTCACTTGATTGCTTGGGTCCTTTGGGATAGCCAGAGTGATAACTTTGGTTTGGGTTTTACAACACTCAAACGAAAATCGCTCTATAGAAGAGTGGAAATGCATACAGAACTATTTATTTTACCCTGTTTTATTTGCACCGGTAGTCCCTACTGCCAAACGCCTCAACACGGATTATGTTACAAACAAGGCGAGCCAGGCGGCAGCTGAAAAAGCACAAATTATCGATGCAATTAGGAGGGAGAGGTTAAGTCTGTCGTAGATAGGAAATGATGATATACCCAACCAGCACATTATTTGCATATTACATTAATACGCTTATGGTCTTCGAAGGCACGGAGGCTTTAGTTTATGATGGCCCATGTGAAGTTTGAGTTTGTTGTTTTAGTACCTTAGTTGTTCCATCGTTTACTTGGAGCCTAGCCTTGTAGAGCCTCAAAACCCAAGTAGAGATGACGTCGAAAGGATTTCTGATGACATGAAGAAACTTTAGAGGGATGCCAACAGTTTCATTGAGTTCTTTGAGAAATGAAAACTTTTTAGGTTTTTCAGTCAGCTCCATAGTTGTTCCACCTCCTTTCTTGTCACCAATGATCTGTCAATTGTAGGAAAGCAGATTTTTTTATAAGCCCTGGCCTTATGCAGTCATAAGGGTTTTGATTGGACTTTTTAAAAGAGAAGCTTCTTGGTCTTATAAGTTCCGACGGCGTAAGAACCCAAAACATGTCTACAGTTTAAGTATTTAGCTACAATAAGCGACAAAAGTGTTAAGGCAATCTGCTCTTCTGGAGTACCTCAGACACGTTTCATCCTTCACGGTGAGTGGTGACTGAGTCACCTGTTCGATAATACCCTCTGTCCCCGAATCAACGTTGCATTTGCTATCTGCAAGTTAAGACTTGTTTCGTTTCTGTAAAACACTGAATAGGGGTAGTGGGGTGGTTCACAATCTAAATTCATGGGATATGATGTGGAATGTGGAAATATTGAAACTGCATGGCACTCATTTCTATCAACTGTCACAACTACTTTTGTCGCCATTGTAGGCTCATTTGGCTTTGTAAGTTTGCTACAACAGACGTTGATGCAGACAGTAGTTCGGTCGATTGCAGGCGAATTAAAGTAAGTTGATCATGGTACCTTTCCGTCCTGTGAAGCGAGCGCGCTCAACCCCTCAACGCCTTAAAAAAAGTGAGGAGATGGGGCAGCATTAAATTTAGCGCGCGCTGAATTCCGGTTGAAGTGATTCGGGTTTGAGCCCTGGCGGAGGTTTTGTGTTGTGTTTTTTAAGAAAGACATACTCTCATGCCTGATCATATTTGTTCTCACTCCCTCAAGGTAATAAATGGGTACGCGGAGCTATAAGGTAAACGTGGCAAAGGCTGAAGCTTACTTAAATTGCCCATAACTTCAATTTTTTTTTTATTTTTCAGCTGATTCCACATTTCAGCCGATGAACTTCTGCGAAAAAATTTTCGATTTAGATTAAACGCAATTTTTTTAAAAGAATTTTTAAAAATTTTCAAATTCTATTTTCTTGCGGTCGACCCCTGCTGCTGATCACAAGAATAACGCGCTCAAAAATAACGTAAATTCAGGAATTTGAATAAAGACTGATGTGTTTTCTGAATCATTAACGTTGTTACAAAGAGCGGTAACGCACCTTTCCGGTATTTTTGAACTAAATGAAGACTCTGAAGCAAAATTCCCACTTGTTTACAAAATCATACAGAGTCACGATTCAAATCACGCCTTCCTAAGCCAACGTCACGGCTCACTTCAAACCGAGGAAGACTTGTGCGAATGGTGGACTAGAATGGCAGCAAATTTGAACGTCTTTAAAAAATAATAAAAAAAAATGCGTTTTATGTAAATCGAAAAATTTTTCGAAAACGTTTATTTGGTGTTATATATAGAATCAGCAGAAAAAAGAAAAAAAAAACAATTGACGTTATTGGCAGTTTAAAAAAGACCAGGATCAAAACCAAGATGAGTGGTACTAAGAATACTCATAGAGACTCACAGAGTGACAATCCGTAATCCGACACCAACAATGAATCCATCGTATCGTCTATAGCGGCTCAAGTTATATAACCTTAATAATGCCCTTTGTAGATCAACTATATGCATGTACACACTATTATGATTTTGCCTCGTAATATTTTACCTATTAAATAGGAAACTGAGAGCTAGACGAAGGTAAAACAATCACTTCAACTCACCTTTAGTTTACCACTGAATGTCCCTTGCCACCCACCAGGAACATTGTAAGAGTAAATTCCATCGTTAAGAAAAACAGCTTTTTCAGCTCGACTCCCGAAGGTGGCTTGCCATGTTGAAAGTGAGTGCAGATTATAAAAGAGAAGGTATTTTTGCATACCGGAGTGTTTTAGGTTCTCGTCTTGGTAAATTTTCCAATGCTCTACGATGTGATATTCATGAGGAATGATAATTTCTGGATGGGCGTCCAAAATGGATCCTACTAAGCTGTGAGAACTTCTCGGGTATCCAATGAACATAAGAAACGTTTCAACGCCATCGTAGACTTCGTAAAGTTTATCTAAGCTATCGGGAAGGCTGCCAGGTATGCAGTGAGAGTACTGCGAGGCTAGGAAAGAGACAAATTGTGGTAAACAGTCAACGAAAACAACTTAGCCTTCAATTAACAACAACAACAAATCCAAGCAATCAATAACGACATAGCTAACAAGTACTTCAACTTTTGCTTTTGTAGGAACAAAATTCCCCCAATAATTAAATAGCTAATTTCCCAAATACTTCAACTTCAGGGCTTAACACTGCGTTTCATGATTACAAAGTGATATATTTGTCTGAGATTATGGGCCAAATATCTTCAGAGGTCGTTATTAATTTTCGCCATTAATTATTCAGCCGAAGTTTTTAGTTTCATATCTGTGTTCTACATCGTTATGAAATTAGAATTCAATATTTGTGATAGCCTTACTTGATAACGGTTGATTTAAAATTGAGTCTTCGAGAAACGACGAACTCCAGTTATCATCCACAGCTGCGCTACTCCAAAGATACCTTCCAGCGGCAAGTAGTGCGAGAATAATTATTGCAATGCAGACAGTGAGATATTTCGATGACTTTAGACGGAGTTTCATCCTTGCATGCTGCGATAGCCAACTCAGTATACGCTTACAATCTGTAGAACAAAATTGATCCATCAAGTCAAAACAAAATTTTGTAATTCACTGCTGTTTATTTGCAAAGGAAGACTAAAGTAAATACCAGGATGTGTGACGCACGAGCGAGTATATCTCTCTTACTGCCCCTTTAACAAGAAGATCAAAGAAAACTACGTTGAACTTATGCTGTTTTGCCTGTACGCGTTTCCCGTTCATTTTGCGGTCGATACCATTCCAACGACGCTTAATCTGTCATCGGTATTTTTTTTCCATGAAAAGGAAGTAATCACCCAGAATCGAACACGGATATTTGCTATTTTAACATCCCTCCGTCACAACGACGCGACCACCTCGGAGCCGGCAAAATCCCCGTCAAATTTCATTATATAAGGTGCCTTTATTACTGAACTGTCATATCTACCGTAGCCAATATTCTATCTCTATCCCGAATCATCTTATCTAGGCCTAACATTTAATTATAATCATAGCACATTTCTTATCCAGCCCAGACCAAAGGGTAGAAATGACATGTACCACGATTAGAGGCTTGGTTACAAATGACAGCATTGACCGTTTACAAAAGAAAGCTCAGTTTCGCCGCCATCAGCGAGTCATGTTCTGAATACTCTGTTTCTTTGAATGACCTAACCTAATATAACACGCAGCCTAAACATCACTTTCACGCGCCGGCGAATTGTTGCTTTTTTGCAATCTCTGGCGAGAAACTGGAAAATCATTTTTTGGAAATAATTATTGAAATCGTCAATCTGAAATGTATTTCATGTTATTTACTTCTTTTATGAGAAAACAAATCATCTACCAATACGATAAAATTAAAACGTTGAACATTTTGCCTGTAAAATTAAAAGGCAATAAGAAAATTCTACCTACCAGTGAGTTTGGCTCCACAATAACTTCGTTGCAGGCATTTTAAAAATTAAATCAGCTTCATTCTCAAAACGTCAATTAACAAATCGCTTATACAAATGACTTTTTACGTGGATGAATGGGACCGTCGCTAGGCGACAGAAGGCATCTCAGAAATATCCATGAAATAGAGAAAGTAATTTCGAATCAGTTGAAGATGTCTTTGATGTTAGATTTCTGACAAAATAAAGTAATTGACAATGAGTTTTGTTTGCTTTTTCTGGGTTAATGTTTGTCCACTTGGGTGTTACTAATTTTCTAAGGAAGGCATTATTGTAATAGACCTTTTTCGCTTGGGCGGTTTGTTTTCCCATTACAGACCACGTGATATTCTCTAGAGAATTTTTCTTTTATCCATATAAAATTTATTCGTTCATACACACGCGACTATTTGAAAATTTGAAAGCAAGAATTCTCAAGAGTATCATCATATGGTCTGTAATGGGGCAACAAAACGCAACAAAAAGGTCTATTTCGTGTGTCATGGAGGTTTTGTCCTCGAGCACGAATTTGCATTTTAGCTTAAATGAAGCCCAGACCAAACGAAACGAGAATTGAAAAGCGATCAAACTAATTGTTTGAAAGTCTCGTGGCTCTCGGCGACACCTTGTCGACTGTCGTCGGCTCTAGGCAACTCTCGACGACTCTCGTGCACTCTCGGCGACTTTCGCGCATTCTCGGTGACTTTGAACCTCCTTGAAAGTCGGCGAAAAAAACGCTTGCACAACTTTTAGCTCTAGACGTGTCTCGTCCTCAATGGCTCGTGGAGGTATGGATTGAGTGATCCTGTTCACTGCATGTTAAATAGCACTTAGCACTAAAGAGAACATGTAGATATGATAAATATTTCAATTTTGTGCGCCATGGTGATTTACATTTTAATATGGTTACTGATACGTTTTTCTTCAGATACAAGTAACTGGCCACACTATGCAGGATTTCAAATTTTGCAAAAAAAAGAAAAAAAAAGAAAGAAAACGAGAATAACGATTTAGAGTTCGTCAAAATTGAGACGTGTAAAGTGATCGTAATTCCGATTAGTTCCACTTGCCGAGACGGCCTTGGTCAGACAGGGTCTCTCTGTGGTCAGCTGTCGATTGAAGATCGCTTGCATGGGAATCATTTTCACCGAAAATTAAGCTTGCCCGGCCCTACTTAGACCATCGCGTTACCCCGAGGGTTGCTTCATTCGCCAGGCACTTTATTGTTTATGCTGTGTTTAATAAGTTAAGCACAAGGTTGTTATAAGTTACGCAAAATTTCATTGAAGTTTTGGGTCATGATTAAAAATATTCCTCCTTTCAGCTAGAGAGGTTCTTTAAAAGCCGAACTCATTAACTTGGAAGGTCAACTATAATAAAGCACAACATGGAAAATATGAAGTTTTTTATTCAAATTTATTGTTTTGCCTTTGGTTTCTGTATTTACTACGACAATTGCATGATTGAATTACGGTAAATCGTGGTGCATGAGGTAAGTTTTCCTATTGAACTGACAGGGAATGATTTGTCACATATAAGTGTGATAGAACATTTTTCAGTTCTGTAAGAGTTAAACTCTTTTATTTAAATTGTCACAATTAATTTCGCTTCCACTGTTAGTAATCGCGACAAAATACCGCAGTGCATGTGATGATTCTCAACATTATCCTAACCGGCTACCAGTAAGTTAATTAATATCGCTGGAGACGATGGATTTTGATCATTTTATGTGTGGCCAAACATATTAAAATGTCACTCAGGTCCATGAATTTAATCCGCGGACCCCCTACCAAGTTTTTTATTCTAATTTTCATTAGAAAAACACAGCTTTATTCAAATCACAGTAAAACTAAAGCTGGTTACTTGGATATGATTTTTCTTAATTAAAACTTTCTTTATTTTGTTTATTGATAATTTGACAAGCTTACGAGCTTATAAAGGTCTGGAAACAACCCAATTAAAAATGGTTTGTAAAACATTTCATTTACGACTTTTCCCGTAAAAACAGTTTTTGGTGTGTTAACTGGTTCTGACTGTTTAAATTAAACTGGCCCACTAGGTGTGAATGGGCTATGGTCAAGTCGAGTATAAAAGTAAGTGATGTCCTATTCACGTGTTAATGATGAAGCTGTGTCACTGGTCACGTGTCACTGAGGATGTCCTAACGAGCGACCTCTGCCAGAAAACGATACAAGCTTCCTCTTCTCTTGGGAATGTTAACTTCCTTCCCTGAAACGAAGACGAGAGAAATAGTGACTTTCTGATACTCAATCCCTTAAACTCATGAATAGGAAGATTTGCTTATTACTCATCATCAAAGTTTCAATGTGCTTTGACGCTTTTAATCCATGTTGAGCGTATAATAAGGAATATTTAGTTATTTAAATTTTAGCGCAAGATTAGATTTAAAGGGCAAGTTTCCGGCGGATTCCCAGCTTTTAAAGATTTGAAAATTACTGAATACTAATGTAAAAAAAATTTCAACAACAAGAACAGTAAAAGCCCGCATATAAGAGCCTGCATTTTTCCAAAATAGCCTTTAAGATTCTTATACTATTGATTTTTAGGCTATCAAGGTTCTTATTTCGTTAAGAAAAACATGTCCTTGCTGCTGGTAGAATATTTTTGGTTGTCTGCCCTTTTTACCTTTATACCCAAGTGTTAATTAATGTTTTTAAAAAACGAGAACCTGTTTCGAATTTTAGACTAAAACAGGTTCTAAGGGGGTGTAAATGGAAAAACTTAGACTAACCGTTCTTAATCACTGACTTTTCTATGCGGGTTTTTACTGCAGTTTTATTTTTTTCCATCAACTGAAAATTTTCTTATTTATCCTTTCTTCTCACCTGAACATGCAGGTACTACTCGGTGAATTTACGCATCAGAGAAGGTTTTGTTGATACCGAGGGTAAAGAGCAGGCATGCATTTCTTTTATGGTTACCTCTGAAAACTTCAACACACAGCTTTTATGTGGAAAAGATTTACACGTTTTTACTTTGTGTTTGAAGAAAGATTGTAAAACGAACATTATTTTGTTAACAGGAAACACAGTCTCCCAGGGAGACTCTCATATCTCCAAGACTGGGAAACTCGTCCTCTCGCTTAGGGGTGTAACTTCCGAATTTTGGTTTCACCTCTTCACCACAGAACGCCAAAATTTTTAGTCATCATGGGCTCGTCAAGGATTGCACGTGAAGAAATAAAAAGTGCCGTGACACTGTGTTAGCGGAACAAACCGATCACGCATAACAGTGAAAAATTGTATCGCTTACGGAAAAAGGAAAGGTTGAGTTACACTCAGATTGGACTCAATTCAAAGCATCCCCGTCTTTTTCATATTAGAATCACTCCCTCCCTCCTCCCCCCCTCCCCCCCGGGCCCAATTTTTTTCCGCAAACGTAAGAGTAACGGATACACTCTTCTACATTTTTCAATTGTTTGCTCACTGAAGCGAAGTCTCATCGACGGCTTACCCAAAATTTCTTTATTATTATTGTTCAAAATGTTTCTTTACATAGCACATCTCGTTATACAACATTTCAATAGAAATAAACATTACAGTAAAACAAACTCAACTGGGGCCATCCAACCTTTTTAGGCAATCACAAGACAAGTTCAGAATAAAAGAAATGGACTTTGTTCATCAGTGCATGGACCAATAACAGTAAGCAGCAAATTTAACTGCTGATGAACGAACTCCAATTCTTTTGTTCTGAGCTTAACTTGTGATTGGCTAAAAAACGTTGGGTGGCCCTGGTTGAATAAGTCTCGTTTCCACAGTCCTCTTGGCGGCTTCTAGTCAATTATCTTGCCTCCGGCTCACCCAGAATAACGTTTTAGACCAATATTAAATCATTACCTTGAAACTCGGCCTCTTTCTAATGCGATGAATCGAATAATACTTTATGTTCTATCATAGTATAAACTAAAACAAGAAATGCCTTAAAACATTCAAATTTAAGTAATATTTCATTGCTGTCGACCATTTCACTGTTGTGACTGTCGCTCCAGTTTTTCAAACGTTTAACTACACAGGTCTCATAGAAAATATATCAACGAATTGGCCGAGACAATTGACTCAGCGGCTATCATAGTGCGACCAACACGTCATCAGTTGAATCTGTGTCCTCGTGAACTCGAAAGCTCGGAGTTGCTTGTGCTGCATAAAATTATATGTCTAACAAAGAGAAAAGTGAACACTTTGTATTGATTTTGAAGTTCATTTAGGGAACAACACAAATTTCAGGTTTGTAACTTTACTTATCTAATTGAAGGCCTTTAACTAGTCGAATTGAACTTAAATTGCCTAACTAAAAAGAAATTATTGTGGAACAACTATATACAGCGATAAAACATAACGCAACAGGCAATTGCCTGAAGAGTCATACCTAGTTCCTGCAAACGAGCCTTCCTGGTCATTTAGAAGTTTAAAGGAATTAGCGGAAATTAAAATATCAGTTGATCAAATAGTTTAAACAAATAATATTCGCTTCCCTTTAGACTCTTTTTTTCTCATTTTTCTTAGTTAACACTTGTATCATGAATACCAGCAAACTTTGTGCTCACAGATGGTGTCAATGTTGCAGTAAGGAACAGTAACGCTTCTTCGTAACAGAGGTATTTCTGAGGCAAATTATTGTTTTTTCGTTGCGTTCTGTAGCACATGTAACGGTACATTGACTTACTGATGATTGCCACTTGCTGGCTGGGAGTAGTCAGTAAGAAGCTAAGGAGATACAACCTTCAGGATATTTGCCTGCCTAGTGTGTTTTAAGCAAGGCAAATAACCAATCATGCATTATTTGACATCTGCTCTATGTGACTGACCCAATGTTCAAATCTGCTTATATTGTTCGTGTTTTGCTTGGCATATTTTATCCTGAAGCTCATTTACTTTATTTGGCAGCTGATTAAATTTAGTTTTAATCACGTGACGCGCGGTTGGCATTGAAGCAACGTTATTTAGCTGGCCTGTATTGAAAACTGAACCGAGACCCACAGAAATGACCGTCACCCCAGCTTTGTGTAACGTCTGAGAAGGAAGTTGAACATCGTCTCGTGAGGTGCCCGCTGTTAAAACAACAAGTACTTTGGGAACATTTATCCGGCTTCCTTTATCAAACAGCTTCTGATTGGCTAAGGCTAATGCTTTTCCCGTCATTGTTATGGTGCCTGGATAGCTGATGCTCTCGATAGCAAGAGCTAAATCCTTAGGCGAGGTATATTTGTTGAAAGGGATCGCTAATACAGGTTCGGTTCCATACGTTATGGCTCCAACACGAGTTTCTTCAGGAGAGATGTGAAATCCTAAAGAAACATTTTTGACAAAGTCCAACAATTGCTTGAAGTTTCCTTTTCCAAGAACCTCTATACTTCTTGCGCCATCGATAACAAATCCGAGGTCAGAAGGGCACTTCCTTTGGGTCTGCAAACGGGCTGCAACTAAACATGCCGAATGGATTTAATTAGTTTGATGATTAGGGCAATTTTAGATTAGCGATAAGGCGGTTATGCGGATAAGTGTAGCAGTTCGTCAGTTGTGTGGGTGTGGTACCGGACCGCCGTTTGCGTGTGTTAGACGAGGTGTCGTGATGCGGGCGTGATTAGTTAAGGATCTCTGACAGTCTTTGATATGGTGAAGTGTTAAGTAAACAATACATGTACTTCATTCCCATTAGATGTGATAACGAGGCGAAGTGAGGGACGTAAGGATTTCTGCAAGTCTCTGTGGTGTCGCTAAATGAAGTGACACTGGATTTACTTCACTCCGTTCGGATGCGTTACATAAGGCGAAGCCAGGTGAAATCACTGACGTAAGGATCTCTAGTAGTCCTTCATGACGAAGTGGTTAAAATGGCATTGGTTATACCTTACTTCGTTTAGACGCGTCAAATAAAGTGAAGCGGTGAGATTAGGCCAGGTTAGGTCAGGTCCATCGTGGTGAAGTGTTAATTACTATAACAGTGGATGTACTTCGTTTGTATGTGTCACATGAGGCGAAAAAAATGGTATTTTGTGAGCCTTGGTGGTGTTGTTAAATGCAATGGCAGTGGATGAATATGTGTCAACTCCCTTTGCTGACGTTTCAGCCTGTTCATTTATCTGAGTTAAAAACACGTTTCCGTAAGAACGTCTTGTCAGCAGGTCAGAACGCTTCTTTAGAAAATTTGACGTAAATTATGTCTTAGCGTTAAACTACAAGATTAGAGCTGACTACAGGTATAAAATAGTTATTGGTTATGGTCCAAGCAGCAGATATATTTTCAGTCACTTGACATTTTGGTTCAATATTTTACCTATTATTGTGCAAATTAATTGAATACCCTGCAGTATTATCTTGATTCATTCACTTTCACTACTTTCACGAAGCTAACGAGTTTTAATATTTTATATACGTTAACCTTCTCAAGATATAAAGGACGCCTTTCCCCATTCTTATCCAATGATTTTTTTAGAACGTTTATCTGTCACACTCTCAAACCACCCAGTCTTCTCTTCCAGCACGTTAGATTGTGCCCGAGGCTTGGAGGTGGGTGAAAATTGGGACTCACAAATTGCCTAAAATTCGTAGCACAGCAAACTTTTATGAGTTCAAATTTGTTTTGTTCCTTTAAGAGCTTACCTGGTCTATTCGCCGACTGACATATCCCCTTCTGAATCTTTTCCATCAGCGCGTCGGCATCATTGAAGGGAGCCAAGAAAACGTGATCATTCGTTGGTTCGGACGCAATTACATCAAGCTGTGTTTTGTTGACAGTTGGTCCCACTCCGAGGCAGAAAACCTCAATGCCTCGCCTTTTCAATTCAATCGCAGGACGATCAACATCATCAGTTGAAAAACCATCAGTCACTAGTAACAAAACATTGTGTTTTGACGTGGGAAGCGGGCTAAACAAGTGCTGCTGAGCCAACACAAGTGCTTTTCCTATTTTTATCTCGAAGCTTGGATTACTAGCGTTTTCAATAGCTTGATCCATGCTCTTTTGGTCGAGAAATCTGTCAAAATGGACGACCGACGGCTGAGGGGAGCCTCCGTAGACTACCATACCAACACTGTTTCCTTCAGGGGACACTGGGAACAAGTGGGACACTTGCTTGGCCAAGTCCATCATCTTTGTTGCCTGATCCTTACCATTGCCTTGAGATGTCGCAGAGCTATCGAGGACCACTCCAAGATGAACCCTACCACATTCTAAAAGCATAACACCCATTAGTGATGACCTAGCAGTGATAACCGATCTTTGTCTTTCTTATTCATAAATACAACAGTGAGACAATACCTATATTCCATACAGTAGGCCCCTCCCATTTACCAACTACCAGTTACGTTGATTTGATTTGGCCGACGAGACTGTGAGTAAGAGAGTTCTGCATTATTGTCATATATACTTTTTCCGTTGTCCGATTAGTACTAGGTACATTAATTGTCTATAAAATACGTCATGAATTGTGCTGACGTAAATGTGCGTTTAAACCATCATATATACATCTGTTTTTGATTAATCCAACATCAGGTTGAAAAACAAACAAACAAACCAACCAACGGTCTTAGATTAAATACAAACTTGCAAATAATCTAAAAATCTCTTTAATCGTATTCTAACCTTGACTGTTTTGTTCTTGTGCTCCAGTGTTATATTTTTCCGCTGCATTCCCAACTGCAATCACTTTTGATGGTGCCTTATAGTCAGATACCCATTCGCCTTGTCCTTTGGAGTAGCTTTCAGAGTATTGTGATTGCTTGCGAGGTCGCCCATAGTTGTTTTCACTCGGGGAAGGTAAGAAGGAAGGCTGTTCTTGAGAGCCAGAACCTTGAACTCTCTCATGACTGTAAGTTGTTGAGTGAAACGAATCTCCTTGAGGACCATGTGTTTCTTGTGATGTATCTTCTCCTTCAGCAGACTGTTGATATGTATGTGCTCTGTAGTTGTCTTGGGTCAATGGCTTTTTGCCAGATGTATCGCCCGCATAAATTTTGACATGCGGTAGATAACGTTCTGGTGATCCAGCAGCAAAGCGATGGATCTCGGAACCCTGAATATGTTCTTGCGTGCTTCCATGCGAGTCATTCTTTAAACGTTCATCATGTCCGCTGTAATCATATTTGCGACTATCTTCCGAATTTTTTGGATAGTAGTCTGTCCCGATGGAATTTTCCTCATCTTCGCGGCTTTTGTCACTTTGTACAGCTTCATTCCGTTCCTCAGAGATCCTGGATTGTTGTCTCTGAGTATCCAACGGCCCCTCTTCAGCAGAAGCATCGTTATTCTGGCTTTGTTGGCCGTTTGGAGAATCGGTCCCTGAGAGGTGATATTCACTAGAAAGAGACTCTGGTGGTTTTGCTGAGGCACCGCTAAGCTGCCCACCTTGCTGACTGTATACAAGACGCCCGTCGTCCCCTGGTCTGCTCGAGGCATCTGTGGGTTGAGAGCCTTCAGAGTCATTATTATGGACGTAACTAGCTTTGACCTCGAACTGGTGGCTTTGTTTTTCTCCCTGAGAATAAGGATTTCTTGTACTCTCCGACTGCTCGTTACTTTGTGAATAAGATAAGCCCGCTTCATGTTGCGGATTTTGGCTAGTAGACTTGAATTCGTTTTCAGAAGACTCCTTGCTGTAACCAGAAGAAGGACCAATGTGTCCATTGTAGGTCTCACAAGTACAAGGCACCTGCCTGTCTCTCACGATTCCCATGACATCTATGAAGATTGAAAAAAAAAAGAAAAGAAAAAGCTTTTGTTGTAAGATGGTTTCTGTATTTGTTGCCAGTTCCAAAATGTAAGACAGAGTTATAACGTTTTTCTAGACCAACCACTTTGGGGAGCAATTAAGCATCCGTTTCTTAAATTACATCGCGCTTATGTGAGAAACGAGAAAAAACGTCTAAGATCGCAATATTTTAATTTTATCAAAGTTGTGAAGTACTACAGGATCTACTTAAATCAATTATTTAATACTTCTTTTGTTTTCTTTCCGTTTACTATATGTACTTCTCTTTTCCTAGTGCGATTCAATTCTAGTGTTGTAATTAATTTTGTTATTGTATACGGTGGAAAAAAAATTAAATATAGAGAGGAACTTTAAAAACTAGCTTGTAGGTAAAAATGGTTCATTCTTCTATTTTTGTAAAGTAGTGTGTTGCTTATCAATAAAAAATAAAAAAAAAAGTTGTGAAGTACACAATAAATCATTCAGATGAGACTAAGCAATCCCATTTTCTTTATAAAGGAGACAAAAGTCAACCGTTCTTTTCGATCACTTATGATTCGGAAGATCAGCTTCTAAGAGAGACTGTTGAACAGCATCGACTGAAGAATGAAATAGTTAATTAGTAACTTGAAGTTGGAATGTTTTGATCAAAAGCTTTCTAGCTGGGAGAAGGAATATCACCTCAACAGAGCAACCGAGCAGAGAGCAAAGTTTTACCCGTCAGCTAACTTGTCTTATCCATCCAGGCATACTAACTAGTGCTTCTTACCTCTACAAACTCCTTGAATGATTTCATCCATAGCATTTGGCAATGTGTCTAAGAATGCGGTAAACACGTGTTCTGACTTGGGCTCTGATGCAACATTTATCAGCTCTCTGACATTGGCTTGTTTACCTAAACCGATAGCTGTAACCTTGACTCCAGAATCTCGCAGTTCCTCGCCAGGTGCGACTACATCGTCAGCTGAGCCCCCGCTGGATAAAAGGATAAGTGCTCTTGGGGCATCTTGGCGACCGGAAACGGCAAATAGAGATGTCTTCATTTGTAAAAGGGCGTTTCCGGTGTAGGCCTTACCTCCAATATAGGGAGCAATACTTACGGCATCGTCGAATTCCTTGAAGTCGCTAAGTCCTTTGAGATCGAGAGCAGTCTTGACATTATCACCGTAAGCCATAACTCCAACATGAGCGTTGCTTTTGTCAAATCCACGCGAAAATATTTTGATAAATTCAAGAACACGCGCGTAGTATGGCTGTGGGATGTTAGCAGAGCCATCAACAAGAAAGGCAACGTCTGCTTTGGCGGAGCATTCTGTAAAAGAAAATATGTATCGAATATACTTCGAACTTATATTCATTCAGAAGCCTAGTTTGGCTTCAGTATGACTTTACCTCCACAGGTAGTACTTTCTAACCAATTTTAGAAGAAAAAAAAAATGTGACTTTCACCGTTATGTTAATTAACGTAGGCTACTAAATGATCATATGTAACTTAAAAGAGTGACAATTTCTAGCCAACAGAATCTCTCACGTCATTTACCTTGCTCTCATACAAATATGTAAGTGTATGTATGTTATTTGTTGCCGGGCGAAGGATAAGTTGTCATACTATAAGCTCAACAGAGCATCTACTGAAAGATTGAAGGCCGAATAGCGGCGAAGAGAAATAAGTGTTAGCTTAGGGTAAATACGGTTAAATGAAAACACAGTTATTTACTGCCTGTCTTATTTGGCTGGAGATGATGTTCATCAAAGTTCCTGTTTTCTTGCCAAAATTAAATCTGGAACAATAATAATAATAATCTGTAAGAAATAGATCCCTAGTGATAATTTAGACTCCTACCTTTCTTAGGGCATAGACAGTCATCAGCTGGCTCTGTATTGTAATAGTCTGACGTAACGCGAGCTTCACTTTTGTATCCATTACTTCCAACACTTGAACTTGATTCTTTTTCCATATCATCCTCTGTGCGTTGGATTTTGTCTTGGCTTTCCCCTCTCGAGGATTCCCCCGTATACGCTTGTGAAATACTTGCGTCGTCATACCCAATTACTACGTTCTGGTCAGAACCTGCCTGGCCCATGGAGTTAACTTGTTGAAGAATGTTTTGGTCCTCTTTATGGGCAAGGTCACTGATTCCTTGAATGGCTTCATTATCATACACGGGTCTTGACCCTTGGGTAGCATCTGGCATGGGTTGACTTTGCTCTCCAGTGTCGTCGCCAGGACTTGCAAACCCTTCACCGTTTCCTGGGGCATAATCTTCTCCCGCATTACCGTTGGGTTGACTCTGCATTCCAGGGTCTTCCCCGGGACTTGGAAACTCTTCCCCGTTTGCAGGCCCAAAATCTGTCCCGCTTAAAGTACCTCCTTTGTTTAAATCTATCATGGGTACTGGTTCACCTTCTTCTGATGGTTGTCCCAGGTCAGATTCCGATTTTCCATTCATATGCCCTTCTGTTGCATGATGCAATTTATTTCCCTCAACCGAGGGATTAAGACTGTTTGGCACGTGCCCTTGCTGAGGGAAGCTCTGTTGTAGTTTGGCTCCGCTGTCGTGTTCTTTTAGTGGATTACTTTGTACTTGTTGTAGGCTCGTTCCATCAGTTGGCTTTTCTTTGGCATTTGATAACGCACCTCCCGTCATTGAAAAATGCTCGGAATTATCAATTTGTCCCGCATGTTGAGAAATTGGTCCTTGGAACTTATTGGACATTGGAGAAATCTCTGCTGGCTTTTGTCCATGTTCTTGTCTCTCTTTGTCAGATAACTTAACTTGAGCAAACCCGTCGACCTGTTTCATAGCCTTCCCACTAGAACTTGTTGCCACTGGCTTTTCTTGCAAAGCTGTAACTGGCGATTCTTTCAGTTCTTGTCCCTTTGGATAGACCATTTTATGGGAGGTTAAGGTGGTGGGTTTGTTATTTGATGAACTTTCATCTCCTGCAGCTGGCATGTGGTTTGAGGGAGTAAAGGTATTTTCAAAGTTTTCTTTAAACGTTGCAGGTAATTGTTTGTTTCCCGTTTCGAAATCTTCTTGATGATGTTCCATTTTCGGATTGTTGTTAAATTCTGTAGGTGTATTCTTTCCATTGGGTTTGGTTTCTTCGCCATTTTTGTAGCCTAAACCCTTATGTGGATGTTGTTGTGGAAATTTTTGTCCCTGATTATCAAGCCCTGCTAACTTTTCTTTCAGAAAGCCAGGCCTCATTGTTTTCAATGGTGGGCCAATCAAGGTTATATATTTTGAATTATGCTCGTTTTCTCCGTCTAAAGAGTTCCCATTCATTGAATGTTCCTTTGTCCTGGGCAGTTGGAAATTACCTTCCGGTCTCATGTGGTTGCCTGGAGAAGCTGAAGAAGAGGAGGAGATACCCTTTTCATTTTTCCATGAGGCAGCGTCTTGAACGGGAGGTTTTGAGCTATCACTCATAAACTCTTCATGACCTTTGAAGTTGTCCATAGGTAAGGGATTTCCTGAGGAATGCATCGACTGTTTTAAAGCGTTTCCTTCAACTGCCAGGACCTTGCTGGGAATTCCGGGAGATTTAACTGGGTCTTTACCTTTGAAGTTCACAGAGCCTTGTTGAGGATCGGGTACTGATTTTTGAAACGACGCGATCTGTTTGAAATTTTTGACTTCTTCTCGAGACATTGGTATATATTTTTCTTTCACTTTATCATTGTTACCATTGCCGTTAAAGCCAAGGCTAGCTGATTGTCCCATAAAGTGATTATCTGTTTGGTGTCTTTCTTGGTTTCCGCTAATAAGTTGCCCACTATTATTTGGTGGAACTGGACTATTACCAGTGCTTGCCAGTTGTCGTACGTGTCCTCCGTTCGAATAACGTACACTGTGAAATTCAGGGGTTCCAACTGAAGACTTTCCTAAGAAACGATAACAAAAGAGCTATATTACAAAAGCAGCTAAATAAAAAAATGGATTAGGTATCATATTGTGTGTCTCCAATCACTTAATTCAGTGCATTGCCTCCCTTTTTCTTTCCCTTTTCCCTTTTATCTAAGCACCGAGCTAATTGCCTTCGCGAAGGCTATTTGGTGTACTAAGAAACCATTCTGTAGTGATTTGCTATTTATCACGTTTAAAATACTTAAGAATCCATCTTAGGTTCGTTTGTAGTAGATGGTTCTTATATCAAAATATCTTTCGTTCTCTTGTTTTTTTTTTATTTCAGTACTGCGCTGTCGTTTAGATGCCAGTAGACAACTAAGTCATTCTTCTAAAATAACCTTAGTGGAACGACGAGTGTTGTACTTTGAGAGGCACTTTATGTGTTAATTATAAACGAGTGAAACCGTACTTGTTACAGTCACACTGCCAAGTGAAGCTTGGATCTATGATTTGCTATGTTGTTGTTATGTAACTAAGCTACCCTCTTACCTCTGCAGAGTTTGACGTTGCAGTCCTGACTCTCTACACTGGGACCCAGGGTTCTGCAATCTCGTCCACCATTCGACGGAGCTGGTTTTGAACATTTACGCATGCGCCTTCTAACACCACCACTGCATGACTTACTGCATTGCGTCCATGGGGACCACTGACTGTAATCACCGTTAATAGTCTTATGCGAATCCACAAAACTGTAAATTTATAAAATACAAAGTGATTTAGTAATCCTTTAACAATTTCTATATCCTAATAGTTCTCACGAGTAATCAACATCATAAGATTTTCACACTTATCAACAAACTGTCGAACGATGATAAGGAAAATAATAATTAAAGGCATATCACTTCTTGGTAGCTTATCAGTAAAAATTCTGTTAATGCAAAAACAATGTCTTTTAAGACTTTTTACCGGTAAACCTGTAAACTCCAAGGACCACCTTTACCGTCACCTTAAAAAAGAAAGAGAAAGTGGTAGCAGAAGTTTAAAAATATACACGTTACTGCTTTGAAAGTCAATTAAAAACCTTCTTGCAGCTGCTGGGCAACAAGTCAATTCATGGGTAGCAATGATGGCACATTTGCTTGGAGCAATCCTCTCGTGCTGGGTTCGAACTTTGGACCCATTTCGTAGTGTCATTCTTTTATCGGTTGGTTGTTGGTTTTCACTTCAAGCTTTTTTTATCATATTTCTCCTCCCCCTCCCCCCTAAAAAAGCGTCCTGTCTTGGTCGAAGCTGGGTAAGAGGTACACGCCTTGTTTGTTCTTTCGTAGGTCCATATTTGCGATATCAGGATTTGGTTGGTTGCTCGTGATCACTTCAAGCTTTTTTTATTATGTTTTCTTAAAAATATCTCTTGCAAAATACGTTCTATCTGGGCAAGAGGTACACACCGTATATATTAATTTCTACTCACTTTTACAGTCCTTTGAAGGTCCATATTTGCGATATCGTTTTTCTCCAAGGGAACTTGCGAAACATTGGCCTCCATTTTCAATGCCAAATACCTTCAGCTCTTTATCTGCAGCTGCCCGCGCACATTTAAATAGACCGTGACTCCTCCCTTTATAATTAGGATCCATCAACAAGTAGTGCTCTCCTTCTAGAGAAGGAAGGCCTCGTGCCCATGCATCTCGCCAACAACCCAGGCTTTCAAACCCTGATGAAAAAGTAAAGCCTTTTAAGCCAAAGTGGCTCATAGCTTGCGGCGCTTAACGCCAGTTTCTGTAGCATGAAGCGGCTACGAGTATTGCTACTCCCCCTCAGGTTATTACTCCCCGGCATTCTGTCAGGTTGCCCCAACAATTCGCCGGTACCCATTTATACTCCTGGGTAGAGAGAGACACTACAAGAATGAAGTGTCTTTCCCAAGAAGACAACGCAGTGTGCCGGGTAGGGCTCGATCCCGCACCGTTCGACCCGGAGTCTAGCGTTCTAACTATGTTGCCACCGCGCCTTCCACACCGAGGAAAGGGGTTTTTAAACATCGTCAGACATTATTTCTCTAGAGCAGTCCTATATTATCCATGGAAAGTAATTATGCAATGATTTAATGTTTACTGAGCTCTCAACTAGCTAGGAAACGTCGAACAAAGTGCTCAACCATCACAACAGACACGACGACTTTTTTGTAACCAACATGCGATTTTCAGCCCTTGGCACGGTTTTCATGAGTTTGTATAGAGCTTTGGCTGTTTTCTTGGGCGACATTATTTGTGTGCCATCTTTGTTTTATAATTAAAACAGCAATAGTAGTTTTATTACTTTAGTTCACACCTACTTTGACCGTTGACTTCAAGCTCTCCAGTGATTTGCTGTCTTTTCTCTAACTTTTCAAACTCTTTATCCTCTTCAGATGTCGGATGCCCTTTTTAAAACATGAAAGTTCGCTGAATGAAATCACGATACCTATTCTTACAGCTAAATTTACTAAACTGGAAATGTATCGAACCGTAGCAACTGAAAATCTTACAAACAATTTAATTACCTATCTTCAGTGTTTTTTACGTAAGCAAACACAACCGCAGTGTTCATTTATGCACCTTCATTCTGTTCACGGATTTTATATTAATTCTCTCATAAACGCCATTTTTAATTACCAAACAATTTAATTTACAGCTAAGATAGGAATCAGTGGTCAATAAGTATACATGTGATAACCAACAGTGGAAATACATTTTATATGATAATAAGACCAATATATACCTGTATAACAGGAATTTAAGTTGCGAACTTAACTTCCACTGAGAGGGACAGAGCATTAAAAACATGTGTCAATTTAGTCTTATTATACTCTTTGATTTTACCATTCCTTCTACGACACTAAAAATGTTCTTAGTTCTTATTCTAGTACAAGACGTTACTTTGTCCGTAAACAAATTTTAGGACATATTTCACATCTGGTAAACAAGATGCTTATTTACCTTTGTCGAGCTTGTTGATGTACCTGGCGTCCACTTTGTTCCAAATCACATTGACCAAAAGAAAAACAATGGCCCACATGTTGCTGTGTTTGCTCTGACAAACTTTATGATATCTCGTTATTTCAGCTTGAAAAGTTCCAGACAAATCTCGCTTCGCTAAAATTTGCCAGGGGAAAATAATATAACAAAACAGATGTTGTTGATTTAGGAAGAGTATAAAAGGAAGCTTTAGTCCTCATTCGAAGAGCAAATGATCTAACGCGTTCCACTTCAGACTGGGGCAGCTCTGGCTGGTTCCGTTAAAAATATAACAATTAACATAATAGCGAATGTACTGTTTTGTTTTCGAAAAAGACGTTCAAGGAATGTAAAATATGTTACCTTAAATGGTGTAGTGAAGCATTCTCCTCCTCCTTTGAAGTAAATGCCTTTTTTAGGAGGATGAAACTGAGTGAGAATTTACAAACTTTAGATTCCTTGCTGTGAAATGGTTAAAAACCAACTTGTGTCGTGAATTTTTTATGAAGTAATTCTTAAATATTCATAGCTGGTAACCTCACAACCGTAAAAGGAACCATAATTCTGTTTTCTCCACTTGAAGATTCACTGGCTGAGGTTAAATACACGATAAAAAAAGTAAAAAGTCAGTAAGTACAGAGAGAAGAGCCAATGTTAAAGTAGCTAAAAGTGACAGAAGAAAATATTTATTGGAACGAATACCAGGTAACGTTTCCTTTTTGCGACAAACGAAATAATTGACTCATTTAAACTACTTTGCCACTAAACTTAAAGATAACTCAACCCCTTAGTTCACAAGACTGTCTAACTACTAACTTCTCCTGGCAAGATCTTTACACTGTCAAGGGTACAGGTGTTGAGAATTTAGACAATCATCAACTGACTGACGATCATCTTGATGTACCATCGAATTCTCCGAGCTAACATCAACTGTGCTATGTCGCATCGGTAGAGAGAATTTGTATTTCGTTCGAAACAAAGTGCACAGCTGAACCGCTGTTTTGCTTTGTTTAATAAACACTAATGACGAGCACCGACCACAGTAGCATACAATAACTTAACGACGCAACAGATCGACATTCAACTGGTGCAACGGGTAGCCACAGTTCCGAATTGTTGAGCACAATGAGATACGTTGACCCGGAACATCCCTGGACCCGTGTGTTTTTGTCAGTTTGAAATTAAAAGGTTTATTTTAAATACAGTTTTATTACAGCATAACTTCCGTGAGGGGCGCGGTGGCCTAATGGTTAATATGGGCTCCGGATCGAGCGATCGCTGGTCGGCCTGAAGGCATTCTAGTCTGGCTTTGGGCAGGATATTTTGCCTGTCTACACCAAGAGCAACCTCAAAAATTGTTGCGGGTCACTTAACGATGGCCTAGCACTTGGCCAGGGGAATAAGAAAAATACGAAAATACGTTCGGTTTTACAAAACTTTAGTCGATGGGGCTCAGTGGCGCCATATGTATTCTTAAATGTAAGCAGTGAGGTTGTTCTGAACCCCTGCGACATATTTTCATTTAGAATTTATTGAAATGCTACGAAGGATTACGTTTGACCTACTTTAGTGTTGTCATGGTAGCTTAAGATATACGTCAGTAAATAAGTCAGTAAATAAAATACCTCAACTATATTTACCTTCACTTAGCCGTTAAATTTTGTTACCATAATGCAAAAGGACTGGATCCAGTGTGGAACGAGCCATGCATTCAAAACGAGAATCCCATACCGTTCCAATAGATTAATCTTCCAACGCGTATCAAGGTACGGAATTTTACTCTTAAGTTAGCCCACCTTGAAATGGAACAGATAATGCAAATTTCGATTTCAAACTGATTGAACTGAACGCAACCAGACTAACCAGCTGTCTTTTCATGTTCAACTCTGATCGAATTAACTAATTTGTTGTTAAATCAGAAATATTGGTTGTCGACAGGCTACTCAACTGTATAGCGATTGGCATGTGAAATAAAGCATACCGGCATTTGAACTGTATTTAGATGTTAAAAGCTTTCCAGCAATTTGGAAAGGAGCAATTAACTAAAAACAGGAAATAAAGTTAGGTAGATTTGATTTGTTACCTTCTTCATATTCTGATCCCGAGCCATAGATAGAAATGGCAATTGATTTTTTTTTTATTTGATCATTTTCGAAGGATAACGAAAGTTACACAACTTTGATCTACGCACAAATCTTTACATCAGAACTGCACTGTACACATACTCGATCATATGAACATTTGCTGACGTGACTACTATTAATCGAATCCGATTGGTTTATATGACCGAGAATCTTGACCGAGGTCGTAAGGTCTGCACCACGAACGAGGTTAATATCTTTCAAGAAGCCTTGTCAAGCTCATGCAATTGTTTCGTTAATGGTATATTTATGGCCTGGCCAAAAGAACAAAAACAGCAAAACAAAATTTATGAAAATGAGATTTATTTTCCAATAAAAAATAAACTAGAAAATGGTCTCGTTGTTCAAGAGGAAAAAGCTCTGAACGTAATAATCTGTGGACTTCCGTAGGAAAACTGCTAGAAATAGCAATTGTTCTAGAAAGGAGAATATTAAAATTAAACATGGCCAATCTCGATCTTTTTATTTCTTCGAATGTCTCTTTACAGTGGCCGCTGATCGCGAACACGTGACAAATAAGATAAAGTGATTTGTGGCAGATACTTTGCTCTGTCGATCAGTCACGTCCTGAACGAAACGTACAAGGTTACAAATTTCGTAGGCGCACAAACTACTGTGAATAGGCCATTTCCGAGTTGCCTTTTGCCTCAGTTTCAAAACGAGTCTTCGTGCGAACCTATTCAAATGGAAACGAGTTTGATTTGCATGAAAATGGACGTGAAGGTGGAACACATTTTCATATGAATGGTTTTACACGTAGACTCGTTTTTATACAGAGGCAAAGGGTAACTCGGAAATGGCCTATTGTACATAAGTACAGCTAACTGGCCTTAACTTTCCCCCGATTCCTTTTCTCCATTTCATCAATAATAAATCTTATCAGTTGATCTTCAGCCGCTCTCTGTACATTATCGCTGTAGTGCACGTGATCTAAAGTACCGTTAGGATACGAGGCGGTCATGGGATACACATCCAGCACAGGGATACCAGCGTTACACATGGCGCTAACTGCGTACTTGTGGAACAACTCCAGCCGCTGGTGAAAGGACGAAAGAAACAACACATGTACAGGATTACGATAAACTGGAGAGAACAAGAAAACTAAGGAATACAATAACCAGATTAGAGCTGTACAACAATGAAGCGCACTTAACTTTCTGTTCCAGCATCAAGCTATGTATCGACAGTAAATATCAGGAAAATCATTAACCATGAGATTGCTTTGATGAACCACTAAATTATAGGAAAGACATTACAATCATGAATTTTAAGAGAGTTAATGTGTGACGTTAGAATTGAAGCTCTTGGAGCTCCAACTTTTCTACCCTCTCTTCTGTTGTTTCTGACTTTGTAGCTGCAGTGAGCTGTTTGAGACTGTTTGAGAAATTGTCTTTACGGGTACCCATACAATACTATAGTTATATCATGGGAATTTTTCTTAATGTATTGGGCGTATAAATGGTGCCGTTTTTAGTTGTATTTATATCGTGTTGTTCACTGAAAAACCTCTTTCGGGATCCGGAGTGTGCAATGAAGTTTCTAATTCTAAGTTCATGTGGTCGATAATGACCATTCCCCAGATATAGAGATTCCCGTAGCCATAAGTGCAGAAACTAAACATCGAACTTTAAAAACAATGCACACGAACAACATAAGTAATATTCTAACATCATGGGAAGTTAAGAATCAAATGAAAAGAGTTTCATGCTTTCAGAAAGATATTTTGGCTTTTACAAAATCATACCTGGTGAGTGTGAAATCTCCAGTGCGTTTTGTTCCGTGGGAGTTCTGCATGCATTTTGTGGACATTTTCTTTTTCTATAGATGTTGTCGTCTTCCAAATAGGCATTGCCATGTTGCCATTTTCCTGAACAATTTTGTTCTGCATGAGTTTGACGACATTATCTATAAGGTGTTTGTACGTTGTAAAATTGAGCGATATAGAGTAATGGACTCCAAGGTTGAAGAGAAATACACTTTTCTGTGTCTTCATCTCTGGAGATTCAAGAATCTCATTCATGTGTTGGAGTACAGTGGTCTCGTTGAAGTCGTTTGGCTCAAATTTTGTCTTTGCTTCTTTTTCGCTTGTCAACTGTGAAGTTAATGAAGAGAAAAATTGCCATGATTAAGTCTTCAGATTCAGACTTCTTGGAAAACGCTTGGTCTCCTGGCAACAAACCACTGACCAGGCAGCCTGAAGGCTCAAGACTCTGAACATCTATTGCTCTAATGAGATGTACAACGTTTTTTGAGTTTAAGCTAAATCTCACCGGGAAAATACTATTTCTTAGTTCACAAAATTAAATTTTACACTTATTTTCCCTTATGAAAAATCTTGCGAAACCTGGACAAGCAGGAATTCGATTTTATACAGAATAATCAGAAAATTGAAGTTGCAAACTATCCTTTTGATCAAAACAAACTTCAAAGAAATTTCATAGAAAGTTTTGTAACCGCCAGGAAAATAACAAGATTTCGCAACGAATTCGAAGTTTGATTGTCCCAGTAATGATACGCTAAGCTACGAAAGTGACAAACTAAATGACCATGGATGACTGGCTTAACAGTTGAAACAACGACTGATTGAATTAATTGAATAATCTGTCAGTTTGATTATCGACTACCCAATCCGCTATGAGACTTATGGAATAAAACAAAGGTGCATAAAGCATGCAATGAACTTTTGTTACCTCGTATATCCACATGTATGAACTTGTGCACTTTTGAAAATGGGTTTTACATATGCTTCGCGCTATCAGAGACTTCAAGAAGCGTTGTGCCACGGAATCGCCATATATCCACAGTGTATCCGCTGGAATCACTGGCTTCTTTTTAAATATTGGTGAATCATAATCTGACAAAGAAAGAGGACAAAGCCATTTTATGCAGTTCTTGACTGATGAATTAATCATTTCTATTTATACATTATAATGAATGTTTCAAAGAAATATTTTATAGTCAAGAGTAAGTAGGGGGTGTGCTGTATTTAAGGCGTGGAGGCTGAGGGGAGAGGGGGTAGGTTTCAAGTGATCGGGTTCTGTTATCAGAGAGCCTTAAGCAACGGCGACGCGAATGCCATCTATTTAGTGTATTCGTCGGTGTAAAAACTGGCTCAATTAAGCAGAAAGTGTAAAGGCAGCGCTCAATTCCAAATGCAATTGCAACAAACTAGCCGTTGTGGTTGACGTTCTTCTTTTTTTAATTTATAAGCGTGCAAAACTGCAAAATTGTTTTTCCAAACACACAACATGAGGACCTTGCATGATGCCAAAGTATAATAAAATATTAAATATAATGGGCTTATGCCTCGTCTTCACATTAAATGCATTATGGTAAGTGCAAACAGTTGTTTTAAACAAGTCGAGTTTCGCTATTTGTGAGGCAGGTCTTCCATAAGAAAAATGATTTCCATAGTTCTAGGGTTATTATTAAAATGAGTGATAACATTTTACCCAGAACATACGGCCGCCACACTCTGTTGACCCATCTACCAAATCCATTCTGCAGCATGTTGCATGAAACACTGCAAGTCATTGCTCTATTCGCTGAAAGACAATCAGTTAATTCGAATTAAGATTGTGGGCTTTATCAGTTTCAATCCATTTTTGTTTCCAACAGTAATCACATCTGTAGATAAAAATCAAATAAATATAAACCATAAACTAGAGAATATTGAATACGACCATGTCTCATGTGGTAGAGCTTACACTAATGGTCAATAATTAGAGCCTCGAAAGAAAACGGTTACCAGTTGTACCTTTAGTTTGTGAGACAGCGAAAGAGGAAGCGATGACAGACATATCAGCTGTGAGGTCGCCAGCTTTTGGTACAGTGAAACTGAAGGCCGTGTGTCCTCCAAGAGACTCCAGTATATAGTCATCCCCGATGTATCCCAAGATTCCGTCATGCTGGTATTTTCCTTGGACTGTTCCTATTTGGCAAAGTCAATCTGTTAATCTCCAAAACGTTTTTAAAGACCCTCTAAGCGTTAAAGACTCTTTAAAGCGCTACAAATTGATATCCTGCATGACCGCATTTCTAAGCAGCTGCATCGGAAAGGATAGCTTGGTTTTCTTGTCTCTTTCTGGTCATTTGACACAGGACTGTTTGTGGGGGGCGCAGTGGCCTAATGATAAGTGCGCTGGACTTCGGATCGGAATGATCCGGCCTCGAGCCCTGGCCGGGGCACTGCGTTGTGTTATTGGGCAAGACACATTACTCTCAAAGTGCCTCTCTCCACCCAGGTATATAAATGGGTACCGGCGAATTTAGTGCTGCGGGTAACCCGGTGATGGACTAGCATCCCATCCAGGGAGGAGTAGAAATACTCCTATAGTCGCTTCATGATAAGGAAATCGAGATAAGCTCCGGCCTGATGGGCCACTAGGCTCGTATAAAGGCTTTACCTTTTAACCTACTTTATATCAATTCTTTACTAATCTGAGTCTCGAGTCTGCTCCATGAAAGAGAAGCCTACTCATGTACCATGTTCGTAATCACGGTTTGCAGTGCTCATCATACTGAAGACTGAATGATGAGTCGCTAATGATGAAAGTCCACTCCCCCACCCCCCTCCCATCATCAGTATGTTTGTCAGGTTACCTTCAACAGTTGATCGGCCCCAATTATACTCATGGGCATGAAACGCATTTGAGAATTAGCTACCAATATTTTTTTATAACATAGCGATCAGAGCAACACAATCAAATTCAGTTCTGTATACGAAAGCGTGCACAAAGTCCAAAAGTGCACGCTGATAGAGTGAGCTAGCGTGAGCAAATCGCTTCGCGAAAACTTTGTTTCTCTCGCCGAAATAAAATATGCTAATAACTGTTAAAATACAAGGTCGATCTATGGCTAACTGAAATACAGACGTCCATTTCTAATAAGAGTCCTATCAAACGCCCATGTACAACACGAAGTCCCTTGACTGCAGGATCCCTTTTTTGACAGTTATCGCGAGTACTATTGAATGTAACACCTTTTCCCTTCAATTTAATTACAAAAACATATCTAATCTTCTACAAATCTCTTTTATTTCCAGACCTAGTATGAACCAATCCACTGGTGGTTCCCGCAGACCGTCACACAGACTGAAATCTAAGGTTATCCGAGCAAAGTAGTTACCAGGCTCCATAACTAAAAACACCACTTCGTACATTCCATTGCCATGGTCCCAGACTTGCGGCGCGAGGGATGCCGGACCTTGCCTAATGTACACTCGCCAGGCATCACCACCGGACGTTTTAAGGACACCATTTCGTGTAACGGTTTGAATAAAGAAACGACTGAATTGACCTAATAAATAAGAATAGATATTTTCAAAGTTATTTTTAGAAATGTTTTGATTAGTTGTTTGCTGTCTTTCAGGAGGCATGTAGTCTTTTCTCTTTAAAAAAGTGCTATAATTGAGTCATATTTTAAAAAAAGTATTTGTATAGCTCTTGTTTTCGTAATTAATGCAATTTCTTCTGAATAAAATTAATTCTTAAGACGAGCAGTTATCAATATCTAAATAATTAAATTACAATATTTAGAAAAGGATGCCACTTGGGTCCTAGCTGGTTTTCATGCATGTCCTCTATCCAGGTCGAATTTGAATTTGGAATGTTTTTTTTTCAGGAGGGAGAAAAGCCGGAGAACCCAGAGAAAACCCTCGGAGGAAGACGAGAACCAATATGTCACTGTTATAGTCTGCATGGACATCAAAGAACAAACACACTAATTGTAAAGGGTAGAGCACGAAGTTCCCAGTGTTGTGGTCTGTTCTCTGCCTGTTGTGCTGTTGAAATGCTCGGTGATATTAGCTATGTTAAAAGCTCCTCTACAATGCGAGGGTAAAAAAAAGTATTCACTTCACTTCATTTCACTTCACAAGAGTAAACCCAACCCTTTTATGGCACCTGGCCGAAATTGAATGGAATCCACATTGACGGGAGGCGAGTGCTCTCACCACTGCGTCATCGCCGCTCCTCAGTATATTTTTGACTGGCTTATCAGAACAGCTCAGGAGTATTTTATCCTCGTTTTTTACCTGCTGGTAATATTTCCCATTTTGCGATAAAACTTCTTCTCGCATCAGTCCTCCACTCCGAGTTTACTTGTCTTTGCTCCCAGGCAACTTGACCCTCGCAAGGCTTGGCGGTTCTTTCCCAATCAACACGCCATCTCTGCATTCGACACCACTGCTGGTGGAAATCTCTTATGTCAGTTTCTTCAGTTTTTACGATAGGTTGCGTGCCGGTGCCTAAATGATATAATCTCCATGTGATATTCAAGGTTATTATGGCAACGCCAAGGAAAATGATGTTGATGGGACGTGGACGGAACATCCGATGTACTCGGCATCCCATTCCTAGACAGTGATAAGCCAAGACAAGTGGTTAAATTAACCACCTGGCCCCAGTTGTTCAAAGGATGAATAACGCTATCCACCCGTTAAATCACTATCCAGTGTATAGTGTAATTTGTTTTGCCAACACTTATCCACTGGATAGTGATTTATCCGGTGGGTAGCGTTATCCACACTATGAGCAACTGGGCCCTGACCGCGCAAAAGATTAAAATACGTTGAAAAGTCAGCAGGATTTCGTGAAAAACACACAATTCAAGACTCTTAACAGTACACAGTGATACTACATGCTCAAATGCCTAATAAAATATATATACAGGTAACGTTTCTTCACAAAATGTTAGCGTTACACAACAAATGGCATTTGCACAACTAAGTTCATTCATATGAAGAATCTTGATATGAAGGACAAATTTTGATGTGGAGTCAACATCTTTTTTCTATAGACTGATCTACGCCCCTCTAGTTAAAAGAATTGTTAAAATGGCTTATGTTGAAAAGTATTATTGTATATGTATAATCACTCTCAATATAAAGTTCAAAATATCTGTGCATGTAAATTAATCTATTTCTGAAGGTACTCAAAGAACAGTCAGTCGATTTAATTTGGTCGCGTTAAGTTCGTTTCGAAAATAATTGTGTAAAACGTTTACTTGAAGTAGACTTGCTGGCTCTCTTAGCTTTCGATCTCAACTCAGACAAATTTGGGCCGGCAACCAAGCAAAATATTTCGATCTGTAACCTGCAATGAACTAGCATATCTGCAGGATGAATTACTGGGGTCTGGAGGTATAATGAGTGAGTATTTAAATTAAAGCAAAAACAAAAGGGTCAAAGCTTTGAATGAAACATGATCATAAGAAATGGTCAGAAATGCCATGTGAATACCTTATTATTATTTTTTTCTAAAAAGCCGAACGGCATGAAATCTAGATCACCCCGACGCATTGACAAAGCTTCATTTCAATGGCCACAGAACAACAAAAAGCCTTCTCTGCTGTTCATCGTCATCTTCAAAGGGACAGTGAAGCCTCGAGGACGATAAAGCAAATTAAAAATGAATGGAAAAGAAACTAAAACTTACATTAACTTCGACGAAGATCCACGTCAGGAGGAAAAAGAGTCAATTGTTATTGCTTTTCTGCAAATAAGCAGATTTTGTAGTGAAAACTGTATTGTTCTTAGTCGTTCCTAGGAAACGAACCTGTTTCAAGAAACCTTTATTACATTATGTCAAACAAATTACCATACGCTCTCTCAAATAATATTACTTTTGCAATTCCAGTTGTAAAAACAAAATAGTGGCTAATTTCTAAAGGAAGAAAAGTTAAGATTTTACCTATAAAGCTTTCAGGTATTGAAATTAATTGAGGAACTTACTTCGTAGTCCTGTTGAACTACTGACCGCTTTGGCGTTTTGTTTTTACAATCTTGATGTTGAATCAAAATTTACTAAATTTTGTGAGCTTATCAGCTCAATGTTGCTTGGTAAAAACATGAAAACCTGAACTTCAATTCATCTTGCTATTATTAAGAGGATCACTCGAGGTTTAAACAAGCGATGTTTTAAGTTGAAAGATATATAAGCCTACTTTCAAAACAGGCTTATAAAATTAGAAATTAGAAAGGCTCTGGATGGGTTAACCGAAAATTGACAAATTTATGACAAAACTTTTAACTGACAAATGACAAACAGTACAAAATTTAACTGAAACCGACATTTGTAGTCGATTTTACTGATTGAACCTATTGTAAATAACTTATTTTGTTAATGTTTATGTGGTTTAAGCCATTTTTATATGGAATCATAGTTTAGTAGGTCTGTTAACATTAATCATTTTCAATTTGACCCTATATTATCTGTTACGTGATCCTCAATTTACTGCGGCCACACCGTAACAAGGTGAGATGAATTTTATTCAAGTCGGTTGTGTTGAACAGTTTCTCTAGTGAATTGTTCGCGGCAGAAACGCGTGTTTTCAAAAAGCCTTACTTATCGATGATGTACTTATTATTCAAAAGGCTGCAGATTACCGTTTTCCCATTGGTTTTATCAATTAAAATCTCAATACATCCTGAGATCTACCGGAAAACCCAATTATGACCAGTCAGAGTTATGATCGATCTTTCTTTATAGCAGCGCTAGAAGCCTACCTTCCGAAAACTTGTTACGTGACCAAAATGGCTAGAAGAAAGCAGACGAGCTTGGTCGAGACAAGCAAGCCGAGGGGGTCTGGGGAAGAGAACAGCCTGTAAACTCTAGGGGATCTGGCGCTCCATACTTCATCAATATTATAATTTATTTAATTTCATTGAACAGCGCCACCCACAGTTACTAAACAAATGGGCGCTTAAAAATGCTCGCAAAGAAAAGAAATCACTGGAGCGAACACTCAAGGTCATGTCACAACAAGGATAAAAATATGTATAATAAATGTGAAATGAAGAATGTGTTAAACGCGAGTTTGTACAATGACAAAATGATTGTTTTTGTGGCTCCGCTGAGGGTTATTTGCAACTGGAAAAGGAAGCGTAATCGGCCGTACATCCTTTTCTTGATGGTCCCTTCGGTTAGCTTTTTATATTTTGTCTCCGGGCCAGTTCTAACGGGCCGCGCAAGACTTGAGAGAGAACTGACAATGAATAACATTGCTTTTGTCATGCGGCTGAAAACCAGCAAGAATGGATATCTTTTCGTTTATAGATTCAAACATTGCATAGCTTCCATTTGTCGACACTCCAGCATCGCTCTGACTTTGCATATCTTTGCCAATTCTATGGGTAAACGCGAGTCGTCGAGAGTTCTGGAAAGCTTAGCTCCTAGTTGCTCAAAGGGCCTGAAGGTAAAGTTCTATGACGTGGACGAAGTGATAGAAAACGTTCTACCTTCTATAAACACGATTAAGGTGAGTGAACTTCATGTAAACGATGGACATACGAAAGACACGCCCAATAGCTGCATCGGTAGTTTTAAATTAAACGTTTTCCGGTTGTTCTTCTGACGTCGTCAATTTTTAAATTGCAAACCGTTAATTCCACAAAGCTATTCTTCACACATATTCTAGATATAAAGGACATAAAGCCCTATAGAAATTTTGGTATAAATTCAGTGCTTCGTTTAGGAGACCAAGCATAAAAAATTTGTGATGTCCCGGATAAACGTGTTTCTTAACTACCACAAAAACGGTTGTTCAAAATTTAAACGTGGTAAAAATATATACGAAATGATATCATAAACACTCTTGTTCTTTGGCCATTTCAATTTAACCAGAAATAAAATGCAAACAGCGGCAACAAACATAACACAATTTTAGATTATTTTTCAAACCATGCGGAGTTCATGTGCTATGTTTGTTGCCGCTGTTTGCATTTTATTTCACGAAATGATATCTAGAGTGATTTCAAGTGAAGGGAATAATATAATTAGTAGGGTCAAGTAGGATCTACCTTACTGATTGCACAATTCCATGACCGCCATTTTTAATTTTTCCCCCAAAGAGGGACACAAATATGGCGGCTGAATACTAAATGCTGTAATGTTCTCAAAATTATTTTCGTTATAACTTGGTTGTGAAAAACACTACAGTGCTATAATTTAGGCAAGACACTTATTTATGTAACGTAAATGCTCTGATAGTTTTCTGATATTTTTCATGTAAACAAACAGTTCTTATAACACTGATGAAAACCACAAATAGAGAGGGTGGCTTATATTTAAAATCACATAAGTTAGAGTACATATAAAAATAAAAATTAAACTTGACACATTAAAAAAGGATAAATTCCGTCCGGTTACGTCACGCTCTAGTTTATGACATTTTTGCGTTCGTTTGTATTTTTTACAGATATCTTCCAAGCTTGTGCTGGCATGAAAAGACAGCCGTCTCGAGCTGCCGCCATCGCTGGCTGACATTTTAGGCTAATCATTCACATATTTTGGTTTGTTTTGTTTCCACAGGACGCCACTGAAGTTGAGGATCGCAGTAATACAAGAGAGCCTCTCTTCTTTCTTCCAATTTTTATGAATCGCATTTTGCCTGAAGATGTGCCAAGAGTCATTTTATTGGACGCTGACTTCTTTTTTTACACCGATATTAAGCAACTGTTTGATCAGTTTAACAACTTCAAAAACACAACTATTTTTGGCTTAGCTCTGCTGCAACAACCGATTTACAGAAGGGTCTTTGCACAATACAGAGAAGAGAATCCAGGAACTAGGATTGGCAATCCACCATCGGATGGCGTGACGGGATACAACACAGGCCTTATTATGTTTCAACTAACTAACATGCGAAGATCCGAGCTTTACAAGCAAATCCTGCTAAGCAACAAAACAAAAGAATATGCAGAAAAATATCAATTCCGAGGAACTCTAACCGAGCAAGATTTCTTTGTTTTGCTTGACGTGGAACATCGTAGCGAGTTGTTTTATGTGGTCCCTTGTCAGTGGAATCGTCAGCTAAATGGCGCTCTTTCACGTGAAGTTGACTTTAATTTGTATCATAATTGCCCTAAGCCCATCCACGCTTACCATGGCAACGGTAAGGCAAGAATGCCCACTATGGATAATCATTATCAGTTTTTGTTTGACTAAAATACAGACTGGCAGAAAAGAACTGAATGCCAAAAACTGAAAACAACATGGATTTCCTCATTGCAATTTCTAACACTATGCGACATTTGATTATACATAAACATTAGAGAGTAACTTCTATTTCTCTTGACCGAAAAACTGTAGCAGGAAGCCGGCTTCTGTATTTACTTCGCTTAGCGGGCACTTTTTCGGCCTGATAGTACGTCCTAGGGTGTTGTATCGTCTCATATTGTACCACGTGATCAGTTGTGGCCAATATAGATATTCGAAAATTTAGTGGTGAACTATGACAGTGGGAGAACCAATCGGATTTGTGGATTTCTTATGGGACTCGAATGTGTGTCTTCTGATAGTGAGTTGACACGCGGCGTGTTCTGCTGGAAGTATGTGATCCATTGTATTCGCTGCAAATGGACGCGCGAAGCAAAAGGTAGCTTATTGGTTAATAAATTTATAATATGGTTACTAATAGTGGTCGCTGAATGAGCGGAGAACTAGTATTTTTTTTATTTAGCTGTGTCTTTTACAAAAACCCCTAAAGAAATATATGTTATTTGCCGGCTGGGAGGTCCGTATAGTGAAAAACTGTGACCGAGGTCTTGAAAATGCTGCCCGAGGCCGCAGGCTGAGGGCAGCATTTTCAAGGCCGAGGTCACAGTTTTTCACTATACGGACCGACCCAAAGCCGGTAAATAACTTATTTATTTTTTTCCTACCTTAATGCGTTTAGTTAAAAAAAAAACGTACAAAGATTGTCTTGCAAAATGCGTTTGTTTATACGCGCGCTTCCAATGTTGAGTCGATAGCTGAAGAGTGAAGATGATCTGCTCACCACGAAAGAAAATAAATTTACTACAATCCACAGTACTTTAATAGGGAAAAGGCCATCATTAAAAGAGAACAGCATCTGAAATAGCTATTTACATTTGTATTTATAAGTCAATATAAACCTCTGTGTTGATTCCCACAGTATTTTGTTTTGATAAAAAGTTTGCGAAAGTGAAACTGAATGAAATTGAAATGTGTAGTTTGGTCGCCGCCTGCACACGGCACGATATCAATTGCGAGAATTTATTTGACTGTTTTTTATCAAAGAATCTCATTTTCGTGAATGGTGATAAGCAGTGTTCGGATTTTGGAGTTAAGTATTAGAAAGGCAAGCTGTTTGAACGAGTAAATCGAGTCTGTAAACCAGCGACTTGCAGTTAACCGCAATTGCGTGAAAAATCCTCAGTGCGAATATAAATGCACAAACAATGATCGACAAACTACGGTCATAAAACTATAACTTGAGTTGGTCAATTGAGAGAATGAATAGTCGTCTTTGGAGAACTCCAAGGCCTTTAATTCCGTTACTTATTTAGCTTTTGAAAGGATAAATCGCGTATATAAACCGGTGACTGCAATTTACCGCAATGGCTTGAAAATCAGTGCGAATCGACAAGCTACGGCCGTAAATTGATTTTGTCAATAGACAGGTTAAGCATGACGTTTACGGGAAACGGCAAACGGCAAAAATAATTCTGATTTTGTTTACTTTTTCTTTAGCACTTAAATAAAGCCAGTCGAAAAATAGGAAAAAAATCCCTTAATCACAGTAAATGCAAACAATTTCCCTAAATTGTACAAACGGCCAAAATCAGACACCAAAAGTTCGATTTTTGCCCTTTGTCGTTTGCCGTAAACGTCATGCTTAACCTCTCTAATAAAGAGAATCAATACTCGTCTTTTGGAGAACTTCAACGCCTTTTATTCCACTGCTTATTTGCCCTTTACATTTACAACGGTTGCTGAGCAACTACCTCGATTTTGGAGAGCAAAAAATTCGAGGGCTCGTTCGTCTCGCCGCCAAATCAAACTGACGAAAGCCCGTGGGCAGATATAGGAGAATCTTGCCCGCGCTAAGAACCAATCAGATTGAAGGATTCGTTACCGTGCCCTCTTGGAAAAAAATAAAGGCATTTATTGTGGAAAAAGTGATTTTATTTAACCAGTGAAACAACATGTAACAATTAGTGCGTAATAGTCAAAACTAAACAAAAGAAAACAATAAAATTAGTGTCTAATAGTATCTGAAAGTTTAGTTACTATTTCACAGGTTAAGTAAACCAACTCTAATTACGTTCTTAGAAATAACAAAAGAAAAATAAACAGATAAAGTACAGGTCACTTGAACGGGTACAATGCTAACTTTACAGTAGTTCCAGTCATTTCTGAAATACATGCAACAGCATTGTTGGAACTGTTACTAAATTATACTAGGTTCGTACAGGCGCTAAATAATGGTATTGGGTAAAATCTCGTTAAATACACAAGGGAAATCAGCAACAGTATATGAAAGCAAGTGAAATAAGGCAATAAAGAAGATGCTGATAATAAAAACTTAGGCCTTTGCCTGTAGATTGCTTTGTTAGCTGTGCAGATAAGTAGTAAGTTAGTTAGCTAGATTGCCGGTTAGGTAGTTGGTTAGTTGATTGGTTGGTTAGTTAGTTAGCTGGTTAGTAGTTAGTAGATTGGTTAGTTAGTTAGCTAGTTAGTAGTTAGTTGATTGGTTAGTTAGTTAGCTGGTTAGTAGTTAGTTGATTGGTTAGTTAGTTAGCTGGTTAGTAGTTAGTTGATTGGTTAAGTTAGTTAGCTGGTTAGTAGTTAGTTTTGATAGTTAGCTTATTAGTTAGTTAGTTAATACGTTAGTGGTTAGTTGGTTAATTGGTTGGTTGGTTAATTAGTAAATAATTAGTTTGTTAATTAGTGGGTTACTTGGATGGTAGGTTAGCTGGTTATATCTATTTTATTACTTGGGTAAAGCCATTTCGGTAGCCAAGTAGTTAATTTGTTAAAAGCATGGTTTACGTTAGTTAGAAAGTTAGTTAGTTAATTAGTAAGTCAGTTAGTTACATTAGTCCTGGCCGAGTTAGTAAGCTAATGAGTGAGTTAGCCGGTTAGTTTGTTTGCTGTTTCATTTGTTAGTAAGTTCAAGTTAGTGTTTGTAAATTAGTAGTTAGTTAGTTAGTTAGTTAGTTAGTTAGTTAGTTAGTTAGTTAGTTAGTTAGTTAGTTAGTTAGTTAGTTAGTTAGTTAGTTAGTTAGTTAGTTAGTTAGTGAGCGAGTGAACTAGTTTGGCACTTAAGTTCCTCAAGCAATGAAAGATCGGTCTTCGTTTGACTAATTTCTTCAGGCCGGTTTCTCACTATCCTGTTTTCGCCTATGATGTATTTCTTCATACGAACCACAATCATTTTGCTTGTTTGATGCCGAACAAACTCAGACTTTTTTTTTGTTAATAATTGAGTTTTGCGTTCTAATTAGTTTTAGTTAGTCACTTAGTGAGCGAGTTAGTTTAGCAACACTTCTTAATTGGTGAATTATCCATTTTTAAATTAATGTATTTTTACTTAACAATACTTTGGTTATTAGTTAGTTACTTATTTATAATTACTTATTTAGTTATTTATTTATTTAGTTAGTTAGTTAGTTATAGCTAGCTAACTTGTTAGTAAGTTATCGGATTATTAGGGTTAGTTAAGTATTAGTTTGTTAGTTCATTAGCTAGTTAGTGGGTTGCTTTGATTAATTAGTAATTACGTTATTTGGTTAGTTACGGGGTAATTAGGTGAATCTAGATCCATTAGTTGTTAGTAAGTGATTAGTTAATTACCGTGTTTGTGGATGAGTGATTGGGTGAGCTACTTGAGCTGTTAGTGGTTTTGTGGTACGAGTTAGTGGCTAAGTTATATATCGTTAGTTGTTAAGTGAGGGTTAAGTGAAGGGTTATCATGATCGAGTGATTAATTAAACGAATAAGTGGTCAGTTGGTTAGCAGTAATTGAGGAAGGAAGCGAGTTAGCTTAATTGCGTGGTTATCTTAGCGTGATGGTTAGTAAGCATCTAATACTCCATGGTTCTATTGATATAATCAGAACGTTAGTTAAATATTTGTGCTTTAGCTAGAAGTGGGTAATTCTATAGGCTAAGGAGCAAGTGATAAGTTAATATATATTGCTTGTTAGCAAATTATATTAGATGAATAAATAAATAATGTGAAATTATGATAAGTTTAAGTTAGCAACGGTATACAAATGTTTCGTACTTGTTGAATTCTCAATAGCACAAATTTTGTGAATTAGATAATTTTCGTTTCGTCAAAAACAAATGGATCCCTGAATAAAAGTTTCAACCATTAGGAACCACTTTTGGCTTTGTGATGTTGATGTCGTTTTTGTCGACTATTTTCGTGGAAAAATTGCGCAAGGTCGTGCATTCTAGTCTTGCTTTTTTGGCAAAATAGATGGGCTTCCATGCCAAAATGGCTACTATAAATTATTGCCTATTATACCAGTGTGCCTATTTAGCTTGTTTAGCATTGGTTAGTTAGTACATTAGTCGATGGATTAGTAAGCTAATTAGCCAGTATCCAAGAGTAAGATCATGAGAAGAGAAGTAGTAGCATTGCTAAGTAGGTTAAACATTTGTCACTTATGTGCTCTCCGCGCGGACTGCCTTCCTGCTAAGTATAGATACATAAGGGATTAAGTATAGGGAAGAATACGCTTCTACTCCTGGGGCAACACTGAGAAATTAGAGAGAAACAGTTGTTATTCAATGTTCAATCGCCAAGCAAACTATTGGAAATATATGAATGGTGTTTACGTTATTACAGCGTAGATTAAATCCTGCCGTTGTACATGGAGGAATTGTTGGCTGAATATGCGATTTCTCACTAAACCGTCCCTGTAGGCTCTCCATTTGCTTCATACTTGTTGATATCCAGGAAAGCTGTCTGCTTTCTCTCTCAACCAATGTTGTTAACTTGTTCTGTCCAATGAGGAGACATGTCGATGCATCTCAGGATCCCAGGCCATTCACAGTTGGGTAGGAATGTTGGCGAAACCCAGTTTTATGAAATGCTGCTGTATAAACGTCCATCGGAAACGGTTCAGCTGGGAAGTGGTGTTCTCCAACGTTTGTAGGCTTCAGAGATGATGTGCTCTCCAAATATCACTCTAACAATAACGAGAATAAGCTAGACTTCTTTCGGCTGGGTCATACAGGCTTTGTTATGGCTGTTACATTGAATGGTTAATCAGTGCAAAGCTGAAAGAAAATTAAAAACATATTGAATACATTTATCTCACACGGAAAATTTCACGGTCACGAAATCATTTACAATGGCGCGAAACACAAGCTTTGTTTTGGAATCCGACGTCAAATAATCTCCGTAAACTCCTGGTTTATGGCTGAATTGGGGTTTAAGGCAGGACGCTTTAATCCACAACTAAGTGAAAGCTTGTATCATTGCAACTCATTTGGGTGAGCTATAATTCTCGTTGACTGTTAAAGTTTTAACGAAAATGCTTGGCAAATTTAAAGATTTGCCTGATCCGTTTTGAGGGATGTAGATGGAGTCACACGCATGCCGCAAACGTATACAGATTGGATTGCGAAAAAAAATTTCTTAGTACTTTTTACCGGTTGAAGCACTATAATATCCGAGCATTCGTATTTTTGCGCAAATTTTTAAAAGGTTTTCCCATCGTGCTTTTCCAGGTGCTGTCTTATGGCGTCCGCTCAACCTCGACTGTTAAAACTATTTTTTTATGATAGCAAACTTGACGCTATACACCAAAATCAAGATCCTAAACCTTGGTGCAATAATTTCAATTTTTTCCAAAAGCATCTTTGTTTTAGCGACTCTTTTTCTTTTACAGGTCACGACAAGACATTGTGGACATGAAATATTAATGGCGCGCCTCAAAGAAAAGTCGGTGAAGGCTAATGGATGTTTTCTATAACGTGATGAATCACTGATCCGATGCGTTGTTATTTCGCCTGCTCCCACATGCTGGGCAGAGCTCTCACACAGCGGGGGCTTACGATTGAAATCGTGCGCTTAGTTTTAAGCAAATAAATTTAAAACTTGAGGCCATCAAATTGCGTCCAACTCGACGAAACGTCGATGAATATCAGATCACAGTGGAACGGCTATTTAAACTCGGCGGAGTTCTGTCAGTTTTTAGGAAGCCCGATATACGAACAGCCCTTAAATTCAGGCTATGAGAGGAATAAAGGAAAATAGCGCCTTCAGGGATTAAAAGTTCTGAATAGCTCTCCTTGTTTGACGAGATCACGAATGTTAACGTGTGGGGTGTTTATAGCTTCAGCGGGTCCCTTTCAAATGCATTCATCCGTTACTTCAAAACAACTCTTCAAACTGTTTTAAGAGAATCAAAACGCATTAAACACAAGACCGTTAGACGAACTCTGAAGTACAGTTTTCATTTTTCGCTTCGTGTGTTTTCAGCCCTTTTGTCGCTCTGTGATCCAAGATTTCGTGAGAGTGCAAATTTTTGTTCAATGTTAGTAACAATGGCTCATTCTTATAATACCCAGCGTGGCTGAATAAAACTAACTGTGAAGTTGAATAGTTAATTTTTTTTTGTTCATCTGAAAGAATGTCAAAGAAAATCAAAACACTGGTTTATGTTGCATCTGATGCTGTCGTCGCTAAAACATATTTTTGTTCCGAGCAAGGACGTAAATTAAAAATCACGATTCCAAGGAGTTTTCAAGTGCGAGACATTTACATATCGTTTGCGTGTGATATTTTATCAAGCCAGATTATCAATCCCTTTAGACAATCAGTTTTGAAAACAAAAACTGGGTTTTGTCAGTTCTTAAACGTGATGTTTTACCGGGTACACCATTAATACCACCTGTTAGAGTGTTTTACTGTATTTTAGTATTCTTTAAAAGTCCGGAGTTGTTCAAAACCCGCCTGCTTTAGCTGGAAATATTGCAAAATCTCTGCGACTTGAAAAATGAAAACAGTATGTCGAATTCGCTCTTTAAGTCGCATCAATTTTTCCCAATTGTTTCAGTGCGCATAAATATTTTAGTTGTTTCACGGAAAGTGAAGATACGTCTCTTGCCGTGTTGTAATTTTCGTGTTACTCGCCGCCACATTAAAATATGGTCTATACGATCGTTAGTTTAGCTCTGATTGCCTCGAAATAAGAAAGTGTAGCTTAAAATTTGTGGCAAATTATTTTCAATGCAATGTTTTCGTGGATTTAGTGTCGTGGGATTCGTGTACTAGCTTTGTCAATATTTGCGGTAGCCTGTATCTACTAGAGCTTAAATGCTTTAAAACTACATAAATAGAAAGTGCAAAATGATAAACGGCTCTATTTCTACAAATTCTACTCACCAAAGTCTGGAGTCATCGTTATTTCCCTTGCATGCAATTAGTACAATTAGTAACTCAACGTACAAGCCCGCTCGGGCGGATACGCGAGGTGCTACGGTTATATGAAAGCTTGCTGTGAGGTTGACTGCAGCATGTGTAGAAAGGACAGATTTCACCTGTTGTATTCCGTATAAAGAGGGCGAGATGTTTTCCTTTCATCTCATTGGCTGATATTGTAGACGCCTCTTCATGCCCGCGTTTCTTTCAAGTCAGCGGTGGTATGTTGTATTGATTGCGTTGATTACAAACAGTAAATAAAATATTTATACGGATGGTAGAGTAAACCACGTATCTGGTGTTTTTAACTAGCGGAGATCCTATCGATGTAAGACTGCGATAAACAGATTTCCTTCTTTCAATGAGATTTAAAAGTATGAATATTCAGAACTTGATGCATCGTTTTAGTTTTTAAACTCGAAAAATCGCATCAGGATCGGCAGAAATTAACATGGTAAGATGTAAACTAATTGCTATCAGCAAGATCAGTGTTTTCTATCAACTGTAAACATATTAAAGAAGAAAGACGGCATCACGCAGAATAAATATAAACATCTTTTAAATTACAAAGGAATCAGGCTATAAATAACCAACACTGGATTTTTATCAGATTCGTAAACGTTACAATTACTCCAGTTGACCTGATTTCGTTAGAAAAAACGCTCAGAAATGTTGCGTGTATGTTTTTAAAAAATCAGAAGATCGGAGTAATTATAAGATTATAACTTATGCAAGTTTATTTTGGGTATCAAAATGATAAGATCAGTAATCGAAAACTCTTAAAAAGCTTTTAGGATTGAAGAGTGACTAAGCAGCTGTGTTTACAGAATCTTCAGAGAATGGATGCAGCGAGGCATCACCAAAAACCAATCACAAGGTTGAATTTTCGCCGAAATGCCATTTTTTTTTCTTTCTTTTTTTTTTTACAAATTACTTCACAGGACCGAGAGGATATTACTACTGAACTACTGGTATTACAAATCTGCGGCAGACTAATAACACCGCAAAATTTGTTTGAACACGAAACAAGACCAAACAGCGGATGATTTTTTTTGTTGTTGAGTGGTTTTTAATTGCCGCTATGTCTGAGGCCTTTGTTGTAGCACAACTTTAAAGCAAGGGACCGCAAACGAAAATGCTGCTAATGTAGGATCCAGCAAGGGATCTGATCAGCGTGAAAATGATAAATGACAAACAATCAATCCCACTATATCCTCTAGTCGTGTTGGTGTCTCACAAAGTTTACTTTTTATGTAGTACGATCAGCCTTGCAGTATTTAACAATTATTCTTTGAAATCGAGGTGAATAGTGGCAGAATATTTACCGAGCCGCGTAGCGGCGAGGTAAATATTCTGCCGCTATTCACCGAGATTGAAAAGAATAATTGTTTTAGTATATACACACGAAGTGATCTCAAAACAGACAATCTAGACATTTTCAAAAGGAAACCTATGAAAGGCAATTTTATTGACGTCTAATTTGACGTCTCAATTCATGCGTGAAACACGTACAAAACTATTTACAGGTTCTTTTAACATGGCAAACACACAGTCTTCGATAAAATCCTCGTCAAAATGGTCCTTTTACACAGTTCAAATCGGCAACTTTAATCGAAAGTCTGCTTGGAAATCGATAACTGATCAAACAAAGTTTTCGAAGTTATCGAGAAAGGCTTGTTGTTTGGCTCGTTGCGAAGGTGCCTGTCAATGGCGGCTCGAATTGAGGTGAGTGTTGCCTTGTTGTAATATGACCTGCCTTGTTTTCTCGCGGAGATATAAAACTTCAATTCTTCTTTTTCTATTTCCTCGATTTCGGTGAGAAATTCGTTCTGTCAGCCAAACCAGTCTACAAAAATACTCGTAATGAGACAAATTGTAGTCGTGAAGATTAATTGCTGCCTATTTAGCGACAGGTCGAATTGATCACAGTAATTATCTCGATAAACAAAATGAAAAACACTTGTTTGCAAAACATGACTTCTTCACTTATCTTTAAAAACTTTTAGGCCAGAGTTCGTTGCCTTCTTGGTGTTTTCTGGCTCGCTGTCGTCTTTTATTTTCACTATTTTTGATTCTGAAACGCAAGCGAAACGCGAGTTTACGCCGGCCATTTTGTTTTGTTTTATGGGATAATGCATTATCCACTCGGTAGCGAGTGAATAATGCGGCATTAGCCCGAGATAGCGAACCAATCAGATTGCTGGAATAGCCAAGATCACTGAGTGTGTATATACTAATCTTTGTTATAGGCCGGTTTTGTTGGGTCGCGTCAGAAACCGGCCGCTCGTTCCGAGGTAGTGCGCATCAGGGCTCACTTCTTTTATTTTGCCAGAAATGAACTGCGACTTTCAAAATTTGTCGTTGATTGTCCAAGACGAAATCCATCGGTGTTCGAACCGGCTTCTTCGGTTTTCCTCGGAAGTGTTCGTTATATAATCGGAAAAGCTTGTGTCGGTATTTGCAGCCTCGATATCGCCCGTTGCCTCGATACCATGCTAAACATGGCCGCCGCGTGAATGAAACGGAGCTAAACGTTCTGATCTGAGAAGATTTGATCGCAGCATGCCGGCGATTGGAGTTATTTACCCTCCACCGGAGGTGAGAAGTATCTTCTCTAATCCATGGTACATTTGTGCCGTCAATCAATGCAGAGTTTTACGGTGTGATGAGGGAGTTTTTGTTAGATCAGAAGAGTGAATTCGTTGCTCGTTTTGTAAAATGTTGTTCACAAACTACTTTTTACGTTACAAATCGAAAAGGAACGGTAATTGCTGTCAGGAAAGGGTAAAATATTGGCAGAAACACTTCTTCTTGTGAGGCAACGTGATATTCATAGTGTGGTAATTGGATGTTTATAATTCAACAGCCCCAGAGCAAGCTCCAATGTTGCATGCTTTACTTAATTATTTTGGCAGTAGCAAGACTTCGCCATGGCAAATAAGTCAACCTTAATCGAATCATTACAAACCAACCGGAATTTAATTTAACATTCGTTGGATACAACACTCCTCAATTGTTTTCTCTTGGCAGAGCTACATGTAAGTAAGCTCTCGAAAACAGTGCACATCAAGAAATAACAAAGTTAATATAAAAAACTATTTATGAATGAGTGTAACACACTTGTTGGCAGTGTGTCGAGCAGATTCTATACAGAAGTTCATTGATCTAAGTAGTTTTAAGCAGGATTTTATGTGTCCTTAACTGTATGTTCAGATATTGTTGACAAGACTGCAAGCTTTGTTGCCAGAAATGGTGAGTGAATTTTGTTTTCATTTAAGAAATAGAAAATGACATACTTGTGTGCATTTTAATAGCCTGATGCAAAAGAAGAAAAAAAAAGGTGTCAGTAAAGATGTAGTTATTGTTCATTGTGGTGTAAGATAGGAAAGGTGAATGTTTATTTGTTTGTCACGTGATGGAAGTATTGTTTGCGATACTCATCTGCTGGTCTTCCTCAGGTGAGGAGAAGACTAGCAGTATTTGCAGTCAAAACATCGCTATCAACACTTCAAAGCATTTCCATCGCGAGACAAGTGAATCAAAGTTCATCTTTCCAATTTTAAAGATTAAATGAATGCTCAAACCACAGGCAAGGCTCATATACATTATAAGGACTTTCAAATTCTCCCATGCAGAGTGTACTTTGGGCGATATGAACGTGAAGAGGCTGTTTTTATTTCTTTTATAAAATAAAGCCAGCAAAATGCAATGATATGTATACAGAGGATCATACAGGGGTATTCTCGTGACGCATGTTATGCTGATTTTATTTTCCGTGAAACATGAATTTAATAAATTTATTTTTGTGGCCTATGACCGGAAGGTTTTGTGTGACATGTGAAGAGCTTGAATTAATAACCGATATTTGTGATTTCACCACTTCATTGACTTTATTTTGCGTGATTTTGAGACGCGAGACCTCAAATTTGACCTCTGTATAATTATCGTAACGTCAAACACTCTTTGTAGAGTAAGAACAGGATAAAACAGTATGTTTCTTTCTTATTTTCGTAATTTCTTGATCAATTTTGATTTCTTCAAACACTATTTGTAGCGTAAGAACAGGATAAAAGAGTACTTATTTTCGTGATTCGGGAAAATGAAATTTCAATATCTGTGATCCGTGATTCGTTATTTTTTTTTGTCTGTGAATCGTGCCAGAACCCCCCCCCCCCTGTACGACCCTCTATACATGTACATGTACATCATTAGCATGTCTACATACCGTAGCTGAGTATGAATATGACTTCATCGTCAAACAGAACACACATTGCATTAATATATACAAAATTTCCGTAATGTTACATGTATAAATTACACTAAAAATTTTGTTACTTAGTGTGGCATTACAAAAGATGCATTATGTACTGCTTTCATAAAACATGTTTTGAGAAATATCTTGTGCACTTAGATGGCATGGTTGTGATATCAACATTACATCACTTTTTCTCCTTACAGGAAATAAGACCTCTTATGTTAACAATATAGAATGATGCAAATAATTATTAATTTCAATAAAATTTCAGCTTCTTGTGTTTACTGCAGAAAAAGTGTGTTAACTGGTGAATGTTTTCACCATATGTGCTCGAATAGTCACATCAAAAGCACAGCTGTAAAATCATTGTCAATACTGTCGTGCATGAATCTTGTGTCTGTAAACATTTCACCTGTTTTTATACCATGTAGGTCCTGAGTTTGAATCGAGAATCAGACAGAATGAAATAAACAATCCCAAGTTTAACTTCCTGAATCCTGGAGATCCCTACCATGCGTACTTCCAGCAAAAAGTCTTAGATATTAAAGAGCAAGATGGAAGAGGTGAGTAAGCTGCATTAACAGTATGTGAATGATAATATTAATGTGTGGAAAGTACATAAATTCTAAAGGTAAAATGGAGAGAAAATGTCGAAAAAGTGTGTCTTGATGTATATTTACCACGGAATGCTATAGTCCAAGGCGAGGGATAACTTTTTACTGAAATATTGATAACATATGTAGCTGTAATTTGCTAGAGGGATGGCACAGTGGTGACAGTGCTTGCCTTTTGCCAGTGTGGCTGGGATTCAAATCCTGGGCTGGGTGTCACATGTAGGTTCAGTTTGTTATTGGTTCTCATCCTGGTTCTCTCTCCAGTTTTCCTCCCTCCACAAAAAACCCAACACTTTTATATTCGTATTTTTATTTATTATTTATTGTCATCATCTTTTTCCATTAGAGCAAGAGGTTATTCCAGCTGCTCCTGTTCCCCAAAAGGTTAGAAAATAGTGTTTCCCATTGTACGCATTAACATAATTATACAATTATCAAAATTCTGTCATGTGTTACATGTACATGACCTCATTTGCTTCTGACATCACAAAAGATGGCAGTGGACAGCAATAATATTGTGTCTGTGATTTTAAGGATACCTCTACATTTTCAATAGCAAATGTGTTGCTTCGGTAAATACATGTATCTATACTTTCCCCATGGAGGTTATTTCGGTTTGAACCCCTCTTCCCTGTGGACAGTTATTGGTGGGTACTGTTGTGGAAAGTCTTGGCCTTTGAGACTCCCCTCTCCCTTGAAATTGCCAGTGACTCTCTTTGGGGTGGGTATACACTGTACTGCATATGTAGTGGGATCCACAAAGTTGAAAATGGCGTGTGAATATTATGATCTCTTTGTCTTGAGTAAAATAAGTAACTCCCAATGTACTGGTATAATCTTGTGGTTTACAGTACATATAAATTTATCCTCGGTTCAAATTTTAGTTTCTTTTGTTTTAAACTCATTACCATTATTCACTGAGCTGTTTTGAGAAAGGTGTTCGAAAAACAAGAACTGCCACATACATGTAGCAATGTCTGTCATTTTGTTGCAACGCAATCAATTCAACCATGACAAGGAATATGACAACTAAGACTGCTAGATGTCGACCTGAATCCACTGTAATTAGTAACAGTTATGCAGGTGACCAATTGAATTGGTGCATCTACTTTGTACAATATTTTGCATTTCCTTAACACTTCACCAATTGATAAACTTGAGATGAAATGTTCATTGGTCACAAGCATGGGGACAAAGAAAAATCGGAGTCCCCAACAGGAATCAAACCCATGGCCTCCCAGTTACCAGTTGGGCGCTCTAACCACTGAGCCGCATCTATGAGAGACTCTTGGTGACGTAGCCATTTACTAATATTGTTCACGTGTGATGTTGACATGTCCTCCATAATGCTAGCCGATCAGCAATGTTGAAAGCATCAAGTGTGCGATAAACACACTGTACACAGTGAAAGATGTTGTTTATTCTTATCCTTTGAAAATATTTTCAATCAATTTTCAGCCAAAGCCTCTTATGCAGCAAACCCCAGTGACAATTGCTGAACCACCAGTCCCTAAGGAACCACCGCCTGAGTTTGAATTCCTGGCTGATCCACCGACCATATCTGCACTGGATCTGTATGTATACATGAATGCTGTTTTTCCTTGAGCTTTATAAGATCAATTATTATAGTTGAACCCCTTCACAGAGACAGGTCCTTTAATTCATGATATACATACGGACCTTACTTATCCCATTTGGCCATTTTATTGTGTAGTATCACTGTCTATCAAACGTTAAAAGGTTTTGGCTGATAGATAAATGTTAAGTATTGCTTTCTGTCCTGGAAATAAACACTAGTTTTAGCCAGATGGTTGCATTAGGTATCTTTTGTTTTTCAGTGAATTAAGCTGGAGGTCCCACCTCTCTTTTTATGAGACTACACAGAACAGTGTACATGTATGTGTTCATAATGTGTAGTTTTTGTAGAAAAAAAATCATCATAATTGTATTTGTCGATAATGGTTTTGTTTTCTTTTTGTACATGCAGGGACATTGTAAAGCTCACTGCACAGTTTGTGGCGAGAAATGGACGTCAGTTTTTAACCAATCTTATGAATAGGGAACAGGTACATGTATGTTGTTACAAGTGTGTTGGAGACCGGCTTGACCACTTCATTCAGGAAAAAAGCCAGAACATTGACTGAGCTTATGGTCTTTGCCAAAAAGTGTACAAAGGTTAATTTTAAATGCCAGTCTGTAGTGGAACTTGGTAATTCAATTTGTAGTGTAGAATTCCAACTAAATTTTCAGTGATCTCTGTCCTCCTTCATCAAAGTGAAAAAGATACATTTATTAAACAAATAAAAAAGCCTTGACCATGTTGTGTTCTGTCATAAAGCACACAAGGAAGTGATAAGAGCGTGGAAGAGAGCATGAAACAAAGCAATGCACACTCAAATTAGCAATGCCTATCTGACATCTGAACTGTGCATTTGTTACTTTTGAAACAAAATAATTGTCATGAAAGATGTGTTTGTTGTTCATCGTGGTGTAAGATAGGAAAGATGAACGTTTATTCATTTGTCTCACGATGGAATCACTTTGAGTTGTTGTTTGCGAAGCTTCGACTTCAATACTGCTAGTCTTCATCACTCTCCTAATGAAGACTAGCAGTACTGCAGTCGAAACGTCATGATCAACAACTCAAAGCGATTCCATTGTGAGAGAAATGAATAAACATTAATCTGTCCTAAACAAGTACAGTATCATGTGATCATGTACAGCTGTACATATTATTTTTGTACCCCAGCAAAGTCAAACAAAAATGATATAATAAGGAGTTCATTTTTGCATTTTGTTTATGTTCATCCATTCACTGTTTGTGTTTGTTGATCATTTTAGCGGAACTATCAGTTTGATTTCTTGCGACCTCAACACAGTTTGTTTAACTATTTCACCAAGCTTGTGGAGCAGTATACAAAGGTAAGATGTGTCATGTAATTTTTTTGCAGTATTGTAAAATTACTAACATGTATGCGAATGCTGGAATTTGTGTCATAGAATGTGTTTGGAAATTTTCTCTTTTTTTTTTTGGGGGGGGGGGGGGGTGGGGCACAAAGGTGGGAGGAGGGAATACATGTTAATTATATGACCTGTGTTATGCCATTATCCTGCATTTGTCTTCCTCTCAGTATAAATACGCATTTCATGGGTCGGACATTCAAGTGTACTTTTGTTAGAATCTTTGGGGTGCAGAATTAAAATAATTCCATCATTTGCATGGTCTTAGCCCAGTCAGTTAATGATGATGATGATGATAATGATATGGTATTAATTTATGTAGCACATGTCCATATGCTCTAATAGATGCACTTTACACCCCTTGCAGGATACTTTGACCAGGCCACATTTAGCAGTAAATTAACTGTTTACAAAGAATGAGGAAATTTTTGTACTTGCTAAAGCTAGTGGATGTGAGAGCTGCATGTGCAAAGGATAATGTAATAATGTTAATATTATTCTCCTCTCGTCAGGTGTTGATTCCGCCAAGTGATGTGAAAGAGAAGTTACAAAAAGATGCATACAAACCAAAAGAGGTACAAAAAAATAGTGTGTCAGTGTAATGCAGCATATGGCAGATTTTGCCTCCTGGAATGATTCTAAAAACAAAGACAATGGATTTCAAGAAACAAATTCACAGCAACTAATGCCAATGCAGACTTTTAAATCAATGGCTAGCACTTACTTTGATTCTTTGACTAGTGTTATGGACTCTAAATGGACTTAAAGAATTGTTTTGTAGATGTTGTTGCAGATAAGTTGCTTATTACCTGGTTTGAAAGAAAAATATTGGGTAGGAATTAAGGGTGTGGCTTATTGAGCTTTTAGGGTAGTTGTTCTGAGTAAGAAACTTTACGACTTAACAGATCCTGGATCGAGTCATGTATCGCGTGGAGTGGATCAGACACCAAGAAAGAGAGAAGAAGAAATTGGAAGATGAAAAGGAAAAGGAAAGAGGTTGGTTTTTTCATCCCTGTGAATATACACAAGGCTGAGCTCTAAAAAAAATTACAACGAGCCCAAAGGTTCCAAACTATGAGATCCAAGGTGCCCAGCATAAAGCTTATATGAAAGAAATAAGATTATCTGGTTACCCAAAGGCAAAAGTTAGTCACATGAGGTACCTGGGCACCCTTAGAGGACAGCCCTGATACACATATTTACACGGGGACTGAAATTGTAATTAAAACTTATTTTGTGTTGGATTCTTTGAACACAGTCGCATTTGCACAAGTGGACTGGCATGACTTTGTTGTGGTGGAAACAGTGGACTTCAAAGATAGTGAAACAGGTTAGCAAATTTGAAATGTCGTGCTACATTTTGTCTGAAGACTCGGCAAACAGATGTTTCACAATACTCAAGGATTGACTCTCACAGTATTACAGTGCAACGACCTAAGGTGGCTTACTACAGTTTTTACGAGGCAAGAGCGCGCGCTACGATTCGGCTGCCTGACGTCAATATCGCTAGCGCTCGCAAAACTTTCGTGAGCAACACTAAAGGAAACGAAAACAAGATTGAGCCCTTTTTTCGAAAGTTAACAGTTTCAGAAAGTTTCAAAAGGTTTTAGACATGTCATAAGACGAAAATAATACTACAGATAGGTTGATAAACAACCGACAGAGGAGTTCTAATTCGCTTTTTTTATCGCTCATAACGTGTGGCGTCATACGAGCGTGCGCTCAAATAATAGGGCATGCGCAATTCGATTCTTGTCGGAGGTCGTAAAAACCTGACTTCGGCTCAAAATATCTCAAAAACCTACCGTACGACCCATAATGAAATTTTCACAATTTATTGTTTGGGGTGAATCGCGTCAACTGTCAAAATCTAAAACAAATCTGTAAGGCAGATTTTGAGCTATTGTTAAAATAAGCAAAAAAACACATTTTCCTATTTTGCAAAAAATCTGTCTTACAGATTTTTAATTTATTTTGCATGAATGTTTTATCTGATTCAATTTCTATTTTCTGAATTTTTGAGGTAGGGTCGTACGGGCAGATTTTGAGAAAAACGCCATTGAAACTACTAGTGCCCAGTCTCCTCTTAAGCACTCGGACATTCGTTTTGGCTGTTTATTAGCATCTATATTGCTCAAATGTCGCATATATTGGTTGTAGGATGCAACAAACAATAATAAGTAAAAGCTAAAACCTTTCTGGACATTTTATTAAAGAGTTAAAAGCTGGGCTCATTTACCCCGTCAAAACTGTAGTAAGCCTCCTTAAAAGAAAATTAGCCAATCAAAACGTTAATTGAGAACAATGGATGGCGACTTTTTATGTAGATGAACCAATTACAATGAAGAATACAAACAATAGCTCTACAAAAAAATTTAAAAACCCAGCAAAGTTGCCGAAGAGTGGACCACTCAGGAAACTAGAGCTGTTGTCTAGATGCTTTAATATCAATTGTCTGTTTGCGAAAAAAAAAAAGCCATCCATTGCTTTCAATATTAATGTTTTGATATGTCAATGCCTCATGAAATTGACGTGTCATCCATAAGCTGCAGAATTAAGTTAAAGCAAGTCTTTTATCAAACTTCTGGCTGAATACGTTTACAGCTGTATCTGTCCTTGCAAGCAAGAAACGGCAGATTTTGAGTATTTTAACCCCCTTTTTTGGGAACGAAAAATAAAAATAAAAAATGAAAAAAGGCACTGAACTGTAGCTTGCATCATTCACTGGCAATTTCTTTTAATGTTTTTCTTTCAGCTAACTTACCTCCACCAGTGAGTAGAGAACAGCTTGGAGCCAGGATATTGGCACAGGAACGATATGAACAACTTCAGGTATAAACTATTCAATATTATAGTAAATGTTTTGAACCCAGGAGCATCAGTAGTTCATTCAGTGTGATCGTCCGGGTGAGAGTAGTTCTGAGAAGAACTGTTGTTGGTGACTGATGTTTTGACAACCTGTGCGGAAGTCATCTTCAGAGTCAAGACTTCCACACAGGTTGTCGAAACGTCAGTCACCAATAACAGTTCTTCTCAGAACTACTCTCACCCGGACGATCACACTGAACGAACTACTATTCAGTACTATAGTTACATCTGTCAACAGTCACCCTAATAGTACAACTAAATTGCTCCTTGCTTGTTCCATCCGCTTTTTGTTCACTTTCTAGTTAAAAGGAAAAAAAAAAACAACTTGTAAATAAACCTAAAATACTTTTAACAAAAAAACAAAACAACAAGAACAACAGCAAATTCCGTTGACAAAGCCTATGACACCGGGGTACCTGCTTAACTAAGTTCTGTTCTGTTTTAAGTACTTGGAATATTCATATTTTCCATTGAAAAAGTTAACAAGTTGCTTATTTCACAGGATGAAGGAGCTGCTCCTGAAGATATGGAAGTCAACATGGATGTAGAGATGGAGGTCGATGAACCAGAACCACCAGTCTTACAACCTCCACCCCCACCACCTCCCCCTAAGGATGCAAGCGCGGTAAGTTAAGCGTCGTTTGTTGAAGTTCACGGATTAAACTGGTGCAGTGTAGATCAATAATTTCTCGCATAAAGACCTCTACAAGTCATTTGAAACAATCTTAATTCTTAACATGCAGTTAACATGTAGAAAAGAAATAGAAAAGGTAATTTCCGTTGATGTGGTATTCCTATTCTTTAAATTGGAAATTTGGAAATGGAAATAGTGTTTAAATATTTTTTCACTAACATACTGGCTTTCATCTGGCAGAAGAGTGCAGACTCGAATGAGGTACCTCTTCCACCGATCCCCTCTGAGCCCGGTCCCAAACCGCCACTACCTCCCACAGCCCCTGGTGCGAACATCCAAATCCGACGAGGTTACGATCCCAAGGCTCCTAAAGCGGCTGCACCTCAGGTGCAGCCTGAGAAATTCCTGATATCACCCATCACTGGAGAGCGAGTGCCTGCAGATAGCATGGCAGAGCACATGAAGATCAGTCTGCTGGATCCACGCTGGAGAGAGCAGCGGGATCGAGTGCTGCAGGAGAAGAAGGAGCAAGAACAAGTGTTCGCTGAAGGTGAATGCAGGCTCACTCCTCTTAAAATTATCAAGTTACAGTGCATCTTTTTACATGTATATCGTTACTTCTTAAACGTAATGGAACGCGCTTTTCTTTAGGGCTCTGTAAACAATTGAACTAGCTGTCGCCCTTCCATGCTCTATAGCTTTAGCGTTGCAGCTCTCTGAACAGCCTACCCCTGTTATCTTAGGGCTGGAAGAAGAAATCACTTTTAATCAGTGAACCTAGAGAAAGACGTTGAAGCGAGGCGACTGCAAAATTGAAAAAAAATAATTAAAAATAAAAAAGCAAAAACAAAACAAAAAAACAACACGTTCAACCCACATTTGCACGGGCCATGTTACCTGGGAAACGAATGAGCCAATATTGCGTCCTTCACCCCACCGTCAAAAGGTTTCTTTGAGCGCCTGTAACGTGAGTTGTTCGGGTTTAAAGACTGGTCCCGATTTTTTTCGGAAAATTGGGCAAATTTACGCAAAGTGACATATAAGACTAAACTTTCTCGTTCGACTGGCCTTTGTGATTTATCAGTTCTTAGTTTGAAGAAACTGCATTTGAATTTGGTTAATCTCGACAAATCCAAATTACTCGCAAAGTGAACCAATCAGATATCGAAGCCAAGCATGCAACGAGTACCAAGGACATAACTCGAATGAAGTAAAATTTGAATTATTGAGAGTGGCTTCCTGGATTGCAGGCTGCTAATGCCTCTATACTTGTCTCTCAGGTATGTCCATTGGAAGTAGTCTGAAACAGCTGGCCGAGCGCCGTACGGATATCTTCGGAGCTGGAGACGAAGAAACGATGATCGGTAAAAAGATTGGCGAGGAAGACACCCGGAAACCAGAGAAGGTCACGTGGGATGGTCACACTGCGTCCATGGCGGCCACGTCACGCTTGGCTCAGCAAGGCGTGACATTAGAACAACAGATCGAGGCCATACACAAGTCCAAGGGACTCACGTGAGTAATTAACTACATGTGCATAAAAACCAGTGAATAGAGCGTAAGTACGCATCGCGGACCTATATTATCCTGTTATTTTCCAGGCCGTCGGAAGAGAGGGAACGAATCGGACCAAAAGTTCCACAACAAGAGAAACCTCCTGAAGCACAACGACCACCTAGCACGGCCATTCCACCCCCTCCCTCCATGAGTACGATGTCTACAACACGTGCACCACCTCCACCCCCTCTGTCAACAATGATGAATTTACCGCCACCTCCCCCCATGCTCCCGCCTGGTGGACCCCCACAGTTTATGGGTAAGCAGAATCTTGGAAAATGTGGACTTTTAGTTTGTGCCAATATGTGTCCTGATGGCTTATTGTTGCCCTTTGTTTGCTTGTTTGTTCGTTTTTTGTTTTCTGTCCATTTAGTAAAGCAATCGACAATTGTTCATTTCAATCGGGGTTCATACAGGTCATCGAAAACCTGGAAAGTCATGGAGTTTGAAATTTCATTTTCCAGGCCTGGAAAGTCATGGAATTTAAGTGTGGGCCATGGAAAGCCAAGGAGAATGATGTTGATTAATAAATTAGTTTTTTTTTTCACGAAGAAAATGGGTAAAGACGTACCTGAAATGAAGACGATTTTCAAGAAAATGGTCAAATTTAGGTCATGGAAAACTGGAAGAAGTCATGGAAAGTCATGAAGTTTCAAAAGCTCATAAAAGTATTAACCCTGTCAATCTGCCGTGTCAAGCAATTCAATTCTTAACGCGTTTATCCCTAGGTATACCGCCTCCTCCGCCCCCGGGTGGGCTCCCACGGATGCCGCCCCCACCGTTTGTTAACCCCAATCCGCCGGTAGCTCCTCCCATGTCAAGCAAGAGAGATGCGGAAGGAGACGATATGGCTGGCAAGAAGTCCAGGACTGAGCCGGCTGAAGCGAATCTTGTTCCTGAAAATGAGTTCCTTTCATCTAACCCGAACCCAGTCACATTTGGTGTCCAGATTCCTCACATGCCGGACAAGGCCGAGTGGAAACTGGACGGCAACACCATCCGTCTTACGTTACCGCTTACAGATCAGGTACGTGTGGGGACTGGTGCCGAGAGGGCAACTTCTCCAGGCACATCAATCTGAAAAATCAACTTAAACCAAATTGGACCAATCTTGTGAGATCCGGCATGAAAATGATAGATTTTGCAGGTGTATTGTTGTTTCATGAACAACATAACTGACCTGCAATTTTTAATTAGTGTCGAAAAATCAAAATCAATGCCATTGGAGTGGTCATTCACAAGAATTGCGAACTACACAGTGAACACGAAGCAAACGCACAAAGCCGGTGCCAAGCGCGGGAAAACGCACGTGACTGAGTGGCGATTGGTTGTGGTTTTACATCTGATTGGTTGAGAAGGTGGTGGGAGCTTTTTTTTAACCAATCATTAAGAGCATGGTGAAAAAAAAACATAGCAACCCCGAATAAGTTCCTGCACTCAATTGAAAAGAGCTGTAATTGTCATTATTAAAGCAAGGAACGCGTGCTTGACAAAACCTCAACTATTGAGCATTCGAACAGAAGTGGAGTTATACGGAAAATCTCTTTGCAAGAAAGTCTCGACGTTCAGTTTAACCTGTTCATTTGTTTGTCTGCTAGGTTTCTGTGATCAAGGCGAAGCTCCACGAGATAACTGGCATGCCTGCTGGAAAACAGAAACTACAACTTGGGGTAAGAACTGTTACTATGACCAACACATGGTATGTCTATAAATCTACATCCACTTGAATAGGAGGAAAGCTTTTGCTGTTGTTTCGAAGCAAGAGATTTCTATTTACATAAAAATGGCCAGAAGGGATAGTGGGACCTCCAGTTCGTTTTGATATATCGATGGATTATCCGGTTTTGTGAAAATCCGGTTTCGGATTTATGCGCGGATAAACCTTAGCATGAAGTGATCGGCTTTCGTCTAGACGGGAATCAATCGCTCTTTATACAAATATTGGTTTAGCTTAGACGTCTATGCGTGTGTCAATTATCTGTGACGCGCTCCCACACAGAGAACATGCATCCGTGTTTGTACCTTCCTCTACACTCTCGATATTAGCGTCAACATTGACTTGCGTTTACTCTGATTGAACTTTGAAGTTACTTGCAAGAGTGCAAGTCGACATTAAATTTCTACCATTCGGCCACCCAATGTTAATTCACACAGGCTGATTTTGTTGTTTATTTTACATCGGCCTAGTGATTGAGACTAAACCCACCGGAAATATTAAAATGATTTTTTTTTTTTTTTGCAATTAACTTGCTGATCCGTTTCACCACCCACCGCAAAGATTATGTTCGAATCCTGGTGAACTAACTCGACCCTAACTATATTTCAAAACTTTCCTCAACCTGCGACATCGTTTGGCCAAAACTTTAGTTCTGCGAGTTGAATGGTGAATCATAGCCTCCTACGCAGAGGTTCTTTTGGCTCGTCACGCAAGAAAATATTGCTTCTTAAAATGTATTGTTATTGTTAGGAGAAATTTTATGTTGATCACTGTGGCTGTTTAGAATTTTCAAACGGAAGTGAGCAACGACTGTTTAATCCGCAGTTTTCGCGTTTTTTTCCTTCAATCCAAGGCATAGCCTGTGCCGCAGACGAAACTAAACCCTTGGTTAAATCACTAGAAAGTTACAAGCCGATTTTCTAAAGCATCGCAGCTGTAAGATGCTAAGTTTTCTGAATTGAAAAAGAAAACCCAATCATCGTGTTGTTTTTTCTTCATCTTTTTTATTTTCTTTTTCTTTTTCTTCACAGGGAATTTTCATCAAAGATTCCAACTCACTGGCTTATTATAACGTTACTCCTACAAGCATAGTACAGCTACAACTCAAAGAACGTGGAGGAAGAAAGAAATGAGAGGCTTCTTGTTTTGCTTTGTCATATTTTTGTCTTTATATTTGTTCGTCCGAGTGGTTAGTAAAAGCTTGTAGTAAATTCTCGCAAGTCGCGTACGTTTTGAATAGTTTCTGCCCTTGAAAGTTAGTTTTATTTTAACTCTGAATAAAACTTGTGACATGAAGTATGGTTAGACTTCATTGCGGTTGTTTTAGCTTTATGTGTCCCCTTCCTTTTATTCTAAATTACATCCGTGACTGAGCTCTTGAGTTCTCACAGTTTGGGGCAACAAGAATCTTTCCTGGGAATTAGTCTCTCGTGTGATAATTGACCGGGTTTGCGTCATTCAAGTTGCTAAGCAACATGATGTCATTAATAATGCCTTGCTGACGTTGCAGCTTGCGATTTACCCTTGTTCTTAGATAGAGATTTCTGAAAAATCATTCCTAACTTCAAACCTCTGCAACCAAGAAGATGAACGATAATTAAACTCGACTGATAGAATTTCCCCTGCTATCCAATACAGCAAAATGTCACTACGGATAATTTTGGGACGACTGGACACAGGATGCTTCACAAAAGAAAACAACATTTATAATGGGTTCCGAAATAGTTAATGGATGAGCAACAGACGACAATAGCTCATGATATTGATGGGTATCTATTTTACCGGGAGACTTAAATCTAGTTTGACTATTTATTTACTTTAATGGTGTTGATTTCCAGGAACTGCTTTTTGTAAATCTTTAATTTCGAGAACTTTTATGGTCAGTTAAATAGCCATCGTTTTTGCCGGTTTCTTGTCTTGGCGGATAGCTTAACGGCTTGTTCTCTTCTTCAATCGCTTGGGAAAGTTGAACTTGGGTTTAACTGGTTAAATACCTCACCTTACATTTAATGGTTTTTCTTAGCATGGAGAGACCCATTTTATGTCATAATTTGCGATGCCAAAAGTATAAAACAAACAATCTTGTGAAGCCGGCGCAATATCGCGAACAGCTCCCTTTCAAGTCCTGACATGATTGCACGCAAAATCGCTGGCATTGATAGCCTATCAGAGTGCAAGAATTGTCATCAAATCGACTGTGATGGGCTTACTAAGGGCGCGTTCGTTTGGGATCAATCCGGATTAAGAATAATTGGAATAATGCAAGTTAGCGTTCGTTTGGCTGCTCTTCCTATTCTGGAATACTTGGATTTCCATTCCGGCCATTCTGCTCCCAGGAGCAGAATAGCCGCGGAATATATTCCAGAATATTCCCAAACGAACGCGCCTAATTTGTTTACTGCACGCTCCTGCTGCATGCAGCACTGATTCGGCTCTTTCGCACCGCTGTTCAATTGAAGCGCAGGCTCAACATATTGAAGACGAGAAAGCGAAAGCGCGCGGCACGAGGCGCCGATGGTGTCGTTTGGAAATATAAGGATTTGAGGATAGGCCTTTAATGGGTAAGACAGCAACTAATGGGTTGTTCTTCCACATATCTTAAGTGTCTGAAGTGTAATCTCACTAATCTGAACATGCCAAAATGACTAAAATGCTATCCTTCACCTAATAAGTCACTGATTATGAAAACGCCCGCAGGCGGTTGCAATCGCACTTTGTCGGTTGACAAACAATTTTACCGATATCGCTTTACAAGAAATGCCATGCCCTGCAGCTTTGCAAAATACCCAATCAGCTTAGCAGTTGCTTCCTAAAGCGGAAAAAGGAAAAGAAGCAAAGAATCGAGGGCAATCAGGAAAAATATTTTGCTCTTCTGACCGACTGGGAGCTAAATCAATAAGTTGTGTAAGCAAATCTTGATCTCAGCCCTCGTGCAGCCGCCTCCTTCTTTCAATTGCAAACTACAGAACAATCCCTATTTCCCTGAACCATTGGTTTCTCAAAACTTTCGGTTTTCTCGAACCAGTTTTTTTTTTTTTCGTTTCCCTTGGATAATACGATTCTCAGTGATTTTACCCGCGATTATTCGAAGCTCCCGATTTCTTGAAGCAATTTTCGTTTCTCCTGGCATCGGCCTGGCATAGAGGTTTCTACTGCTTTCCTGGCTACCTGTTCGAAGACATTAGGGATCAAATTAACTTGGTTCTATCGATAGATGGTTTAGAAAGAAAAGACTTCCGGAGAAACTTGTCAAAATGGCACCAACACTGTTCATGCACTTCCGTTTGCGCAATTAGTATGGAAAGTTGAGCGAGTGTTGCGGGCTCATTTACACCTAACATGCCAAATATCTTCATTTGTAAGGCAAGAGATGTGTTTGCCATTGAGTTTATTTAGCATTCGCGCTTGAGCGAAGAAATTTTAAACAAGAAGCGGACGCGAAGGATCAAAGCTACTCAAGTCAGGCCAAGCGTGACAAGTTTGCCATGCGTGACGGTGACAGTCTGTTATTGTTTACCAGAGTGTATTGTGTCCTCAGTGGGGAGATGATAAGAAGTCTTTCACGTATGTGTTCTTTTCTTGAGTCCCTTAAGCTCTGAAGGAACTTTTTTTGGTCCTCGAAGGAATATAGCTTAGTGTGACGTAGATATTGCAATATTTTTTGTTTCTGTTTCTATCATGCGGGATTTTGTTTAAAGAGATTAAAGAGATCCTCTCCCCTCCCCTGACCAGTTTATTAATTGTCGACGTATTTAAAAGAGTGTGCGAGGCAGGCGATTGAATATTCTTTGTTCACGCGCCACTCCACGCATCGTCACTTTCATCAAGCTTTGATTCATTTTGATGTCGTCGAGGGATAATTTGCAATGAGTCTCACGAGAATTGTAAATGCCGGTAAGTTAGCGGGAACATTTAAACCAGTGGATTTTTCTTTTAGCGAGTGAGCCGAGAATACAACTGACTCAAAACTTCACCACCTGCCAGCGAACGTTTCGGGGTCTCTTTCAAAGATTCGGCGGGCCGCCTTCGAGAATGTCATTTCACGTGTGCAAATTGGTCAGTTGACTGAATTTGTTGTATCGCGTTTTGTTTCTACAGATGTCCATGGTTTACTGGTGTTTACAGTTGCTTTTCTTCTCTGCGTGGCCTGTTTTTGCTTACTCGTTCACGTATACAGACGAAAGCCCCCGTACAGAGGAAAACTAAAAGATCTACAGCGACCATTTATCAAAAGAAAACGCGGCTCGTTGTCACCAAGGACGAGTCTCTTGTTTGGAAATCTGGTGAGTTCTGAATATAACATTATCAATTCCACTGACGCAGTTTTGCTTTCGTTGGACCACTGAACCGTTGAAAGCGTAAGATAAATTTGGTTTTCAAGTGTTTTTATTAAAATTATGGCGTCAAAAATCATAAGTGAACAAGTCAGAATTTATTTTGCCGATTCGATTGAACGATGACCTTCGTCTGATATTTTCATAGTACTTTACTAAAGATAGCAGCTACTGAAGAACTTTTAAACCTTTCTTGTTTATGAAGTTTAAAAGCAAACAAATTCATGTGTCCCTTCATTAACGAGATGTAAATATTCATATATAGTTTGCCTACATCCGTATTTTCATATTATTAGCCCATTTTAGATTTTATCTTTATGTAGACGAAATCAGATATTTTGATCCCCTTTCTTTGAGTAGACATGTTATTTTGCCAGAGAAAATAAGAAAGATGAAATTTCCGTTTTGCGGTTTTTTTTTGGAATTAGCATTTCTTTCGGCTTGTAATATGTTTAAAAATAAATTGAGTGCGAATTAGGCGATTCATCAAGTGACTAAATATTTAAGCTTCCACAAAGCCTATTCGCGCTCAACGCAACAATTATCTGCTAAAATGCATTTTCCATATTTTTTTATTTGGCCGTTTTCAATTTCTACGTAATGCAATCCCTCATTGTCCTAAATATTTTACTCTCATTTCTGGCACCGACAGTAAATTTCTAAACATCACCTGCTGATTGCATTGTAAACATTTACAACAGAATTGTTAAAGTTAACTGAAGCGCATTTTCTTTGCAGTGTTAAACTGTCATGCAGTCTTTTCAAAGACAGCGTGGTAAATTTTAAACAGAGAGCTTTGACTTCAAATTATGAGCTCTTTGAGAAATTGACTCAACACGAAATAATGCAAACGTGTATATATTAAAAAATATATATAATTGAATTTAGATGATATGTTAATACATGTAGCTTCGTGACAATTCTGGTTTTATCCACACTAGTGGAAGATAAAAACAATAGAGGTGAAAAAGTCACTAGAATTTCTGTTATTATTCTAATAATTTAAATTATGATTTGCATAATATTTTTTTCCATTGCCTTCTACATAACATTATGCTAATTTTCATAGGCATATTTTGCATTCCATATTGTTTTATCGCTTAGAAATGCTTTGATTTATTGGCTCTGGGGAAATTTTGTAATTTCCCTTGACATTGTCCGAACTAACTGTACTTTCAGGCTAAGTTTCTATCGGTGTTTTGACGGATGTTTAACCACTGAAAAAAGTAACCTTGAGGCATGAATAAAATCAACACGTTAATAACTTTGGAAATGACAATGCATTTAATATTAATCCATGCATTTTCTTGTAAGTTTACTTTGCTCTCAGCGTCTTTTTCAACACCATTACAAATTGTGTTCTCTCTGTGAAGTTGATGACAAATTTATCAATCTTCTAACTTTACCATAACCAACACAGTAGGGAATCAAACCATGCCAAACCTTTTATTTTTCTAATTCAAGTAATGCATTAGTGGTATGAGGAATGCATTAATTAAGGTTAATGCTGAATTTTTGTGTTGTGTACAAGTTGAACTTGGATTTTGAGAGAGAGAAATTCAAAATGCCGAGATCCAAAAAGAATAAACAATTGAAAATCATTGTCACACAATAATAATCATTTTCCATAACTGGTCAAATTTAATCCAGCTTGCTTGAAGTTAAATCAATGGCTTTTCAAATTATTGAAATGAATATCCAGTATGATTTAAATGTGTGTGACATGTTTTGATTGTAATCCTGCTTAATCCAGATGCCAAATTGCCAATTGTCAGTGATTATCCTTCTTGTTGACTTCAAGACTAGCTGTCCTTCATGGAGTTCATTTGCTATTATTTTGTTTATTAAAATACTGCTAATAAAACTATTGTTTCAGATACTTTTAAGCCTTTTTAACTGTCACTTCCTTTTTTCAAGACCTTAAAAGGACGGCTGATTTGCCCCTTTAAAAATCAACAGATAATACAATTATACCTGCACTGCTGTATAATATAATACTCTGAAATCCTCTCATTTATAGTATGCAGTCGTGTAGCTAAGAGCCAGGTACCGGCTAGCTAATTTCACCAGCTGAAAGATCTAGAGAGCTTACCACTGGCTGAAATAATTATTTTCACTGAAAACAAAGACTTGGAGTATTCTTGACAGTACACTAGCCAGAAAAACCAGCAGAGCTTGTTAATAAGACTGCTTAGTTTTTCCTTATTTAGCTATATATGCCTGAGTGTGCTCCCTGCATGGGGCATAAAATGTGGTTAGGTACTACCCTCCAGTTCTAAGCCACACTATGGTCACAAAGAACAATAAGGAAACAATGCACTTACTCCGTAGCTCTTAAAACAAAAGATGTACACAGTTGGTGGGCTTGTAGTGTGGTTTATGCAAAAACCACAGTTTTGATTGATCGATTGACAGGAAATGTTCATAACAATATTGACTGCAGCTTACATTAATTAAGAAGCACAAAAATATGTTGCACTTTGGTTTGCAAAACACCAGAAATTTGTTGCTACATGTAAACATCATTGACACTCGTACCCCATTTCATACCGCATTTCAGCATTTCAGCGTATCACTGTCACTTTGTACTGTTTTCCGCCAATCTCAGAAGATTTATTAATTTATTTACTGCCCCAAATACATGTGCAAAAACAGGATAACGACAAAATATTAAACATAGATCAATTAAAATTTAATAAAACAAAATAAAATAAAAGAGGTGGCAAGGAAGCCTGAAAAGCAACTCTTAAGCTTCTAACATATGCATCATAGGCCTCCTTCAGTTGTTACAATAGTTTAATTTTTTTGTTAAGAAAATATATTAACAAGTTATCGACAGCTGGAAATTTAAAATATCAAAAATGTTGCACTGGCAGGTCTAAACTTACCGCTTATATAGAGATAAAATGCTGCTAGGGAAATTATGTTTTCTTAACAATACATCATCATTTAAATTAGAATTAAAATACTCATTGGTAGGTCCTTGATATTCTGCAATTTACCATCTTCATTATTAATTACACATACATGATGCTTTTGACATTGCTTATCCTAGCAATATGCAGGATGTGTGTCATATATGAACCTGCAAAATGCTCTAGCTTGCCAAGAGTCTCTTGTAGCTCAGTGGTTAGAGTGCCCAACTGGTATCTGGCATAGGAGAATTTTTTTCTTTGTCCCAGGCTTGTAACAAAATGAAAATATCATGTCTCTTTCATACAGAATGTGTGTTTTTATACAGTACTTGCCCACTCTGGGCCCAGAGAATGTTCCTAGACCCCTTAAGGGAATGGTCCTCGTTATAATACACCACCATCAGTGCTAACTCTTGGGCTCCCTCATTTCAAAAATTCCTCCCTATAGGCCTGGGCAAACACATGATTGTACAGTCATGTACATGTATGCTCATTAAAATTATTAATTTTGTTTGATGTTTTTGTTTAATTGGCAGCAATTCACAAATCGACCTGTTGTTGTAACTCCTGGAAGTTCTCCGAAAAGACAACAGCAGTGTTTCAGATCATTACCTCAGCATAACCCAAACGTCCAAGACAAGTTGTTTGGCAACAGGACATGGCCAGAAAGGAATTTCTTAGGTGAGATCATCACTTCAATCAATCAACACCAGAGCCAGAAATTCCGAGAACCAACAATGAGAAAGGGTTCACCTGAGAAAAAGATAGAACCGCGAGTGCTCTTTACAGCTCATCATTCACCTGTTCATGGAAAAGAAGGGCAAACTAGTAGCCATGATCATGAGGACGAAGAAACAGCAGAGGCTCACATTTTATTTTGCAAGGATGAAGGAGACAACAGTGGCAATCTTGAACATCAAGATTTACACACCTCGGCAGGTTCAAAGCCGGAATTAAAATCCAGCGCTTCATACTTGTCGGAATATGTTGCATCAGAAGGCGAAAAGCAGTTATCGCCAATGTCAACCACTTTGGAAGAGAAATCAAAGACTCCGCGAGTTAAGTGGCGTCAACCAACGAGCCTTTTTAGGGCATTGAGAAGGCCTCAAGTTTCTTCTGAGCAGCGGCCATCTCTATGGGCTCATAACTGTAATTCAAGCGTAATGAAAGAGAAAGCCCTGTCTGGTGAATGCTGCAAGAAAACTACAGCTGTCAAAAGTGAGGCAGCAGACAAATTTGAACTAAAAGAAATTATAAACAATGAAAAACTTAACACGTCTGTTGATTCTGTTGAAAAGACTAGGCATAGTACATATTCTTCATCAGAAAATGGAAGCAACAAGAGTGATTGCAATCTGTTGGGTAATATTTGTAGTGACAGTCTAGATGATGTTCTCGCTAGGGGATCTAGAGTTCGGTCACGCAGAAAAAAGGTTTCAAAATCAAGTGATGAAGAGCCGAACGTCTGTGCTCACACGGTTCCAGACACTAGCGACATTGTTGCCAATGCCTCAAAAACCGAGGTGTATTGCAGGCAATGCGGCATTACCTTGTCTAAACCACAGTGCTTCTACAGTCTGGGATCGTTGTGCACAGATGGTGAAATCTGCGAGACAGATTCAGATGACGTTAATCGTCATCCTGTAGGTGATATTGACATGGAGCCTCCACTCACAGTAGAAAATCAAAGTCACCATGACACTGGGTACACTAGCAGCGAGAACTTTGAAGATGAAAGCAATTTGTCGAAAGAGATGGATTCAGTTTGGTTACAGGACAAGCGAGAGACTGATAGTTACGATGGAGACTATGAGAGTGACAGTGAAGATGTCGGTTTAAAACCTGTTGTCATGAGCGATGACATGGCTTTGAAGCCTCTTACCTCTGTAGGGGAGCCTATAGCAATTAAAGACTATGCGCTACAGGAATGGAAGAGTGACACTCCTACATCACTGGCAATGAAAAAGGTACACAAGTGAAGATTCCTCAATACAGTAAATTGTACATGTGTTTGCATACATGAAAAAAGGTTGTTTTACAGGGCCGTTACATTGTGCGAGGCAGCGAGGCATGCGAGCCATTCTGGTTAGCCTGAATAGCACTTCAGTTAGCCTACAGTTAGCTTTAGTAGCTTGCGGCTAGCCTTTTTATTGGGATTAGGGATTTCTGCCTTGCATGCCTTGCTGCCTTTGGATGTTAGTCTATCGCAGGGCTACCACCAGCATTAAATATGCTGGTACCCATTTATACTCCTGGGTTTAGTCATGTACTCCTGGCCAGGGCTTGAACCTCGACTGCTCGTTCAGGAGTTCACCAGACTAACCATTAGGCCACCACATCACACCTCTCATGTACAGTGGAATCCTGAATCTAAAATTGGCTCGAAAACTTGGGGAGTTTGAGAAACTGGGTGTTGAATTGCAGTGTTTAACTGAGAAAGGAAATTCAAGGGAAATAACTTTTGCATCAAGTTTTTGCAAGCTCTTCAGAAATTGAGAGGCCACTGTCCATGTACCTCCCATAAATACATGCAGCAATGTCAGGCCATTGAAAGAACAATCAGCTCTCAACGAAAGAAAAAAAAAAACAATAAGGTAGCTCATACATACAAATGAACACAGCATGCACAGAGTATTTGCATACGCGAATTTGCATCCGCGTATATGCGCATACGTGCACTTTGCTTATATTTTGGGATGCTTATTTCTGAGCGGTACTGTAAGTGATGCTTCATGCATTTCCTTTTCCTAACAGGGATATGGTTCCATCTCGTCACTCACTGGATGTGAACATCTTCGGCGGATAAGAGGAGATAACTACTGTGCTATTAGAGCAGTGCTATTTCAAGCATTAGCTGGCAGACTGCCAATCTTGAAACTATCCAGAGCTGAAGAGAACCTCGAACTTGAAAAGGTATGTAAAAAGCTACAGTGACAAGCCGAAAGTTTTGTACAATGTATCTTGGTTTGTCAGAAATACTGTATGCCAGCTTACATGTAGGCTCGATTACCAGCCGCTGTTCGGGGAGTGAGCCCACGCTCTCTTCTTGGGGAGGAAAGACCGAATGCAAGAGGACTGCGGAAATTGAGCCTAGCTTACATGTAAAATAATTAAATTTACAATGCTCTTGGATGTTATGATGGTAAACAAAATAAGCTATGTGGTTGTAGTTACACACATACTTTGTAAAACAAACTCCATAATTAACATGAATTTATAAATGTTGCTAAACCTTCTGTAGGGTTCGCTCTCAAAACGTCTGGTTTTTCTAACATTTTCGAGTGTACATTTTGACTCAAGCTATTGTATACATTACAGCTATTTGATATTGCGCTACACAGTTTCCTCTAAATTCCCAAGGTTAGTCTGTTACCAGTCTTATTGACCTTGGTGTAACTGACATTTCCCAATACACTTATCATTGCAGATTCCCAGCAAGTTGTCGAGTAGCGGAGTTACAAGTCTGGACCAGTGGAGCTTTGCCAACAGACTACCCGTCCCTCAAAATGAAGTGATTTCCACTCTGGAGAACTTCCTGACCTTCTTCAGTAATCAAGTAAGATTTGCCTTGCTTTGACAGTTATAGCTCGTGCAGTTGGTTTTTAGTGAACATTTAATATGTTGAAATTCAAATGTGAATGGTTAAATTCTCTTTACTCGTCGTCTTCATAAACTTACAGGAAAGAGAATTTGATCGTAACTTTTGAATGTGAAAGCAATAACTAATATTTTTACTGAGGTATTGTGGACATTTGTTAGGAAACTGAAATGAAAATTAATCACTCCAGGTTCCTACAACTGTTTTTAAGTGCAATACCTGATTTATGCTATTAAATAATCCCTCCTTCAATAAGTCTTGGGGTGGGGGATTCCCCGAACAGCGACTGGTAATGCTGAATTATTATTTCAAAAAAATTAATATCACTTAAGTGCAATCAATCAGTAACATGTAGATTACCGTTTAATTAAACACGTGTCATTTGACAGGTGCGTAAGATTTGTGACAGTCCAAGCCAACCAGAACGAATTGAATCCACTCTATCCTTGCTCAACAACGAGACTGAAGAGTTTAAAATTCTTGAAGCAACAAAGCTCTTGATGTTTGATGTGGCAGTCCAGTTGCACAGAAGAATGAACAGTGGAAAGGATGTGCCGATATTTGCGATGCTGTTGTTTGCGCGGGACTCGTCCGATTCTCCGCGCGGACTGTTAACGAATCATCTCAACAGAACAGGAGACACGGGTGGACTGGAACAGGTGAGCAATCCTTCCCCTCCCTCCCCACTTCGGTAGCTAGAACTGAACTAGCCGAATGGGCTTACGTTTTAGTTCCTTCTGTGCTCTACCGTTTGTACCGTTTGATTCCTCAGTTCAAATCATCAGATCTCCTTTCTGATCACCATACTTTTCTCATTATGTTAGTGTGGAGATTTTCATGTTTCATCGCGAGATTACTCCACAAGTGCTCGGTTTCTCTAATCTCATGAGCCGTGTGGCTGCCATTCAACTGTTATGCTAAGAAGAAGATACATAGTGACTGCTCTTAAGCCTGAGTTTTAACTATTGTAAGAACAGGCGAGGCACTTGACAAAATGCGGTTGTTCTCTTTTAAGTCTGGACAAAGTTCATAGTGTCCCACACTTCTGGCACTTAAAACCTATTGCTAAGCGACTAGGAAATAGGTGCTCCCCCTGGAAGGGATGCTAGTCAATGGCAGGTTAACCGCCCCTCTCCCCCCCCCCCCCCCCCGCCCTTTTTAAGATTTTTGTCACGTTACCCTGCTCGTAGTAATGTTTGCCGAGACAGGTTACTGTGAGAGTAAAGTGTATTGCCCAAGGACATAACACAAAGACCCCGGCCAGGGCTCAAACCCGGACCGCTCGATCCGGAGTCCAGCGCACTAACAAGTAGGCCACCACGCTTCCTACGGCCAGCAGTCTACAATGTCATAATCATGTTCGTCTTTTGCTTTACTAGGTGGAGATGTGTCTGCTTGGGTACACCCTTGGTCTAGTCATCCAAGTCATACGTCCCTCGCAAGTGGACAAAGAAGATTTTATAGCGTGTTACCCTTCTTTAGATGATGTGCCTAAATACACTCCAACGGTCACACTAGTAGCGGAGGATGACAGACATTACAATATTGTAATGTAGCCGGATTAACTTTGTGAACGCGACATGGAACTCCCTTCGATAAGTGAAGTTCTTCAAAACGTTAACAGCTTTCAATAATCTGCCTCAATTTCTCTTAACCATTCTTGTTTTTTTTTTTGGTTTAGTGTTATATCCATTACAAATGTCTACGTTAGAAAACTATAACTTATAGGTTTCCTTCGTTTTCAAGGCATTTTTATACATTGGAAAAAACGATTTGATATTCCGTCGCAAATCTTTTCTAAAGACCGCTGTAGTCCAGAAATTGTTCTATCATTCTTTGAGGTAAAATAGTTTTAAATTAAGACTTTTTTCTTAGTCGTTTTTCTCTACATTTGAATGAAGTAACTTATTTCGTGGGGATATGGACCACAGTGGCTGTTTACTTTATTGTTTACTTCAAGTAGAAAGCTATTTCTTTTGTTCAATTAATTGTCTGGGAAGGTGTGGATCACGTGACTATTCCACCTGGTAAAGTCAAAATGCCTTGGTCCGCACTTTCATGACTTTACTTTGTGAAAAGATATTGCTACTAAAACGATTTTTTTTTCTGACGAACGTTTTTGTATAACATACACATTCACTATACTTAAGTTGTTGAGTTCCATATGCGATTCCTTTAAGAGACCCGAATTTAAAGGGCGGAATTTAAGTACACCAATGCAATTCATGATTTAATCTGTAAATAGACGGTTCATACTTCGAGTCGTAGGAATAGTTGATGTCGGGAACGACTTTAAACAAACCAAATGGGGCTTCTTAGTCATACAGGTACATAATAGTCTTTTTGACTTTTCTACTCTCGAGATAGTCGTTTAAAACGAGAGGAAAGCATGAAAGAATCGAAATATTAGAAAGCCGTAAAAATAGCATGGAAAGATTTGCAAAAGACTGATGTAATGTTTTGTTAAACTGACAGAAATAGCGTTTAGGTCCTTTGGCTTAGAACTCTTTCTTGTGTAACTTGCTCGCTGAGATTTCATTGGAATGAAATTATTAAATAAGCTTTATGTAATTTTACAAAATAAGTTGTGCAATCAGTGTTTACGAGGACATTTGTTTATTTAACGTTTTAACTTTATTTATGCTAGGATAGTCTTTTCTACGGCCAAACGATTCCAAAATAACTAGGATTAACCTTGTTGTGTCTAGAATTATTGTTCCATGGAGTTGGTAGGGTATTTTTAAACCTGTTATGGATACTAAAACGTTGTCTTGTATTTTAGTCATACAGTGTTCCAAAGGTCTAAAGCGTTGTACAATAATTAAGTAAATAGGCAAGAATGGTAAAACTAAAACTAAAATAATAAAATACTGATCATTTTATTAACACCAGTCAACATTGCACAGAAATTTTTTTCAAAGCTCGGGCAACACTGATAGTCCGGCGGCTTAGCTCCTGAATTGTGCGATTTTTGATACAAGCACCAAACTTTGCAGGATTACAAGCATTGACATGCTTATTAATTCTCGATATATTGCCAATACCAATTTTCTGTTTTCAGTAAACAGCAATGAAATTTTAGCCAAGAGACCACTCCCCCACGAAGTACTTCTTGCGCTTTTTTACACTTTTTATTGTAGATTTTATTTGAAAAATACAGATATGAATGCTTTAAATTAGGCTTACAACTGTTATGTTTTTACCAACTTTTTTATACCAAAAATTGCAGGAAAAAGATTTTCCGTTCCCCGCCCTCTGCCCTTCGCGTCTTTCGCTTTGCGCTAGCGTGCAGGTTTCTCGCGATTTATTCCCCGATCCCAGCGTTCACCATTTGCTAACAGAAGAAAAATACGAAAATATAGAGGGCTGTGAACAGTCTAAATTATTCTAAATTTTGTACGTGCGACTTGGTATCACAACCGGACATGATATACACTTAATGTCTGGTCCCGAGGGAAACAGTTAAGTTTTACTTTCCAGGCATTTTCGAAATCCTTCTGATCTAAACGTTTTTTGACTTCGTTTTGCGAATAAAAAGTAGAAAGCGCCGGTTTTAGCCACAAACTGTTCCACTGTGTTTCACGAACTTTCGAAGAACTAACGACATATTTCCTGGAATCGCCAAGAGTGAGCTTCAAAACATCACGCCACAATCACGCCACCGGTCTTGGTCACGTTTTGATCACGTGCTTTTTCTGGCCATTGATCACGTTCAGGTCAATGCATCCCGATCGGGATACATTTGATGGGCTTTCCTCGGTGTAAGATCCTGTGATATTTTTCTTTGTTTTGGAGCTATTGTTTTCCTTCTCTGTCTTTGTTTTGCCAGCTCTTTGTTGTATTGTTCGTTCTTTGTTTTACGTCACCGGTGACTTTCACAGGTTCTTATACCGAGGATGAGTCCATGCATTTGATGAAAATGTATCCCAATCAGGATACATTTAAATTTATGCAAGGCCACGTGACTATGCCGTCGTCTTTAGAGCAAGAGAAACTGCGGATGAATGACAATAGTATTTGTCCAGCACAAACAAGCATTTCACGAAATTACATTGATTTTAATAAATTACAGTTTCCATGGAAACTGGCTTGGCACTCTATCTGAATAAAACTTCTGTTGGTGACCACTTTCATGCTTGTATCAAAAAGTGCACAATTCAACTAAAATTTCGAGTTGAGCCGCCGAATGGATTTTTTAGGGGCAACACCGCTCAAGTTTGAGAACTAACCAGACTGTCATTAACAATGCCATCGAAAAACGATCACCACAGCTGAATTAGGTAAAGATGAAAATTTGTTATGACCAGTGTTATTTTGACATCGGAGTTGTCATAGCAACGTAATGACGTCATCACGTTTATCAATTTCGTTCGTATTGCTCGGCACCAGGAGATTTTTTCGGAAATCGCTCAAGGGAGCATGTACCTCCTATACCTGCCTCAATGTTGGCAAAGTTTGAACAAATTCTGTGAGAGCGTTATCGAAATTTTTGGGGATGCAGTTTCGAGGGTTATAAATACAGTAAAAAACAAACTATTGAGATGATAGGGTAATATCTGAAGAACACGACGCGCACGAGGTTTGTCATCAGTTTATATGGCCTGCAAGTTTCAAGGTCATTGAAAACATTTAAGATAATAAAGTCGGGGCTCCAATGTACTACTTTTCTCTCACAGATTTTGTGTTTACAAGTGAGTGTCCTCATTACTCACGTGTATTGTTTTTTACTTTCATGTCCACGTGCACAACTCAGCAAAAAATTCATTTGCATTAAACAGAACGCTCAATTGCTTTCTAAAAATGTTCGGGAAACATGCTGATATGACTTGAAAACTGTAAAAATATTTGTTACGCCATTAGACTGTAATACAGCAATGCCGAGGGTCTCTTTCTCCAGGAAACGAAAAGCCATTTTTGTGTAGAACAACAGATCAGCAAAAAAGTCTAAACTCACTGATGAAATGCAAATGAATTTTTTTGCTGAGTTGTGCACGTGAAAATGAAAGTTGAATACAATGCCCGTGAATAATGAGAACACTCACTTGTAAACACAAAATCTGGGAGAAAAAAGTAGTACATTGGAGCCCCGATTTTATTGCCTTACGTGTTTTCAATGACCTTGAAACTTGCAGGCCATATAAACTGATAACAAACCTCGAGATTGACAAGTTTTTTAAAAAAAATCATCGCGCGGTTTCCAAATAATTATCACATTTGTAGGTGTAGACCAAATTATTTACAAAAGTGGCAACAAGAGCACCTGAATGCACGCTCATCAAATCCGTTTTTTTCGCAATCGGTCGTCGCGATCCCCATAATTTTGTATACACAATTTTAAATGGCATCAAACTACTATGAGATGAAACTGCATTCCCAAAGCGCGTCGTGTTCGTCAGATATTACCCTATTATCTCAATAGTATGTTTTTTACTGTATTTATGACCCTCGAAACTTCATCCCCAAAAATATCGATAACGCTCTCACAGAATTTATTCAAACTTTGCCAACATTGAGGCAGGTATAGGAGGTACATGCTCCCTTGAGCGATTTCCGAAAAAATCTCCTGGTGCCGAGCAATACGAACGAAATTGATAAACGTGATGACGTCATTACGTTGCTATGACAACTCCGATGTCAAAATAACACTGTTCATAACAAATTTTCATCTTTACCTAATTCAGCTGTGGTGATCGTTTTTCGATGGCATTGTTAATGACAGTCTGGTTAGTTCTCAAACTTGAGCGGTGTTGCCCCTAAAAAATGTCCACGAAAGGTGCAATCTTTCTTGTCAGCGGCTCAATGCCGTAGTTCGTGCCAACTTAGCGTCCAACTAAAACACGGAGCGAGCCTATAAAAAGGCCCCGTCTCGCACTTTTTGGCTTCAATTTTAAAAGTAGTGTCAGAGTAACGGTCATGAAACAGAAGAGCTCCGTAAAGTTTGCTTTTTGATTGCTATCCCTGTTCATTTAACGTGCTACTTGTAACTTGCCGGTGAAAGATAGAACGGAAAGGCACGGCGCACGGCCAACAAAGGTTTGACTAAAACCAATTCAACAATATGTAATAGTCCGTATGTAAGTGGATTATGACTCGAGAAAACGATTTTTTTTTCTTAGAAAACCCACAACATTTATTTGTTTACTTGCAATGCCTTTATCCAATATGTTACGCGCGCTAAGCTAAGGTCAGGTGTAAGCCTTGCACCCTAGCAACAAAACGAAGAGAACATTTCTTGTAACGAGTTAAATCTATTTTTAGTTTAGAAAAAGAGACAGGCTTGGACCACATCACACCAAAACCCAGTTGAATTCAGTCATAGCCAATGAAATCGTCTCATTCGGATTTGCGAGCCGCTCAGCCTCGTTAAATAGGATCGCTGCGTATTAAAAGACGCGGGCTCTGGGTACGAAATTGCCTCATTGTTGCGTCCGTGCCCAGGGGCTCCGCTGGCATTCAATTTTGGATTCTGAACTCCAGAGAAACCAAGGGGACGAGGCTAACTTCTGCCCGGTAAATCATGGTGGCAGTGGTGATCTTGTAACTTCAAACTGTTTCTGCCGAGTTAATCTGATTAAAAATATAGTTTCATTGCAGGGGCGTAGCCGGAAGGGGGTTGCAGGGGGGGGGGGGGGGGGGGTGGCCGGGGGTGCCCGTGACCCCCTCCCCCTCTTTGTGAGAACATTTCTAAGTAAACAATATACAAACCTTATAGCTCAGGTGGCGAAAAAGTGCGAATTCGAAGAATCAACATGCCATTAATCTTTTCTAGTGCTAGGTAGTTATACATACTCCATTTTCAGGACAGATCATCGGCAGTGGATTATGTAAGTACCCTGCGTGTGACACAGTGTGACCCCCCCCCCCCCCCCCCTCCCCCAGCTACGCCCCAGCAGTGAACTAACTGCACGTTTTCGCGACATGTTCATTGCCACGAATAAGTCTCAGTAGCAGATCCTCTAAAGATATGCACAGACCACACGATACAGCCAGTACTTTAGCATGAATTCGGCGGGCGAAACGATGTTGAACAAGCTGATCCGCGCCTCGCTCAACGTTATAAGCCTAAGGTTGCAGTTTGAAAACGCAGAAAGGCCCATCTTCATGGTAGAGGAAATTTGCGGTGAAAGTCTAGAATGATAACAATGTGGCATTTGTATACCGTACTTTCCATTTATCACATGCTCTAATACGCTTTACAACACTGCGGGAGACTTTGACCAGATACAAACATTGTAAAACAGGGCTAGACCACAACACCGGGAACTCCGTGTCCTACTCTTTGCGATAAGTGTGTGGCTTCTTTAACGTCCCTTCGCCTACTGACCATAACAGTGAAGATGCAGGAGACGGGGCCTACGGTTTATCGTCCTTATCCGAAAAGACTAGAATGTCTAACCATTTGCAGATGTCATTGCAAAGGCTGCACATTCTCCTCGGTTATTTTAAGACCCTAAGTGTTGGCCCAGTCTGGGGCGAATCTTAGACTTCCCGCATGCAAGGAAGAATGAGTCTTCAGTAAACGCCACATCAGTGGAGACGGGACAAGGATAAGACTAGCCTGCGTAGCTGGCGGGATTTCACGAGCGAGTGCTTTTTTTTAGCGGCCGCATGCTTTGGTCTTGGCCGCCAAGAAAAATTCACTCGTGCCCGCTAATTCCGCCAGCTGCGCAGGCTAGGATAAGACGGGCGCTATGCGCAAAGGTAGAAGCTGCAATTAGCCAGTTCATACAGGAAAACAGAATCGTTCGTTTTCTCTCGCTACCACCTTGAATGGAATGGCCGTAACTAATGTTGATAGGATTGAAAGCAAAACAAGAAGGAAAGCAATAGCAATGTCATTTTGGAACCCATGTTTCATTTCTTTTTACATTTTTATTTCTTTATCTGGTACTTTAAATTTATATTCTCCTTATTTAAGTTAACTAAAATGATAAAAGATAAGTCTGGACAAGGAAAGTCTCTCATCAACAAAACGATATAAAACTACAAATTCTAATTGTTCAGATTGTTGAAACAATACAACAACCAACTACAAAAGAAAAAAGGTATAAATCGTAGCTGGTTAAGCCAAATTACTTCTACCTTCGACGACGTTAACGTTCAGTCTAATTACGATACAATTAAGCTGCCTTTAAAATCAAAAGGATTTTGGATTTTCAATCAGTAGAACTGGGTAGGTACACATTTTGGGACGATGTTAGGTTCTGGTTTCGCATGAACAATTTTCTGGACATAACAATTCCTTAAAAATCGACAATCATCGAGTTAGTTTTAAACAATGGACGTACCTTGCCATTTCGGCAATTTTGGTGACCGAAATTGGTGACAATATAACTATACTGTTATTACTACTTGGACTTCACCTAGAATCCTTTCTTATTTATAGGTGAAGTGTTTATTTCTTCAATGTGGGAGACGTGGAAAGTACGTTTGGAGTTATTACATAGTCTCGAGTTGTAAAGCGTAGACTCTTTTCTGTTTGGCTCTGCTCTTAGGCAGGCCAGGCTTTGCTTGGCTTTTTCGTATTACAAGGTTTCCAATCGCTTTTCTAAACTCCTTCATTCGTATGGCATATAACAGAGGATTCACAAACGAATTGGCAAAATATATGACAGCCAGCACTTCATGAATTTCGTCACTTGACTCACTGCGCCATTTTGTCTTTATGTCCCCTGGAATGGATTTGTAAATAGTCCAGGGGAGAATTGTTAGAATGGAAACACCAGTGACCAGGAGTAACGTCACGGATAGTTTCCTTTCGCTGTAAGTTGAACCATGATTTTGTGAATGAGGACTGCTTTGAACATTTCGAATAATAAAGATAGAAGAGACTGTGAGGACAAGGAGGGTGAGAATATCAAATGAGGTTACTACGTACGAAAATGTTGAAAATGGTTCATTCAAATACAGGCCAGCCATGAGGACGGCCAGGAGAAAACTTATTAACCAGCTAACTAGGATGATTTTATAGTACAACCTTTCCGTAGTTAAGCAATGCCTGAAGGGAAAAAGTGTTGCATGAAGCCGATCTAAGGAGACCAAGCAAAGATTCACTTGCGAGGCTTTTGGGAAATGATGTCAAGGCCTAAAATAATGACTCCTTTCCAAGTGAGACCTAGATTTTCTTCCATCTTGTGGTACACGTGCAAAGGTCCTGCCACGGCACCCACCAGTAGATCGGCTACAGTCAGGTTTATTATAAGGTACGTACTGCGCTTGCGCAAGTGGCGGATTCTTACAAAGGCGGAGATAGTGATGGCATTAATTATTAGTATCACAAGAAATTCACTGATGAAGACTGGAAAGAATACCGAATCTTTTGCAAGATTAGTCATTCCGGAATAATTCTTTCTGCAATAATCACCTTGTCGTGTTTATCCCAGTGCAGCTAGGATTAAATAAAGAATAACAAATTAGAATTTCAGATAAGTTGCGATTCAATTTTTTCCTTTGTTCAGTTTACAATTCCCTTTGTTTTTCTGCATGTTGATATATGATAATGAATATTGAACGAAGGAAAATATAAATGAAACCACAACATATATGGTTTTGTTGTTTCTTGATTTTTAATAATAGATCGCTTTTATTCTCTCAGCTGAAGTTATAAGTTATTAATACTCGGCTGGGACAAAATTTTGCGACAATTCGTGGATATATAGCCATGAACAAATGGACAATATGTTGTGCAGGTGATTCGATGAAACACACTTTTTTTAATCAAACCGAATGAACAAGTGACATATCGTCGGGTGTCAGTAACAACAACCTTTATTTGAACTGCAAAAGTGATCAAACATACGCTTCATCCATCAAGAATTAATAAAGAAAACTTATATCCAGCCTAAAATAAACACTTGTGTTTAAAAAATGAACTGCGCGGTATACACTTAAATTTATTGCCTTATTTTTTATTCGAGATGTTTTATATGTCCCGATAGAAAGGTGACATGTAAAATATACTTCTGTTATCTTCTGCTGCATAGGAAAAAGCTAATAATTCTTTGAGAATTTTTTGTTACAGCGTAGGGAAGTTGTTTTAAAATCAATTCCGTTCCGTATGATGCGATACACACACCAAAGTCACTGGCCTGGAGATAAGCTTCAGATGTCAACTGACGTTTTTGCTTTGTGTTTACTGGGAAAGATCATATGATATATTGCCTTATTATTTTACTCGAAGACATTAGCTTTAAATATAGCTACTCTAAAATTCGAGTCAAAATAAATTTCATGTATGTATGTATTTATGCCTCTGTTTAACTTCTGAGTACGCTTCCGTCATTTCAGGTGCTATATTTTGCACCATGTTTGTTTCCGGCCTGCTAACATTTTACACAACCTGAAGATAGTCCTCGGTAAACCAGCAGAAGAAACAGATGGGTTGACTATGTTTTTGACCAAATTTATGATCAGAAGCTTTTGTTGCTAAAAAACATTCTAACTTTTCCCATCTTCTTAAAGGAGAGAAAGAAAACACTTACCTTTTAACTTAAGACTCGGCTATCGAAACCTTCTCGAGAACTGAAGGGAAAACTACCTGCTGTTAAATTTCTTGCTGCTCTTCCGCTATAGTTGCAAGCGCCAGACGACATTCTGTTGATTTGCATCAAGTTTCGTATTCTTTTCAGTATTAAACATGGACTCAGCAATTTGATCAAATAGGGAAAATGTTATTAAAATGTGCCATTGAGTTATGTAAACTTCCAAAATTCGTTAATATTTCATGACCATATTATCCTATCACACGACGCAAATCGATCACATGTATGAACCTTTATACCTGGTAATCTATGATCATTCTGGCGGAGGCTTTGATTTCAGTCCCAGGGGAGTGCGAGGTTGAATGTACAAACAATGCAATTATCGCTTTATCTCAAATAAAAAAGATTTTAGTATTAAGATCATTCGTGATCTTTATAAAAAGATCGATATGCGTTCAGAAAAAAAAAATTGTCAACATCCTGCAAACAGGTCAATCCATCAAACGACTTCCAAGTTCAAAATGTACCTTTGATCTTCCTTCAATAACAGTGGCATCCCGGCAAATGCATTACTGTCATCCAGTGACGATGCAAACCTCAGATAATGCTGCACAAAATTCTGGATGGATACCGTTCCCCATCCTCCTTGCAGACTTCTTCAACAAATTTCGTCAACCAAAAATTCAGCGACTCTGCCGTCATGCTAACAATGTTTGTAGCTGTTCGTAAGAATGTCCCACGTTGACCCCTGCTTCTTCGTTCGCTACTTTTTTTTGAGCCTTGCATTTTGCCAGTGTGCAAAAATATTTAAAGAGCAATTTGTGACATATCGTATTGATTTTAGGGACGGATTTTTCCAACAGTGCTTTTTCTCCATCGGCAGTTTTCAATTCTCTCAACTTTCTCTTAGCTTTTAGGCGGAATTATTAATCAACCTGCTTCGACCATTTGACAACAAAGAACAAGGACTAAAGGAAAAAAGCATACTTTTAAAATTACAATACTGTTTATAAGGTCCACTTGTTTTTTTCTTGTATGCTAATTTCCTCTTTGCACAAAAGCTTAAGGTCGCGCTGGACCCTTGCTATAATTACGTATGCATTTATTTTAAGAGTATGCACGAACTGCGACGAATGAAGCCGACAACAATCGAAATATTCATGAGAATATATTTCTTAAAGTTCTTTGTATAAGTAATTACACATTATTGTTCTCAGCTTTGTGTCCCGTGCGTTGGAACGTAGCGAATCATCATATTTCAGCATAATTAGATTCGACGCTTCAAATAAAGCGCACGTTGTTGTAAACACTGACTCGGGAGGTCTTCGGAAGCCCCAAAACCTGCAATTTTGTGTCCAAGTTTTCTCCGCCGATACAGAATTTCATGACTTGATATGCAGGGAACATAAACTTGGTGTACTCTATTGTGTTCTGGTCAAAACGGATTTTTAAAATCCCTTTTCAAAAAGAAGATAGCACGTTTCAAAGTTTAGATTTCACATTTTTACCCTCGTAGGAGCCAATAACTCTTAGTAATTATTGAATTCGAGAATTTCGTTCTGACTAGAACACAAAAGAGGTTGTGATTTACCACTAGGTTATATAGTCGTTTAATTTGGTGCGCTATTCTAGCTGGAAACTTGGACACAAAATCGCATTATCTGCAGATTAACACTTAAGAGCTTGTAACATCAAAGTGAACGGTCATCTCTCGGTAAAACGACAATCATGATAAAATTCCATCAACCCCTATTATCCTTGATAAGTTTTGAAGGAATCGGTGTTCAAAATTCGAAGAATTAAACATTTACAACATGACACCCCGTCAAAATAAATTGCTAATGAATTTATTAATGAGCAAGTGTCCAGCGCGGCCTTAATTGCTTTTAATTCCGATGGTACACACGTTTGAAACCGTTAAAAAAACTCGCAGTAGTGCATTATCAGGTGTAAAAACTCACCTCAAGTTTTTAAAGCTGATCATACACTTCAACTTCGTCTTCTTCAACTCTGTACAAAAGAACTCTTTGTTGCACCAACCAATAGTTATCTTGCAGGCACGTTAATAACAATCACTAACGTAACCAACATTTTCTCTTTACGCCAACTGATGGTCTTTGGAACTGACATCAAAGAGTTTACTGAGCTTACAGTGTGTTCGAAAGATCGTTTTTATTTGCTTGATCGAATCTATGCATATGTGGGATTCTGTTTGAACATCGAAAAAACATCCCCAAATCGTTTTTTCTTTCCCGCATTTTAACAGTTCAAAAACGTGAAATTTCACTTCCGTTGGGCCAAAAACCGCGCGAGGCAGGGACCTGGGGCTAGTCGATCCGCGACGTCAAAAGCAGAACGTGCTCACAAGAAACAAACAAACAAACCGAGTAAGGAGTTTTCTCTGTTTTTATTATGTTTTCCGGTAACCCAACTTATTTTAAATTCCCTGTTCGGTTTGTTTGTAAGCACGTCTGTAAGCACGTCTTCAACATGTGCTGATACACGAATCAGCCGGAGACGAATTTCGCTCCATAATTCGTCTTAGCGAATGTTTCATCAGTCAATGTGGATAATTTGTGTCGAGTATAAATTCGACAACTTCTCTATTACCTTTTTTTACAGTTTTATTGTTGAATGTTGAATGTCTTCAGCTAAGCATCTAGTAAGCATTTTTCTCTTTCTGTTTAATGAACATAAAGCGCCCTTCACGTTGCCAGAAACAATAAATTACAATTTTTAATTGTTACTGATTCTTGGCTGGTTTATACTTATTGTTAGTAATATTGTTACGGTGGCTTTATAGAGTAATCATTTCCGATGTGGCGCGAGCAAGTGTCAGGGCCGCAGGTAGACTTTTGGCAAAGAGGAGGCAAGATCTTGCTAGGGGGCCTGGGGCATCCCCACAGAAAAAAAAATTGAAATCTTGAAGCTCTGAAAGGCTTTATTCATCATTTTTACGACTGTTTTTGCGTATGCAAAACGGGAGTTATGGAATGAGTGGCGATTTGAAGCCATCCTTCCTTCCTTCCTTCCTTCACTCTTCAGTCGATCAGATGTAAACGAAAGGCCGTTGACAGATGGTTGGCAGACCTACATGTAACGCCACTCTACATGTAACGCCACTCTCAGTTTGACGTTGCGGTTTAATTTATTAAGACCGATGACAGACCACTGTACTAGTTTGTGTAATCGCTAGCTGACAGAAGATTATCAGTGTCACGCGACAAAGGTCAACCTAGCCGATTTCAAAATAAATTTTATGCGACGCTTAATCTTCACAGCAATCTATCAAAACACATTCCGGCAATTGAACGTCAATCGTAAACGCTGTACAGAGAAAAGAGTGTACACACGCTAGCACGAAAACACGCAAACAACACGCAAACTTGAATTTGTCTGCTTGGAACTTGCTTCTTTTACTCCCAATGCAAATCAAAATGAACTAGACGCTTAACTGCGTGTACTCGGGCTTCTCTTTAAAAAATTAACTTGGATCAGGCTGTTTACATAACCTCACACGACAATAATTATAGTAAACATACTTCGCATTGCGAGATCTCATGTCTTTTCTCGCTTTTATTGTCACCATTGAATAATTGTTTACATTTCCGGTTGAGTAAATAGCTTTCAACATTCTCTACATAGCCATCTACATACGACATGAAGTGCTGGACAAGAGCATATGCTGTTACAATAATTGAAACGATAAAAACAAAGCAAGATAAACCCAATGAAACAAAAAAGAAAAAGCAAAAATTGAAAGAAAGAATATAGTTACCCAAAAGCTGCTTGAAGTACTCATTTCGTTTTTCGTTTTTTCTTTTAGAGCGCAACTAAGCTTAAATATGGTGTCCATTGCATCTTCGAGAACATTCTTGTGTTGATAAGGAAAACTCTGTAGCATGTCTGTAGTCCAGTTTTTCGCAATGCTTGAGTGCTCAACAGCGTCAGTTCCCGCAAGTATTGATGATTCTCTTAGCATTTCAAACTCCATTATATAGATAGCTCACTATAAAATCTAGGCTTCTGATAAAGGTTTCACTCGGAAGAGTTCGCTCGTAAAGTTCTCTCGTATTAAAGTTCATGCACCTACCCGCTCCGAAGTAGTCATCAACATGTTTCAGTGTGGGTGTACAATCGATTTCGCGTTCTAGAAATCACACTAAATATTTCAACCTTTACAATCCTCGAGATTCTACCGAAAAGAGAGTCAAACGAGACAGCTTCGTACCGTGTATCGCTTTTCACTTTATCACCTCGTGTCGACCTCGTGCCTCTCCACTGTAATTTGAAAATCGATTGTGAACATATTTTATTTTTATTTTACAGCGAAATTGAAAGCGAAGTTTGTGTAATCGCTAGCTGACAGAAGATTATGAGTGTCACGCGACAAAGGTCAACCTAGCCGATTTCAAAATAAATTTTATTCGACGCTTAATCTTCACAGCAATCAAAGAATGCAAGATGAAACGTATTATGCTCATGGCACGTGACAAAGGTCAACCTAGCCGATTTCAAAATAAATTTTATTGGACGCTTAATCTTCACAGCAATCAAAGAATGCAAGATGAAACCTATTATGCTCATGGCACTATCAAAACACATTCCGGAAATTGAACACTTCGACGATTTAATTCGTGACTTGTTAAATAGAAGCGACCAGAAGAACACTCTAGTTTCAAGGACAAGATAAAATCTGGAGCGAGATTTATTCCTAGTAGAAGACCACCTATCCCAACAGCGAGATGACCCTTCCGCAAGTAAAATAAATTTTATTCGACGCTTAATCTTCACACCAATCAAAGAATGCAAGATGAAACCTATTATGCTCATGGCACGCGACAAAGGTCAACCTAGCCGATTTCAAAATAAATTTTTTTCGACTACTATCAAAACACATTCCGGAAATTGAACACTTCGACGATTTAATTCGTCACTTGTTAAATAGAAGCGACCAGAAGAACACTCTAGTTTCAACGACAAGATAAAAATCTGGAGCGAGATTTATTCCTAGTAGAAGACTACCTATCCCAAAAGCGAGAGGACCCTTCCGCAAGTAAAGAATGAAAAACAAAACTCACAGTATAAGCAATCAAAATAGCGGTCGCAGAAGACAGGGATTGTGAACATATTGTATTTTTATTTAAGTTTGCATGTGACGGAGAAAGCGAAATTGAAAGCGAAGTTTGTGTAATCGCTGGCCATATAAAACAACGAATCGACTTACTCGATTTGCACTCCTTTTACAACTTGTGGTGGCTGAATTAAACTGTTGTTGCTTGGATGATAACCCTCAAAATGGCAGCGATAACAGACCATGTTGTCATGATATCAGAACCTGGCCGACTGTACTGACTGACGCAATGGCTCCGAAACGGGGTCTCGCAGGCTTGTGGTTGTACAAATTATTGCAAAATATCTATTTTAATCGTGAATAGAAAACGGGTTGACAGATGGTTGACAGACGTAACGCGACTCCCCTTGGTTCGGGTCTTTTGGCGTGACAATTTCGTGTTCGGGCCTGTAACAGTCTTGTGTGCGAATTTAAACGTTTCTACAGCACAATCGCTTTTAGTTATGTACGTTAATGAAGTTGAGTTCCCGAGGTTTCTTCTAGTATTATTTGATTGATAAACCGTGCAAAAGTTGTTTAATAAAATTTATCTCTAATTGTGCTTCATTTTGTTTGACCGTTGTTTTCGTTTGTAGGATACAATATTTTGACAGCTGTAACGTTGAGTTTGCTGGAGATTACAGGCCACTCATTTGTTGGGCAACGAGCCACAAAGGACAACCAGTTGTTGTGTCTTTATTTTATCCACCAAATAGGTTGATATTGTTGTGCTTGCTACTAATGAATCTGTGTAGAACTTTTTACTAGTGTTATTTTCTATAATGTGGACCCCGAACTCCAACGTTGTCAGGTGTGACGTATGATTTGTTTACATAAATACCAACGTCTACAGAACGGAAGTGGCAAGCTTTTTGTCCATAATGCGTAACAAGCTAAAAGAGTATGTTACCAAAGAACAGTTGCGTTGCGATCAGCTTTTTTTGTGCTGACTCAAGTCTTTTTTTTTTTCATCTTGTTTGCGCTTTGAAAATCGTTTGATGAAAGGAAACATTTTCTTCTGTCATGGTTGCGACTCCCCTTGGTTCGGGTCTTTTGGCGTGACAATTTCGTGTTCGGGCCTGTAACAGTCTTGTGTGCGAATTTAGACGTTTCTACAGCGCAATCGCTTTTAGCTATGTACATTAATGGAGTTGAGTTCCCGAGGTTTCTTCTAGTATTATTTGATTGATAAACCGTGCAAAAGTTGTTTAATAAAATTTATCTCTAATTGTGCTTCATTTTGTTTGACCGTTGTTTTCGTTTGTAGGATACAATATTTTGACAGCTGTAACGTCGAGTTTGCTGGAGATTACAGGCCACTCATTTGTTGGGCAACGAGCCACAAAGGACAACCAGTTGCTGTGTCTTTATTTTATCCACCAAATAGGTTGATATTGTTGTGCTTGCTACTAATGAATCTGTGTAGAACTTTTTACTAATGTTATTTTCTATAATGTGGACCCCGAACTCCAACGTTGTCAGGTGTGACGTATGATTTGTTTACATAAATACCAACGTCTACAGAACGGAAGTGGCAAGCTTTTTGTCCATAATGCGTAACAAGCTAAAAGAGTATGTTACCAAAGAACAGTTGCGTTGCGATCAGCTTTTTTTGTGCTGACTCAAGTCTTTTTTTTTCATCTTGTTTGCGCTTTGAAAATCGTTTGATGAAAGGAAACATTTTCTTCTGTCATGGTTGCGACTCCCCTTGGTTCGGGTCTTTTGGCGTGACAATTTCGTGTTCGGGCCTGTAACAGTCTTGTGTGCGAATTTAGACGTTTCTACAGCGCAATCGCTTTTAGCTATGTACATTAATGGAGTTGAGTTCCCGAGGTTTCTTCTAGTATTATTTGATTGATAAACCGTGCAAAAGTTGTTTAATAAAATTTATCTCTAATTGTGCTTCATTTTGTTTGACCGTTGTTTTCGTTTGTAGGATACAATATTTGACAGCTGTAATGTTGAGTTTGCTGGAGATTACAGGCCACTCATTTGTTGGGCAACGAGCCACAAAGGACAACCAGTTGCTGTGTCTTTATTTTATCCACCAAATAGGTTGATATTGTTGTGCTTGCTAGTAATGAATCTGTGTAGAAGTTTTTACTAGAGTTATTTTCTATAATGTGGACCCCGAACTCCAACGTTGTCAGGTGTGACGTATGATTTGTTTACATAAATACCAACGTCTACAGAACGGAAGTGGCAAGCTTTTTGTCCATAATGCGTAACAAGCTAAAAGAGTATGTTACCAAAGAACAGTTGCGTTGCGATCAGCTTTTTTTGTGCTGACTCAAGTCTTTTTTTTTTCATCTTGTTTGCGCTTTGAAAATCGTTTGATGAAAGGAAACATTTTCTTCTGTCATGTTGGAGGGCGTAGAAGAACTTTTGTAGTGTTTAGTTTCTCAGTTTTTAAACGGAAATATTTTACATTCAACTTGAATTTTTAACTGTTCAACACATTGAGCCAAACAGCCCCTGCTGAATATTTAAAAGGGAGTTACCTTGGACAGCTGTATGATTAATGCACCATTGTGCAAGGAACAGAGACCCATACAGCCCTCGCTGACTGTTTTAAGCAAGAGAGTTACCTTCGAGTACTCAACATTTTGCAAGGGAGCTACCTTTTGAGTGCTCCACATTTACACAAATAGCTTTGAACTAGCTCAATTCATCTGCAATAACTTTTAGACTTAACTGCAATTGAAATATGCCATTCATATTTCCAACTATTCATATTTACAACTATAGAACATACGTAAAGTATAATTCGAATACATATAAGGTGAAACTTTTGGTGTCTGATTATGACTGTTGTGCTTTTAATGAACTGGGTGCAATATCAAAGTCTTCATTTTCATCGAACAAGTTCTGTGTGAGTGAAATGTTGCATTTCATTGTCGTGCATATGACAATTTTAAAGCATAAGAATTCACCTTTTTTTTGCACTTGCTGTTATGACAGAATGTTAAATAAATTGAAATTCTGTCAATGGGTAATGTACCATGTTTTCCATAGAGTGATCTCTCTGAGTGGTGACGTTGAAGAAAACCCAGGACCACCAGATTATCGCAACGCAAATACTAAAGTAGTAGCAAGTAGTGGTCAACTGCATCTTAACTGCCTCCAAAAAAAACTAGTACATTATACATCAAGGATTACATTATGTTCTCCCCAAAAGACACTCTCAGCCTCCTACAGTAAAAGAAATGCGTCACACATGGACATGATTTCTTTTCCCACTCCTATTCCCTTCCGTCCATCGCCACCAACACTCGCACAAACACATTAAACGATGACGTCATCGCTCCCAAAAACAGTCGTGGGCTCATAGGGCCCCTTTGATTCATGAAGTATTTCGTCAGAAAAATCAATCTTGTAAACTGGGGATCTTTTTTCCAACTAAAGGTATTCTGTTTTTAAGTTGGGGTTAAAATCTAGACGAATTAAAACGAATTTCTAAACGATTTTGTCGCGACGATTCGTGGATTTTGAGGTGGAGCTGACCGTGTGTTTTATTCTTTCATCTTCTGTGATCGGTTTACCACTTCATTTTGATGAACTTGTTGAGAATAAGACACTTGATCACGAAATATAAAATAGATTCCCATTCATTTAAAAATCGTTTTCGATGGTTAGTTCATAAAACCAACATATCACACTTTCTAGAGGTTTACCGGCGCAATAAGCCCCCTTGGGATGTTGGGAAACCACGAAAAAAGCTTGTAAATCACTGAGGTCATCACTCACCTGCCGGCTCGTGATATATAAGCTTTTTTCGCGTTCTCCCAACATCCCGTGGCGGTTTATTGCACCGGTAAACCTCTAGAAAGTGTGGTAGATTGCTTAATTATTTCCCTATTGTGACGACATTCCGATAAGTTGCTCAGCTATAGTTATGCTATTTACTAGTGGTACCTATCGGTAGAAGTGCCAACGAGTACAACAAGAGAGAAGGGTTGTGAGGATAATAAATTTATTGTAAATGTTTGACTAAAAGTACACTTTATGATGTGGGTGTGATCAATGTACATTGCATGTATTCGTTGCGGAATGGTTTTTAAGGTTTACGGGAAGATCCGAAGCAATAGCTTTTCTGGAAATTATACGCCTTGTGCAAGACGAGCGAAGCAAGTGTTTACAGATTGTACTTGTTTACGGCTCCACGGTTGTCATCAAGACTACTACATTATGCTGAAACGAAATTGCACTCAGATTCGATGAAGTTTATTGAAGTATAAAGGACACGATCAAGATTGAAAGGTAACAAACTTAACTGAAGTGCTGAGCCTAATTTTACGTCGAGCACTGAATGAAATTGTGTCAGTTTTCTGGTCTTCCCGTAAGTTATTTGCTGCTTTTCTTCTTCGTTTAGTCGCTCTTGTTGTACATTTACAAGTATTTTTAATTAAACATTTCGCATCAATCCTTTCAGTTTTACGTAGCTAGTCAACTATGGCATTTTGTGGTATTTGTGTGGTTTTAGGGAAGGCACTGTCGATTATTTCTTGTATAAGGTTATAAACCTCGCCAAATTTGCCATTTTTCTGATGGAACTTTCGCTTCCCGCAGAAAAATTTTTAAACTGAGCGGCACTTGCAGCACTCGTTTCCCATATAAGGTCAAACGCAGGTATAATGGCTGATAACCGAGATCTAGTGAACCAATCAAGAAGCTAGAATTGCATTATCCGAGGTTGAGAATTTAATAATTATACTTATCCTACGCTATCATAAGTTGGGGTAGTGCATGTAAAAAATAATTTAATTAAAGTCATAACTAAGCAGAATAAAAAATGTGTACAAATTTAAAGTAGCTCTATTTATTCATAAAATTTTAAATGACTCAAGAAACATTCCAACAATATTCCATAGAACCATCACTCAGGCCTCTGAAGTTCATACCCACAATACCAGATTTGGTGCTAACTTAAACTTTCATAGACCAAGGGCAAATAATAACTATGGAACCCTCTACTTTCTCTTTTGTTTCATCAAAACTTTGGGAAACTATTCCAACCGATTTAAAAAAAAAAATGCCTTACCCTTCCTTTTATAATCTTACTCTAGTGCATAATTTCGTTATATTCTGCATATAGCTTCTTTATGATTTATTCATCCTTTTACATGTTTATTCTGCATACTTTCGATATTCATATTCTATGTTTCTAGTAATTGATATGTCTTGTTTGTTTTTTTGAACGTGTCAGTGGCCAACACGATAGCATATGCTTCTTTGGTCACTGAGCACATTTTATTTTGGTTCTTATTTTTGCTATATTTTAATTAGTATATTTTCTGTAAATAGTGTGTAACATTGTCTAAATTTTTAAATAGTATGAAATAATAAAATCTGAATCTGAATCTGAATCTAACTTTAACAAAGTTACATAGCTGAGCACTTGTTGCTGGTGTACGTTCTATGCCATTTGTATAAACACATTTTCTAATAGCGGAGCAGCATCCATACCTATAAAATTGGTAAACCCATGGAGCCGAGGTTATGACGTCATGTCCGTCCGTACATACGCCCGTACGCACGGATTAGGTCTGGGGACGAGTTTGCCTTTGTCCTTGCTTTGGAGCCCTTCTACGCAAAAAGTGACACAAAAACTTATTCGGTTCGTTTAGAGTTACCTGTCGTAACAATTTGTGAGAACCCTGCATTACTTCAGAGGTTTTTTTCTGATGTTATAAAATGAACTGGACATTTCATTTCAACTTAAACGATGCGATTGTATGAATAGGCGGAAAACCTGTGGCACGGGTGGCGCCTTGTTCACTTTTTAAACTGAATGAAAGCTGCTGGAAAACATAGATCTTCGTGAACATTTCCCGCTTTATTTACTCATCGACATCATGGAAACTTATGCCAAATGATTTAGGGATAGCCTCTTAGCGTAAACATCCGAAATGTTTGCCGACCTGAATATGATATAACGGACAACACGTCAAAAACAGCGAGAGCTGAAGAACTGATTAATTCAGCTGACATTAAGCCGAACTAAAAGTGAGCTCAGAGCCGGTCAAGTTCACCAAGTGATGGATAAAAGACTGTTAACAGCTACACCGAAAGAAAGGAAGAGATTGATCTTCGCTGATAATTCATATAATGTAGTGATGGAGTTGGAGTTCAAGTAAGCTCACATGGAAACTGGCGTGTTCGTTTCCTGTTTGCCAAGAGATCCCACGTCCAGAAAAACACCCCCACCTGTGATTATGTTTTTGTCTTTCTTGCAACCTTGGCTACTACTTTCCCTAATTAGAACCAAGGTTAGCTTTCCCTTAAAACTATTGTGTTTTTCCAGTTTCGATTGGTTAACCTTTGCTTGCCTAAGTAGGTCATCTGCGTACGCTTGGGATGTGCATCCAAGTACTTTGTGTTTAGCTACCTGGCCAGTGTTTGGCTGTTGTCCCAAGCGTACCCTAAGATGGCATAAGAGCTCGTACATTGTAACAAGTAGTTAGTTAGTTAGTTAGCTGTTGGCCTTCTAGAAGATTCTAGGTACCTCCTTGCTGTGGAAGCGAGTGCTGTCCCACAATATGGTGCTGGTTTGAAAGCTTTGCCCTGCAGAATGTACAAGCCTTTTCCAAATATAAGGTAACAAACGTAATGTATACCCGAAGCTGAAGTTTGTTTTTATTGTGAGAATTTGTTTATAGTTCAGTCATTTATAAACGAATTCGAAGTTGTATCGTTTTTCAGATCTTTCCGTAGGCTTACATATTTATAAATTCCATTATTTCTTAATGTTGCTTTCAAACCTCTTAGCTTTAATCACTTTTGTACATTTTATACAGACGTTGTCTATTAAATATTTCGTTTCAAATGCTGTGTTTTAGTTTATATACTGGAGTAAACTGTAAAGTTCATTTTTGGATTTTCATTTGAAAAGAATATTAAATTATTGAGCTATATGTACTCGGATCAAAAACACGTTTCGCCTTTGCAAAATATTACAAACTACACTTGTACCATCTTATACTGAGGAAAATCCCGCAAACTGAACATGTCTAAACCAAAACTAGTAAAACTACTCAACGATACTGCACACTAAAATGAAGTTAAGCGATTTATTATCCAACTGCTCTATTTTATTCACTTGCATTGTTTATTTCAGTGAGTGTATGTTAAATCTCGTACGCGTGATTTAAGATTCGTAAACAATTCTTTACGCCGATTTCGTTGCGTGTTACCTGTGCCTGGGTGAGTGAGTTCAGACTTTTTCTACCGCACATTTGCTTTAATACCAGAAACGAAGAAAATTCATTTAGTTCTCTAGGTAAAATTCTCTTAGGTATTAAGCAACGTGTACGATAAAACAGAATAGTTAATCATGCAACCAAAACAAGACGGCTCAAACTATATTGTTCGCTTGTTAGATAGCGAGCACCACTTCTAAATCACAAACTGCCACAACTCACACAAAAAACTGCTTTAAAATAACTTGCATAACCGGCTCCCAATGAATTTGCCAGGTTTGTTTTGCGGCCGTGTTTTTCTTTGTTCTGGCGTGAACTCATTTTCTTTAGCCACGTGTTGACTTTTTTCGCGCTGTATTTTTTTTTATGCCTTGACTGTTTTGAAGTAGATCAAAACAAATTTCCTTGCCTTCATCGAGGTTCTTTTTAACACTGATTCGCTCTAGGAGGTTTAATTTATTAGTGTACAGTAAAAGTTGTAAAAGTTTTTATACTAAAATTTGATATGTGCGCCTCCGTGCATACGTGGGGAACCCAATAAAGTGCAGGGACATCAAAACACTGTAAATTCAAGCAAAAAAAATTAATAAATGGGAGCTCCGCTTTTAGGTCTGCCTAAATCTTTATATTACTTTCTGTATAGCTGCACTTCTAAACATATCGGTACAGCAAGGCATCCGTTTCTTGTAACAGGAACCGGAAATCTTGTAATGAAGAAAACCGTGGTTATCCATAAAAAAGAACAGGATTCGGATTTTATCGTTATCCGGTTCCTGTGACAGAAAGGATACCCTTCCCACAGCCAACGCAGAAAATGTTTCGCAGCCACCCGTTGTTATGTTATGGTTCATGACTGTCATAACTAATAAGCAGTGACGTGTAACTGTAACCTGCACTAGCTTTTTGTCAAAACTGATATATACATTTTATTTTTATTATTTTGCAAAGACTAGAATCCATGCTATCCGATAGAGTTTTAGAAATGTTTTTCTCATATCTTGTAATTAGGCAATTTTGTTAATGTCGTAATCTTGGATCGCGTTCTTTTTTTTCACTGTTAAGTATTTTTTGGTTACAGATTAAAGTCTACGTTCGAACCCAACTCGAAATAAGCACCCGTAGTTTAAGCCATAACTGAACCAGTGCTATACATGTAAATATAATACGTAAAAGTGTTCATAAAAATTGAAACGAACATTATATAAACAACCTGTGAATTTTTTTATTATCACAAACAATATATTATATGTTGAAACATGGTTTGCTCAAATGCGCCACCACTGTTAGAGTGATTTCACTTAACCCGCGAAATAGCTGTTACGCAATTATGTACTATCAGAAGTCCATAACCCACGGCTTTAGAACGGCTTTTCCTCGAAACAGTAGCCAATCGCGTTGAAACATTTGCCGTTTGCGGCTTTTGATTGGCTCGCTCGCAAGACAGGCGAGAAGTGCTTGCCTTCCGGCTAGACCTAGTCGTAATAAGTTCCTTCGTCTTGACTACCCTTTGAAGTGTCTCTATGAACAGGTGAAGCACCTTCATCGCGCTGATGGTGAAAAGATTTTTGCCTGTTACTTCTTTTGTTTTTATTGGCCGCCAAAATGAAGGCCCTCACAAGCAATTTACGACGGCGACCGACCGCGACCAAAAGCCGTAATTTTCAACAGTTTGAAACAATCTCATTGCAGGTGCTCGGTCAAATTCGCACTCGGAAAAAAAAAATTCACTCAAAGAGCTCGCAGTATAGAAACCCTCCAACGTATTGATTTTGCTGCTTTTTGAAGCGTCCAATTGTCATTTTCTATCACTATATTGTAATGATAAAGCAACATAACTATGTATTTTCGTGTTGTTTGCCGCAGGAACGCCAAAAATTAAAACTTCCGTTGTATTCGTATATTAATAATGAATAATTGATTACCAGAAGTGATAGACTTCCCCACTGGAAAATTCGTCTTCGTTTCTTTACAATCGCTGTATTTCGGACTGTGTTTGCTCCAATTCAAAATACAAGCAAAAGTAATTTTGAAATCGCTTGCGATTACTCGCGGCATGAATTATTTTTACTCAAAAAAAACCTATCTTTTTCTATTTTTTATTGGAGAAAAAAATATTCTCTTCTCTGACGTTATAATTCGACTCAGTCTTGCTAGACTTTTCAACACGTATATTCTTGGCTCATCACCCATTTACAAAAGTGACCCATAGCAAAATATTATGATAACAATGTTTAAAAATTAAAAGAAATGATATAGAGCGATCGCATGTAAATACGTTTTACATACACTTCGTGACTTCAAGCTATAGTCCCAGATTAGAAAATTATTTTCCGCTCAGCCGAAGAACTCGATAAATCTTATTTTCATTCAACGAACTTGACGAACTATGTATGCCTTTTTAATAATAATAGTTTTCAGTAGGCATATAGCTTCTGGGGTAAAAAGAATATAAAACGAAACTAGAAAATAGCTTAAATTGATTCCCTCATAGAGGGATGGATTGGGATTGCATTTTTCCATAGACGTAATTTATAATTTACACGTGTAATAAAAATTCACACCATTACACACGTGATTGAAATCCATCTATTTTAAGCGCGCGCGAAGGAACTGGAAATTTCACTCAAATTCACGTTCTGGGAGAAACTTTTACAAATAATTGAACCCCGTTCTTTGAGCAAGACGTTTGATGTTTAATTGATGATTTTCAAAGAAATCGACTGGTAAATATGTTTTCTTTAAGTAAGTCGCCTGGAAAGTTCCCAGTTTTTTTATATTTATTTTATTTTCGACAAGTTGTTACTTCTTTCCCCAAATATATCGTTGAATATATCTTTACGTCCGAATTCGCGGCAATCCATGAAAAATAGTCTTCCTCGCTGTTGATTTTCAGTACCTCATCATTATTTTGCATTAACAAAAACACACTTGGCATCCATTATGTATAATTACGGGGCCCTTAAGGAGGCTCACAATAGTTTCAAGCAATTTCCAGCGCTTAAACTCTGATGGGCCAGTACTACAAACCATTATCAGTTGTTGCTACAATAATGATATCAAACAAATGCCTGATCATTACTGAACAAGTTAAAGTCATTTTTATGACGTCACTTGTTACCATAGCAACAGTTTAACCTGTTAAAAACACCCTTAATTTTCCATTTAAGTGCTTATAACTCAAAAACGAGCACGGTGACCCCCATTTTTTATTATTGAATAATGACCAGCATGTTAAGATGCAACTTTTTGCAAAGTTAAAAAAATTTTTATCTAGCAGTTTCAGAGCCACCTTAAAATTTCGAAAATTTAAGGTGGCTCTGAAACTGCTAGATAATTTTTTTTTTAACTTTGCAAAAAGTTGCATCTTAACATGCTGGTCATTATTCAATAATAAAAAATGGGGGTCACCGTGCTCGTTTTTGAGTTATAAGCACTTAAATGGAAAATTAAGGGTGTTTTTAACAGGCTAAACTGTTGCTATGGTAACCAGTGACGTCATGAAAGTGGCCACAACTTCTTTAGTAATGGTTGGACATTTGTTTGATATCATTATTGTAGCAGCAACTGATAAGGATTTGTACTACTGGCCCATCAAAGTTTAAGAGCTGGAATGTGCTGGAAACAATTGGGAGCCTCCTTAATGTGGAACTTGAATATATAATTGAACAGAAGCTTTTCCTTCCTTCAACATTCTGTTTATTTTAACTATGACTGGTAAAATTCCCGCTTTTTCATTCCGATGAGCTAATACGTTTTGAGAAAAAATATTTTGTTTACATCCCAAATTTGTGGCAATCCGTAAAAATATTATCTTCTTCGCTTTTTTTCATTATTTTTTTGCCTAAAAAAAACATACTTAGCATCCGTTATGTATAATAAGGGATCCTTAATGTGTATTTAGCAACCCATCTAATTTTGAGAATGAAGTATTCATGAGACTTTTATCTCCCGCAGATGAATTAGCGGGGTAAAATCGCCTGAAACGAAAGGCTAATTAAAGAAAAGTTGTCTACACAACTTTTATGTACCTGAGCCAGTACATTACGTGTAAATGCGTTCTTTAAACTAACTCACAAAAAAATAATAATAAATAACTCTCCTTCCGTTATTTTCTTTTAAAGTGAAAACGGAACATTTTCGTTTTTCCAACTTTTGAATTCCGACTTTTGCAGAGAATGGTTTCCCCCAGAAAAGACCTCAACTAGTTTGAACTAAGGCACTTGTTCGTCTCTTAGAATTTTTTACACGCTTATACTTGAAGAAGTTGTGCATTTTCGCTTTTCAGGCTACAGTTTCAAAATAGAACTTTGTTTCCCTTCTAGTCAAATTTGCATTTGTGGAAAGAACTTCCTCTGTATAAATCTAATTTTCAATCCTAAAACTTAAAAAAAAACTGTCAAATCTTTCTAATTTAAAGAGCTTTCATGTTAGGTATACATGTTTATCCGATTTACATTGAATGTGGCTCAGTGGCCTTAACGTGCGTAAATTAGAATAAAAAAAATAAAATAAATGTGTGCACGGCTTGCGTCTACAGTTCCCAAAAATGTAAGTTGTTTCTCCTCATTTTTTAACTTACGGACGTTATTCGCATCCCTACTCACTTAATTGAAATCCATCTAATTACAGCAGAAACAGAAACTAGAAATTTCTAATATTCTTATTTCTTTTTCCACTGAAATTCACGCTCTGAGAGGAACTTGTACATATAATTGAGGCGTTTGCTCTATTCAATATTCTGTTTATTTTTACTATAACTGGTAAAATTCCCACATTTTCATTTTTAACGAGTTAAGGAGGTATTGAAATTATAAGTTTCTGTAAGATGTGTTTCTAGGGAAAGCTCTAAATATTTCTTTTACATTCTTAACCTGCAGTTATCCGTGAAAAATAGTCTTCTTCGCTTTTTATTTTCAGTAACTCATCATTGTTTTGTCTTAACAACAATACACTTAGCCACCGTTATGTATAATTACTGGACCCTTCAGATGTCTTTTAGCAGCCTATCTAATTTTGTCAATGTAGTATTCATTTGTCTTTTGTCTCCCACAGTTGAAGCAGTGGATGAAAATCGCCTGTAAAGAAACTAAGACTAATTAAAGAACAAATGGCGACACAACTTTCACGTACCTGGACCGTTACATTGCATGTAAATACGTGCTTTAAACTAACTTAAAAAAAAATGAAAAAGAAGTATACTTTATTTTCTTCAACTATTGAATTCATACTTTATTAGGAATTTATAAGGGCTTAATAAGAGCTTAATAAGAGCTTTTACGGTAACTAAAATTCTCATCCATACGCGCTTAATTGAAATCCGCCTTATTATAACGGGGAAAACACTAAAAAAATCAAATCCTATTTCTCTTTCATTGAAATTCGCCGGCGTTCTGAGACATCTGCTGTTAACAACCAAATTCAAGAACAAATTAAACAGACTGTTCGCAGTCTATTGTAAATATGACAAACCTCTTTTTTTTTAATATCCGCGGGCGAACTGATGAGTAAAATCACCTGTGGAGTAAAGCTAACTAAGTGAAAGCGGTAGACAAAACTATTACCAAACTCGACTTATTAACATCCTTAGTTTAAGCCATAATTGAACCAGTGTAACATGTAAATATAACATGTAAACGTATCCACAAAAATTGAAAGGAACTCTAAACAACTTTGAATTCAAAACACCCGTCATAATCTGTCTTTTTTTTTTTTATCACCATGTCAGAATGAAAAATAAAGATATATTATTATTATTATTATTATTATTATTATTATTATTATTATTATTATGAAACAAAGTATTCTCAAATGTGACAGCACTATTTCTATCTAGTCCGTGTTGTTTGCTGAACGCTGAAAAGAAACATTTCCGCTATATTTGTACTTATAATGAATAATTGATCACAAGCAGTAGTAAACTTCCCCGTAAGAGGTAAACAGCAACCGCCCACTTCTTTGCTACATGTTAAAACTGTCTAAGCGAGCGATACATCACTAGCTGTTGAAGCGTTGCAACTGACGTCCTTACGGGGAACCATGCGACACACCTGAGCACCGAACGAAGAGCTTCTCATTGAAAGTGATCAATTTAACAGTCCAGAAATACTTCAAAAGAAGAATAGATGGGCCGTCCTTTCCCTCTGCTTCCTTTGTTGTTCGTAACAGTTCTCTGGGGAGGCTGGCTTCAATGCTCCACGATTGCCGACCACCATGGTAAGCAACTTTCCTTTTTTTACCTAATCAAAGCGACTCAAGTTAAGTTCGTTAGAGAGTTAACTCAGAATAGCTTTCCAGCTAGCTGATAATATTTACAATGGACTAATTTACCGAAGACTTTTATCGAATAAAGGGCAAAAAGTTTGTTCAGTCTGGAACAAACTTTTTTTATATAGAAAGTGGGGAATGTCGTAATATCTAATTTGGGTTTTGTACCTTTTTCAAACCCGTCTATATTAGGGAATTATGACATTTTTTTCTATAAACTGGTCACACAATATACATCTACAATAACTGCGCCCTGCAAGTCTTTTTAATCGAATCGTTACAAGCTCAAACTTTATCACGACTCAAAATTGTTTCATTAACTGAAGTTAATGCTTCGAAGAATTCTTCGTTAAGCCAGCGCGTAATCATTCGTCCTCCCCCCCCCCCCCCCCCCCCAATTTCTTATTCCTCCTTATCACACAGCACTGGGGCCGTGCGAAGAGTTTCTGTTGGATCTACTCGTTGGAAAAGATACCTTATCTTTTTAAATCTGAAGGGATGTTAAGGGATGTTATTATTATTTTCGTTTTAACACGACTCCATTACAAGTCGCTCGAAATCTAAAACGAGAAGTTTATTTTTTTTGTGCATGTATAATCTCAAAATGAGAAGTGGCTCTCAAACTTGCTTGATGTCGCATCGATAATTAGTCAGACAGCTGGGCACACGCAGCGACGTTTGCGTTGAATGTTTTACACTGAACTGAAACAATTTGTCCACGCTCGACGTCAAGTGTACAAATTATTAATGAAAAAGCATCTCCCGAAAGGATAAGCTCGGCTTAAGAGTAAGATTTTAATCTGTCAAAAACTGCCTGGTTTGAGAAACTTTGTGGTGGTACTCTAGGCATGTTCGATTCGACAGCATGATAATTTTTGAAACCGCGAAAACTAATAACGCTGTGGTGACAGCTCATAAGTTTTATAAAGCCTTATAAAAAATGGACTTCTGAAGCTACATTCACCGAAATAGATTGAGAACAAAATTAGGCAAATGTCATGACAAAAAAGCACTGTTGCCATGGTGACATGAAATAAATATCATTTACAGTACGAGTTCCCTTCGTCGAGCAGTTACTTTGCCAAGCCGTGTTTCTTTATGATAGGTTGCATTTTTATATAATTATAGAAATTTGGGATCTTTTGCATTCTAGTAACTTCCCATGATCGATTGGACCAACCAAACAGCGTTGTAGCAGAGAATGCACGGCAACGTGTAAATAACAGGAAAATTAATTAGCCGAATGCCAGGTGAGCCCAGCAGAGGCCAGCAGATATGCCGAAGACTCGTTTTAAAAAAACGAGAGTTTGTCGATTGCTAGCGTCAAACATTATTCAATTTCACTCAGTTACGTCCAATAACGTGCAAAGTGGAGGTCAATAGCTACACCTTATTCATTGGTTAGACATATAATGCGCGCGGATATCATGCGAGGGGCGTAGTGTAATAAAAAAAAAGAAGTTTGGTTCGGCCATTTTGTCGATCTGCTTTCAGTCCGTATTTTTGCCCTGCTCTACAGTGTAATAACGTAGCACTTATATGGTAAAATGGCCCAATAATGGAATAATAATGGTGGGTATTTCCACCACTTTCACCGACACTGAGGTTAATAGTTGCTTTATTATAATTATACCACACAAACTGAATAACTAGCAAAACAAAACATTACTTTCGGTAACAGAAGCGAAACAAGAAGCCATTTTGTTCACTTCGTCTGCTCGGAGGTGAAAAGTACTTTAATCACTGACTAGTTAACCAGTTAGAAAGTACGAAACGAACTATTCACTCTTATGTTCCAAAGAATTACCATCATTATTATTTGCAGGTCTCTGCCGCCGTATCAAATTTTCAACATGGATAACTGGATACGCTCTGAAGTATCACGTGATTAAGAACCTTTCTCTCCCTATGGTACCATCATTGCGTAGTGCCTGTAAAAACCGATGCATAATGGATCCCGTATGTGTATCCGTGAACATTGGTCCACCAATGAAAGACAAATTTATCTGTGAACTTAGCGATTCAGACCACATTCGACACCCTAAAGATGTGAAACTACGGGAAGGCTTTATGTATATAGGCCCTGAGGTAATATATATTTTCACTCAATCGACATCATTTTGGTTTTTGAATTTGATTTTAGTGAAACACTGACGCAAAGCAAATTTATAACTATAGCTAAAGAGGTGTCGTTTGTTTTCATCAGGATAACCCGTGCTTCAGTAACCCATGTCTTCATGATTCGACTTGCCTGAACGGATACACAGACAAACAATATCTTTGTGAATGCCAAGCTGGCTTCACGGGAGAAAATTGCGAAAAAGGTAGCGAGTTAAGCTTTATTTATTTTCTGATTGTGTTAAAATTTCTGTGAAAAATTATCCCGACAACTCTTCTTTTTACCAACCTCTAAATTTAGCACAACTTTAAAAGTAAACGCAACTTTCTAGTACTGACTTAAATCAACCTGGTAATGATTCACATGGGATGCATCATTTTTTTGAGATATCGACGAGTGTACCTTGAAAACTGACAACTGTAGTAAGCAGGCCCTCTGTAATAACACCGAAGGGTCATTCAACTGTTCATGCAAGCCTGGGTTTGTCGGAAATGGAACCAGTTGCGCTGGTAACTATAACATACCTGGATGAAATATCACGCTCTATTTTCTTCGATAAGACATTTTTATTCTATTTTATTATTATTATTATTATTATTATTACAAGTGAAACCGGTAAAAACAATATATATAATTATATATCCCATAGAAAACAGGTGAATGTGAAAAGGTTAACAATTAAAATAGATTAGTGTGAACCAATCTGCAGCTTACTTTTATAAGCAAATGCCTACATTGTGCGGTTCCAGAAAATACCCATACCCACGCCAAATATGGTCATTGGAAATTCCAAAGGGGGAGGGGGGGGGGGGGGGGGAGGGGTGATCTCAATAGCCCCAGTTTTTAAAAGAAAATATGAAGCTAAACTGGAAATTCCAGGGGGTGGGAGGGTCCAAACCAAAGAACCATCCTTGGGGGAGGTATGGATATTTTTGGAACCACACATTATAATTAGACTGCCATTAAACTATTGAAGAAACTTAAGCCTGTGCTGCCAAAAAAAACTTGACGTCTTTACTTAATCTGGAGCAACCTTTATGGTCTGTGATAATAATTACGTAAATTATCTGTAATTTCATTATTTTTAGTGGAACACGCTGAATTTTAGAAGAATATTTTTAACTCAAAGGCATGCGAGATTAAATTTAAAGCTACAGATAAAGGCCTACAGAGAGGAAAATCAAATTCTTCACGCGCAAAAATAGAAATTTGTTCATTTCCTTTAGGCCAATATGCAAAATTTTACGGAATACCCAGACCACCTTTTGGTCTTGTCGCGTACACTTTGATGCTTTTCTCCGACAACCTTTTTCGAAATAACTGTCTAGAATGTCCGAAAATCTATCTCTTGACATACGTCACGCGGGATGACTGTTAGGTCTCGTGTTTGAACCCAGTCCCCTAGCGAGAGGAGAGAATCAGAAAACACATAACATCTCGCTCCTTCCACGGAGGATAAAAGGCAAAATGTCAACTACACATGTGAAAACCTGTGAAATACAAACGTGTAAAAATACATTGTCAGATTGTGAGCTTCAGGTACTTCCTATTGAGGATAAGCAGAGAACCAGGGTCAGTTTGGGCAGCAAAGGTACGGTTCGGTCTAATTTCAACAGTCAAGATACCGATCCAAGAAGGGAACAGTCTTTGTCCTTGCGACAGCGTATTGCAAAACGGGATCCTAGTTTTAGAGGACGCAGTACTGTGGTATGTTGATCATAGCAGCGTTTCTCCTTACCCTTAGCATGCAGGATTTTCTCTCTTGTCGTGTGAGTAAGATAATCTTCTTTAAAATCTGGAACTCGAGGAAGAAAGTCATGTAATGCTCTTCCAAATAACAACTGAGCAGGACTTTTGCGGCAGGAAAGTGGAGTTTTGCGGATTGCAAGCATACCTTTCCAAAAATAATCCTGCATCATTGATCCACACTTCTTGAGTAGCTTTTTGATGTTCTTGACAGCTGCCTCAGCTTTTCCATTTGACTGGGCATGTGTGGGAGACAACATAGTGTGTTTGATACCCCACTCGTGCGAGAAACGCCTTACATGTAAACTGAGAGCCACCGTCAGAGACAAATTCCACAGGACGTTCCAAATCGTCAACAGGTTTTCTTTAGCTCCTTAATCACTATAATGGACGGTACTCTTCTACTTTAGATCGTGTACTTTACTGAAAAAGGAGAAAAAGTCGGTAGTAATGAGATACGTGTTCCCATCGAGGCTAAAAGGGTCAACACCTAGCTTCTCCCAAGGTCTTGTTGGTATTGGTGGCTGCTCAAGTGGCTCCTTGAATTTACCGGTAGGTTTGTCAGGCACTGGTGACATCGCTTCACCATGTCTTCAATTTCCAAATCTATGCCAGGCCAATAGATGGAGGCACGAGCACGACGGCTGGTTTTGTCAATACCTTGATGTCCTTCGTGCAGGATCAAGAACATTTTCTTTTGCAGAGACGAGGGGATGACAGTTCGCCCATTCATGAAGAGGAGAGAACTGCCAATGGTTGGCGGAAAAAGGTAGAGGTTGTGACTGATGGGCCAAAAAGGTTTTGCACTTGCTGCTACGTCTTGTAGGGAGTCAGGCCATCCATACTTGATGTACTCTATAACTTGAGAGACATGAGGGTCTGACTGCTGAGCTTGTAAAACTTCATGAAGCTGCAGGTCTTCTATTAACTTGTCAGCAAATTGAATGTTCACGGCTGCTTCAGTATGGGTGTCACATAATTCATCATCAAGTCATTGCTCTGCTGCCAAATGGTCCTTCCCATTTACCCTTTTCTGTAGCGAAAGAATATGGCAGCATCTTCATCATACGTCGCTGGAGTCTGTGGTTCTCAACATCTGCAATTCCCTTGGAATTCAGTATTGGTATAAGAGGCTGATGGTCAGTAAGGAGGGTGAAGTGTGGTGGACCATAGACAAACATGTCACACTTTTTATTGGCCAGCAAGCACTAAGGGCCTCAAGTTCTATAATAGCATAGCGGCTTTCTGCAGGAGTTGCGAAAGGTGAACCTGCCTGTACCGATTTCCAGACATTATCTACCATTTGTAGAAGGACACACCCCAGTCCCTTGAGTCGAGATGCATCAGTAGCAAGGAGGGTTGGTCGCTTAACAGTGAAGTATGTTAACACAGGAGTTGAAGTGAGGCGAACTTTTGCTTCCACGAAGGCATGCTCATATTCAGGCAACCACTGGAATACTGCATTCTTTGCAAGAATAGGACGGAAGGGCGCCATAATAGCAGTGAGTTCCTTGGAGAAATTGCCAAGCTGGTTGTCTAATCCAAACCATGAGCGAAGTTCTGTGAGGTTTCTTGGGCGAGGAAATTACTTGACAGATTTCAATAGGTCAGGAATGGTCTGGATGCCTGTTTTTGACAGACGGCAAAATCCACCAAACTCGACTTCAGTCACTACAGGCTGTGACTTTGTTTTCTTGAGTGTGACACCATGCTGATGACAGTGATCGAGAAAGGCACAGGTGCGCTTTTTCAGAAGACAGACTTGGCACATAGTTCAGGATATCATCAACAATTTTGCGAACTCCTTCTAGGCCAGCAATGACCTTGTCCATGCGGCGGTTGTACCATTCAGAGATGCTGTTTATTCCAAATGCAGCTCGATTACACACATATCGACCAAATGGTGTAATAAAGCAGGTGAGTGGACGTGATTCAGCATCAAGTGGAACTTGCCAGTAACCGTGACGGGCATCAAACTTGCAGAAGTATGTAAGCTTCTCTTGAGGGATACTGGTTACAGCTTCAAAAGGAGAGTTACTTAGATGATATTCTCTTTGAATTAACTTGTTCAAATGGGTGAAGTCAATGCAAATTCTGAGCTCATCCGTGTCCTTCTTTGGGGCTATTACGATGGGGTGACGCCATGGGCTTGGTTCTTCATCAGTTGCTCCAAGTAGGGATAGGAATTTTTCTTGCCTTTTGCTTAGCGCAGCAAGGTGTAGCATTGGGTTTGAGATTGATCTTAAATGGTTCACCTGGCATTGCAGGAAGAACAGTTTCATCAAAGATGTCTTCATAATTATGTAAGATGGAAGAAAAATCTGAGTCTTCTGAGTTCTCAGTAATGGTCGGCTTTGAAGAGTGCACTTCATCCGCTGGGTGGTGCATCCAGTTCAAATTGGACAACAGGTCATCATCCGAAGGTGTAGGTAAAGACTACAAATTGCTGGTTTCAGAGTGAAGTTGGTCATGTTTGGTGCTACCAGGTGAGGGCTGTTCAGTGGCTGCTGTCAGTGTGCTAAGAATTGAGGGAGAGAGTTTGACTTTTTTTCTGCAAAGGAAGGCAATGGCCACTGGTCATCGATGATACCAAGAGCCCGGCAGGCAGGAGTGCCCAGCACAATTCCATCCTGCTTCCAAATAGAAGTAACAATATAAAGCTTCGGCACTCGTGCAATTTCAGAAGAAATAAATTGTAGGTTTGGTCCGGTTGCCGCAGGTGGACTCGCAGTGGCCCCTTCGGAAGGTTGCAGACGTGGTTAAGGTGACATGTCTTTTATAGTAGGGACAAACGTTGCCAGAGATTCTTGTAGAGCGAAGAAAGTGAAGATCCTAGCGTTGATCGATAGCGATCGGCGAGCAGATTGAATAATGGCCGCTGAACTCCTGTTTGACTAGAGAGTAAGCAGATTATGAAGAAAATTCGGCAGTTCACTTATCTTGTCGACTACGCCATGTTAGGTTTCGTGTTCGAACCCATTTCCCTAGCGGGTAACACAACAGTGACGTTTACATAATGACTGGATTTCAAAATTTTCCCAAAAGGTCATAAAACCGCCCAAAATCACTGAAACAAATGGTGCAAAAAAGGGTAAAAGGTGAAAATAATTACATTTAAGTTAGTTTCATTAACAGGAAAAAAAGTTACAAATTTGGGGAGATGTATCCTTCAAGTGCCGTTGCCATGGTAACGTCAAAGTTCCTGACATCACAACCTATCTTGCCCAACTATTCCCGGATAAATTGTACATAAACTCGCAAAGTTTGGCAGCGTTTGGTTGAATCTTGAAAAAATAATAAACGTTCAAAGTCAGCACGGGCACTTTCAGCCACCGATAAACTGAAATAAGAGACAGAGAGCAACCATGGAGCGGAAATGTACCAGTATGGAAAAGTTTGAAAATCAAGAGCGACCAGAGGAAATACAAACTGTACTGATCATCTCCTAGATCGCAAAATAGAATTGTGTCGCCATGAACTGTCTGTTAGATGAAGGAAGCACGGTCGGGTAGACATAAAGATAATGGCCATGACTACAGACAAAATCTGCGGAGGTCTGAAAACTGTTAACTGGGCCCAGATACAAGACAGTCGGGATTCCCGTTCCCAAGGATTCGCAAAGAAAAACAAAAAACGACGTACTTCTTGGGGCAGACTAATACGAGCCGATATATTGACGAAAGAAGTGTCTGGGGAGTCCGAATGAACCCTACGCAAGACTTTCCCCCCTGGGATGTACTGCCATTGGGGAGATTCAGAGTACTAACACAAATGATAGACACTTGACTGGATTGCATCATGCAATGCATCATGCGACGTCCAACTTACCAGAGAAGAAAACCTCCTAGTCTAACTGACTGCAGAAACGTTGCTGGGAACTGGAAAGTATCGGAATTCTCCCGACAGGTCCGCAGTTGACACAGGGGGGGAAAGTTGGTTGGGACAAGGTAAAGAAGCTTTGAAGTTTAATGGTCAACATTACGAAGTGTCTGTTCCGTTGAGAGACGAAAAACCATACCTACCGAATAATTTCCGATGCCAAAGAAAAGATTGGTGTCCACCGAGCGAAAATTAATGGAGGATAAGGGGCTGTGGCTTATCAACAGGTGCTTAACGACTACTTGAATAAGTATTACATGCGCCGCGTGGCAATTTGCCCCTTCCACCCTTCCCAGTAGTACGACCACTCACATAAGTCTACTATGCAGAGTGCGGATAGTTTTTGACGCTTTATCATCCTTTGGAGAAAAAAGCTTGAACACAGACTCTTTCAACGGCCTGAAGCCACAGAGTGATGTATTAGCAGCCCTGGTTGGCGATATAGGTATGCAAGGAAGATCGGCCGTTACATCGTTTCTTGTGGCGTGAAATGGACCTCCACAAAGTGCCAGAGGCTACCCGTTAGCGGCCGATGCAATAAAGAATTATTGTTACGTGGATGATCTCATGCCTTCAGTGGATACCGTAGAGAAGACCATAGAAACAACGCCCGTTTCCATGTTTTGAATTGCCCGGGAGTGTTGGAGGATGTTTCTTAAGAGGCTGTCCGCGTAACAGCGGACAAGGCAAATTTTCGACCTTCACCGATTTCTCTAATAATTTCAGTGAAAGTCGACCATTATATCCCATGAACAAATATCACATTTATTTGGATCAAATCTTTTATTTTTATTTTTTGCGAGGCGGTTTTTACTGCAACCTCAAAACCACCCAATTTGCATTTGAAGACTCCATAATTTAGCATTAAATGTCGGTCGCTGCCAAAGCGTATTTCCTTAACCAAACAAGCTGAATATTTTATATATCAAGGTTTTATGTTTCTTCTATACTTTAACGGTTAAACAAGTGTATTCTATAAAATTTTGACTGAGTTATGAATTTTCAAAAACACTTCCTAACGGACTCAGGAATGCGTGACACGTAACATACCTGTAGTTGAAAGCGATTTTCTCGAATGTGGGACCTGATCAGAAGTCAAGTCTATTGTATCTCGAAAGTACTAATACCAGTCTAGAAACCTATCGAATAAAATTTGTGGGCACTCTACACTTCGCGCCGTACAGAGCAGCAAGATTTTCCCAAATTTTCGCCATTTTGATTAAAACCAAAGATAACGACGGTCCGATTTCTTTACAGGGAACGCCTATAGATACGATCATTACCACTAAACACCACACTGTGGCATGCAAATAAATAATATTTGTCGATTTAGCTATCGTTTGGGGAAAAAATCTACCGTTGTTGCAGGATTTTCAAATAAAAAAAGCGATAAATATCAATATGCAAATTAGCCGTCTGAAAACGACATTTTGCTATATTTCCCTCTGTAATTCCCGGAAACTTTTTTCCTTAAAAATTATTTTACAAAGCAAAGAAATGTTTCTTACCTGAGAAAGGATGCCTTTCAGACGATGTAAAAGCGTTTCAGTTTTGCTGTGAGTGATTATTTTCATTTCCCACGCTGCGGCCGGTAACACAGTGTTTGTTTGCTAGGCTGTTGGTTTCACTCTAATTCAATTAAAAGCGCGGGCAAGTTGTCTACATTTTCAAAGCTCTCTCAGCTCATCCTTAAAATGTCTGAGGTGCCTGACTATTTTTGTCAATAAAAAGTTTATTAAAATGTGGTGATAAAATCTATCTAGTCCACCTCTGTTTTGTATGTACTCAGTTACATGGCGGATCATTGGAATTCACGGGAGCGGGGTGGGAGGCGAGGGGTGGGGGGTGGGGAGGGTGGCAAATTAATTTTCCCCTGTAAATGTCGATCAAGGAGCTATTTCAAAAATAAATAGTGTTTGGTTTCCAGATCGCGGAAGGATACGAATGAAAACAAACTTCCTAATTTGCCCTTCTCTTGCCCTTTTTCATGGCTTTCTGCCAGCAAACAGGCATCGTGTCTTTGTTTGCGCCTGCAAGCGCTCTCATTGGTGGAAATTTTCTTCTTTCTCAGAATATAGCTAGAATGTTTACTTAACAATTAAATACGGAAAGAGCTTACTTTGCATTTTTCGCCAAGACAGCGCTTCAATCGAACTTAAAAGCATTGCAGTCGTCAGATATTTCTATTTGTAATGAATCTCAATAATTTTTGGTCTTGTTTACGATTATCTTTCTGATATTTGAAGAACATGTATTTAAGAGATTGTTTGCCTCTGGTACACCGTGTTGACATTGTGGTTACGAGCGTTCTTCTGATTGGAGAGTAGCCCTCACCGTGTAAATAGTTCACATCGAATTCAAAATAATACCGTTTCGTTTCTGAGGAAACGAAACAAAAAAAAAATCCTAAAACTAAGCCGAAGTATAATATCAAAACGAAACTTCGTGAAGTAGTGGATCTTAATGAGGTTAGCCGTTAGCCGTAAAGCGACCAAAAAAATTAAGTCTTAGGCGTAACAGTCGTTGGCCGAAAAAAAAAATGTTAACAGTAAAAAGAAAGTTCTAGCTGCAAAAGCGAAAGTCTCAGGATTTCTTGTCAAGACTTTTACGTGTTTTGGTACCGAGAAGTGTTAGATTTGCTCCAAGTCGTTCGCTTTTTCTTTGTGTCAACAGAGTTATTATGAGTTATTATTCATTCTGGTCCCCAGAGCCCGCGATCCTTCTGGTCTCCATCTGGGATCGAGAACTCAAATTTGTGAGGATTAACATGCGCAGAGCACTCGTTCTGTATCTTTCAGCCAATCAGATTTGTCAGATTTGACAATGAGTCCGTTAATCGCGGACTAACGGTTTTGGAGGCGGCCAGAGGTCTCGATTCCTGGCGCAGACGAGAAGGATCGCGGCCTCTAGAGACGAGACTGTGAATTGATCACTTACAAAAAAGGAAACAAAATCGCGCATTGAAGTGTTCGCGCGCGAAGCGCACTATTAAATTCCAGGAATGGCTCGTTCCGCGAACAGTAGCGATTTTTGACACCTGTGCACCTTCCTTATCCAGCGGTCTTTTGCGAATCAAACGAGGGAGCAACTTGGAGCTAGTGCCGTAGCACATTGTAATTCATAGTCTCCATGCAGCATGCGATTTTTTGTCTCACGCTTGCGACAAATGAACATATTATCTTTATCACATTTAACGCTATAGGACCTTATTCTACAACGGTAAACTGTATCTTTCAATCCTATAACTTGATAGGATCATTACCTCCCGCCTGAGCCTGCGGACCATTGTCTACACGAATACCTTGCTATAAAATCCCATTATGATGCCGTCATAATTATTTCTTATAATTTGAACTGTAAGAACAAGGAACGACGAATCCTAGCAAACTGACCAGAGCTTTTTCAATGGCCTACACATTCATCAACCATTACTTTTTGACCAATGAACGCGCTGAAATTCTCTCAGTTATTGTATAATTGCAATAAACTATGTACTAAGTACATTTGTTATAGCGTCACGGTAATTATGTGCCTGTTGAAAATTTTGAAATAACAAGCATGCTGTATGGAGTCTATGAATTACAATGTGCTACGGCACTTGCTCCAAGTTGCTCGCTCGTTTGATTCGCAAAAGACCGCTGGATAAGGAGGGCGCACAGTCTGGCTTAAAAATCAAAAAGTGCGTCTGATCGTGGAATGAGCCATTCCTGGAAATCCTGCGTTTCGCGCGCGAACACTTCAATTCGCGATTTTGTATCCTTTTGTATCCTTTTTTGTAAGCGATCAATAGACCTTTTTCGCTTGGGCGGTTTGTTTTCCAATTACAGACCACGTGATATTCTCTAGAGAATTTTTCTTTTATCCACATAAAATTTATTCATTCATATACACGCGACTATTTGAAAATTTGAAAGCAAGAATTCCCAAGAGTATCATCAAATGGTCTGTAATGGGGCAACAAATCGCCCAAGCGAAAAAGGTCTATAGGCCATCTCCGAGTTGCCTTTTGCCTCAGATTCAAAACGAGTCTTCGTGCGAAACCATTCAAATAAAAAGATGTTTGATTTGCATGAAAATGGACATGAAGGTAGAAGGCATTTTCATATGAATGGTTTCGCACGTAGATTCGTTTTCAAACGGAGGCAAAAAGTAACTCGACCCTTCTGCTCTGCGCCAGGAATCGAGATCTCTTTCCGCCTCCAACACCGCAAGTCCGCGATTCACGGACTCATTGTCAAATCTGACAAATCTGATTGGCTTAAAGATACAGAACGAGAACTCTGTGCATGTTCATGCTAATGCTCAGAAATTGGGAACGGTCAGAGTTCTCGAACCCAGATGGAGACCAGAAGGATCGCGGGCTCCGGGGACGAGAATGATCAATTCAAATACAGTAACTCTGTTAACACAAAGAAAAAGCGAACGACTTGGAGCAAATCTAACACTTCTCGGTACCAAGACACGTGAAAGTCTTGACACGAAATCCTGAGACTGCTTTTGGTGGCTAGAATTTTCTTTTTACGGTTAACATTTTTTTTTCCGCCAACGACTGTTACGCCTATTAAAGACCTACGGCTAACCTCATTGAGACCCACTACTTGAAGTTTCGTTTTGATATGATACTTCAGTTTATTTTTACGCTTTTTTTTCGACATTTATTGGGAGAAATTGTCAATAAACTTTTTATTGACAATTAGTCAGGTACCTCAGGCGTTGTAAGGATGAGCTGAGAGAGCTTTGAAAAAGTAGACAACTTGCCTGCTTTTAATTGAATTAGAGTGAAACCAACAACCTTCCAAACAAAACAAACACTGTGTTACCGGCCGCAGCGTGGGAAATGAAAATAATCACTCACAGCAAAACTGAAACGCTTTTACATAGTCTGAAAGACATCTTTTCTCTGGTAAGGAACATTTGTTTGCCTTGTAAAATAATTTTTAAGGAAAAAAGTTTTTGGGAATTACAGAGATAAATATAGCAAAATGTCGCTTTCGGAGCTAATTTGCATATTGATATTTATCGCTGTTTCTTTTGAAATCCTGCAACAACGGTAGATTTTTTTCCTCAAACGACGGCTAAATCGACAAATATTATTTATTTGTATGCCACAGTGTGGTGTTTAGTGGTAATGATCGTATCTATAGGCGTTCCCTATAAAGATATCTGGCCGTCGTTATCTTTGGTTTTAATCAAAATGGCGAAAATTTGGGAAAATCTTGCTGCTCTGTACGGCGCGATGTGCAGAGTGCCCACAAATTTTATTCGATAGGTTTCTAGACTGGTATTAGTACTTTCGAGATACAATAGACTTGACTTCTGATCAGGTCCCACATTCGAGAAAATCGCTTTCAACTACAGGTATGTTACGTGTCACGCATTCCTGAGTCCGTAGGAAGTGTTTTTGAAAATTCATAACTCAGTCAAAATTTTATAGAATACACTTGTTTAACCGTTAAAGTATAGAAGAAACATAAAACCTTGATATATAAAATATTCAGCTTGTTTGGTTAAGGAAATACGCTTTGGCAGCGACCGACATTTAATGCTAAATTATGGAGTCTTCAAATGCAAATTGGGTGGTTTTGAGGTTGCAGTGAAAACCGCCTCGCAAAAATACAAATAAAAGATTTGATCCAAATAAATGTGATATTTGTTCATGGGATATAATGGTCGACTTTCACTGAAAGTATTAGAGAAATCGGTGAAGGTCGAAAATTTGCCTTGTCCGCTGTTACGCGGACAGCCTCTTAAAAGGGTCGCGCTTTCCAAGTAGTTCTTGAAAAGAACCAGTTTCCTGCGACGAAAACGTAAGACGAGTTATGGTCTACACAAAAGGATCAGTTTGTGTTTTATTACTCGCCACCTTTCAGAGAACTTTGAGTATACTGAGAGAAATATCCCGAAGAAAACAGCAGCGTTAATTGACCGCTTGGCTTCCTAGTCCCTTGCGTCGCTAAAGTGCTAAAAGTTTCCACCAAAAGGCGTGGTTAAAAGCATAACAGTGAGATGACCCTATTCCGTCTAAACAGGAGGAAGAGTGGCAAAATTGGTTCAGCGACTTGTCCCTCCTTGGTCATGAGAAGATTAAGATTCCTGGGCTTTAACAGACACAAGTTCTAAAGAAAGCTATATCACTCTGTACACATTCTCCGATTCTCCTGAGAAAGTTATCGCCGCAGCCATCTAAAGAACACAAGAATACAAAATAGACCTGCTACTACGCGGCTTATCGCATCCAATACCCATTTAGCTCCGTTAAAGACTAACCCTGACTAGTGAGGTTAAATCCGGCGGATATTGTCACGAGAGGAACTACTGTGCGAGAGCTGACCGAGAGGACGAAGTGGTTGAACGAAGCCAACTTTTTACGCTGTTCTGAAGTTGAATGACAGGCCTGCAATTTTGACAAACCGTTACGTAAAGCCGTGACCGAGCTCAAATCAACGTCGAGAAAAAATAAAATATAGCTTTCTTTGCAAACAATAGCGGACCAGAGGCCACTGAAAAGCTAAACTAGGTACTGGCACAGTTACAGCGGATTTAGGTTGAGCGCTTAACGGTCTCAATTGTCGTGTTCGTTGTCAAAGTTGAACTGACTGTGTTGCGAGGCAAAATGACAGACGTTGCTAGATGGGAATGACAACATTTTGTCTGGGAAATGCTCAAAACGCATTTTCCGAGACAGAACGTTGTCAGTCCCGCCCAGCAACGTCTGTTATTCCGCCTCGCAATGCAATCAATCAACCGTGACAACGAACGCGACAACTGTAATAACCGGGTGATATATTGTGATGAATGGTAAATTTCCTGAAAATAAGCATTGCTGTTTTGTAAAGGAGGTGTTTATTTTGATTAAAATATCATAACGGATAATTGGTCTATTCAAGAATCAATCAGAGATTACGTGTAAACAGAACAGACGTCGGTTTTAGTAATTTCCACAAGTGGCGAGAGCACGAGCATAAATTGTAGAAAAATGCAGATCTGTCCACAAGTACAACAAAGAAAAAAATGACAAGGGAAATGAATATTACATGAGAACAAGTGCACATTAAATCTGCTTATCTGCTTATTATTATCTTTGTTTAGATATCGACGAGTGTGCCATCAAAACGGACAACTGCAGCCTGCATGCCATGTGTAATAATACGGAAGGGTCCTTCAATTGTTCTTGCAAGTCTGGGTCTTTTGGAGATGGCATCAGTTGCACTGGTAACTATACAACATTACGCTCAATTTCTTCGATAAGGCATATTTTGTAGCAGTTGTGCAATTAATAAATTAAAAACCTTAGGGGTGGTGTGTTCTATTACGCCCTCCCCTTCCCCCTTGTACCTCGGTGGAGTTATGGATTCCCTTGTACTTCCGAGGGTTAACTGCATATGCATGGATCTGTTTAGTAGAAATGGAAACAATTTGACTGGTGATTTATTTACTTTTGATTTTCGTTTGTAAATTCTCTTTTTCATAGATCCTGCCACAAAAAAAAAAAAACATTTTTTGTTATTTTTTGTTCTTATTGCTGTTTCTGAAACGATATTAAGGTTGAGATGTGATCAGAAGTGTACATAAGAAGAGTTGAAGGCTAGGTATAGGGGAGTTTAGTACTCTAACATTCCCAAAGGCAATAAGAACCTTCTGATACTCAAGCTTTTAACGCTAACCAACTTGTTCAATCAGTGTTAGTTATGACTGTTATAGCCTTCATTATAAAAGGAAAGCATCCCTTGTACATTACCGTTTTTAGGCAACCCCTCCAGTACCCGTACAAGATTGCAAGGTAGGCAGGTCAAAGCTCACACTCAACGTTTATTTTTTTATTACCCAGCGTTCACCGCCGTCTTTACAAATCTCGGCGCGACGAAAAGAAAAGGTCCAACATCACTTGGAAGTCACTATACAGGTCAACATCATGACGGTCAAGTTACACTGTCCAGCGGTATTCAAAAGTGGATCGTTCCGTACACTGGTGAATACCTAATAGAAGCAATAGGAGCAGCAGGGGGGTACGATAAATACCCCAAAAGTGCTCAGTACCGAGGAAGAGGAGCCAGGATGACTGGGACTTTCAGTTTACTCAAAGATGAAATAATTCACATACTTGTTGGCCAAAAAGGAGGAATCAACAGTAACTATGAGAGTTCTGGAGGCGGTGGAGGTACATTTGTAGTGAGAGGAAGCAATACCCCTTTGATAATAGCTGGAGGCGGAGGGGGAGTAGATAGACCAGTGAAAAGACATGCAGGATGTGATGCAAGCACGAGCACGACAGGGAATCCTGGGTACAGATCATGGTCAGGGGGGAGTAATGGTCATGGTTCGAGAGAGGCTTATGGTCCTTATTCAGGTAACAATATACTTTGTGAATATCCCTTCCACTTCAGTAATTCAGTTATTACATCAAACATGATTTGGCGAATTATAAACGATACTTTTTATCATGTTATTGTAAAAACGTACTAACTACCCAGATATACCCACTTGCTAATATGTAGGCCCAGATGCCCACAAGCCCTACAGTGGACAGCTCTTTCAACCTACTTTTCTTCCAGTATCCACCATTCCCAACACAGAGCTGTTGACACAAATTGATACACCCGAAATGTGATCCAAAGGTGTAAAAGACCATCATGATTTTGAAACAATTTCTAGTTAAGGGGATCTTGGGACTTTCATGGTCGATCCGTTGTCAAACGGTGAGGAGAAAATTGGATTTTGAGACTAAACCTTTTTTACACTTGCTACTCCTTCCCAGCCGGCCCTTTGTCTGACTCTCACTTTGGTCTGATACCAAAAAAAGATCATAAAAAACTCGCGTCACATCCGATCCAGGAGGGGGAGAGGGCGTGGAAGAAACTGCCTTTGTGAAAAGACGTGGAAGTGCGACATAGCGATGTCCTGCAACCGAGTTACGCAGCAGTAATCAAATTGTTGCTTACAGCAAAGTTAATGGGAGTAGAATGGTTATCATGTTCAACAAACTTCCTTGTTAAGTTTACTTTGTTGGCTTAGACCGTGCACAAAACGCAATAATTTTTTACTTTTGTCTGAACAACTAACCAATAGAAACGTCTCTGTTACGTAATTTATGCATTGTGTCAAAGCTAATAAATTAAAAGAGATTTTGCACGGTCGTAGACATTCCAACATAAATTTAAAGTTGCGTCTTGTTTTCCCCTAAAAGGCATGCTTAAGGAAAAGAGAAAACAGCGATGACAGCTACCGGTTTGGCAAAAGTGTGGTTTTGCGAATAATACTAATTAAAAGAATTCCAATGATTTTCGTATGATTCGCCATTTTTCGGTTGTGTGATTTAAACTTTGAAGAGTTCTTTTCCGGGATTTTTCCCTTGATATTCCACTCTGCCGAGATATTTCTAGCCGGACATGAAACGTCAGGTGAGAGGTCCGGCTTAAAATGCAAAATTGTCTCCGTGGCGTGAAGCATCAGACACAAAATCCGCCTCTGTTCCCATACTACATGCGTGATACATTAATATAAAGAACTTTCCGAGAGAAAAAGTTTTGGGTGCCGTTTTTCTTTGCAACGGCTTGACTGACACATGGTTCGCACCTTTGCCCGGCACTGCTATACCTTCAAAGAAAACTACCGACTCCCCCTTCTTCTCTCCCCCCCTTCTCCCCCCGCTTCCAATCCGATTGCTACGACATCTTGGCAGACAGCATGACAAGAGAATCACCTAGGAGCTCCGGAAATCTCAGCTACAGCGCTTCAATGTGGCATACACAACGAATACGCTCACTCAGAGATTTTCAGGTACAACAAGGCGTTGGCTGCGAAATATCGCAAACCATCTCGCGTCAAACATGCTAAAAAGATAATGGAAAGATAGCGCCAAAACGTATGAAAATAAATCTATCAGGTTTAATGACCCGTAAATATAAAGATATACAAATGAATCAAATTTTCACTCTTTTTAGGTGGTGGCGGTGGTGGATTTTACTCCAGTGGAAAAGATGGACAGGGCGGAAAAGGTGGCAAGGGATTTCTTCAGGGAGGAGTGGGTGGAGAAGCCAAGTATTACAGTGTTACTGGTGGGTTTGGAGGTGGAGGTGGTGCTTATGGAAACAAAGGTGGCGGTGGGGGAGGCGGAGGGTACTCTGGTGGAAGCAATGGGAACGATAGATGGGATTCCTGTGGGGGAGGGGGAGGATCTTACAATAGTGGTAGAAATCAACAAAGTGAATGTTGTAACAACACAGCTGGCCATGGTCTGGTAAAAGTTACATTTCTACCATGAAATCAAGCTCGTACCACAGAAAAATGCCTTAAAGGGGAACTGTAAAGGAATAAAAATAAAATAGTCGGCATTTTCAATAAATGCAATGATAAACGCGAAGCTTATAATATGTTACAGCACGCAAAATAAAAGAAAGGATGCGTGTGTAAAATTATGAACAAAGAGTACCCAGGGTTCATTTAAGGTATTGCTAAGTTGTAATAGTTTATAGCTAGCTCGAATGTAGTCCGGTAATCGATAGCTACGTTTCTCGCGGACGTTTTATATTTCAAGTTTTATACATCACCAAGCTTACTTTAACAATTTTTGAAGATGGAAAAATTGATGCAGATTTTCAGCTTGCTGTGCTTTATTTATGATAATTACTTCACCCTGTGCATTACACTTGATCATTGATGTAAAGTAAGAAAACCTTCGGGGTTAGGGGATCCATTAACTCTCTTGTACGACGGTTGGGGGTATGAATCTGCTCCTATGCTTCTATGATTTTATTGAAATGTGATTCATATTCAGAGTTTTCAGCGCCCTTATTTGTGCCACCAAGATTTGGTTATTTGCTACTTTGAAAAGTATCCAATTTTGTTAAACATTGAACGGTACAATACGAAGCCGAGTAACCTGAACGGAGTACAGCGTTGTTGTGTGCCGGTAAAATGTACATATCTCCGCTTATAACGAGAACTACAATGAGTGATTATACGTTTTTCGGTCGTAATATCGGGTTGCCCTGCTGTCATGCGTGTGCGGCGTGACGGAGAACCTTGTCTCCTTGACAAACATTGCTACGGTTGCAACACACTTATACAGGTGCGTGACATTGTGATATGTTAGAATCTGTAATGCGATGATTTTAATGTAAATAACTTGATTGTGGATAGGTTTAAAGATGTTTTTAGTTTGGTGAATATGTACCGATAAAAAAGTTGTTGCTTATTGTATAAGTTGTATCACAGGGCAAAATGCTGTGTCATTCGTGAAATTTTATGATTGAGTTTTGGCCGACAATCTTTTGGCCTTTTTTTTTCAAACGTTTCGGCCAATCAAAGAGCCAAGAACTGGACATGCTGTCAATTAGTAAGTTTCTATTTTGGCTTCTATAAGCGGATCGGTCATGCAAGGGGAATATTGCCTAAACATATCCAGATAGCTTGGTGGCAGCGCTGCATTGTAACTTGACATTATATATTCATTATCTTACATTTATTAATTGTAACAACCCGTATACACCTCAGGTTAAAAAATGTATGAAAGCGAGTTACCTATCGATCTTTTAAAAAACATTGACAAGTATATCGTGTTATAATATTGATTATTGTGGTTAATTAATTGGTTCCCAAGTGGAAGTGCTTTTCACTTTAATTTTAGTGGAATTTATAGTTTTCAGTTTGTGATCCTGATTTGTAATGTAATTCCAAAGTAAGTTATAAGGTTAGCTGGTGTATGCGGTATATAACAAGCTTTTACAGCATTCTAAGTAATACTGGAAACTTAACGTGCAGCTATCAATAAACAAGGTTGTCCAGTAACGAGTTTACTTGGTTTCTTTAATCAAATAGGTAATGAGGCCTATAAAAAAATGAAATGGTCGTATTATCGTGGTGGCCATTTTGTGGTATTTTAGGCTCCAAAACTGTAGTCGTGATGGTGAGCTCACAATAAGACTAATGGGTTATCACCCTCTTAGCCTGGCTCAAACATGCTTTTTAAACGGAGATCATGCAAGAGCGAACGATTTTCAACACCTGTGAGATAAACGCAAGGAACGTTTATCCTCTGTTCGATATTTATTTCAAATTAAGGCGGGTGTACACCTAAAGCCTGTTTTTCCACCGCTAAACTTGGTTTAATGCGAATATCTCGTCCGCGTTTCAAGTAATCCAGAAGCTCTATGCTCATTTCACAAAGCTATGTTTAGCGGTGTTTTGTAATTTTTTTGGTGATTTTTGGGGATGTTTGGGAAGAGATAGTTTTTCTCAAAGAATTAGCAAAATTTGTAGAAATAAGAAATATTAAAGATTTAATGTGATTTTAAAATTAGAGAATTTGAAGTTAAAAATTAATATCTGGACACCCAAACAGTCCCCTGACAACCTGGGGTGCCCTTGCGTGGGGGTCAACTGTCTGTTAGTGTTTCAAAAATAATTTTCTTTCTTCTATCCCTTCCTTAAATCTCTTAACATTTCACTCAAAATCGGGTGTACCCCCACCTTAAAGTGCTACTATGATCAAATTTTCGTCATTACTTTGCTAATTTGCATATTTTAAAAACTTGCAGGATTACAAGCATTCACATACTTCTCAATTCTTGATATAGCGCCAGTGACAATTTCCTATTTTCTGCTTGTAAACAGCAATGAAATTTTCCGCCAAGAGACCCATCCCCCACGAAGTACTTCTTCTTGCACTTAAATACATCTTTTATTGCAGATTTCATTTCAAAAGTACAGATATGAATGCTTTAAATTAGGCTTAAAATTGTTATGTTTTTACCATCTTTTTATAACAATAATTAACTGACAAATTATTGCATGGATAAAGATTTTTCGTTCCCTGCCTTCTGCCCCCTCCCCCCCTTCTCGCGTCTTTTTTTTTTGCGCTAGCGTCCAGGTCTCTCGCGATTCATTCCCCGATCCCAGCGTTCGCCGTTCACTAACTGAAGAAAATTGCAAAAATAAAGAGGGCTGTGAACAGTCTGAATTACAGCATTTCATTCTAATTTTTTTACGTGCGACTTGGTACCACTACCTGGCACACTAGTCTATAAACCAGGACAATCAACACGTTAAACTTGATGCAAGGCTGATTGGACAGCTGAAAAGGTTAAATAAAAGTTTTAATCTGTATATTTTTTGGGTTACTTTTATTTTTTAGTACTCTTTATTGTACACGTCTCCTCTTTCTATTTTTGTCTACCAATCAAATTTCATCCCTTTGTTCTAGCATCTTTTCAAATATTGTAACCGTCTATTTCCATTTTTAGCGGAGCTCTCCAGCGGCCCGAAGCAGTAAGGCACTACCTCTCTGGAACCTCTATTTTCATTCGCCTGCTGTAAACACTACCTCTATTGTTATTCAGGGCTAGGGGCATTGTTATCTATTGTTTAAAGAACCAATGAAGTATCTCGTTCCGAGAGGTAGTGGGCGACCCGCCCGAAGGGCCGCAGAGCGGAGCCCCATAACTACCGTGCGAGGATAGAAATTGAGAAAACCATGCGTTTGAGTTTTCATGGTCATCGTGGCTAGCGGCATGGCTCGCGGGCGCGTGCGCCTAGCGACGACGACAAGAGACGACGACGACGTCGCCCAAAATGGCGGCCATACTCCAGAAAAAGCTTGACCTGGGCATCTTAATTACGTGTTTGATATTGACCGTCCACTTTTCTTTAAAAGTTACCTATCTTAGAAGTTTTTAGGACACTGCACATTTTTTTAAATCACGTTGAAAATTGACTAGGGATATTTCATTTCGCCTACACGAATCGATTGCGTGAAAAGGCGACAAAATCTTTGCTCAACCGCGGGAATGAAAACTTGTGAAGAAAGTGAGCAGCAGAAAATATTTCTTCGTTATTATTTTTCACCCCATCACGTCAGAGATTTTTCTCACATCAAAAAAAATGATCTGGACATTTCACATCAACTTAAACGAAGCCATTGCATGAAAAGGCGCCAAAATGTTTGGCACGCTGGTCACGTTTAAAGGTGAATGAAACACGCGAAGAAAGCTGCTGAAGAACATAGATCTTCGTGGATATTTCTCGCTCTATTTTATTACCAATCTATATCATGGAAACCTATTCCAAATCATTTAGGACAACCTTGTAATGGGAAGAACCGAAGTAAATTGCGGACTTGAACATGATATGTCGGACTACAAGTCAAAAGAGCGATGTCCAGGGTTCGACCTGCGGCTGAGCAAGGCTGAAAATCACTGAATTGAGCTCAAATAAAAGTGAACTCAAAACCGATCAAGTTCACTGAAGTGAAGGATAAAAGACTGTTAAAGGCTACACCGATGGAAAGAGAGAAATTGACCTTCGTTGATAATTCATATAATGTATATGTCGGTGGTGTTGGAGAAAGCTTACAACGAAATTGCCGTGTTCGTCTCCGATATTATTGGGCTGGTTTGAAAGCTTTGCCTTGCAGAATATACAAGCCTTCTTCAATAATGAGGTAACAAACGTAATTGTATGCACTAAGCATAAGCCTAATTTTATATCGAGAGAGTTTACTTCATTTATGAACAAATTTGAAGTTGTGTCGCTTTTCAGATCTTCCGGTAAATATTTATCAAACCTGTTCGTGTTTTACATTTTATACAGACATTGTTTATGAAATATTTCGTTTAGACTAGTGATGTTCACTACTGGATTTTGAAAACAAATTATTTAGCTTCACGTATCAAAATCACAACTTCGGCTCGCTTGCATTTGTTTTGTTTCTCTTGTCCCTGCTTATCAAACGAATATTTCGCCGGTTTCGTTGCGAGTTACCAGTGCTTGGCTGAGTGAGTTCAGACTTTTATGCCTACTGCATATTTATACTTACCAGAAATGAAGAAAATTCATTCAGTTCTCTACATAAAATTATCTAAGGTACTTAGCAACGCGTACGATAAAACAGGATTAGTTAATCATTCCACTAAACCGCAAAGAAAAGAAGATGGTTCAAACAGTCAAAACAACATTGTAAGCTCATTCTAAGTTAGCGTGCACTACTTCCCAAATCACAAACTGCCACAATTCTTACACAAAAGCTGCTTTAAAATGACTTACATAACCGGCACCATAAATTTTCAGAGTTTGTTTTGCCGCCGCGATTTTCTCAGTTTGCCGTGGCGTGAGTTCATTTTGTTTACTGTGTTTAGCAGCGAGTTCACTTTGTTTTTCTGTATTTTGTTTTTGCCTTGAGTTGATTTTCTTGCACTGACAGTTTTGTAAATCAAAACAAGGTCAAGATTCGTTTTACATTGAAAAACTCATAGAGGTGCTGGAGGTGTATTAATTAGTGAACAGAAAACATTATAAAAAGTTTAACTAAGATTTGTTTTGCGCCGACGTGCGTACGCGAGGATTTTTTAAATGCACTCGTCAAATTCAATTTTAGAACCTGTCAGTGACAGGCTGTCACAGGAAAGAAAATTCAGACGTGACCACGATCGAATATATTGACGTCGCTTTCGTCAACAAAACCATGAGAGGTTTTTAACCATAAGCGATTAAAATTTATTTTGTACCTATATGGGCCACTGTATAAGCTTAGAAATATAGTGTGGCTACCTATTTAGTAATACAATTAATAAATGGGAGCTCCGCTTTTAGGCCTGCCTAAATCTATATATTACTTAGCTTTTTCAGCCCCTGAAAAAGTTTCGTTTTGTCTTACCGAAATATTCGGCAATAAAATTTATTTAACCTTTTTAGCTGTCCGATCAGCCTTGCATTAAGTTTAACGTTTTATTTTGTTTTGCTGATCCGGATCTACACCAAGATCCGGCTTCTCTTCGCTGCTTTTTGTCCGAGTCCTTTCCGAGTGGTCCTTTCATTGATTTTAATAAATTACGGTTTCCATGGAAACTGGCTTTTTTTCGGTCTTTGCGCTATATCTAAAAAAAACTTCCGTTGGTGACATTGACATTAAGCGATGGCGTCATCCCTTAAAAGAATGAAAGATAAATAACAATCTGGGGATTGCTGATACAAGACAACTACCTATTCTCGCGGATAATATTAAAACATCTTTTATGTTGAACTATAAAGCTTTTTGACTATGCGCGGATGAAAGCGCTTTTCCAGCTAAAAGCTGTATAACTTACTGTAGTTTTCTTTATTGCCGCTTTACTGTTACCGAGAAAAGGGAATTCTTAATTCCGATCAAATCCTAATCCCCTTAAAAAAATAGACCAACGTCATGCATCTGTCTCTTAATGTAAGTTCATTTCATTGAATCAAAAGAGATTTTTAACCCCTGGTCTCCGTTGGTCTAGAATCTTTTTTTGCCATAGCTTAGAAAGTTGATTCTGTCAATGTAGGTGACGTGGTAAGGAGTTTTTTCCAGTCCCCACTCCGTTCTGTTGAGCTCTGGCCCAAGGCCGACGACGTTCTGCTTGGTTTTGTCTTAATACAAGGTTTCCTATCTCTTTTCTAAACTCCTGCAATCGCATGGCATATACAAGAGGATTCACAATAGAATTAGCATAATATATCACATCTAGCACTTCATAAATTTCAAAGCTTGAGTCATTGCCCCATGTTGTCTTTATGTCCTCCGACATGGCGTCGTAAATAGTCCAGGGTAGAATTGTTAGAATGGAAACCCCAGTGACTATAAATAATGTCACTGATAGTTTCCTTTCGGTTTGAATTGAACCATGATTTTGTGAATGAGGGCTGCTTTGAACATTTATAATAACAATGATATAAGACACTACAAGGGCAAGGAGGGTGAGAATACCAAATGAGGTCCATAAGTACGAATATGTTGCATATGGTTCATTCAAATACAGACCAGCCATGAGGGCGGCCATAAGGAAAGTTACAACCCAGCTACCTATGATGATTTTAAAGTAAAAATATTTTCCAACTAAACAATGCCTGAAAAAGTGTTGCATGAAGCCGATCTAAGGAAATTAAGCAAAGATTGACTTGAGAAGCCGTTGGGAAGGTTATGTCGAATACATGAACAATCATTCCTGGCCATGTGAAGCCAAAGTTTTCTTGCATCTTGTGGTATACGTGCAACGGTCCTGTGACGGCACCCACCAGTAGATCGGCCACGGTCAGGTTTATTATGAGGTACGTACTGCGCTTGCGTAAGTGACGGCTTCTTGCGAAGGCGGTGATGGTGACTGCATTGATTATTAATATCACAAGAAATTCTGTGATTATGATTGGAAAAAAGTCATAATCTTTTGCAAGATGAGTCATTCTGAAATAATTATTTTTGCAATATTCGGCTTGTTGGGTTTATTCAAATGCAGCTAGAAATAACAAAAAGAGAAACAAGTAGTTAGAATTGCACATGCGTTGTGGTTCAATAGACCTATTCACGGTTTCTGACGCCATCTTAGTTGGGGCAAACACGGCAAAATTTACAGTAAATGTATGGGCAATGTGAGGAATCGAATGTCTAATAATTAACATTAAAAGAGGTTACTGATCAAATTTGAGGAATGTAGCCTCGCTGGGAAAGCCGCAGTTAAGGATTTCATTTTTCGAAAGATTTGTCTGAAATCCGAGCCGCCATTCGCGCGGGAAGTTTAGGAACATTAGAATGAAGAACTAAAAATGCGATTTCTCGCTTCCCAGCAAAGCTGTGTCCTCTAAATCTAATCAGCTAAATTTTTTGCTAGGTATCTTTACCTTGTTATTCATAGAACTTGCAGAATGTTAATGTATTTTAAATTATTGGGCTTTGAATTCCTTACATTTCCCATACATTTACTGTAAATCTCGCTGTGATTGCGCCCCAACTAAGATGGCGGATGGCGTCAGAAACCGTTAAAAGGTCCATTTTATTTTTGGTTACATTTTATTTTTCTTTGTTCTCATAGCGGAGCTCCAGCGCGCGAAGCGCGCCAGCGGAGCACCATGGGTAAGAAATTTTGGTAAACCATCAAGTCGAGAAAATTTGGTACTCACGTGACCGTACGAGCGTCCGAGCGTCCGTCCGTACAGACTCTGGGGGAGGGGGAGGGGAGTCACAGGACAATTGCTGCCTTGGTTAATGTAAATCTTTGATATTGAACTTCCATGTTATGGTCAATTGACAGCTGTCAAAACAAGCTATCCGCTGACCAGTATCACATGACCAAATCGCGGGCTCAGAAGTAGAGCTAATCGAGGTGACGTCTTTTTTGGAAGTTGACCGCTGACCAGGTAATGGTTTTCCAATTGATCGCGGGCTCAAGTACTCATTTTTTACTTCGCCTGATAATTTTATCGTCGCGTGAATTCAGATTTAATGAAAAGGCAAGGTAAATAGCCGACAAGCTCTGCTTTTAGGCTTGGCTAAATCGATTTTAGAAATAATTAATTTAGTTTTTTTCTCATGTTAAATAAATGAACTGGACATTTCATTTCAACTTAAACGAAGCGGTTGTATGAAAAGGCGGCAAATCTTTGGTACGCGCTGTTCACCTTTAAGCCGAATGAAAGACGTGAAGAAAGCTGCTGGCGAACATCGATCTTCGTGAATATTTCTCGCTTTATTTACTCATCTACATCATGGAAACTTATGCCAAATGATTTAGGACAACTTCTTAAAGGGAGGATCCGAGATAATTGCCGATTTGAACATGATATATTGGATAACAAGTCAAAAAGAGCGCGATGTCCAGGGCTCGACCTGCGGCTGAGCAAGGCTGAATAGGGTCTGAATATCACTGAATTGAGCTCAAACAAAAGTGAATTGAAAGCCGATCAAGTTCACTGAAGTGAAGGATAAAAGACTGTTAAAGGCTAAACCGATGGAAAGAAAGAAATTGATGTTCGCTGATAATTCATATAATGTATATGTCGGTGGTGTTGGTGTAAGCTTGCAACGAAACTGCCGTGTTCGTCTCCGATCAGATTATTGGGCTGGTTTGAAAGCTTTGCCCTGCAGAATTTACAAGCCTTCTTCAATAATGAGGTAACAAACGTAAATGTGTACACTAAGCATTAGCCTAATTTTATATTGAGAGAATTATACTTCATTTATGAATGAATTTGAAGTTGTGTCGGCTTTCAGATCTTCCCGTAAATATTTATCAAGCCTTTTCATGTTTGTACATTTTATACAGACATATTTGTTTAGTAAATATTTCGTTTAGACTAATTATTTTCTGTTTTAGTTAGTGGAGTTAACTGTGATGTTCATTGTTGGATTTTGAAAACAAATTATTTAGCTTCACGGATCAAAATCACGATTTCGGTTCGCTTGCATTTGTTTTGTTTCTGTTATCACTGCTTATTAGTGAGTGTGTTGAATTCGCCGGTTTCGTTGCGAGTTTAATACCTGTGCTAGGCAGAAATGAAGAAAATTCATTCAGTTCTCTACGTAAAATTCTCTTACGTATAACGCGTACGATAAGACAGAATTAGTAAACCATGCAACCAAACCGCAACGAAAACAAGACGGTTCAAAACAGTCAAAACAACATTGTAAGCTTGTTCTAAGTTAGCTTGCACCACTTTCCAAATCACAAACTACAACAATTCTTACACAAAAGCTGCTTTAAAATGACTTACATAACCGGCCCCATCAATTTGCAGAGTTTGTTATGCCGCCGTGATTTTCTCAGTTTGCCGTGGCGTGATTTCATTTAGTTTACTGTGTTTAGCAGCGAGTTCACTTTGTTTTTCTGTACGTACTTTGTTTTTGCCTTGAGTTGATTTTCTTGCCCTGACAGTTTTGTAGTAATCAAAACAAGGTCAAGGTTATTTTTACATTGAATAACTCATAGGGGTAATGGGGGTGTATTACGAATTAGTGTACAGTAAAAGTTGTAAAACGTTTTACTAAGATTTGTTTTGCGCCTACGTGCGTACGTGAGGAACCCAATAAAGTGCACTCGTCAACTACAGGCAGGAAAATTCAGACGGGTTAACCACGAAATACATTGACGTCGCTTTCCTCAACAAAATCATGAGAGGTTTTTAAGATATTAAGTTCAACCACGAGCGATTAAAATTTATTTTGTAACTATATGGGCCACTATATAAGCTTAGAATCGATTAGAAATATAGTGTAGCTTCTTATTTGGTCACACTGTAACTCGAGCAAAAAAATTAATAAATGGGAGCTCCGCTTTTAGGCCTGCCTAAATGTATATATTAGTTAATTTGGAACGAAGGAAAACAATATTGAACCAGTGATGTATAGTTCTGTGCTTCTAAGAGATTAACATAACTTTGTCGAGAGTAGACAGTATAATTTTATCTTTTCATTTGAATGTATTTTACACGGATCTAAATGATGGGACAATTTGCGCTTCTATAGCCATTCACAGATAGACAATATGTTGTGCAGGTGATTCGATAAAGTAAACTGCATCACTTTATCCATTTGCAGAAGTGATTAACATTCGTTTCATCCAGATTTAACAAAGAAAACCTCTCAAGTGCTTTTATCCATTTTTCTAGCAATAAAACGCTGGTAATACTTATGTTTAAAGCATGTATTATTCCACTCTGAGATGAGCAGTTTACAATTTAAATATGTTTTTTTATTTTATCCGGCGTGTTTTACATGAGCCGACGGCCAAATAAGGGACGATATGTAGAAGATATTGCTTCTTCTTATGATTATGATTATGATTATGATTATTATTATGATTATTCTTATTTTCTGCTGCACGAGGAAAAGATCGTCAGTAAACCCAAGGAAATATTTTATGTGTTGTGTCCAGATAAGTTGTTTTAAATAATCAGGCGAATAATTTCTTAAAAACCGACATCATAGGCAATCCACGGGAATGGGTTTCATTTTTTGATATTCTAAATCGCCGACACTGTTGATAGACTTCAGAGTTATTTTGTCCTGTACCAGTCGAATATACACGATAATCACTCGCCCGAACTAAGTTGCGAATGCCTACAGACGTTTTGTATAGTGCTAGCTGGAAAAGATCAGAGGGTCAGTACAAAAACCTTCCCTCTGCTTAGCGTCCTAATATGCTCTCGTCATTTTAGCTGCTATATTTTGCACCATGTTTGTTTCCGACCGGATAATTTTCTACAACCTGAAAATAACCCTCGGTAGCCCAAAAGAAGAAGCAGATGGACTGATCTTTTTTGGTGAAACCTTATACGATCAGAAGCTTTAGTTGCTTAAAAACATTATAAGGTTTTCCCCGTTCTTTAGAAAAATAAAACACTTACTTTTTAACTTGAAACTTGGCCAGCAAAACACTCTCCAAAATTCAAGGTCAAAGTTTTGCTGTTAAATTTCGCTGCTCTTCCGCGTCTTGTTATAGGCACCCGGCGATATTTAGTTGATTTGCATCAAATTTCGAATTCTATTCAGCACCAACAGGGACCTGGCACCTTTATCAAATAGGAAAGATGTCATCAAAATGTGCCATCAAGTTATATAAACAAAAGGACTTTTTGTTGCACCTGCCAATAATTACCTAATTGCAGGCACATCAATAACCATCAGTGACGTCACCGGCATCATCTCTTTTGCGCCAACTGTTGGTCGTTGAAACTGACATCAAAGTTGACTGAGCTTAAAGTGCATATGACAGATGTTTTAATTCATTTGATCGGATCCACGTGGGTTCTGATTTGAACATCGAACATCGAATATTACCGCTGTCTTTTTTTTCAGATTTTCCGGCACACCAACTAATGACATTCCCTGTTCGGTAAGCGCGTCTTTAAGCTCTCACCTTGCGCTCCCTTTCTCGGTACCAATCTCTCCCTGCGCTCTCCGTACGCACTGAATGAAGACGACTGTGGACGATTCAGCGACTATTTACAATAAAAGCATAACTACTTACATTACTATTACATTAATATCATTAAAATTAAAAATAATCTAAAAATACAATATAAACTATTCTTAAATGCAACTAATCCTATAATATCATTTTGTTATTATGCAAGGCAGTGTCGAGGTAAATCCGAGCGTTGTGATTGGTTCTTTCTTATTCGGGATTTCGCCATACCGTCACAAGCCGAGAATTTTTTGCTTTCGAAAGCCCGCAAATCCAAAATTTGCAGCTAAAATGGATGCCATATAATAAACTTCTTACTAACCTATCTTGATCAGCCAGGTTTATTATGAGGTACGTACTGTGCTTGCTCAAGTGGCGGCTTCTTGTGACGCCGGTGATAGTGACTGCATTGATTATTAATATCACAAGAAATTCAGTGATGATGACTGGAAAAAAAGTCATAATCTTTTGTAAGAGTAGTCATTCTGAAAGGATTATTTTTGCAACAACCGCCTGGTTGGGTAAGAAAAGGAAATTAGATTTGTCTATAAGTTATGGTTCAAGTTTATTTTTTGGTTACATTTTATTTTTCTCGTGTATGGTAATATATGATAGTTAATATGGAACGAAGGAAAATGAACCAACGATAAAATCGACCACAACATAAAAAGGTTCTTCGCTTCCAAGAGATTAAGATAACTTTGTCGAGAGTAGACAGTATATCTTTTCATTGGAAGGTATATTACACAGATCTAAATTTTGCGTCAATTCGTGCTTATAGATCGTTTTCACGTGACGTCATCAGATACTAAAGTCCAAAACTAAAGAGACACCAAAGTTTTTACAGGCATAAGAGGTACTAAAATTATATCTGTTTGCAACTTTTCAGCTCAGTAGCGTCCTTCGTTTTGAAACCAGCGCACTTTGAATTTCAGAGTTATGGCGGTGCGTGACATACAGTTACGATCGTGTTTGTCAAAAAATATGCATTTATCTTATGCCTTTTGGCCATTTGAGAAGTTAAAGTGGCAGGAAATGTGTTTATGTAAATGTCTGTCCAGTACCGATAATCAGTGGCCTAGATGACCAAAGTAAGTTCCAGATGTTTACAGTATTTTCCGGCCGCCATATTGGTGCACATCTGTGGTGCACCAATATGGCGGATCCATACTGGGCTCTGTAAATTTGTGCAAAACATTTCGACGAATATCTGAAGTTTGGGATAGCGCACAGACCTAAAACTTGGAGGAATGACTTATTTACTTATTTCCTATAATATCCTATTTTGTTGACCTCATTCAATGAATGGTTCTTCAATTTTTATTTTTTTTTTTTGCGTGACAGTGAAAACGATCTATATAGCCATTTACAGATGGGCAAAATGTTATGCAGGTGATTCGATAAATTAAAGGGCATCAGTTTATTCAAACCGAGTCAACAAGAGCAAAGTAAATCTTACTTACAAAAGTGATTAACATACGTGTCATCCAGAATTAATAAAGAAAACCTGTTCAATACATTAATCCATATTTCTTGCGATAAAATGCCTGTAAAATGAACACATGAGCACCCACGCAGGGAATGTTTTATGTGTTCTGTCCATATAAGTTGTTTTAAGAATCAAGCGTATAATTCCTTTCCTCGAGATCCGATCACCAGCTTATTGTTTAAAACCGACATCATAGGCAATCCACGCGAATGCGTTTTATTTCTTGATATTCTAAATTACGACTTCAAAGTTTCATAGTCTTGTATGAGTCGAATATAAACGGCAATCACTCGCCCGAACTTTAAGTTTCGGATGTTTACAGACGCATTGTGTTATCTGGGTAAGATCAAATGATCAGTACAATTCCCTCTCGTTAGTGTTCTTATATGCTCTCGTCATTTTAGGTGGTATATTTTGTCCCATGTTTGTTTCCCATCCGATAATCTTCCGGCAGTCATCCTGAAGATAACCCTCGGTAGATCATGTTGTTAAATTTTCCTGCTCCTCCGCTTTTGTTACATGCGCCAGACGATATTCAGTTGATTTGCATCAAATTTCGTATTCTTTTCAGTATTAAACAGGGACTCAGCAATTTTATCAAATAGGGAAGATGTCATCAAAATGTGCCATCAAGTAATATAAAGAAAATAACTCTTTGTTGCACCTGCCAATAATTACCTTGCTGGCACATCAATAACAGAACATCATCTCTTTACGCCAACTGTTTGTCTTTGAAACGGACACCAAAATTGACTGAGCTTAACGTGTATACGACAGATTTTTTTAATTTACTTGGTCAGATCCACGTGGTATTCTGACTTCATCGCGTTTTTGCAGTTCAACAAGGTGAAATTCCACCTCATGTGAATCAAAAACCTTGCGAGGCATGGACCTGGGACTAGCTACTCGAGCCGTGACGCCCAAAAAAGAATGCGCTCACACTAAAAAAATAAACGATCAAACCCCAACATAAAATTTGCTACGAAATACTGCCGCTGTTTTATTAGATTTTCCGGAAACCCAACTTATTAAATTCCCTGTTCGGGTTGTTTCTAAGCACTTCTTCAAGATGTTCTGATATAGAAGTCAGCCAGAGACGAATTTTGCTCCATAATTCGTTTTAACGAATTTTTCATCAGTCTAGGTGGATAATTTGTGTCAAGTATAAATTCGACAACTACTGTATCACATTTTTTGTACAGTTTTATTCTTATCCTAAGAATCCAGTGAACATTATTCTCTTTATGTTTAAATTAAAATTATGAAAAGAACAGAAAACGCCCTTCACGTCATCAAAAACAATAAATTACAATTTCTAATTATTGCCAAGCCTATTGATTGTTGGCTGGTTGAGTAGACATATTATCGTGTAACTGTTACTGAGTAAAGGGAATCCTTAATTCAGGTCAGTTCCTAACCCAAACAAATTTACACCAACATCAAGCATATTCATTACGTTAAATCAAAGGGAATTTTAGACCGTGGTTTCAGTTCATCTGTAATCATTTTTGTCATAGCTAAGAAAGTTGATAACGTCAATGTAGATAACGTCCGCATGCGTGGTTTAAAGTTCACAACATAGCGTCTGCCTGTAAGGAGTGGACTCCGTTCTTGTCAGCTCTGGTCCCAGGCTGGCCATGTTCTGCTTGTTTTTGTCTTAATACAAGGTTCGCTATCGCTTTTCTAAACTCCTGCAATCGTATGGCATATACAAGAGGATTCACAAAAGAATTGGCATAATATATCACATCTAGCACGTCATAAATTTCAATACTTGACTCATTGCCCCATTTTGTCTTCATGTCCTCTGGCATGTAGTCGTAAATAGCCCAGGGGAGAATCGTTAGAATAGAAACTGCAGTGACTATGAATAATGTCACGGATAGTTTTCTTTCGGTGTGAATTGAACCATTATTTTGTGCATGTGGACTTGTTTGAACATTAAAAATAATAATGATGTAAGAAACTACGAGGACAAGGAGGGTGGCAATACTAAATGAGGCCCATATGTACGAATATGTTGAATATCGTTGGTTTAAATAAAGGCCAGCCATGAGGGCGGCCAGAAGGAAACTTACAAACCAGCTAACTAGGATGATTTTAAAGTAAAAACATTTTCTTATTAAGCAATGCCTGAATGGAAAAAGTGTTGCATGAAGCCGATCTAAGGAGATCAAGCAAAGATTCACTTGGGAGGCTGTTGGAAAGATGATGTCAAAGGCAAAAATAATAACTCCTGGCCACGTGAAATCCAGGTTTTCTTCCATCCTGTGGTATACGTGCAAAGGTCCTGCCACGGCACCCACCAGTAGATCGGCTACAGTCAGGTTTATGATGAGGTACGTACTGCGTTTGCGCAAGTGGCGGCTTCTTGTGAAGCCGGTGATAGTGATGGCATTGATTATCAATATCACAAAAAATTCAGTAATGAAGACTGAAAAAAATACTGAATCTTTTGCAAGATTAGTCATTCCGCAATAATGCTGTCTGCAATAATCGCCTTGTCGTAATTATTCCAGTACAGCTAGGATTAAATAAAGAAAATAAGAAATTAGAATTGTTGATAAGTTGCAGTCCAATTTTATCCTTGGTTCGGTTTCCGTTATTCTTGTGTATGTTAATATATGGTAATGGATATGGAACGAAGCAAAATAAAAAAATGAACTAAGAATAAAATTGAACCACAACATATATATTTCTGTACTTTCTTGATTTTCACTAATTTATCACTTTTATCCTCTTAGTTGAAGTTATTTTACTCGGCCGGGACAAAATGTTGTGACAATTCTTGGATATATAGCCATGAACAAACGGACGTGGTTCGATGAAAGAAATTATTTTAATCAGACCGAATGAACTAGTGACATAACATCGGGTGTCAGCAACAGCAAACTTTATCTGAATTACAAAAATGATTAAACACACGATTCATCCAGAATTAATAAGGAAAACCTATAGTAAAAAAATGCTAGTAAAATGAACACTTGTGTTTAAAAAAAATGAACTATGCGGTATACACTTAAAATTTATTTTCATTTTTTTTTTATTGGTGATGTATTATATCACCCGATAGAAGGGACCATTTGTAAAATATGCTCATTGTTATCTTTTGCTGCACGGGAAAAAATCGTCAGTAAGCCCTCTTGATAGTTAATAATTCTGTGAGAATTTTTTTGTTATGCGTAAGGAAGTTGTTTTAAAATTTATTCAGTCCCGCATGATGCGATACACACACCACAGTCACTGGCCCGGACATAAGCTGTAGATGTCTACTAACGTTTTTGCCTTGTGTTAAGTGGGAAAGATGAGATGATCAGTACATAGAACCTGCCTCTGCTTAACTTTTTAGTACGCTCCCGTCATTTCAGGTGTTATATTTGCACCATGTTTGTTTCCGGCTGGCTATCATCTTCCACAACCTGAAGATAGTCCTCGGTAGTCCAAAACAAGAAACTTTGTTTTTTTACCAAATTTACGTTCAGAGGCTTTTGTTGCTTCAAAAAATTTAAAGTTTTTCCCCTTATTAAAGGAGAAAAAGAAAACACTTACCTCTTAACTTAAAACTCGGCTAGAGTTTCAAAAAACTTCCTGCTGTTAAATTTCTTGCTGCTCCTCCGCTTTTGTTATAGGCACCAGGCGATATTCAGTTGATTTGCATCAAACTTCGTATTCTTTTCGGTTAAACAAATAAAACAGCCATAAATAGGGAAGATGTTATTAAAATGTGCCATCAAAGTATATAAACAAAAGAACTCTTTGTTGCACCTGCCAATACTTACCTTGAACATCAATAGCAATCATTGACCAACATCATTGGTTTACGTCAGCTGTTGGCCTTTGAAACGGACATCACAGTCAACTGAGCTTAAAATGTGTATGACCGTTTTTTTTATTTGCTTGATCGAATCGATGTGGAATTCTGATTTGAGCATCAAAAAATATATTTCCAAATGGTTTCCTTTCTTCACCGCGTTTAGGCAGTTCAAAAACGTGAACTTTCGCTTCTGGTGGGTCAAAAACCGCGAGAGGCAGGATCCTGGGGCTGGTCGAGCCGTTATGTCAAAAGCAGAACGTGCTCACAAGAAAAAAACAAACAAACAAACAAACCGAACAGGAGATTTGCTAAGAAATATATTACCGCTGTTTTTTTTTTTAGGTTTTCGGGCAACTCAATGTATTAAATTCACTGTTGGGTTTGTTTGTAAGTACCGTGTTTTTTCAATTAAACGCCGGACCCCGATTAAACGCCGGGCTCGTATAAACGCCCGGTAAAAACGGTTGTTTTTTAAAATTTACGCCGGAGGCGTTTAATCGAGGCCCCGGCGTTTACTTGCGTTCGAAACCAACAAGTCAATTTTTCCTATACTGGATATATATATAGTACTACTGCGACATACTAGTACGTTCAGGTATTTTGATAATTTTAATACACGTTTATGCCTAACTATTGTACCATACTTGCTCCTATTTTATTTCAGACATTCTTTGCGTTCTGTTTGCCGCATATCCTGATTGCAACATTCATGTGCTGTATCTAATGCTGTAAGTTTTGGTAATAATCATTGTCAAAGACTCAGGGACAGTTTGCCAGGGCGTTACGAAGGGAAAACTCGTTTCGCGTTGACAATGTACCCGAAGTCTGGGAAGATGGGTGATAATAAGTCAATCTGAAAAAAAAATGACAGAAAATTGCACTTCATAAATAAACACCGGGCCCCGATTAAACGCCGGCTTCAAATAAACGCCGGGTCCATAAGGCCAAGTTTGAAAAAAACGCCGGGGGCGTTTAATTGAGAAAATACGGTATGTCTGTAATCTGTAAGCAAGTCTTCAAGATATGCTGAGAAACGAATCAACCGGAGACGAATTTTGCTCCATAATTCGTTTTAGCGAATTTTTCATCAGTCTAGGCGGATAATTGTGTCAAGCGGATAATTCGTGTCTAGTTTAAATTTGACAACTACTGCATCACTTTTCACAGTTTTATTGTTTAATCTCGAATGTTTTCAAGTTAGTATCCAGTAAACACTATTCTCTTTGTGTTTAGATTAAAATTAAAAAAGAAAAACAAACAAACAAAAACAAAAGAAAACAACAACAACAGAGCACGCCCTTAAAGTTATCAGAAACATTAAATTAAAATTTCTAATTAGTGACACCAGACAGCAACCAACTGATTGCTGGCTGGTTAAGTGGCTCCATACGGTAATAATTTCTGATCTGGTGCGAGCAAGTGATATGTTTTCAAATCTGGTTTTCGCGCCCGTTTTTTCTCCCAGTTTGCTCAAACCTATCAAATGCAACAAGCAACGACGAAATAGTGTCTTATAACCATCTCTGTTAATGTAATGGCTTTAAGTCTTGAATTAAAGCTAACCAAACAAATGCGTTTTTAGAGATTATATGCCTTTATAAGTGTGCTTATCTTCAAATTCCTTCCGTGAAATCTTCCAACATTTTCATAGTTCATAGATACTGCCTGTGTTTTCCCTCTACGCAAAAACTGGTCTTGTAGAAAAACTGGCACCACGTAAAGCAAGCCAATTAAAACCCCATCTGCCAGCTGTTACGGAATTTCATCGAAGGAAACTTTGAGAAAACCTTGACGGAAGTTGCCATTTCTGCCCCAAACATTTGTAACAGCACGTTACATGCCGTAAATTTAGGGCCACCTTAAGTATACTTATAAATATTCTTAGAAAGACCATTGTAAGTAGTTTTGTTTATTATTGCTAACAAAAAGAAACCGAGAGTATAAATTATATCCGTCCTAGCGGGTTATTTCAAAATATTTTCCTATTGTGACTCTGTCAAATGCATTGCCACTAACTAGCGGTGTTCCTCAAGGCAGTATACTGGGGCCGCTCCTTTTTAGTGTCTACGTCAACGACTTACCATCCGTCCCAAGAAAATGCACAACAGAATGTTACGTCGATGATACTAAATTACAGATCTCTTTTAAACGTCAGGATTGCCCCAATGCCGTTATTGACTTAAATGATGACCTTTCACTGATACACAACTGGTGTTTCGACAACCTTCTTCTTCTAAATCCAGACAAAACAAAACTGATGGTTTTTGGAAGCAGACAGCTCACTTCCAAACTCCCTGACTTCAGAATAACTTTACTGGGGAAAGAACTTGTCCCTGTATCTTCTGCCAAGGACCTTGGGGTTATACTTGACCCGAATATTACTTTTGACGACCATATTTTGAAGACAGCTTCATCGTGTATGTCTAGTTTAGCTCAAATAAGTCGCGTAAAACATGTGTTTAAGCGTGATACGCTTGTAACAATAATTAATGCATTAGTATTTAGTAAACTATTCTATTGCTCATCCGTGTGGTCAAACAGCTCGGGAAGTTGCAATTGGTCCAGAACTTTGCCACTCGCATCATCACAGGTACGAGGAAATTCGACCACATCACGCCAGCATTGAAAGATCTACGCTGGCTTCCTATTAAACAACACCTTTACCTTCGTGACGCTGTGTTAGCCTTTAAATGTATGGCTGGATGCGCGTCTCGTTATCTTAGTGATCAGTTCACCACCCGAAACAAAATCACCAAACGTGCGACCCGGAACTGTCAGCTTTTAAATATTCCCCTTTTTAAATCTGCCTCTGGTCAAAGAACATTTCATTATAGAACAGTGAACATTTGGAATAACCTTACATCGAACTTAAAAACTCTTAAAACTATTTCATCTTTTAAATTTCATTTAAAATCAAAATTAATGGAGGAGTTTTTAACATAGATTAATTAGGAGTAATTCATTTTATCCAAATCTTTATCATTGTAATTTTTTATTATTGTAATGCTTATCATTGTAATTTTTATAATTTTATAACTGTAATTTTAATTTTAATTTAATTTATTGTCACTGAAAAGCCCCGTAAGGGGAGTGTCAAATTCATTAAAGTTTATAGTTTAAAGTTTGTGACGACGTTCGGATAACTTACTCAGCTATATTTATTTTTCTTGTTTCATATTATCGTAACCATGCAAATTACTGTTCATGCGCAGATGCGACAAAACAAATTCGAATGCGACTATCCATCGTAAATCTTTTTATTCTAGACATGAATTATAAATTAATTATTTCAGTAATTTGTGAAAAAAGTAAAATTTATACTCTTTTAGCACATAATTTAGCCGTGGCTAGTTTAGCTCTTAACCTATTGTGGAAATTCCCAATTCCTAACTCTAACAACGTTACATAACTGATCACTTGTTGTTGGTGTAACGTTCTATGTCATTTGTATAAACACATTTGCTAAAATGAATTGACACATATCGTGTTGTTTTAGTTGTTATTTGCCAGTTTCAACGCAAACATGCTGACCCTTTCATCTCCAGTCTTTACCCTCGATATCCCTGTACGGCTTCGCAACAACAAAGTTTCTACCCTATAGTAGAACACAAATGAGGGGTGCTGCATTCGTCAACGTTGTTCTCTGGTCAAGAACATATATCATAATTCTGGACTTTTTTAAAAGAAGCACGTGGTCGCAAATTTACATCCAAGTCGCGGCAAAGGCAGATAGATAGTCACGCCATTTGCTTGGCTCAAATTTCACTTCTTGCTCTTTGCTTGGAATTTTTTTATTATGTGGGTGACGTAGAAAGTATGTTTTACCACGTTAGCCTGTAGTTTAGAGTTACGGAATTCTGTGAGGTTGTAAAGGGTGGATTCTACTTGCCTCCGTACTTTTACAAACAATCTTTCCAATCGCTTTTCTAAACTCTTGCATTCTTAAGACATATACCAGAGGATTCACAATGGAACTGGCGATATAGATCACAGCTATTACACCACGAATATCCACTCTTGACTTTATGGACAATTCTTCCTCTATGTCGACTGGTATGGAATTTTAAATAGCCCAGGGCAGAATGGTTAGCACGGAAACTCCAGTGACTATGAACAATGTAAAGGATAGTTTTCTCTCTGCATGAATTGTACCATGTTGTTGTGAACAAGGACTGCTTTGAATATTTAGAATGATAATGGTATAAGAGACTGCGAGGACAAGAAGGGTGAAAATATTAAATGAGGCTCATACGTACGATCCTTCATCTGATTCATTATAAAACAAGCCAGCCAAGAGTGAGGCCGGAAGAAACTTATAAATCAGCTACCTATGATTATTTTAAAGTAAAAACATTTCCTAATTAAGCAATGCCTAAAGGGAAAAAATGTTGCATGAAGCCGCTCTAAAGAGATCAAGCAAAGATTCACTTAGGAGGCTATTGGGAAGGTGAGCTCAAGAGAAAGAATTATAAATTTTGGCCATTCGAAGCTGTGGCGTTCTTCAGCTTTCGTGGTTTCTTTTATCCTGTGACGGCACCCACCAGTAGATCTGCAACAGTCAGGTTTATTATGAAGTACGTACTGCGCTTGCGCAAGTGGCGGATTCTTGCGAAGGCCGTGCTGGTGACGGCATTGATTATTGATATCAGAAGAAATTCAGCAATCAAGACTGGAAACCCGATAGTGCTCTTTCTTGCAGGTTGATCTTCACAAGTCATCTCTTTAAATGAAATTGTTCAATATTCTTTCCGCAATAACCTTCCACTCGTATTTATTTCAATCTAGCTAAAGTAAATAAAAACAGAAATGTTTAATTATATTTATTTGATGGCTGACGTAACCTTGCATGCATAATTGCAAGCATTAGGAGACAACATATATTTTTTCGCGTTTGTCCCTTCCCGAAGTGCGTGAGTGCTATCGCCGTACGCGTAAACCAGTATGAGATTGCAGATAGAATTGTTTTATTAGCATTTAAACAACGGGTATTGCTAGCAAAATAACACTCAACATGAAGCGCAATTTTTCGTGACAATTTGTGCTTATCGTGAACAGTTCGAAGAAATATTGTGCAGGTGATTCGATGAACATAACACTTTTTCACGCTGACGAGAACAACAAACTTCGCCATCTTGCAAAAAGTGATTAAGCGCACATTTTGAAAAAAAAAAAACTTCAGTTTTCCCACTCCCCATGCTTGTGAAAATTTGCTAGCGAAAACAAGACGGTTTTGGTTAAGCATTGTGAATTACAATTATGCAAACTGTCAGTAAGAATGCTATATGCAAAATGCTTATTATCGTAATTTCTGGTTTCACAAGGAAAATTTCTCGATTAGTAAACCCAACTTTCCTAATGATGAAAAGTTCTATAATGAATTCTAGATATTAGGTTCAGACATTGCTAAATGGATCGAGACCTCAGTTATACAATCTTATGTGAGACGAATATAGACCACAGTGAAGCAGAATTAGCGGATGGCAAATTAAATGTCGCGCTAGTTTTATAGTGCTTTTACCTAAAAGGAACAGATGATTTATTCCATGAATGGCTTACCGAATTTTAGCGGCTTAATATTTCTCCCTACACTTTAACTGCTATTTTTTCAGTATTTTACTTTTTCGGCTAGAATCTACCACAATACACTATTATCAAACAAAAGGAAAGACAGGTCTGCTATGACGACTTTTAGTTTTTCAATTTTTTTTTCCGTTCCTTTTTTTATATTTCTTGGAAAAAATTCACTTACTTCTTTACTTGAAACAAATACAACTTTCCACAGATTTTAAGGTGAAACTTCACGCTATTACAAAATGTCGTGATGTTCCTTGCGGGTTTGTTATGAACCACAGGCGACATTCACTTAATTTATAGTTTCGTTTTCTTTTCGATGTTAAACAAGGAATCAGCCAATTATCACTATACGTCAACACTTGGTCTTTCAAAACTGACATCAAAGCTAATTGAGCTCAAATTTGAATTTTATGCAACACGGCCAATGATGACGTCGTTGAATGGACCAGCTGTCAATCATCATAAGATGAAAAGGAAATGGGTCCCTTCTGTTGAGGATAAAACTCCTTTGTTGTCGACAATTTCTTTTTAATTTTAAGTGTACTGTTAACAATAATTTGTCGCTGGAGCATTTGTATTGTCGACTATTATCGTAGTTGGGAACTCAGTAGTTATTGCAACAATTTATCTCGCCTTTGAGAGTTCAGCGATTATCCAAAATTGGGCTATACTTTGAATTTGCTTGCCTGGGTTATCACTCAGTTGAGACAACTGTGTAGTACTCGGCAAACATAGAGAAATGACTACTCCACTTGCGATCGGTAATGGCTCTCTTGCATAACAAAGGTGAAAGCGTAACCGCGGTCGTAAACGGAAAACACAGAAACAATTTTTGAATGTGCGAGGCGCCGTTTTGTTCTCTTTAGTTATTTTTTGCTAAATTTCTTTTCAAGGGTATAGTGATAAAGTACCTTGATATGATTGGCAACAAGGTAAATAAAATACTCTATCGTGTTCGTCACGAGAAGAGTCTTAAATAGCAATGTTTTTACGAGCCCGTTTTATCTTTAAAACCGTTGCTGAACATATTGGCGTAAAATCATGCAGTACACATCACTGTTTTTCTGAAAACCCGATAGCCAAATAACAATCTCTGGGGTGTTTCCCATATGAAAGGAAAAGATATCCTGATTACAATCTAAAATCTTACAAAGAACAACTATTGTTTCCAAGAATACAAAGGTGTGCTACGCCAGATACGAAAAACCACTAAAACCACCCTTTAGAAGTGGCCAAAATTGTGTGGAAACGTATTCCTCGTCTAATGCAGCAGCACGAAACCCCGAGGAAAGGGTTCAACTAAATAAACTAGAACATTTTACAGTAGACTATTTACAAAAGCTTTCCAAACAACATGTTTATAGAAAAAAGAAAAGCGAGCGAAAACGAAGACTGACCGACCTAGAATGACCTAAATCTCCCGCCAAAAACCAATATAAACCTAAACATCCCAGAACAACCCGCGAACCTCTAAGTCGTGCCGTGAGAATAGTAATTTCAGACTAATTCATTCATTCACACGTCAGAAATTACATTTTTTCATGTCTGATAGGTCTTGACCGCTAACATAGTAGTACGACGTTTTATCTCTTGACGCGCAACCCTAAACGAGAAATCGACGAATAAAATTGAAATATTGGCAATGTACAACACTAAACGACGGGACGAGCACTCCCGACCCCGCGAGGTTCTCTTTATTGTATAACGATAATATTAATTTGTAATCATCAGTTGTTGATACCAGACAACTACCTATTCCCGCGGATAATGTTAAGACATCTTTTATGTTTAACTATATAGGTTATTGTCTTCACGCACATGAAAGAGCTTATCAGACTACATGCTATGGATATATTAGTTTGCAAGTTTCTTCATTATCGCGTAACTATTACCGAGATATTAAAAACAATTCTTAATTCCGATCAATTTCTAACTAAAAAAAATTAGATCAACGTCACTTGCATCACGGGCTAAGTTCTAATGTCACGTCGAAATAAATGTTGTTTTTGGCAAAGTTCGAAAACTCGATAACGTCAGTGTAGGTTACGTGCTAAGAAGGATTTTCCCGTCAGCGTCCGTGGCTTAAAGCTCACAACATAGCGTCTGGCTGTAAAGAGTGGACTCCGCTCTGTTGAGCTCTGCCCCCAGGCTGGCGACGTTCTGCTTGGTTTTGTCTTAATACAAGGTTTCTTATCGCTTTTCTAAACTCCTGCAATCGTATGGCATATACAAGAGGATTCACAATAGAATTGGCATAATATATCACATCTAGCACTTCATAAATTTCAAAGCTTGAGTCATTGCCCCATTTTGTCTTTATGTCCTCCGGCATGGCGTCGTAAATAGTCCATGGGAGAATTGTTAGAATGGAAACCCCAGTGACTATAAATAATGTCACTGATAGTTTCCTTTCGGTTTGAATTGAACCATGATTTTGTGAATGAGGGCTGCTTTGAACATTTATAATAACAATGATATAAGACACTACAAGGACAAGGAGGGTGAGAATACTAAATGATGTCCATAAGTACGAATATGTTGCATATGGTTCATTCAAATACAGGCCAGCCATGAGGGCGGCCATAAGGAAACTAACAAACCAGCTACCTAAAATGATTTTAAAGTAAAAACATTTCCTTATTAAGCAATGCCTGAAGGGAAAAAGTGTTGCATGAAGCCGATCTAAAGAAATTAAGCAAAGATTCACTTGAGAAGTCGTTGGGAAGGTTATGTCGAATACATGAACAATCATTCCTGGCCATGTGAAGCCAAAGTTTTCTTTCATCTTGTGGTATACGTGCAAAGGTCCTGTGACGGCACCCACCAGTAGATCGGCCACAGTCAGGTTTATTATGAGGTACGTACTGCGCTTGCGTAAGTGACGGCTTCTTGCGAAGGCGGTGATGGTGACTGCATTGATTATTAATATCACAAGAAATTCTGTGATTATGACTGGAAAAAAGTCATAATCTTTTGCAAGATAAGTCATTCTGAAATTATTTTTGCAATAATCGGCTTGTTGGGTTTATTCCAATGCAGCTAGAAAAAATAGAAGAAAAACAAGTTATTAGAATTGTACATAAGTTGTGGTTCAATAGACCTATTCACGGTTTCTGACGCCATCTTAGTTGGGGGAAACACGGCAAAATTTACAGTAAATGTATGGGCAATATGAGGAATCGAATGTCTTATAATCAACATTAAATTAGTTTACTGATCAAATTTCAGGAATGTAGCCTCGCTGGGAAAGCTGCAGTTAAGAATTTCATTTTTCCATACATTTGTCTGAAATCCGAGCCGCCATTCGCGCGGGAAGTTTAGAAACATTAGAATGAAGAAATAAAAATGCGATTTCTCGCTTCTCAACAAAGCTGTGTCCTTCAAATTTAATCGAGTAAATTTTTTGCTAGTCATCTTTACCTTGCAGAATGTTAATGTATTTTAAATTATTGGGCTTTGAACTCCTTACATTTCCCATACATTTACTGTAAATTTCGCCGTGTTTTCCCACCATCCCCCCCCCCCCCCCCCCTCCCCGCCCAACTAAGATACTAAGATGGCGGATGGCGTCAGAAACCGTGAAAAGGTCCATTTTATTTCTTTTTGTTCTCGTGTTTGGTAATGTTTCATAGTTGACTTGGAACGAGGGAAACAAAATTGAACCAGTGATATATAGTTCTGTGCTTCTATAAGAGATAAACATAACTTTGTCGAGAGTAGACAGTATATGAATGTATTTTACACGGATCTAAATGATGGGAGAATTCGTGCTTATATAGCCATTCACAGATAGACAATATGTTGTGCAGGTGATTCGATAAATTAAACGGCATCGCTTTCACTTCCATTTGCAGAAGTGATTAACATACGTTTCATCCAGAAGTAACAAAGAAAACCTCTCAAGTGCTTTTATCCATTCTTTTGCAACAAAACGCTGGTAACACTTACGTTTAAAGGATGCATTGTTCCACTCTGAGATGAGCAGTTTACAATTTAAATATGTTTTATTATTTTATCGACCCGACGGCCAAATAAGGGACGATATGTAGAAGATATTACTTCTTATTACTATTATTATGATTATGATTATTCTTATTTTCTGCCGCACGAGGAAAAGATCGTCAGTAAACCCCAGGAAATATTTTATGTGTTATGTCCAGATAAGTTGTTTTAAATAATCACGTGAATAATTTCTTAAAAACCGACATCATAGGCAATCCACGGGAATGGGTTTCATTTTTTGATATTCTAAATCACCGACACTGTTGATAGACTTTAGAGTTATTTTGTCCTGTACCAGTCGAATATACACGATAATCACTCGCCCGGACTAAGTTGCGAATGCTTACAGACGTTTTGTATTGTGCTAGCTCGAAAAGATCAGAGGGTCAGTACAAAAAACTTCCCTCTGCTTAGCGTCCTAATATGCTCTCGTCATGTTAGGTGCTATATTTTGCACCGTGTTTGTTTCCGACCGGATAATTTTCTACAACCTGAAAATAACCCTCGGTAGTCCAAAAGAAGAAGCAGATGGACTGATCTTTTTTGGTGAAACCTTACGATCAGAAGCTTTAGTTACTTAAAAACATAGAAAAAAAAAATAAAACACTTACTTTTTAACTTGAAACTTGGCCAGGAAAACACTCTCCAAAATTTAAGGCAAAGCTTTTGCTGTTAAATTTCGCTGCTCTTCTAGGCACCAGGCGATATTCAGTTGATTTGCATCAAATTTCGTATTCCATTCAGCATTAAAAGGGACCGGGCACCTTTTTCAAATAGGGAAGATGTCATCAAAATGCATCATCTCTTTACGCCAACTGTTGGTCGTTGAAACTGACATCAAAGTTGACTGAGCTTAAAGTGTATATGACAGATTTTTTAATTCATTTGACCGGACCCACGTGGGTTCTGATTTGAACATCGAAAAAATATCCCGAAATCGTTTTTTTTCATCGCGTCTTAGCAGTTCAAAAGATGGAACTTCACCTCCGGTGGGTCGAAAACCGTGCGAGGCATGGACCTGGGGCTAGTGGGGCCGTGACGTCAAAAGCAGAACGCGCTCACAAGAAACAAACAAACAACCGAACAGGGAATTTGCTAAGGAATTATCGCTGTTTTTTTTTCCGATTTTCCGGCACACCAACTTATTACATTCCCTGTTCGGTAAGCACGTCATTAAGCTCTCAACTTGCGCTCCCTTTCTCGGTACCAATCTCTCCCTGCGCTCTCCGTACGCACTGAATGAAGACGACTGTGGACGATTCAGCGACTATTTACAATAAAAGCATAACTACTTACATTACTATTACATTAATATCATTAAAATTAAAAAAAAAAATAAAAAAAATAATAATCTAAAAATACAATTTGAACTATTCTTAAATGCAACTAATCTTAATATATCCTTTTGGTATTATGCAAGGCGGTGTTAAGGTAAATCCGAGCGTTGTGATTGGTTCTTTCTTATTCGGGATTTTGCCATACCGTCACAAGCCGTGAATTTTTTGCTTTCGAAAGTCCGCAAATCCAAAATTTGCAGCTACAATGGATGCCATGTAATAAACTTCTTACTAACCTATCTTGTTTGAGCCGTAAATTGTCTTTAAATTGTTGATAGTGTCTTAAGATAGACTTCAGGCTTGCATGAGCTGACTTTATACCACAGTAAAACGTAATTAAGGTGGCAAATGTTTACAGAGTTTTTGCGTTGTGTTTGCTGGGAGAGATCAGATGATTACTGCAAGAATTTGCCTCTGTTTAGTACGGTGGCTGGAAGTTTTGGGTCTTTTCATGTTATTTTATTTTTCTCTTCTTGAAAGAAATCACTTACCTTCTAACTTGAAACTCAACTAGAACAACATTCTACAGATTTGAAGTTAGGACTTCCGGCTAAATGATTTCTAATTTTCCTCCACTTTTGTTATAGGCGCAGACGACATTTGGCTGATTTGCATCAAATCTTGAATTCTTTTCGATATTAAACAGGGAATTAGCCAATTTTATCAAATAAGGAAGATGCAAGGTTATAAAAAAATATTTTTCCGTTATTTAAATGTTCCTACAAGTTATATATATAAAAAATAACTTCTTTGTTGTATCAGCCAATAGTTCAATAGGTAGGGTCACCGATATCATCGCTATATACAAACTTATGGTCTTTTAATCGGGCTTCAAATTTAACTGGGGTTTAATTGGAACTTTAATTTATAAAACATTTCCCGCTTCCTGACCAAATAAAGGCGATCTGTCATAAACGATCAATGATTACGTCATAAATTGTCCTGTAGTCAATTATCAGTAGTGGAAGAATGCATTTGTTCAAGAAAATGGCCGCTTTTATTGTCCATAAAACTCGCCTGCTGTTGAGAATACTTTTATTGTTTGACTTTAGTATATTGTCATCAAGTGTTTGAATTATGTAGTACGAAAAACGGGAAAATTCTTGGTTACTTCTTATAATATTTCTCGTCTCTTAGGATGCCATAGACTGTTCGAGTCATCAAGTGAAAACGTTTAAGTGGAATTAAATATTAGAGAGGTTAAGCTTGACGTTTGCTGCAAACGGCAAACGGCAAAAATGGCCCTTTTGCCGTCTCTCTTTAGTTGTGTGTGCAGTAGAGTGAAGTAGAGTGTGCAGTAGAATAGTAGGAGACGTTATTCCATTTTTGTGTGCTTTACTTGCGGACAAAAGAAAAGAACTCAAAATTTGAAGCTATCTTTGCCGTTTGCCGTCTGCCGATACCTCTATATTAATTGAGTTTAATGGGGAGTGGTACGGTACGCTAGGATCAGGTTTCCCGGTACAATATATTAAACTGCTCAGTAAAGGCCCAACACGAGTGTACTCTCTTCGTTCATATATTTGTAAACGAGACATTAAAACTGCTTTATCACAGATTTATTTTTACAGTTGTATAATTAATCAATCAATGAATTATAATTAATCTGTAAATGTTTGAATTAAAATGATGAAATACAAATCAGAACACCATTCTATTTATCAGAAACAGTACATTACAATTTCTAATGATGACACCTGACAACAACCTACAGGATTTTGTATGGTTTAGTAGTCCTATTTGTAGTAACATTCTTTGGTATAGTTTTAATCTCAGTAATATTATTGTTGTTAAGTTGTTTTATTTGTTAATGCTAAAAGATAAATAGCGATACTATATTATATTCTACCTGGGTGTTCCAAAATATTTTCCTGCTGTGACGAAGTTCCTCTAAGTTGCTTAGCTATCTTAAGTTGCATAAAGCCTAACGCCACCGGAATTGTTCATTTCCTCACGAAATCTAGAGCTGACTCAACTGTAAAGAGATATTTAGAAGAAATTCAAAAGTTTATTGGTTGGTGCAAGATTCACAGTGTTAGTCGTTCTCTGTTTCTGTTTTTATGCCTAAATTTTATGAACACTCGAGATAGTATGCCACTTTGGTTCTCGTTCACAAAGCTCTAAAATGGTTACATTCATTCACACCTGATGATGTCTTAGATAGCTGTAAATTTTTCGAGCCAGCTAAACGCACCAAGACAAAGGTTATAGTTAAGCAGAGTTAAGAAATTGCCTTTTTGCTTCTCCGAATACTAATTTGAAGATCAAAGATTAGCATGCTTTGTTTCTCAGGTTTTGCAGGGTTTTTCCGTTATAATGAATTGAGCAACATTTTGCCCGTCCATTTAGAGTGTCATTCAGATTTTCTTAGAATTTTTGTTACGCAAGCAAAGAACGATATGTATAGGGAAGGAAATATATGTGTATATTAAGAGGTTGAATAATTTTCCTTGTTTCGTTATTCCAAAGATATATTCTCGAGGCTGGTAGTGATTTAAATAGTAGCTTAACCCTTGTTAGACCGGCGAGGTTCTACAACTCCACTAATACGTAATACGTATAAATTATGTAGTAATTATAGCCTCGTACTAACCGAGCGCGAGGGCCGTACTGCAGAATATTGGCCCGAGGTCGTGGAGCGGTCGTGGACCGGCTGGAGCAAGTTAGGTTAGTAAGTGGTTTATTATATGGCACTCGTTTTAGCTGCAAATTTTAAATTACGACCGGTCCGTATGGCAAGATTCCGACCAAGAAACACCTAATCAGAACGCTCGGGTTTACCTCAAGACTGCCTTGCCATTAATAATCTCTCTTATTCACGTTGTAGCGAAACTTTTAAGGACTATTTTAAAGATCTTGGATATGATTATTCTCTTTACGGCCTACACATCCTTAGGGTTGGGAAAGCGACAGTGTGGTTAATAGTAGCAACAGTGACTCAGAAAGTTTGACAATGGTTCACGGTCGATGGAAGACACACACCGCCAAAGACATGTATATCCATGAAGATATATCAAGAAGATTAGAAGTAAATAGTCATTTAGGTATTTAATACGGAAGTTATTGGCTTGAGCTATTAATCGCTAAATTTATTGTTCTGTTAAAATTAGTAAAACTGACCCCTTTCACTTCAGTCCTCCCTATTCCTTTACGATCAAGATTATCTGTCATAATTCTGTATGTACTTCTCCGAAACGAGCCAGTGGTCGAAGTTTTCCTTCCAAGACTTTTTTTCCCTCTAGTAGGTGACGAAGGAAGTTGGTTTTTCCTCGTTATGTCAATGGTCACGTATCACGGCATGCTGTGAAGTTGTAAAGGAAAGATTCTGCTCGGCTCCGTAGATTTACAAACAAGGTTCCTTATCGCTTTTCTAAACTCCTGCATTCGTATGACATATACAAGAGGATTCACTATAGAGCTGGAGACAACGATCACAGGTAGCAGTTTATCAAGATCGACGCTTGACGAATTGGTCAATTCTCTGCGTATGTCGACTGGCATAGAGCTATAAATAGCCGAGGGTAGAATGGTTAGAACAGAAACCCCAGTGACTATGAATAATGTCACGGATAGTTTCCTCTCTGTTTGAATTGAACCATGATGTTGTGCATGAGGACTGCTTTGAACATTTAAAATGATAATGACATAAGAGACTGTGAGGACGAGGAGGGTGAGAATACCAAATGATGCAAATACGTAAAATCCTTCATCTATTTCAGTCGAAAACAATCCAGCCATTAGAGAGGCCAGAAGGAAACTTAGAAGCCAGCTGCCTATGATGATTTTAAAGTACAACCATTTCCTTATTAAGCAATGCCTGAATGGAAAGAGTGTGGCATGTAGTCGATCTAATGAAATCAAACACAGATTCACTTGGGAAGCTATTGGAAAGATCAGTTCAAAGGCGAAAATAATAAATATTGGCCATTGAAAGCTGTAGTATTCTTCATCGTTTTTGTACTTATTTTCTCGGTACAGCAACAAAGGTCCCGTCACGGAACCTACCAGCAGATCGGCCACAGTCAGGTTTATTATGAGGTACGTACTGCGCCTGCGCAACTGGCGGATTCTTGCAAAGGCGGTGATGGTGATGACATTGATTATCAATATCACAAGAAATTCACTGATGAAGACTGGAAACAACCAGGCATTGTCCTCTCTTGCAGGATAGTCTTCAGCAGTCATTCTTCTGAACGAAACTAAAAGTTCTTTCTGAAATTACGTTCCTCCACGTATTTATTCCAGTTAAGCTAAAGAAAATGAAGATAGAAAATGCTTATATGTTCATGTTCCCTGCAAACATAGCGAAAAAGGGAAAACAATATTTCCTTGCGGTAGCAACGGGTCCGACTACTTTAGCGCTTTGGTTATACGCTTAGATTTCACGAGAAAAATATACTTTCCTTGTATCAAAACGACGCGATTTGCTACGAAAGGAAAGCTCAACACGAAGCGAAATTTTGTGTGAAAATTTTGTGCTTATCCTGAACTGTTAAACAAAATGTCGTGCAGGTGATTTGATGAGCATCAATTAATATTCATATGGCATTAATAAGACTTATTCACGGTGTCGGAAACAACTTCGCGAACCAGCAAGAATGATTTAGGTCCCATTTCTTTCCTTAAAATGACCAATTCAGTGTCACCATTCCACTTGGTTGTGAAAAATTGCTAGCGAAGTAAAAACGGTTTTGGGTGACGGTGGTGTCTTACACTTCAACATGTGTTTTAATTATGGGACTGTCCGTGAGAAGGCTGTATGCAAAATGCTTATTATATTGAAATTTCCTGTTTCACAAAGCAACATTTGTCGGGCAGTAAGCCCAACTTTCCTAATAATGATTATGTTAAATTTATCTTTCTTCAAGTTTTACTAACAATTCAGCTATCAATAGGCCTTATGCATGATGACGTCTTGTGCTCAAAATTCACCACCAAGCCTCGTTTACGCAAATTATTCTCAACCCTCTGCCACCTTCGTGCAGTTTTCACGTGAGTATTCTTTTCGTCTCTGCTTTGGGGATTCGTTCATGATAAAATTTACAACCTTGCACTTCGAAAGCGAGGCTTGGTGGTGAAACTAGCCAGTCTGATGTAAACATGCATAAGGGCTATTGTAGATATCAGGTCCAGACATTGCTAAATGGCTCGAGAGTTCAGTTATGGGAGACGAATATAGATCACAGTAAACCAGAATAAGCTGTCAGCAAATTAAAATGTGCGTTTTTATATGTATTATTCTTTGAGTGGCTTCCCCTAAGCTTAGCGACTTAATAAACATCCTCTCTCTACACTTTAGGGTATTTTTCAGTATTTTAGTTTTTCTGCTAGCATCTACAACAGCACAACTTATTGTCAAAGGGAAAAATAAACAGGTCTGCCCTGACAATTACAGGTTTTTGCTAGTTCGAAATATTTAAACGTTTCTTTTTTACAGTTCTTGGAAAAAAATCACTTACCTGTTAACTGGAAACAAATACAACTTTCCACAAAACTTAGGGTGAAACTCCACGCTATAAGAATATGTGACGATGTTTCTTGCAGACTTGGAAGCCCAGACGATATTCATTTTATTAATAGGTTCGTTTTCTTTTGGATGTTAAACAAGGAATCAGACAATTAACACAATAGGTCAACGCTTGGTCTTTCAAAACTGACACCGAAGCTAATTGAGCTCAAATTAGAATTTTATGCAAAACGGCCAATGATGACGTCAGGGAATGGACCAGCTGCCAATCACCACGCAAAGAAAATGGTTCTTTCGTTGTCGATAAAACCTCTCTGCTATCGACACTTTTATTTTAATTTTTTCGTGTATTGTTAACAAAAATGTGACGCTGAAGCATTTGTATTGTCGATTATTATCACATTCAAGAACTCAGTAGTTATTGCCAACAATTTCTGTCGCCTTTGAGAGTTCAGCGATTGTTCAAAATAAGGCTATATTTGAATTTGTTTGGGTTAGCATTTGCGACACGACACAATATTCACTCGGCTAAGACAGCTGTGCGGTACTCGGCAACCATAGCGGGATAAGTCGGTTTACTATTGCAATAGCGATTGCAAACGGGGCCTTTGCATATTACTGTCACGTGACCCTGATAATCCTAAAGAATATCCGAGGTACGAAATGGATGACAGACTTGTAACTGGCGGTGAGAAATTAGCAAGACTGCTAATTTGGAGACCATTGATGACTAAATGTAAATTTTTATGGCGGTTGAGAGTTTTTACACTTTTTAATTTTGAAATGTGGCAATGGTAGCACTCCGTGGTACAAATTTTAACATTTTCCCAACTTTTCAAACATCGATGATCCACAAAATGCCAGTCGTATTGTCAATGGAGATACAGTTGAATGCCGATTACTCGAACCTCCAAGGTAAAATTAAATTGGTTCGAAAAATCGAAGGAAAAATTTGCATTTTTTTTATCTGAGTGAGGGAAATCTTCTGAAACTTCCTTTTGGTTCGAATTATCAGAAAAGCCTTGAGAAATCGAAATTCCACTTTATTATTAACATGCATCGATGGTCATCAAGAGAGTGTTTAATACAAATATTCTTTACGAGGCCATATATCACTTGTTCCATTTTTATTGTTTAATCTTAAATATATTTACTGTAACAGCAGGTAAAGTGTGCGTTCAGGCCTAGAGACGCATCATGGTGGAGCTTATCATTAAGCGACTGGGTCCGACTATTTCTACTCCCACCTAATTTTGATGCTCGTCCATCGCAGGCATTAAATTTGTCGGTACCCATGTGTACACCTGGGTCGAGAGAGACATTCCCTAAAAGTGGAATGTCTTCCCTGGTCTGGGCTTGGAGCTGAACGCTCGATCCGGATTCCAGCGCGCCAACCATTGCGTCACGCGCCTCCTTGTACATATAAGCCCGATTTACACGACATGCGTTTTAGGCACGGCACTCCTAAATTTCGGTACCCGTGCCTTTAAGTGTGGCCCGTCAAATTTCCATTTACACGACAAAATTGTCTTGTTTTAAGGCACTTGTCATTTTCTTTTGGGCACCCCCAAAACGAGACACGGTACCCCCAAATTATTGCGCCTGTCCATACATGTGTCTGCGGTTTATCACTTTCAGGCGTGCGCTTTAAATAAGCCGACGTTTGGCAAGATGGCGGACATCACACGATGTGGGATTTTCTGGTTCTATTTGATGAAGAAAAGAAAAGAAATGAAATATCAGAAATATGATAAGGAAGGAAACAGTACGCTTTCATTTTCCTCTTTTATTGGAAACATGAAAAGACGCAGAATGTTCATCCAAGCCGTGCTTGCGGTTTTAAATCAGCCAAAACAAAAGGTTGTATGGATGCGTTTACGATCAGATGCCTGGTTCGAGATGGTAATGAGGTCGTACAACGAACAGCAATGGTATGAGAATTTCAGAGTTACAAAGACATCTACATCTACAGCAGAGTACAGAACACTTGCTCACCTTTTTGGTGTTTCCAACTCTTTTGTGTGTATTTGCGTTAAAGATGTTTGTGATGCTGTAAACAGAAGGTTGTCGCGAATGATAGATTTCCCACAGGGAGAGGACCTTGTTCAAGTAATGGAATGCTATGAGAAAAACTGGGACATACCAATGTGTGCTGGTGCGATTGATGGCACGCATATTCCTATCCTCGCACCTCAAGAGAGCCATGCTGATTATGTCAACCGTAAAGGCTACCACAGCATCATCATGCAAGCTGTTGTGGATTGTCGATATACTTTCAGAGATGTGGTCATTGGTTGGCCTGGGAGCGTGCATGATGCTCGAGTATTGTCAAACTCGTTAATTTACAAGAAGGGAAATGAAAACAAACTCTTTCCAGGAAACCTTACAAAGCAAATCGGAGATCAGGATGTATCCCCATTTCTTATTGGAGATCCAGCTTACCCCCTACTACCTTGGTTGTTGAAACCTTACCCTGAGAACAACAATACTACTCCAATCGAACGTCGTTTCAACTATTGCCTGAGCAGGGGCAGGATGACCGTTGAGAATACATATGGGCGATGGAAGGGAAGGTTTCCTCGCTTCTTAAAACGTGTGGATATGGGTGTAACATTTCTCATTCCTGTTACAAAAGCATCCTGTATTCTGCACAACATATGTGAAATGCAAAATAATGATTTCCTTCTAGAGTGGGAAGAAAGAATTTCATCCTTGGAAGTCCTGGAAGAACCAGAAGCATGTGGGCATAATGAGATGGTGACAGGTGATGCGGCAGACAAACGTGAAACTATGGCCGAGTATTTTTTTTTTCTTGAGTATAATAAACGTTTACTTATATAACATCTATCCATGGCGAAGCTGCTTATTCTATAAACTAAATATTTTTCCTGTTTTGGAGAGGGTTTTTCAGGCTTATGTTCAGGCAAAGGATAATCCACATTGATGTGTGTTATGACTATTATTTTAAACCACGTTGTTTTTGATCAATCAAGTGAAAATGCAGACTGAAGGCATTTTGTGAAAATGTAAGGTAATTATGACATACGTTTCATTTGCACATTTACATGACTTCCATATTCATAGTTTGTTTCCACAGTTAATGGCTTATCTTTACGCAACCCCCCCCCCCCCCCCCTTCAACATAGTTATGAACCCTCCCTAGGTACATGCAAAGTACCAATACACGTTTTAAGTGACCATTAATATCATACAATCTCTGTTTGTGTAGTTTGTATTACAATAATGTACTTACAAACTTTTGCTACAATAACAAGATACTTTCTAAATAAAGTGCAACATAACTTCAACTGCATTATTAACATTGTTGATACCTTTGAAACACAACTTAAACTGGTCAAACTCAACTTTCCAAGCTTAGCACTATTGCGTCAAAATGAAATGTAAATAATCTGCAAATTAAAGCTTATAATAGGAATTTGAGTGATCAGTTGTAGGATTTTGGTTGGAACTCACACTACCAAATCCAAAGAAACTGCTTGAGGAGAGATTTTCACTGGAGGGAATAGGGGAGTCATTAGTGTCACAGGCATAAATATTGTTGCTGTTGCTGATGGGTTGATGTTGTTGATAATGAGCTGTGTGGACACGGGTGTGAGCTTCTGGTGGATAACCCATCATCATGCGAAGCATTTGCATCTCGTGTTCCCTCTCTTCTCGTCTTCTTTGATTTTCCAGTATGGTTTGCTGCAATCGGAATTCATGCTCCTTTTTAAGTTTGATCTCTTCCAACTGCTGAAGTCTGAAAAATAAAATGTATATTTATAAAGGGTGGGATGTTTTTAGAGTGCCTCATATTAATCTAAAACACGTTTTCTTTTTTTTGGTCCTTATAGGCCTGTCCCAAAGCCCCAATGGGTCGTACAATAGCAATATAGCTATCTTTTCTACAACAAATAGATTTTTTAACCTTTTAGCCTTGATACCTGAGAAAATCAGTTTCTGAAGCATCCTGAAACTTCTGAAATACCACATCCAGAGACTTTTCCACATTACTCTTTCTTTTTTTTCTTTGTTGTTATAGCTGGTTTTTTACTCTCTTTTTTAGGCTTAGGAAGGTCAGTTTTCTTAGCATCTCCAGCAGGAAGGGCATTGTCATTTGCACTGTTTCCACTTTCGCCTATCACATCAAAAGCTGTAATAAGAAATGATGCAATTAAAAGTGAAAATTGAAGGATTCTTATTCTAATCTAATTTTTGTGTCTCCCCACCCATGTATGACATTAATTTCGCTTGATAATGTTGACAGCAACTTCCCAACAAATATATGGAAATTATCTCAAAATTCTAACAATTTGTTCCCTATTCCAGCTTAAGTTATTTGAATAACATATTCCCACAGGGTAGCCAATTCAACTCAAAGGATGGTATATAGAGGGGCCTAGCTGCATCTACAACTAAAGTATTTTCATTGTATTTTAGCTAAAAAAAGGCCAAGTGAATGACTTACTTTCACCCATTAAACCTGAACCAATCTCCTCCTCATCGCAGTTTGGGCATGAAAATTCATCAGCATCTGAATACACCTTCACACTACTTCCTGAGGAATGAACTCCTGCTGAATGCATAACTTGTTCATAGTTACATATGTCACATTTTCTAACATGCATTTCACCCTCTCCATATGTATTTATCAGGTCTTCCTCAATAGCTGCAAGCAAAGATATTTTGAATTATTAACACTGTAAATCTGTGTTAAATGTCTGCCTGTTATTAAATAGAACTCAAGTGTGCACATCCAAATATTTTTCAATATGGCCTTACATTCTTTTAGCACATGTGATGCACCAGCTTTCTAGAAAAGAAAACTAAACTACAGTACGCAGTTAAATAGCCTCTCTGAACTTACAAGTGTTTTGAGCCTCTCGTTCAGCCATTGTGTCTGTCACTAATGGTGGATTAACATTATGTTTTTGAGACATGAATCCATCCATTTTTGTAAAGAATTTCCATTCTTTAGCCCTATTTGTTCCACTCCTCCGTTTCTTATCTTTTTCTGTCTTATATTTCTGCCTTAACTTCTTCATCTTGTTGATGACATCCTTTACAGAGAACCCTTCACAATATCCTTGTTTTTGTAGCTGAACCTGCAGTGAAAGCATTTGTGCATAAGCTTACTGCATTGATCTATGGGTTAAGCATTTCGGCCCATCATATGTTAGATGTTAATTAATAGGGTTTAAAGTTTATAGAAACAGTGCCAAAGAGCGTGATCAACGCTCTCAAATATAATATTTAGTAAACAGTTCATATGAACGTTTTCAAGTCTGTGATCTGTTGTCAACACAAAGGTTCTGATTCACTGTTGTAACCAAGATACTTGCAGTGATTACAAACTTGTAGCTATTTAACTAGCTCTCTTCAAGAACATTTATAAATCATTATAGTACATAATAATTATTTAGACCGTTGTTCAACGACCATTTTTTGTGCTGCACGAGGAAAAACGAAAGTTTATCTAGATCTTTCTACCATTTACAGCAGCTACATTTTTAGCTTAAACGTAACTATCACTTACCAGCACTGTTTTGTAAACCTGAGCCGATTCTTTGGACGTTTTCGCTGCGTCCAATGAAAACTGAATGGTTTCATCACCCCAGATCTCTATCAATTGAATTGTTGCCTCCTCTGACCAAGTAACAGCCCGCTGAGTTTTGCGAGGTGTTAGTGGTTCGACCAAAGAAGAAGACGCCATCTTGGATTTGCTCCTGTTTTTATCCATAAGGCCTTGCAAAATTCGAAAAATTTGGGCACGGCACCCCTAAAAAGCGGGCCGGGACTACCTCCAGAGGTGGTCTCGGCCCGCCTAAATTTTTCGGCACGCGGGCCGAAAAATTTGCATTTACACGGAAAAAATCAAGCGGGCCGTGCCCAAAATTATCGGCCCGCGGGCCAAAATTTAGGAGTGCCGTGCCTAAAATGAATGTCGTGTAAATGCGCCTATAAGCTAATTATTAGATAAACTTGCTATTGTGCTAAAACTGAAAGGTAAATAGCATCAACATCGTCTTTAACGAAAGATGATAAATTTTAGTTCTTAACAGCCAATTTCTGAATTTATCGAAAATCGGACGTCACTCGTGAAATTTCGAACTCCTTCATATTTTGTCCATATGATCTCTATAGTAAAATATTTTCAAAAATAGAGTCAAAAGTTTCGGCAGCGTTTTATTTTTTTCAAAATCGGGCAAAGTTTGATATACGGCAATTTAGCGTCCTTCCAGTCACGAAATTAACCGAAAATTGCCAATTTTCATCTCGCTCGTACAGAGAAACGCTGTGTCTGTGTCGCTGTGTAATGAAATGTTAACAAAATATAAACACACCCTCGTTCTTCGTAATGCACTAGTTTATTTGAGATAAGCTGGAATATTGAAAACGCTTCGGCCGTTAGAAGAAACCCCATTTCGACAATTTAAAATTTTAGCCAATTTCGTCCAATTTCAACGCTAAAGAAACCCAATTGGTACGTAAAGTTTGAACTTAACACGATAACAGTCTTAAAGCACAACCCTTGTAGTATAAGGTGTTAAAATATTTCCCGCGGCACTACAAAATGATCTCGTCGAGAGACTGAAATGTGAAGGCTCCTTTTACAAATCTTGACACCAGGACAGGCTGTGAAACGAACAAGCGCCGATGCATAAAGGACATTGTTTACACTAACTTTAGCCGGTTGCTTTAAAAAATAACCTATTCCGATTTCTCTGGGGCTGGATAATAAAAATTTACATTGTTTGTCATGCAACCGAGTTATAAACAGCCGTAACAGCCATCAAAACCCACTCGCTCTAATCTCGTCCGCTCGAAACCACAACAACAGGAGGTTACAAAACTTACCCGATGTGCTTAACCAAGCCAATCTTGCACTCGATTGCCGAGTCTGGAAATATCCTGAATAATATTTGAGCCATGCTAACCAGATGGTAGTGTTGTTTAGGTACTCTAAAATGTGTCAAGACAAGGACGGGAGCAAAGGTCGTATTTTGACATGTTACAATAAGATTGCGTGACACGCGCTCTTTGGAATTTTGGCAGACCTCCAAACTTGTTCATGGTTGTCAGTGTTCGAGACTATTGTATGCTCGAAGGATAAGGTTTTGTCGTTCTTCGCGACGAGATCAAAGCCTTTATGGCATCTTGTGGCTATTCTTGCTTCGTTGGTGGTGCCGGTGGTCTAAGTTCTTTCAACCCGGCCAATGTGCAATGTGTTTCAATCGGCGATTGCAAGAAAGACCAAGAAAGATGTCCGCTCCCACCTGCAGGTCTACACTCTTCTTTTTTATAAGAACCTTTTTTATAAGAACGTTGAGGCTGAGATTTGCCCAAATTTTAAGAACATGCTAAGAACATACCCAGGCTGAGAGTCGGAGAACATCTTTATTTTGCCCATTTGTTTTAATTTTTTGTAAAATGAGCAGTATAAATAAATGCAAAACTGTGGTCCAACAGGAATGCTTTTAAAAGGAATTTGTCCGCGGCACCAGATCACAGGGAGCAGGCCGCGCGAGCATGTCAAGAGCAACTTCATACTCTACATTCCGTGAACAATGCTGTTCCTGCTTTCGTCCGCATTGATTTAATGAAATACTATAGCGTGGAACTTAAGAACGTCTTAAGAACATTTTCAGCCTCAAATCGTGAAAAAAATAAGAACGCTCAGCCTCGGCCCCAAAATTAGACGTTCTTATATATAAAAAAAAGTTATAAAAAAAAAAGTGTACTGTAAAATAACCCTCTTAAATAAGCGACGATTCCCTGGCGTGGACAGTGAAACAACGTTATTGCTAACTCGCGCAGGTAAGCTTTTAGACATCGCAAACATGAATCTTTTCTATTATACAACTACTTCCGATTGACGGACTATTCAATCGGTAATTTTTAGGCATTTTTGAAATAGAAGAGTCGCATTTGCCGGAAAGTGACGGTGTGCCCTCGCCATCGCGATTTGTCTGGTACCAGGTGGCGCAATAGGTCTCGTTGTACCATTCCTGCTGAAATGGCAGCCCACAAATCCTCAGCGCCAAAAGCTCAGTGTGGATTGAAGACGGCGCATTCCGCATACGTATTGCAGACCACGAAGATATATATATATATATATATATATATATATATATATATATATATATATATATATATATATATATATATATATATATATATATATATATATATATATATATATATATATATATATATATATTTGATGCTCAAACATTACTTACATTACACTACATTACATTACATTAAAAAACCTTTACTGACATTACATTACATTGCATTATCTTGCACAAAAACGTACTACGTTACTTACGCTACACGTTACAGTTTCAGTTTGTTATTTTTTAGGGCAATCGAACGCTCGATGGATTCAATATACTTTATTTTTGTGATGGCTTGAGGTAAAAAGGGCAAAATATTTTTAAGCCGGTTGGCATAAATAACCTGTTTACCAATAATAATAATATGGTTTAGAAGGGTCCAATTGAGATTCTTTTGAACTAGGCCAAAAATTATATCGTAATCATTTAAAAAATCAATATCTATGTCTATGGATTTCAGCCAGAGAACAACCGACTTCCAAAAGGCTATGCTATGTTTGCAATAACAAAAAAGATGCTCGAGAGATTCCTCTGGCGCATGACAGAAAGTACAGAGTGGAGAGCTGACTATTTTCATTTTGTATAGAGATTTATTGGTGTACAATATCCGATTGAGAATTTTGTATTGAAAAATTCTTGTATTGGTGTCGATTGTAACAACATGTGGAATTAAATAAATTGTTTCCCAATCCAAGTCATGATTGTTAAATAATGTTGTATATTTTTGTCGTGCGGAAGGGTACACTTGAATCGTTTCTACCAACTCCCAGTATAGTTTTTTCGAGCTAATCAAATCAAGCGAAAAGCTTTTACCGTTTAAACAGAGAGTATGCTGCATTACAGGTGGGCCGTGAGATGCGGTAGTAATCCCATTCGAATTAATTAAGTCTCTCCATGGAGAAGGAACGGAGTCAAAAATACCCAGAAGTGAGAAAAAATCTATAGACGTAAGCCCAGTAGCCGCAAAAGAGGGCCAAGGCTTTAACTTGCCATAATTGGTCAGAATGTCAGAAATGAAAATGATACCTTTTGAGAATAGTCTTTTATAGAAAACGGGTTTGCCGTTAATGCGTACGAATTGATTGTTCCACAAGATTTGTTTCAAGACTTCGTCACGACTCTCAACAGGTTTGGCCGTTAATTTGGACCAGACATTGAGACATTCCCTGTAAAAGCTGGGAAGATGGTCTGGTAGGTCGGCAGAATTGAAATTGCAGTATAAGAAGAATTTTCCGCCGTAGTCCTTAAGAAAGAACGAAAGAACGTGTTTCCATGGGCTATCGTAGTCCTCAATGTATTTTTTAAGACAAATAATGCATTGGGTATCAATAAGAGTTTTAATATGAGGCATTCTCAGACCACCATTTTTATAATCACTGATTAGTGCTAAGCGTTTAATTTTGTCACATCCTTTCCAGATAAATCTGTAGATAATGGAGTTAAGCTCTTTGATTATTTTTTTCGTGGAGCACAGGAGTGATGCACGAGACATAAATTTTGGTATTACAAATGTCTTTACGACCTGAATTTTGCCATATAAAGTCAAGTTCCGCCATTTCCATCCTGCCAGAGTCTCAGAAAGCGCTCTTAAAGTGTCATCATAGTTGAGCTCTTGTTTTTTCTTCAAATCGTAAGTAAAATGAACGCCCAAAATTTTAATTGGTTTATTAACTTTGTCAATGCCAGCGAGAAGGGGTTGGTCACTATCGTGGCAAGTTCCTAACCATAGAGCTTCAGTTTTTTCCGCGTTGAGCTTTAAGCCGGAACATATTCCAAATCTATGAAGAGTCGCGGAAAGATTTTCGAGGGAATTGACGTCGCGTAAAAACGTTGTTAAATCATCGGCAAAAGCTGTAAGTTTGATTTCTTTATCAACGACGATACCTTTTATACCATCGTCACTTCTGATTTTAACAAGCAACACTTCGAGAGCAATGATGAAGAGGTATGCCGACAATGGATCACCCTGCCTGACACCCCTTCGAACGTCAAAAAGCTGAGACGAAAAACCGTTGTTTAAGACACAACTCGATATGTTACAGTAGAGTACAGTAACCCAACGAATAAACGATTCACCGAAGTTGAAAGATTGCAAGGCTCTGAATAAGAAAGACCAGCTTAGCGAGTCAAAAGCTTTCTCGAAATCAAAGGCAACCATTAGACCAGACAGCTGTTGAATTTTAGTAAACTCCATGATATCGTCAATGGTGCGGATAGCGTCGAAGATCGTTCTGCCTTTAACATATGCATATTGGTCAGCCTGTATGATCTCTGGTAAAATTTTCTCTAAGCGTAGAGCGAGAGCTTTTGAGGCAATTTTCATATCCACGTTAAGGAGAGAGATTGGCCTCCAATTTTTGATGTACCTTCTGTCCCTGTCTTTTTTGTCAATTAATTTAATAATGGCTTGCTTTTGTGAAGTTGATAGTTCGCCGTGCTCAAAAGAATAGTTCAGGGAGTCTGTAAGCTGCTGACCTAATAAATTCCAGAAAGTTTTATAGAATTCAGCCGTTAGTCCGTCATTACCGGGGGACTTGCCATTGGAAAGTTTTTTCAGCGCTTCGAAACATTCAGCGCACGTAAGCAATCCTTCACAAATCATCATCGAATTGTTGCTTAAAGTGGGTATGTTAGAATTTTCTAAAAAGTCCGAAGCAAATTCTTCGCCTTCTTCGAAGTCATGGTTGCTGTATAATTCTTGATAATAGTCTCTGAGCTCGTTAATTATAAATTTGGGATTGACTGTAATTTTTCCTGCGGAGTCATAAAGTCGACGTACAGCAGTTTTACCGCGCCTTGTTTTTTCCAAATTTAAAAAAAATATTTTGAGTTTTTCTCGCCATTCTCATACCAATTGATTCTAGAACGCACAATGCAGCCACGCACGATGTAGTCATGGAGAAGATCATATCCGTGTTTTGCAGCTTCGAGGTCGTTTACATTGTTTGGTGAGGGGTCGTTATCACAGATCAATTCACGTCTCTTGACTTTCTTTTCCGCTTCAGCAAGGCGTGCTCTGCGTTCTTTGGCTTTTTCTTTGCTGTATTTGATAGTAAAAGATCTTATTCTATATTTAACTAAATCCCACAGAACTCGTTTGTCGGCAACTTCTTTAAATTCGTCGAGCCATTCAGAATATTTTAAGGAGATACGTTCAACGTAGGAGGAATCTTCCAATAAACTGGAATTGAATCTCCAGTAGGACGGACCATGGGATTGTTTGTCTAAACTATTAAGAAGCAGGGTAACCGCTGAATGGTCAGACTTGATAGCAGGAATAATCTCAGTTTTGGATACATCGTCTTGAGTTGCACTACTTATGAGCCAGTAGTCTAGCCGGCGTCTGATAAAAGGCTTCTTCTGAGTCCAAGTAAAGCTCTTTTTATCGGGGTGATGTATGCGCCAAATATCAATAAGATCATAAGCCATCATAAGTTCTTCAATTTTTCGCACTGAAGGTTTCGTTTCAATTCTTCCCCCGAGATTATCCAGCGTAGGATTGAGGTGAGTATTGAAATCGCCGCCGATAATTATCTCACAATCTGGATCTACATCCAGCTCATCCAACGCGGATTTAACGTCCTCGAAAAATTTACATTGTTCACGACTTTTAGTGGGTGCATATACGTTTACTAACAGGAAAGGCGAATCTTGAATGGTTGCTTCGACAAGAATGTACCTGCCTTCGGTGTCAATATGCTGATTTTTAATTTCGAACTGAAGCTCGCTATTGAAAAGGATTAGCACGCCTCTGCTATGATTGGTACCGTGAGCAAACAACATTTTACCTTGCCACTGAAACTTCCATTCGTTTTCAATGTCTGGAGTACTGTAGGATTCTTGTAAAAAAACTATATCGGGATTGTGCTGTTTAACCCATGTAAAAATAGATTTTCTTTTGAAATGGTCGCGAATCCCTCGAGCATTTAGAGACAATAGGTTAAAATTGTAATTAGCCATGAATCCCAATTGGAACCATTGAAAAGCAAGCCATAAAACAATAGATAAGTGAAAGCCGAAAAAGGAAGAAAACAATGGGTAGTTTAAGCAAAATTAAGCATCTGGAGAGTTTGCACACATACAAACAGACAAGCATACTACTGAAATGGGCGTGAATGAAAAAATCAAAAAAGACAGAAAAAACAAAAGAACATAAAAGCATATGCGTACTTACCAACCGCCCCAAAACTAGTTGTATGGGCATGCCTACACTCCGGATGTTGCTCCAGGAGTCACGGAACTCAACTCCATAAAAGTGTACCGCTAAGAGTTACATCATTCAACACGAAGATAAATTCAAGGATAACACGAAGATGCTTGTACCAGTACGCTCGCGTATGTACTCCACAGACATTGTTTTAATATTCGTCGTTCAATATTGTTGGCCAAATGAAAAGCGAGGGGGCCAAACAATCGAGTGCAAGACTGGCTTGGTTAAGCGCATCGGGTAAGTTTGATAACCTCCTGTTGTTGTGGTTTCGAGCGGACGAAATATAAGCGAGTGGGTTTTGATCGCTGTTACGGCTATTTATAACTTGGTTGCATGACATTTTGTTTAAAACATGGACATCATTTTAATCCACCATACAGTGTAAAACATTATTATCCTGCCCCAGAGAAATCGGAATAGGTTATTGTTTAAAGAAACCGGCTAAAGTTAGTGTAAACAATGTCCTTCATGCATCGGCGCTTGTTCGTTTCACAGCCTGCCCTGGTGTCAAAATTTGTAAAAGTAGCCTTCACATTTCGGTCTCTCGACGAGGTAATTTTGTAGTGCCGCGGGAAATATTTTATCACCTTATACTACAAGGGTTGTGCTCTAAGGCTATCGTCATTTTAAGTTCAAACTTTACGTGCCAATTGGATTTCTTTAGCGTTGAAATTGAACGAAATTGGCTGAAATTTTAAATTATCGAAATGCTTATCTGAAATAAACTAGTGCATTACGAAGAACAAGGGTGTGTTTATATTTTGTTAACATTTCATTAATAGAAGACACAGCGTTTCTCTGTACGAGCGAGATGAAAATTGGCAATTTTCCGATCTAAGCAAATCAAGCAAAGATTCACTTGAGAGGCTATCAGGAAGATGAAGTCGATGGCTAAAATAACAACTCCTCGCCATGTGAAACCCAGGTCTTCTTCCATCTTGTGGTACACGTGCAAAGGTCCTGTGACGGCACCCACCAGTAGATCGGCCACAGTTAGGTTTATAATGAGGTACGTACTGCGCTTGCGCAAATGGCGGCTTCTTGCGAAGGCGGTGATAGTGACTGCATTGATTATTAATATCACAACAAATTCAGTGATGAGGACTGGAAAAAATTCCGAGTCTTTTGCAAGATTAGTCATTCTGCAATAATTCTTTATTCAATAATCGCCTTCTTGGGCTTATTCCAGTACAGCTAGGATTAAAAAAAAACAAACAAACAAACAAGAATTTAGAATTATAATAAATAATGATTTCATTTTTTGGTGACGTTTTACTTTATTTTTTCTCTTCTATGGTAAGATTATGATTGTTAATATGGAACGCAGGAAAATAAAAACTGAACTAATGATAAAATCGACCACAAGATATATAGTTCTGTGCTTCTGTTGTATTATATTAAGACATCTTTATTGAGTGTGGACAATATTATGTTATCCTTTCATTTGAAGGAACTTTACTCGGATCTAAATGTTGCGACCATTCGTGCATCTATAGACATGCGTAGATGTTGCCTTTTTCTTGTATTGCTTTTTTCCCAGGCCTTCACGGTATCGTATGACGTCACTACTCGTTTTCGTTCGCATCAGGTGACCGATACGAAATGAATTGACCGCTCGACGTAATTTTTGAGACCTAGGAACTAGGCAAGCACAGACATTGCCAGAAATCCGGGACAAAATGGCGCACGCGCTTGCGCAGTACACCATCAATGGCGCCGAAATCGTGTAAGGAAATGTATGAAAAATGGATTTTTTAGAAAATAAAACAATTACGAGCTTACCGATACCTTAGCTCGACCTCGATGTAAGTCCTAGGTCGATTTTGCAATGCATCTAACTTGAAAACAAGTAAAAAAACATTATTCTACTTACTTCCCGAGATGTCTCTTATCTTACACTTCTTCTACGCTCTTTCTTCATACATTGTCTTTAAAAATAGTAAAACCTCGCCAAAGTCCTCGGTGATTTAAAGGCCAAACCTCGAACAAGTCACTTTACATGGCCTCGTCATGAATACAGCAGAGTTTGATGGCTCAAAATCGTTCGTAAAAAGAGTCACATAATGCGAGCAAGATACTTCCCAAACTGCTGTAAAACTGAAGAATTAAGGGGCCACTGGAAGCCATCTTGAGCCAATGTATTCCGTGCGAAGTGGCAAAGAAGCCGTCGAAAAATACCTTCTGAAGACGATCTCAAGGCCACAAACGTTCGCCATTTTGTTTTTAGCTCTTCCCCAGTGCCTTCGCTTTTGAATGCTAGTCTCTAGTTCCTCACTGACCGTAAAGTGACGAGTGCCTGGCGGAAAATTCAGGCGCCAAAATATGAAAGTCTGTAAAGATCTGCATACTAAAAACCCTGTTTTCTTGCTATCAGTCGCTCGGCCTGGTAGATACCTAAAATTTTCTTTGAAGATGTTTTTTTCTTCCTTTTTTCTTCGTAAAACAGATCCAAAGAGCTCAAATTATTTAAAATATCGTAGGGGACACGTTTTCCCTGACTGCGTATGTTTTTGTCCGCCATTTTGAAAATGAGATGCCGCTGACAATTTATCACGGGCGCGAAATGTCCCCGATTTCTGGCAATGTGGACAAAATGTTGTGCACGTGGTGTGATAAATTAAAAAGCATCACTTTAATCAAACCGAGTCGACAAGAACAAACTTTATCTTACTTGTGAAAGTAATTAACATACGTTACATCCCGAAATAAATAAAGAAAACCTCTCCACTGCCTTAATCCATCTTTCTTGCGATAAAATGCTGATAAACACGAACACATGTTTAAAGAATGAACTATTTCACTGTTAGATGTGTAGTTTACATTGAAAGCATATTCCATTATTTTATTCGGTATGACGGCCAAAGAAGAGACCATATTTAGAATATGTTCCTTATTATTTTTATCTTCACGAGATGAAGATCGTCAGTAAACCCAGCTCATAATAAGTGATTCTATGAAATATTTCAAGTGTTATTTCCAAAGAAGTTCTTTTATAATAACCAGTCAAATAATTCCTTCCCTCGAGATCCAATCACCCGCCTCAGTATTGTTAAAAACCGACATCATAGGCAATCCAAGCGAATTTGTTTAATTTCTTGATATTCTAAATTATCGATACTGGAAAAAGACTTCAGAGTTATATAGTCTGGCGTGAAACGAATACAAACGACAGTTACTGGCTTCAACGTAAGTTGCAAATGTTTACAAACGTTTTTGCATTGTGTTAACTGGGAAAGATCAGATGATCAATACTTAGAACCTGCCTCTGCTTGACATTTTAGTATGCTCCCTTTATTTTATGTGTTCTATTTTTCACCATTTTAGATTTTGTGTAACATCTTTCACAACCTGCCCTTACCAAACACAACACTATTTTAAATCTATTTTTAAACTATTTTTGAAAACTATTTTTTAACTATTTGTGTGAAACAGATTAAAAATAGGTGTTTAAATTATATTTTTAATATAGTTTTTGACTGTTTTGAATGGTGTTTTAAGCTATTTAAAACATTATTAAAACGTATTTTGAAATGGTGTTTTTAAGCTGTTTAAAACAGCATTAAAACATATTTTGAAAACTTTTTTTAAAATTCCACAGAAACAGATTGGAATTTAAAATATAGTTATTACAAACAGTATACAAACAGGCTAAAAATATATTTTAAATCCTCACACCTAAAAATAGGTGTTTAAATTATATTTTTAATATAGTTTTTGACTGTTTTTAATGGTGTTTTAAGCTGTTTAAAACAGTATTAAAACATATTTTGAAATGGTGTTTTAAAGCTGTTTAAAACAGTATTAAAACATATTTTGAGACTTCTTTAAAATTCCAGACTGAAGCAGGTTGGAAACAGCATTAAAAATATATTTTAAATTCTCACACTATTTGTAAACTATTTTTTTATGCTACATGTATTTTTATTGTTTTTGGAACCAACAGTCTTGAAATTGTGTTTAAATTATATGTACATGTATATTTTGCTCTGTTCGATGTAGTGTTTTACATGTAATGTGCTTAAGACAATGTTAAAATATAAAAGATCACGTTAATATAATAAAAAAGCATAAACAGATAGTGTGAAACCAGTATAAAAATAGCCAGCAACAAAATAGTTTCCACTTTTCTGAGAAATAAAGAAAAATTAAAGTGTGACAAAAATGCTGGGATATGAATACCAGACATATCCACAATTTGAGTATCAGCAGAGCAGGCAAACAAAAAATAGCATCCACTGGTTGGGCTTTGGTAATCATTAACCAGAAGGGCTGTACAGATACAGTGTACATACATGTACAGTACCCGAGAGTTCCAACAGGCAAAATTTTGTTGATCACGGCCAGAAAAATCAAGAAAGGCGGTTATTTTTGCAACTAGACTCTCACCAAGTCAAGTTGTCAGTGCTAATTAATTGACAAATTGAGTCAATGTGGGTGTATTGGATATGGATGGTTATTTTTACGTGACAATTCCTTTTTTGTGAAATGCAGTGGCAATTAAACCATAAAATTACATGTAAATGTGCCTCTCTTCGCTTTCCTGAATTTGCAAAAGTTGATTACATGTAGTAAATAAAGCTCATGAATTTAAAGTTTTTGCAAAGATTATTTATTCACTTTTCAGGGACAAAAGAAATTTTCAGGAAGTGAACATTGCACATCATACAGCACATGCATCTATAAATTGGCATTACATTATTTAATTATTACTCCCAACTTGTCAACTTTGTCTGCGGCCTTTCCCTTTTTGGTCAGCTTGTTCTGTTGGTTTCCTTCTGAAAAGATAAAAAAGGAACTTTTAGACTCTCACATACATGTAGTTATCGTAGAATGTTGCAATGCTGGGTAAAAGGTAAAGTCTGCATACAAGCCAAGTGGCCCATCGATCGATCAGGCTGGAGCTTATCCCGGTTTCCTTAGCATGAAGCAACCACAGTATTTCTACTCCCCCTTGGATGGGATGCTAGTCCATCGCAGGGTTACCCTCACCAGTAAATTTGCCAGTACCCATTTATTTATACACCTTGGTGGAGAGAGGTACTATGACTGAGTAAAGTGTCTTGCCCGAGAGCACAATGCAGTTCCCCGGGGAGGGCTCGAACCCAGGCCATTCAATACGGAGTCTGCCAGCGCATTAACCATTAGGCTACTGCGCCTCCCGCCTCCTGTTGCAATATTATGCTGTCACAAAATGTACTTCAGCAAGCAAGATCTGACATTTTGAAACCGTTAGTATAAAATTCCATACACAATATTCCAAAATGGTGGCAAATACATTATTCTTTTGTCTTCACCTTAATTGGCCCTCATTGCCTTGATCATTGTTCAGAATTAAAATGAATCTTTGGCCTAAAGCGAGGCAACGAGGGCCAATTAACATATAGGCAAAAAGAATAATGTATCTACCACCCTTTGGGAATGAGGTGTACAGTATAATGTATGTATGTATGTATGTATGTATGTATGTATGTATGTATGTATGTATGTATGTATGTATGTATGTATGTATGTATGTATGTATGTATGTATGTATGTATGTATGTATGTATGTATGTATGTATGTATGTATGTATGTATGTATGTATGTATTTAAAAACAAAAAAAGAGAGGTCAATTTAATTAATCCTTTGCTGTGAGTGTGGTCACTCATTTGGATACATAAGCTATAAGATCTCACAAAATGTGCCAAACATTAAGATTTCACATTGTAAAACCCCAAATTAATGAATTCTACTTAAAGAACACAAAGAAAATATTTACCACAAAAACAATTCAGCCACTATAAATACAGGCTTTTGATGTTACTTTGCAGTGTATGTATACATGTATGTATACATGTAGTGTGAACAGATTTGAATGTTCAATTATAAATATATGTAACTTCAATCATTCATTAATCCATACATGTACACCTACAGAGCTGCCATTTTGAAATCAAACAGCTAATTGGACTATTGATGTTGAATATGGCAAAAACTACTAGGATTGTTTCCATCACCCTCCAATAGAAAAAAATGCCTCTGAAATATGATTGAAATCATCTTTGTGTGACGGAACAGTAATTTCTCGAGGCTACGTTTACGTGGGACTACACTGAACGCATTCCAAACTGAACCGGACTGGATTGGCTTTTGTTCACAGTGTACATGTACCTGGAATCGTTCTGGAACTGGTCAAGTGTAGATCCAAAACTGGACCTGCAAAATACAGTAGCAGTGTTGGATCTGTTCCAGACTTGTTCCATAACAGTCCCATGTAAAAATGTCTACATGTATGCGGTGCGGTTTACAGTGTAAACGAACATGTAACCTCAGTTGCAATTGTGTGGCTTTGACATCTGGCCGTGATGCAAAATTGCATGTACATCGTGTACGTGTGTCTACCACATGTACATGCACATGAAACTCTCATGGAAGAGAAACAATTCAAATTTTGCTGTGTTGGAAATCAGAGAAATACATGTACTGTATGTACTTGTAGCAATGCAAAAATTGAAATTGCCAACAATTTTAATTTTTAAGCCATATGAGATGGCCACATAATTTTCTAAGAATATGATGTGTTCAATTCTTATGCTAACATATGTTTTCCATCCAGTGATTTCTTTGAAGAGTACTCAACTGATTGTGACCTTTCTGTATTAAAAAAATGTAAATTCAAAATTACCAAAATGCCTCTGTTTGTTGTGTTTGTTGACAGTTGTTAAAATCTTGCATGCTATGAAAATGTGGGAGGCGCGGTGGCCTAATGGTTAGTGCGCTGGACTCCGGATAGGGTTTGGGTTTGTGCCCTGGCCGGGGCACTGCGTTGTGTTCTTGGGGCGAGATACTTTACTCTCATAGTGCCTCTCTCCACCCAGGTGTATAAATGGGTACCAGCGAATTTACTGCTGGGGTTAGCCCTGCGATGGACTAGCATCCTGTCCAGGGGGGAGTACAGTGTAGCAATACTCCTAGTCGCTTCATGCTACGGAGACCGGGATAAGCTCCGGCCTGATGGGCCCCTAGGCTCGTACAGTGTATACAGACTTTACCTACCTTTATGCTATGAAAACAAAGTGACTCAATAAAATCATACAGACAAATAGTTTCAATGATAAATGTCCGTGAAAATGATAAAAAAGATGAAAACATGTTTCTGAGAACAATCATAATAATTTAACAAATTCATGCGATGCCGATTATGTGTTCAACAATAATATCCATCATCTGTACATAACAGATATCATATGCGATATATGTAGGTTGCCAAGATTCGTCCAAAACCCTGCAAAGTGCTGCAAAGCCACAATTTGTCTTGCTGCAGATAGTGTTTCGTTGGCAATTACATTGTACATGTAGTTGAACAAAAAAAAAAAAAACAACTATCCTGCTCAATCTTGTGGAATATCATTTGATTTTAGCCAAGTTGGCATTATCTATTTCACAGGATTATTGTTAAATAGTAATCAATACCAATATTGTAGCAACTGCAGAATACACCGCACAAGATACATTGAGTCAGAACTCTTTTAAGAACAAGCTATGAAACAATAGAACTATTGTTATGGATAGGGTCATGTAGCAGCTCTCGTAAGGTCTCACATGAGTGGCTGAGAGAACAATAGAACAAACAACAAGAACAATGCCCCTAGCCCCCAAAACAATAGCAGCTGCTACACTAGGGGACCAGTAGAATTACAAGCTTACGAGAGCTGCTAACGGTATGGATAGGATGCAAATACCTGTATTACAGTTGCTGTGAGGGTATTCTGCAGTTTGGCCCCAACATTGATAAATCAATCGTTATCAGTTTCCATTGGCAATCGATACTCGCCAATGTTTCTTCATCGATGTCATCGATTTCTATCGGTAATTGATACAGTATGAAGGTTGATACCGATTGGCTTTGTTACGGATTTTAATACGATTGACTACGCGTGGGTACAGTGCAGATAACAATGACCTCAAAAGCAACTGTGCATGTATTGTTAATTATAAAATCCAACCTACGAAATGTTTTAGTGAGCCTGACTTCATCACTCCGTTTTCGCATACCAAAGTAACTGGATTTCAATATGTTTTATTTCGTAGGCTACTGCACAACTGACAGTAGCTGTAGCACACGTAGAATCCCGATTTCTCGAACCAATTTTCGTTTCCCTTTGACAGTCTTTCTCCATAATTTTACCACGTAATTTTGCTCCGTAATTTTTTTCGTGAAAGCAATTTACGTTTCCCCTGGTGGAGGTTCATGAAATCGGAATTCTCAGTGCATCGTGCTGATCGTGGCACACAACTTAGTCACAGGCCTTTTTAGTGCTAAAATCAATTCAAGCTCACCTTTTACGAAGTTATCAATCCATATGACTGAAAAATGCATCGATTAGAAGGTGAATCCTCGATTAAAACCATCTCACTTGAGATATCAACCAACCAGGATTGCACAACCCTTCCAAACGAAGGCTAAAACGTTCCAAACATGGCGGGCAGAATTCAAATCCTTTGTCCGAGAAGGCCTGGAGCGAGTCACGTGGTATGTGAAATTAATGATTAAACGCCGAGGTGATAGGAAAAACTTTGCGCGTTCGTTTGTGATGTTTCGATCGTGTAAGCACATGAACAAAGAATTCAATCTTGGAAGATGCAAGCAGAAGATTCCTTTTGTAAAAAAAATTTGGGATACCAAGCAAAAGACTCGGTGTATTAAGGTATGAGTTTAATGAACATTTATTAATGCACAGATTTCATTATAAGCGGCCGGCGCGCCAGAGCGCGTGACTCGAGTGCTATTGATCGGTCATTCGGTCTCATCTACATGTGCTACCTTGTCCAGGACTCTACGATTGCGAGGAATTATATATACCTACGAAATTCACGTTTCACCGATACAACTAAATGAGCAGAAGCTTTGAAGTTTATTCATAAGGCCTTCCTGCCCTTGGCGCCAATCGAATATGAAAGCCTCGGCCATGTTTATCATACATATTTCAGGGCGGCAATTAAGCTAGTTATTTCCCGACTTCCCTATAAAATATCTTGATGCTTAAGCAGCTCTTAACCTCTATAAGTCGGTCATTTTTTTTTCTCAGATTCTTGGCGCTCACGAAAGGAAGTGATATATTGCAAATCAATGATAAAACAGAAAAGGGACTGGGGAGAGGGAGCAAAGTTGACGGTCAACCTCTCAAAATAGCCCAAAAATAGTATATTTAAAATCTGTTTGTACATAGACCCTGCTGTTAGTATTTTAAAACCACATTGTAAACAGTCTACTCGCCTGAACAAAAATTTAAATATGTTAAAAACAGACTCTTTTATCTGTATTGTGAAATGCTAATCGTGAGTTGATGTTCAAAATAGGTTTCAAGTATTATATTTAAAACCTATTTTATACTGTTGACTTGTCAACTACATTTCAAATATCTATTTGAAACCTGTTTTTATACTGGTAGTTGGTAAACTACATTTTAAATCTACAACCATTGCCGATATTGTTTTCAAAACAGTGTTTAAGTAGCATTTTTAAAGTATTTATACTAGCTGTTTGTGGTCACAGTCTCAAACACATTTTAAATCCACTATTTTAAAACTATTTTAAGAAAAAAAATACATTAAAAACAGATGGGAAATCTTTCCGGTGTCACAGAATACGTTTTAACTATGTCTAAAATACAGTTCAAACAGTGAGTAAAATTTAAACTTTTTTACAAAATAGCACAAAAATACCCTATGGTGGCTTCAAAATAGTGTTTAAATCGTCAAAATACTGTTAAAACAGTTTTAAATCATTTTAAAAACATAGTTGGTTTGGTAAGGGTGAATATAGTCCTCGAGAGTACAAAAGAATAAACAGATGGGCCGACTTGTTTTGGCCAAATTTACCATCAGAGGCTGTTGTTGCTGAAAAACGTTTTAAAGGCTCTTCCCCTTCTTGACGAAAAAAAAACCGCACTTACCTCTTAACTTGAAACTTGGCCAGGAAAATCCTCTTAAGTTAAAACTTCCTGCTGTGAAAATTCCTTTTGCCCCTCCGCTTTTATCAAAGGCGCCAGGCGGTATTCAGTTGATTGTCAAATTTCGTATTCGTTTCGGTATTAAACAGGGATTTGTCAAATAAAGATGTCTGAAGGCAAATGATTATATACCCTTCACGAGGCTCAGACAACATCAGCATGTTCTGAGAGAAATAGAGGCAGTCTAGGCGAAGTTGTTTTTTTTCAAAGAAGTGTTTTAGTAACACCGGCTAATTTAGAAAGTGTTTTAGGAAAATCGTCCGCAATTCCGGTTTGTTTGTCTGAGTCTTGTCTGAGATATGACGTCACTCGCGCGCTTCGATACTAAATAATGGCTGAAGGAATAAAGTATTGCATGAAGCCGCTCCAAGAAAATCAAGCAAAGATTCATTTGGGAGGCTACTGGGAAGATGTATTTAATAAATACTGGCCATTCAAAACTGAATGTGTCCTTTTCATTTCGGAATACGGACAAAGGTCCTGTGATGACACCCACAAGTAGATCGACCACGGTCAGGTTTATTATGAGGTACGTACTGCGCTTGCGCAAGTGGCGGATTCTTGCGAAGGCGGTGATGGTGATGACATTGATTGTTGATATCACAAGAAATTCACTGATGAAGACTGGAAGCCAGACAGTATCCTCTATAGCCTGATTATCTTCAGATGTCATCTCTTTGAACAATATTTGTTCAACAATAATATTATCTTCGTATTTATTCCATTAAATAAAATTATCTCTATTTTCAGTAGTTAAGAGAACACAAGTTGGCCAGTTCAATAAATTCGTGACTCATGTTAATTTTATATACTTCTGTGCTCAGATTAATCTTTATTTGCTCTTTAATGGGATGAACTGCTTTGTTAAGATGGCCAAGCGTAAGCCTGGTTAGATTCAGTTGGGAGGCAATCATACGTAAAAACGAAAGAATAACAACGGGGGGTTATGCACGTACGATAAGCACAAGGGGACTTTTGCAGGGGAAAGGGCTTTTAAATTTTGACACAGAGACGTAAAAATGAGCCCAAGCCAAATAAAAACTAGAATTGAGTTATGTTTCTTTTACTTCTGCTTGCGTCTTTAGCGTAAACCAGGATTAAGCCCAACGAGTCAGAATTAATCAGATTGCAGATGAATTTTACTTTACTGCGGTTTAATAGGGCTGGGCTATGAAGCACAATGTTGTGAAAATTCGAGCATACCTTTTATAGCCATGCGTAGATAACAAACTGTTTTGCAGGTAATTCGATGAACATTATTCAAAGCTAATAAATAAATAATGGGATATCAGGGTGTCGGTAACAACAAACTTCATCTGATTAGGAAAGTGATTATCATACGTTTTAGCCAAAACATTAACAAAGAGATCCGTCCAGTGCTTTTATCCATCTTTCTTGTTTAAAGAATAAACTTTTTCACTTGCAAATGTGCCGTTCTCAGTAACAACATATATTTTTTTATTCTGTACTAGGTATAAGCAAGTACCACAGTACCACAGTATTACAGTAAAACGTAATTAAGCTGGCAAATGTTTACAGAGTTTTTGGGTTGTGTTTGCTGGGAAAGATCCGATGATGATTACAAAGAATTTGCCTCTTTTCAGAACGGTGGCTGGTAGTTTTAGATTTTTTATGTTATGTTATTTTTCTCGTCTTGAAGGAAATCACTAACCTCTTAACTTGAAACTCAACTAGAATAGCATTCTAGAGATTTGAAGGTAGGACTTCCTGTTGAAAGATTTCTTGCTTTTCCTCCGCTGTTGTTATAGACACCAGACAACATTTAAGAGTGAGTGTCAGTAAAAATCGAAGAAAATTCGAGAAATCTGGCCACGGTCAAAAAATCGATTTCGCTCATACTTTGTCAGTTTGAAAGCCTAGGTATGTAACTGAAAGATATGAAGTTAGTTCGACCATCCTTAATTTTACACTTTTCAGCTTCATGCTACACAGACGTTTCAACCGCTGAGAACCTTTCCTAATTTTAATTGTATAGATTGACTCTTTCTTAGCCGAAAGATAGTTATTATTTTTATCTCTGGCTATTTCTGAGCAAACTGAGCCTCCATTAAGTGGACGCACTTTTCTCGTTTAAACAAAAGTCTAAAATAGCCCAAATCCAGCGGGCAAAAAAGCTGACCGGTAGTGCTTCAAATCTTCTAATATTTGAACGAGAGAGAGTCCTGTCATTGAATTTTAGACTTACGGTTTCAAATGTGTGGGATCCAGTAGCAATTCCGTACGAACGTCGATCAAAGTTCGACAAAATTACAATTCGGGGCCCTTGAAATGAAAACCTCAGCACGTGACACGTAACACGCAACAAAATAATAAATATATTTTCCGACTAAAGGTAATACTCTAAAATTAAGTTTAAAGTTATTAACGTTTCAGACATTTGGAAAATAGTATTTATCTGAAAGATTGCCTACATTATAAAAAATACTAATAATAATCGCAATTCAACTGTCACTGATTGATTTGTGTCACGCACGAGAGATTCTGCCCGGTTGCAGTTGCAGTTTGCAGTTTTTTCCCTTAGCAATCTGTGCCGAGAATTATTTTGTTAGTGAGCTCATTAATCTATAATCTGTAATTGAACTAGACTTAAATATTCAACGATGTATTTATTCTCTAAAGGTATCTGTTAATTTTTATTTGTATTTGTTTTCATCGACATAATAATAGCGGAGCTCTCCAGCGGCCCGAAGGGCTGCAGAGCGGAGCCCCATAACTACCGTGCGTTTGAGTTTTCATGGTCATCGTAGCTAGCGGCATGGCTCGCGGGCGCGTGCGCCTAGCGACGACGACGACGACGTCGCCCAAAATGGCGGCCATACTCCAGAAAAAGCTTGACCTGGGCATCTTACGTGTTTGATATTGACCATCCGCTGGTTAAAAGTTACCTATCGTAGAAGTTTGTAGGACACTTCCTTTTTTTTTTTAAATCATGTTGAAAATCGACTAGGGATATTTCATTTCGCCTACACGAATCGATTGCGTGAAAAGGCGACAAAATCTTTGCTCTACCGCGGGAATGAAAACTTGTGAAGAAAGTGAGCAGCATGAAATATTTTTCGTTATTATTTTTCACCCCATCACTTCAGAGATTTTTTCTCACCTCAAAAAGAATGATCTGGACATTTCACATCAACTTAAACGAAGCCATTGCATGAAAAGGCGCCAAAATCTTTGGCACGCTGTTCACGTTTAAAGCTGAATGAAACACGCGAAGAAAGCTGCTGAAGAACATAGATCTTCCGTATTCGTGGATATTTCTCGCTCTATTGACCCATCTACATCATGGAAACTTATTCCAAATCATTTAGGACAACCTTGTAACGGGAAGAACCGAAGTAATTGCGGATTGAACATGATATATCGGACTACAAGTCAAAAGAGCGATGTCCACGGTTCGACCTGCGGCTGAGCAAGCCTGAAAATCACTGAATTGGCAAAATATATCACACCTAGCACTTTATGAACTTCATGAAAATCGCGCCATTTTTCCTTTATTTCCTCTGGAATGGATGCGTAAATAGCCCAAGGCAGAATGGTTAGAATGGAAACCAAAGTAACTATGAATAATGTCACGGATAGTTTCCTTTCTGTGTGAATTGAACCATGATTTTTGAATGGGGACTGCTTTGAACATTAAAAATAATAATGATATAAGAAACTAGGAGGACAAGGAGGGTGAGAATACTAAATGAGGCCCATACGTACGAAAATGTTGAATATGGTTTATTCAAATACAGGCCAGCCATGAGGGTGGCCATAAGGAAGCTTACAAACCAGCTACCTATGATGATTTTAAAGTAAAAACATTTCCTAATTAAGCAATGCCTGAAGGGGAGAAGTGTTGCATGAAGCCGATCTAAGGAGATCAAGCAAAGGTTCACCTGGGACGCTATTGGAAAGATGATTTCAAAGGCCAAAGCAGTAGCTCCTCGCCATGTGAAACCAAAGTTATCTTCCATCTTGTGGTATACGTACAGAGGTCCTGTGACGGCACCCACCAGTAGATCGGCTACAGTCAGGTACGTACTGCGCTTGCGCAAGTGGCGGATTCTTGCAAAGGCGGTGATAGTGACGGCATTGATTATTAATATCACGAGAAATTCAGTGATGAAGACTGGGGAAAAAACCGAATCTTTTGCAAGGTCTGTCATTCCACAATAATTCTCTCTGTAATAAATGTCTTGTCAGGTTTATTTTTGTGCAGCTAGGATTAAACATAAAGAAAACAAAAAAATTAAAATGGTACAAACGTTGTGGTTCAATTTTATTTTTGGTCACGTTTTATTTTTCTTTGTTCTCGTTTATGATTATGAAATAAAGGAAAATAAAAATTTACCCAAGGATAAACTCGACCACAACATATATAGTCCTGTGCTTTCACGAGATTAACATAACTTTGGCGATAGTTGACAATGTAATGTTATCGTTTCATTTGAAGGTACTTTACTCGGCTCTAAATTATGCGACAATTTGTGCATATATAGCCACGCACAGATGGACAAAATGTTGTGCAGGTGATTCGATAAGCTAAACGGCATCACTTTATTCAAGCCGAGTCGGCGACAACAAACATCATCTGACTTGAAAACGTGATTAGCATACGATTCACTCAGAATTAATAAAAAAAACCTCTCTCAGTGCTTTAATTCGTCTTTCTTGTGATAAAAAGCTGGTAAGATTAAATAAATACTTGTGTTTAAAGAAAGATTTTTTTCACTGCTAAAAGTGCAGTACAAAATTAAAGTGTATTTTCATTTTTTTTTTCTTCCGGGATGTCTTATATGACCTGACGGCAAAAGAAGCCCATATGTAGAATATACGGCTTATTATTATTTTCTACTGCACGAGAAAAAGATCGTCAGTAATCTCATAGTTAATGATTCCATGAATCTCTTTTTTATGGGTTATGTACAGAGAAGATGTTTTAAAATTAATCAGGCAAATAATTCCTTCCCTCGAGATCCAACCGCCCGCCTCAGTATTGTTAAAACCGATATAATAGACATCCAACGCGAATGCGTTTTATTTTTTGATATTCTAAATTGCTGACACAGTTAATAGACTTCAGAGTTATATAGTCTTGCACGAGCCGAATATACACAACAGTCACTGGTTCGGACGTAAGTTGCAACTGTTAACAGAGAGGTTTTTCATTTTGTTAACTGGGAAAGATCAGATGATTAGTACATAGAAGCTGCCTCTACTTAACATCTTAGTATGCTCCCATCATTTTAGGTGCTCTATTGTGTGTAACATCTTCCACAACCTGAATATAGCCCTCGATAGTACAAAAGAAGAAACAGATGGGCCGACTTTTTGGTCACATTTACGATTGGAAGCGTTTGTTGCTTAAAAACATTCTAACGGAGATACACTTACCTTTTAACTTGAAACGTGGCTAGTTAAACCCTCTCAATAATTTAAGGAAAACTTCCTGCTGTTAAGTTTTTTGCTGCTCCTTCGCTTTTGTTGTAGGCACCAGGCGATGTTCAGTTGATTTGAATCAAATTTCGTATTCTTTTCGGTATTAAACAGGGACTTGACAAATAGGGAAGATGTCTGTTTTTGACAGCTTGTTTTGTTATTAAAATGAATCGTCACGTTATATAAACAAAAAAAATATCAGTTTCACCAGCCAAGAGTTATCCTGCAGGCACATTAATAACAATAGATGACGTCACCGCTGTCTTCGCTGTATGTCAATTTATGGTATTTTAATCTCACTTCAAATTTACCTGATCTTAAATTGGAAGTTTATGCCACATTCGTTTATTGACAGAGTATTTGGCGATTGCTATAAACGATCAATGATTACGTCACGAAATTGTCCTAGCGTAAAAAGCATTTGTTGAAAAGAAGATGGCCGCTTTTGTTGTGGATAAACTCAACTGTTGTTGATAATTTTATAGTTTTTGTTAGAGCATTTTTAGAGTATTGTTTCCCGTTTTTTGACAGAGTCTTTGGAGATTTTCCATAAACGGTAAATGATTACGTCACGGATAGACCAAGCGCTTGTTAAAAAATGATTATTAACAACAATATGCCTGACGCTTACGTATTTGCAAGTTTGACTTCGTTAAACAAATCGGAACTAATAGTTATTGCTAGCAGTTTCTACCGCCTTTGAGAGGCGAAAGACCCTTCTAATCGTCAAGTGACAACGATGAGAAGATAAGCAATTCTATATAAACTTGTCTGACAGTTTTATTACTTTATTTGCATCAGCATTAATCAGTACATCTCACTCTCTGTACGATATATAATTGAGTTAAAATTGTGAAAGATGTACCAGAACGAGGCGTCTGTTTTATTAGTGTTTTGTCCAAGAACACGATGCAACGACCATGGCCAGTGCTCGAAACCACCATTACGTCATGCACCTCCTTGTACAAATAAGCGTATTAATCAATAAACATTACATTTGTCTAAAAAGTGAAAAATAAAAAACGTGTTGATCCTCTCTTTTTCCGAACGATATGGTAATTTATAATTCTTATCTGTTTTTAAATTACCTAGAAGTTAAACCGTTTTTTAAATGCCAATAAAGTTATTGTCTACGGCCGTCCATCACAAATCAAATAAGAGCTGTTTGCCAGCAGTATGTCCGCATGCAGTTATGTGCATGAAAACAACTAAGACTTATTAAATACATTTACGGTATTTTTTCTGAAATTTACTATATCATTATTTGTTATCGAGAAATGGGAATTCCCAATTTCGATCGGTACAAAACACATTTATAGCAACATCAGACTAAGCTAGTTTTATGTCACTTTAAAATAAGTTCATTTCATTTCATCAAAGGAGATTTTAGCCCTTGGTTTAAGTTCGTCTTAAATCTTTATTTTGCCATAGTTTACAAAGTGGATAACCCAAGGCGGAGTGTGAAGAAGGTTTTGCCTGTCCGCGTCCGTGCTTTAAGGTTTACAAGACATCGTCGAGTTGTAAAGGGAGGAATCTGTTCTGTTCAGCTCTGCTCCTATGCAGACGATTGTCTGCTTGATTTTGTCGCAATAAAAGGTTCACTGTTGCTTTTCTAAACTCCTGCATTCGTATGGCATATACAAAAGGATTCACAAAAGAATTGGCAAAATATATCACAGCTAGTACACCATGAATTTCAACGCGTAAAGTCCGAGACAATTGTCGTTGTAGATCAACTGGCATAGAGCTATAAATAGCCCAGGGCAGAATAGTTAGTACGGAAAGCCCAGTGACTATGAATAATGTCAGGGATAGTCTCCTTTCGGTGTGAATTGAACCATGATTTTGTGAATGAGGGCCTCTTTGAACATTTACAATAATAATGACATAAGAGACTGTGAGAACAAGGAGGATGAGAATGCTAAATGAGGCCCATACGTACGAAAATGCTACCAATTCCAAGGAAGCCATGACAGATGCTACAAGAAAATTTGCAAACCAGCTACCGATGATGATTTTGCAATAAACCCATTTCGTAATTAAACAATGCCTGAAGGGAAAAAGTGTTGCATGAAGCCGCTCCAAGGAAATCAAGCAAAGATTCATTTGGGAGGCTAATGGGAAGATGTATTTAATAAATACTGGCCATTTGAAACTGAAGGTATCCTTTTCTTTCCAGAATACGGAAAAAGGTCCTGTGACGGCACCCACCAGTAGATCGGCCACGGTCAGGTTTATTACGAGGTACGTACTGCGCTTGCGCAAGTGGCGGATTCTTGCGAAGGCGGTGATGGTGATGACATTGATTATTGATATCACAAGAAATTCACCGATGAAGACTGGAAACCAGATAGTGTCCTCTATAGCAGGATTATCTTGAGATGTCATCTCTTTGAATTCGTTCAGCGGTAATATTATTCTCTTCGTGTTTATTCCATTCCAGCTAAAACTAAGAAAAATATACTATAATGTGCCAGTTCAATAAATTCGTGATTCATGTGAATTTTACATACGTCTATGCTCGGATTAATCTTTATTTGCTCTTTAATGGGTCGAACAACTTTGTTAAGATGGCCAAGCGTAAGCCTGGTTAGATTTAGGTGGGAGAAAATCATAAGTAAAAACGAAAGAATAACCACGGGGGGTTATCACGTACGATAAGCACAAGGCAACTACCCCAGGGACACAAAGACGTAAAAATAAGCCCAAGCCCAATACAATCTAGGGCTTGAGATATGCTTATTTTACTTCTCCTCGCGTCTTCAGCGTAAAACAGGATTAAGCTGCACGAGTCAGAATAGATCAGATTGCAGGTGAACGTTACTTTACTTTGGTTTAAAGAGCTATGAAGCACAACGTAGCCATGCGCAGATTAGCGAAATGCTTGCAGGTGATTCGATCAACATTATTCAAAGCTAATAAATATTGAATTATCACGGTGTCTGGTTTAACAAACTTAATTTGACTTGCAAAAGTGATTATTCTACGTTTGACCCAAAACATTAATAATGAGAAATTCTCCAGTGCTTTAATCCATCTTTCTTGTAAGAAAATGCCATTAAAATGAACACTTGTTTAAAGAATGAACTGTTCCACTGGCAAATGCGCAGTTTAATATTAAAATATATTTTATGTTGTTTCTTATTCTGGATGGTTTTGTATGACTCGAACAGAAGAGACCATATTATTATTATTACTATTAATGTTATTGTTATTATTATTATTATTATTATTATTATTATTATTTGCTGCTGCATGAGAAAAAAACCTCGTTAGTAAAGCTAGTTGATAGCTAGCTGTGCACATGCATGGCTCTTTGAAACATTATACGTACTAGGCATAAGGAAGTTGTTTTAAAATTAATTCGCCGAAGATTCCGTTCGTGTGGCACGACTATCACCGGCCGGTTAACACCGGCATAATAGGTATTACACGCGAATGTGTTTTATTTCTCGTCATTTAAAATTGCTGACAGTGTTTTAAAATAGACTTCAGAGTTATTTAGGCTTGCATGTGCCGACAGTAAAACGTATACCACAGTAAAACGTAATTAAGCTGGCAAGTGTTTACAGACGTTTTTGCGTTGTGTTTGCTGGGAAAGATCAGATGATTAATACAAAGAACTTGCTTCTGTTTAGTACGGTGGCTGGTAGTTTTGGGTCTTTTTATGTTATGTTATTTTTTCTTCCTGAAAGAAATCACTCACCTCTTAACTTGAAACTCCGCTAGAACAGTGTTCTACAGATTTGAAGGTAGGACTTCCTGTCGAAAGATTTCTTTCTTTTCATCCGCTTTTGTTATAGGCGCCAGACGACATTTAGCTGACTTGCATCAACACTTGTATTCTTTTCGATATTAAACAGGGAATTAGCCAATTTGATCAAATAGGGAAAATACAAGTTCATAAAGAATATGTTTTCATTATTTAAATATTCCTACAAGTTATATAAACAAAAAGAACATCTTTGTTGGAACAGCCAATAGTTCTATGGCTGGCAAGTGAATAACAATAGGTGGCGTCACCGATATCTTCGCTATATGTCAACTTATGGTCTTTTAATTCGACTTCAGATGTTAGCATTTGGATGTTATTCCAAGAATAACCCAGTGATTTGCATAAAATGCAACTCGCTTACATGCCATGACAGTTTATTTTACTGACGGGGAAGTTTTTGATTCCCAGAGCTATAACTTTCCCGGTGGAAGGAACATAAACAAACGTTTGCTAAGATGTAGATTTTTTGGCCAAATGATATATACCAGAGGTCATTTAAGGTAGTCAAAGTTGGCTCATATTTGCCCCCCTGTTAACAGACAGAAATGGCGACTGTATAAACACGCCGAGTTCAAAAGCTACAAACAAAATTTCGAAAAACTTTTTACACGGTTTTAAAGAATAAGGATAAGATAATATTTGTGCTAAGTGTCGTTTTTGTAGGATCGTTTTTACGCCTCCAGCGTTTTGGTAAAGAAGCGTGAAAATTCAAAAAACCTTCAAAGCGGTGAAAACCGCCATTAAATCCAATTTTCAAACTTTTTTTAAATTTCGTTTGTTAAATGAATTCTTGGAACTTGAAACTATTTATCCTTAAATAAGTTCACCTAAAGGAATGTTTTGGCGAAATAAAAAAAAAAAGATTTTTCGCGACAGTCTTTCGATTCTCGAAATTCGGTGATTTTGTTTCGCGTTCGGCGTTAAGCGTTCGGCAAATTTCGCCAGCCGATTTTAATACCTTATTGTTACTTAATATTTCGAGAAAATTGTCAAAATACTGAACTGCATAAACAAACAGTTAGTCTCAGAATTGGCACAACTGATTTTGCTTGACGAGCTTTGGCCTCAAAAAAAAATTATGCCCAGGAGGTTGCCAGGAAATGCGACATGAAACTGGACCGCAGATCTGTTCCTTTTGTCACGCAGTCTCTGCATTCGCGGTTTTGACATATTCAGGAATCGTCTGTCTTACGGATTATGGAGTTCTCCTCGCGTAAGTGCCATTATAGGCCTTTGCGAGACTTCAAGCAATGCTTGTTGTTCCCAAAAGTTTTCCTGGCTGCACCGTCAAGTCTGAGCCAGCATTTTTGTAGCAGCACTACACGAGATTGGAAACACATCAGTTGATTGTCCACAACAAAGCCGCGCGTATAAATCGTCTTTGTAAGTTGCACCTGTACATGTTTATGCAAACCGAGGAAAATTGACACCAGTAATAGCTGGATAAATAGTATTTTCTACATGCGGTAATATAACAGGAATACACGAATAGCACGAGAAGTGGCGCTTTGAAGGATTCTATTGTAATTTATTTCTTGAATCTGCCTCAATTGAGGAGCATCTTTACGAATCTTAGTTGCATTTTCTTTGTAATATAGTTATCGCTATGTTGCAAGTGTAGACGATTGCGAACCCGGAAAGCGACGCCCAGGAATATGCAAGCGTTTCGTCTTATGAATACAAGAGTTTCGGCATTTTCGTCTTTCGATCATTGTCACCGCGAATTAATTAATTCTGGCGGCAAAATAACTGGAAATACAAGGTTGCGCAAACCATGTTATGGACTGAAGACAAAAACCACATTGGTCAGTAAGTTATATTACAAAATTTAGAAGTTATACACTTTAAGTTTACTTTTCTTGTATTGAACTGTTGTTATCTGTAAGCAGAGTATTAATCTCGCACTAAATTATTCTGTCTTACTTGGGTAGTCAGTTCTATATTGAACTGTTGTTGTTATCTGTGAGCAGAATATTAACCTCTACCGAAATTATTCTGTTCTACTTGGGTAGTCAGTTCTTATTGAACTGTTGTTATCTGTGAGCAGAATATTAACCTCGCACTAATGTTTTTAACGTTAGTCTTTTTATGAGCTGTGTGCTGAACTGCTGTAGAATATTAATCTCACGATTCGATGTTTGTAGTTTTTCTTAGCTAGTTAGACCTAGTTAGTCACCAAAATCAATCTCGTGCTCCAGTTAACATCTTTTTCGTTCTCTCTAGGGAAGCCGTGAATATTATAAACTGCTAGAAAGAGGGGTCGCCCACTACCTCTCGGAACGAGTTACTTCATTGGTTCTTCAAACAATAGATAACAGGTCACAACAATGCCCCCATCCCTGAATAACAATAGAGGTAGTGTTTACAGCGGGCGAATGAAAATAGAGGTTCCAGCGAGGTAGTGTCTTAGTGAGAAAGAGTCTGGAAAATATTTTTGACCAAGTTCGAAAAGGTGTTACTGCCAACATGTCAGTAGATGGTGCTTATTTTGCGAAATACGTTCTTTTATTACAGTAATAATAAGCCATGGGTAGATTCAATCTACCCTTAGCCTAATTTGCATTTTTTTTCGATGGCAAAGTTCGTCAGTTTCCATAGCAATAGTTTCCAATGACACTGAACAGAACCATATAACAAAACGAAACTGAAAAGAGTTCGACATTTTCCTTTCCAACAAAGCAGAGCTAGTTCGACGACTGCACCAAGTACTGCAGAATGATGATATTGGTTCAGAAGAAGAGAGCTCGAACGCCGAAACTTAAGTATTAAATTTCGCGAAAACCATTTTTCGCGAAAATTAAGTCCCGCGAAAATAAGTAACAACAAGGTACATCACAATCAGTGCTAACGTTTGGGTCCCCTCAACTCAAAATTCATTCCTACGGGCCTGAAAGGTATATTAATTACACAATTTTTCACTATACACCTGTAAACTGCCAGTTACTTTTTGAATTTGTCATAAAATAAATGGAAAGTACAAGCTATGTGTTTAATAAATCAAAGAAGCACTGTTTTTAATAAATTCAATAGCAAATTGTGCATGAAGCAGATTTTATCAAAAAAAAAAAAATTCGTGCACAGCGCTGCAGTCAAAAAAAAAATTCTTGCACAGGCAATAGGCCAAAAAAAAAATTCTTGCAAGCCAAAAATTCCCCACCCCCCCCCCCCCCCCCCATCACTTTTCTAATGGTCCATCCCTTAGAATGGGCAAAAATTGCTGGGAGGTACTCCCTGAACGATAAAGGAAGACATAGCAGAGTATTTGCAGACCACCCGCTACAAATGAACGGATTCCAAAACGCTAAGAATACAGTGAAAGGACGTTATGCTGTTCCTAGAAAATCTGTAGATGCATTATATAAGTTCCGAGAAAAGACTTGCCTTCGCCTTTACTTGTCTTTGCTTCACACTCGAAAAATGATTGCCATTACTATAAGCATCATGTACCAAGATCTTGACTTTTGAATCACTTCTTTATGTGAAATATTGCAAATACAGAATGCTATCTGTAGCGTTTATTGTCTGTTTTTTTTTCCGTGGAGCATGACGAAACCACCTTGTAAGGCCAAACATTTGATAAACAGATAAAAAGCCGATTATGGCCTGCCCCTTTGAACTAAAAACTGATTCGCAGTGAGCTCAGAAGTTTTTTGTCGGACAAAATCGCGACATCTATTTGCAAGAGAAAACTGTACGAACATCAGCAGACTCCCAATGCATCATGGGGTTTTGTATATGCTAAATTTAGGACTTTCCGGTTAATTTTGTTGGAAAGGACTGGGTCGGAGAAAATTAATTCAGAACCCGGAAGTAACTAGCGTCACTTTCACTTTCATGGTTCATCTGAACCTGACTCAAAATAAGAACCTGAGGCTTGAGAAAACATCAAATAGGTAAGTGCTATAGCTGCAAGCAATGAAGTAAAAAGGAAATCAGCTTGCTGGCAAATTTTGCGCGTCCGTTAGCAAAATTTCGACGAGAATATTCAAATCGAAAACTGAAACTACAGTAAATAATGGTAATTTGAATAGCTACAACAACTGAGCGATACCAAACTATGTAATGTCTGTATTGAATGAAGTTTATTTCAAAGGTTATATAATATATTACTATGTTCATATGTAATGGGGATTTTTTTCCAATAAGATTTCTACTTTTCATGAAAAACATCTATTTTAGTAACGTAGATGGGCCGAAGTATAGTGCGCATTTTAGGAAGGGAAAGCGACACTCTGACCGTTGCGAAAAAAAATGCTGCTTAATCCGAAAGTAACCAGAATTTCACTGCATTTTTGCTCTACATTGCTATAACTTCTGCTGTTCCAGCCTTCTTTCGGTCTGCTCGAAAACCGATATCTCCGATGTTTCATTAATTTCACTAATCATCCAAACATTTGGTATTGGAGTAATGCATAATTTATTATGTTTTCAAAGTGAAACCGTCGGTTAGACGTCCAAAAGCAATAAATTGTTTTTTAGCAGATCCTGACCAGTTTCTTATTCAAAGCAAGGCTATTAACCTTCAATTCAGTATTAATATTCAAGGTTTATCTTTAGATGATAATGATAAGCAAGATGTTGAATTGTGTTGACATTTATCATGATAACTGCAAAGCTTTTTATCGGGCTTTCCGGGAAAAAACCCCGGCTTTCTTGGAAAAATGCGTGCGTTAAAAAGTTATTCCGCACGTACGGTGCAACTTGTAAAATAACGTGGACGTTCACTAGGTTCATTTCTCGAATTCTGTGTGGATCCTTATCCAAATTGAACCATTCTTGGTCCTTTACTCGTTGTAAGCTATTTAGGTTTCCCTCTATGTTAATGCAACTTTATAGATCGCGAAAGCATCACCAGGAGAGTGACATATGCTAAGTTTGCAACTTCGCTATACATTATTTATAAGTATCTTGCAGTTTCTAAATTTTCACAACTGGTTTATTCAGTATATAAGGTAAATATAATATAATTTTCGCTGACAGACATTATTTTGTAAGTAACGGAGCGAGAAAAATGGAGCGAGAAATAATAACAAACGAGCGCACAACACCAGATCCGCGCCGCACAACACTACATTTCACAAATATGATTAACACACAAACAAAAAGGGTTTGACTAGAAAAGATTAATTAAACGTCTCTTAAAATTCGGACAAAGAGCTGAGTGTCAAACCCCTGAAAACTGCAACTGATTTGCATAATTTATTAAACCTCTCATTAATATTCTTGGTTCCGGTTTATCTATTCCTGACAAAATCAAACTCCTTCTCTGGAAAAATTGATCTGGTCTATAAATTATCTCTAACCGGAGTCTAAATCGCATTATTTGAACAACGATGAGCCAGAGTTCAAGAAGACCATGTTTGGATCGCGTCTAAAGGGGTGGCTATTGTTTTGACATCATGCATGTGTGGTACGTAGTCCCAAAGAAACATCATCGTCTTGCTGTTGTTTTATTTTAATAAAAGGAGTGCATACTTGATGTAGGTCACTGTAGTAAATAGCTGTACGGAATATTTTCAAGAAATTCTACTTGCGTTTGTGAAGGAAATGAAAAATGGATTTGAATATCCCTTTATACCAGGTCAGAGGTTTAGGAAGCACATAAAAATACAAATCAAGAAAAACGTTCACTGCAACCAGTTAGAATCGGCAAAAATTGCTGGGAGGCATTCTCTGAACGATAAAGGAAAACACAGGAGACTACATGCAGACCACCCGCTACAAATGAGCGGATTCCAAAACGCTAAGAATACAGTCAAAGGACGTTATGCTTTTCAAGTTCCGCATATGCATTGTAAGTTCCGAGAAAAGACTTCGCCTTTACCTGTCTTTGCGTCACACTCGAAGAAAGATTTTTATTACTTTAAGCAGCATGTAACGTAGATTGTCTGTTTTTTTTTCCTTGGAGCATGACGAAACGACCTTGTAAGTCCAAACATTTGCATCTTGAGTTACACTTGGACTTTTCCGTGCATCCGGAGTAGAAATCGGGCTCTCTTTTGACATTTACGTTTCGAATTACAAATAAAAAGCCGATTATGGCCTGCCCCTAGAACTAAAAACTGATTCGCAGTCAGCTCAGAAGGTTTTGTCGGACAAAATCGCGACATCTATTTACAAGAGAAAATTATTCGAGCATCAGCAGACTTCCAATGCATCATGCGATTTTGTATATGCTAAATTTAAGACTTTCCGGTTTATTTTGTTGGAAAGGACTGGGCCGGAGAAAATTAATTCAGAACCCGGAAGTAACTAGCGTCACTTTCACTTTCATGGTTCATTTGAACCTGACTCAAAATAAGAACCTGAGGCTTGAGAAAACATTAAATAGGTAAGTGCTATAGCTGCAAGCAGTGAAGTGCATAGGAAATCAGCCTGCTAGCAAATTTTGCACGTCCGTTAGCAAAATTTCGACGAGAATATTCAAATCGAAAACTGAAACTACCGTAAATAATGGTAATCTGAACAGTTACAACAACTGAGCGATACCAAACTATGTAATGTCTGTATTGAATGAAGTTCATTCCAAACGTTTGGTATTGGAGTAATGCATAATTTATTATGTTTTCAAAATGAAACCGTCGGTTAGACGTCCAAAAGCGATAAATTGGTTTTTATCAAATCCTGACCAGTTTCATATTCAAAGCAAGGCTAACCTTGATTCTCAATTCAGTATTTATATTCAAGGTTTATCTTTAGATGATAATGATAAGCAAGATGTTAAATTGTGTTGACATTTATCATGATAACTGCAAAGCTTTTTATCGGGCTTTCCGGGAAAAAAATCCGGCTTTCTTGGAAAAATGCGGGCGTTCAAAAGTTATTCCGCACATACGGTGCAACTTGTAAAATAACGTGGACGTTCACTAGGTTCATTTCTCGAATTCTCCGTGGATCCATATCCAAATTAAATTGAACCATTCTTGGTCCTTTACTCGTTGTAAGCTATTTAGGTTTCCCTCTCTATAAATTATCTCTAACTGGAGTCTAAATCGCATTATTTGAACAACGATGAGCCAGAGTTCAAGAAGACCATGTTTGAACTGCGTCTAAAGGGGTTGCTATTGTTTTGACATCATGCATGCGTGGTACGTAGTCCCAAAGAAACATCATTGTCTTGCTGTTGTTTTATTTTAATAAAAGGAGTGCATAATTGATGTAGGTCACTGTAGTAAATAGCTGTACGGATTATTTTCAAGACATTTTACTTGCGTTTGCGAAGGAAATGAAAAATGGATTTGAATATCCCTTTATACCAGGTCAGAGGTTTAGGAAGCGCATAAAAATACAAATCAAGAAAAACGTTCACTGCAACCAGTTAGAATCGGCAAAAATTGCTGGGAGGCATTCTCTGAACGATAAAGGAAAACACAGGAGACTACATGCAGACCACCTGCTACAAATTAGCGGATTCCAAAACGCTAAGAATACAGTCAAAGGACGTTATGCTTTTCCTAGAAAATCTGCATATGTATTTGCGTCACACTCGAAAAAAAGATTTTTATTACTTTAGCATCATGTAACGTTTATTGTCTGATTTTTTCCCTGGAGCATGACGAAACGACCTTGTAAGTCCAAACATTTGCATCGTGAGTTACACTCGGACTTTGTCGTGCATCCGGAGTAGAAATCGGGCTCTCTTTTGACATTTACGTTTCGAATTGCAAATAAAAAGCCGATTATGGCCGGCCCCTAGAACTATTTTTCGGACAAAATCGCGACATCTATTTGCAAGAGAAAATTATACGAGCATCAGCAGGCTCCCAATGCATCATGCGATTTTGTATATGCTAAATTTAGGACTTCCCGGTTTATTTTGTTGGAAAGGACTGGGTCGGAGAAAATTAATTCAAAACGCGGAAGTTGTAGTATTCACGCTTTGCGGACGTTTATTGTGTACCTAGGATTTCCCATGATTCATAGTGGAATTAAAGAGTTGATTGTTGTGTGCAAATGGCGGCGTGTTTGCTAGCAGTGAAAGTGTGTTTAATCCGAAGTAATCAACAATAATCCGGTCTACCTCTGGGGTAGAAACACTACAATTGGCGACGAGGATAAACGAGGATTTCAAGTCGAACGTAAATATGGCAGTAAATCTCGAAATTGGAGGAATGAGTCCTTTCGATTGTACAGGCGATGTCACAAGCATTGGTCCAAGATGGAAACGGTGGAAAACGGCTTTCCAGTTCTTCGCGGAAGGAAAAGGGGTCAAAGATGCGAAACAAAAACGATCACTCTTGCTGCATTCTGCCGGAATGGACGTCCAGGAGATATACGCTACGCTAACAGATCCAGGTCCACCAGCCGGGACCAGCGATAGTGCAAATGTTTACGAGAAGGCACTTCGCACGTTGGATGCACACTTTGCTCCGCAAGTCAACGTCCCATTCGAGCGGCATATCTTTCGGCAAATGTATCAAGAGGAGTCTGAAAATGTCGATCAGTTCGTAACGCGATTGAAGCGCCAAGCCGAGAACTGCATGTTCGAGAAACATAGAGAGGAGCAGATTCGAGACCAGGTCATCGATAAATGTCGGTCGAGTAAATTGAGGAGGAAATTATTGGAGAAGGGCCAGGCCCTCACTCTGAACAAAGCTCTGTCGATGGCTCGCTCATCGGAAGGGGCAGATTTGCAAGCACGGAAGATGGAATCTAGTGGGGGATTGTCAGTGGGATCTGGTAATGAAGTACCCGTAAATAGTGTCAGTGGAGAAAGGCGAGGGAGATGCTACCGTTGCGGAAAAGACGGTCATTTCGCCCGCGATAAAATCTGCCCTGCACTAGATGCTACCTGTAGCAAGTGCCACATCAAAGGTCATTATGCGGATCGATGCAAAACGAAGCTGTCGAAATACAGGGTTCCAGAAACCGAATCTTCAAGAAAGAAAGGCATAGGAGGTGGTTCAGAAGCTGGGAAGGATGCAAAGAGGGGGAAACGCCGTGGCCGACAGCAGAGGGGAGGTAAACAAGGGGAGAACTGCGTCGAGGACGATGACGAATATGCTTTCTCTGTCTATGATGAATGTGTCCTTAGTGTTGATAGTGGAACTGTTCAACTCAAGGTTGGTGGTGCAATTATCAAAGGAGTGTTGATCGACTCTGGAGCTTCCTGCAATGTTGTTGACAAGGAGATGTGGGAGGATCTCAAAAGCCAAGGCATCAATTGTGAATCGGAAAAAGGGACACAGAAGCTTTTCTCATACGGCTCTGCAGAACCGCTCAGCACCCTTGGAAGGTTTCGTGCCACTGTTCAACTCGATGATCAAGCAGTAGAAGCAGAGTTTATTGTCATCAGTGGAAAAGGAAGACCTCTTCTTGGCCGGAAAACTGCAGTACAACTGGGAGTGCTGAGACTTGGACAGCAAGTCAATAGTGTCGATACAGCCCTGCGAGTCAAGTTCAAAGAGTGTTTTGAAGGCATTGGAAAATTGAAGGGTTACCAGGCTAAAATCCACGTAGACCCTGAAGTTCTGCCTGTCGCTCAAAACCCAAGACGCGTTCCGTTTAGCTTGAGAGAAAAGCTGGAGTTGAAGTTAAAGGAACTTCAGGAGGCAGACATCATAGAGAAAGTCGAAGGACCTACCCCATGGGTCAGTCCTGTTTGTGTGGTTCCAAAACCATCCGGTGATATTAGACTGTGTGTTGATATGAGGAGGGCTAATGAAGCTGTATTGCGAGAGAGGCATCCTATTCCAACTGTGGATGAAATACTTCAGAACATGAATCAGAGCACTGTATTCAGCAAGTTGGATCTCAGGTGGAGGTTCCACCAAATCGAGTTAGCAGAAGATTCTAGAGGAATCACAACATTTACCACCCATGCAGGCTTATTTCGTTACAAGAGGCTTATGTTCGGGATAAGCTCTGCCCCGGAACTGTATCAACACATCATTCAACAAGTCCTACAAGGTTGCGAAGGAGCCCACAACATAGCAGATGATATTGTAATCCATGGAAGAGGTGTCGAAGAACACGATAGGAGATTGGATGGAGTCTTTCAGAGACTGAAAGAGAGAGGCCTTACAGTCAACCCTGACAAATGTGAATTTAGGATCCCAAGAATCACCTTCATGGGACATGTGTTGTCAGAAAAGGGTATCGGCCCTACAGAAGAGAAAGTGAAGGCAGTGTCTGACGCGAGAGAGCCGGAGAACGCTTCTGAAGTACGAAGTTTCCTTGGCCTGGTAAATTTTTGTGCTCGATTTATACCAGATCTTGCTACAACCGCAGATCCCTTGAGGAAGCTGACACGGCAGAATGAAGCATTTCAGTGGGGACCTGAACAGAAGCAAGCATTCCAACAGCTTAAAGAGAAATTGTCAAAAGCTGAAACCCTTGTTTACTTTGACAAGAAAGCAAAGACCCAAGTCATAGCAGATGCTAGCCCTGTTGGACTGGGAGCGATTTTGATCCAGGAGCAGGATGGAACAAAACGTGTTGTTGCTTACGCTAGTAGGAGCCTGACAGAAGTGGAGCGCCGCTACTCCCAAACTGAGAAAGAGGCGTTAGGACTTGTTTGGGCATGTGAACGCTTTCACGTTTACTTATACGGAATCCAGTTTGAGCTGCTTACCGATCACAAGCCTTTGGAGGTGATCTACTCAAGCAAATCTAAGCCGTCTGCTAGAATCGAGCGGTGGGTTCTCCGACTGCAGCCCTACCATTTCACAGTAAAGCATTTACCTGGTTCAGAGAATATCGCAGACACGTTATCGCGACTCACCCAGACCGAGGGAGAAGTTGAAAGAAATGTGGCTGAAGAGTACATTCGTTTTCTTGCTGAGCAGGCATCACCAAATGCAGTTCCTATTCAAGAAGTAGAGCGGGAGTCGGCGCATGATGTGGAACTTTCTCAGCTTAGAGAATGCATTAAAAGTAGTGATTGGAGTTCCTGCCCTGCCGCCTACAAATACGTACGTTATGAGCTTGCTGTGTTAGGAAAGCTGGTCCTGAGGGGTACAAGGATCGTCATGCCACAGAAGCTGCGAGAGCAAGTTCTGGACCTGGCACACGAGGGGCACCAGGGTGTTGTGAAGACGAAACAGCGCTTGCGCTCTAAAGCGTGGTGGCCCGGTGTTGACAGAGCAGTCGAGGCAAAATGTGAGGTGTGTCATGGATGCCAGCTCGTGGCACAGCCTCCACCACCAGAACCAATGAGGCGTACCCAGTTCCCTTCCGAACCGTGGTGCGACCTAGCAGGCGACCTGCTTGGACCTTTGCCATCGGGCGAATATCTGTTTGTTGTCGTTGATTATTACAGCCGTTATTTTGAAGTCGCGATTATGAAGTCAGTGACGTCCAGAAGGATCATTGACACCTTGGAGACGATGTTCTCTACTCATGGGATACCAAACTCCCTGAAGACAGACAACGGACCGCAGTTCGTCTCGGATGAAATTGAGAAGTATTTTCAAGATAATGACATTGAGCACCGAACCTCTACCCCACTTTGGCCCCAGGCAAACGGGGAAGTGGAGAGGCAAAATCGCAGTCTACTTAAAGTTATGCGGATTGCACAGGCAGAGAAGAAGGACTGGCGGAGAGAGTTGCTGAAATTTCTTACAGCTTACAGAAGTACTCCACACACCACCACTGGAGTAAGTCCAGCGAAGCTGTTATTTGGTAGAGAAATCCGTACAAAGTTACCCAGTTTGGGAAGCCGTTCTTCAAGAGTGGCTGCAGACGAGGAAGTACAAGACAAAGATATCGTTGCAAAGCAGAAGGGGAAGGATTATGCAGACAACCGGCGAAATGCCCGAGAAAGTGATTTGTAACAGGGAGACCAAGTTCTGCTGAAGCAGAACAAGAGGAACAAACTGGACACGCATTTTCATCCAGAACCTTACAACGTTGTGGACAAGAACGGGAGCGAAGTCACAGTACAGTCCAGCACTGGGGAGAGATATCGCCGTAATGTTACTCATGTCAAGAAATTTCATACCGAGAGTACTCAACTTACAACTCCGGGTCAGCCAGAAGAAAGTGTAGAAGCCCAGGGAAGTCCTCCCCAACCTGAGGTGGCTCCTAGGAGGTCCCAGCGGGAGTGCCATGTTCCAGAACACTTGAAAGACTATGAACTGTGTTGATGATATTATGCTAACATTGTTATGCGGTGCCTAATTAGTTTTCCTTGATACAAACTTCATGTTTACATAAAAGGCACCTGAAAAACAATTTCAGTTGCTGTGTGAATTTGTTTTATTTTTGTATATTGTAATAGTTTATTTTGTCCGAGAAAAAGGAGGATTGTAGTATTCACGCTTTGCGGACCTTTATTGTGTACCTAGGATTTCCCATGATTCATAGTGGAATTAAAGAGTTGATTGTTGTGTGCAAATGGCGGCGTGTTTGCTAGTAGAGAAAGTGTGTTTAATCCGAAGTAATCAACAATAATCCGGTCTACCTCTGGGGTAGAAACACTACCGAAGTAACTAGCGTCACTTTCACTTTCATGTTTCATCTGAACCCGACTCAAAATAAGAACCTGAGGCTTGAGAAAATATCAAATAGGTAAGTGCTATAGCTGCAAGCATTGAAGTAAAACGGAAATCAGCTTGCTAGCAAATTTTGCACGTCCGTTAGCAAAATTTCGACGAAAAATTCAGATCTAAAACTGAATCTGCAGTAAATAATGGTAATCTGAATAGCTACAACAACTGAGCGATACCAAACTATCTGATGTCTTTGTTGAATGAAGTTTATTCCAAAGGTAATATAATATATTACTATGTTCAGATGTAATGGAAATCGTTTTCAACAAGATTTCTACTTTTCATGAAAAACATCTATTTTAGTAACGTAGATGGGCCGACATATGGTACACACTTTAGGAAGGGAAAGCGACCCTCTGACCGTTGCGAAAAAGAAAAATGCTGCTTAATCCGAAAGTAACCAGAATTTCACTGCAGTTTTGCTCTACAATGCTATAAATTCTGCTGTTCTTGCCTTCTTTCGGTCTGCTTGTAAACTGATATCGCCGATGTTTCATTAATTTCACTAATCATCCAAACGTTTGGTATTGGAGTAATGTATAATTTATTATGTTTTCAAAATTAAACCGTCGGTTAGACGTCCAAAAGCGATAAATTGGTTTTAAGCAAATCCTGACCAGTTTCTTATTCAAAGCAAGGCTAACCTTGATTCTCAATTCAGTATTAATATTCAAGGTTTATCTTTAGATGATAATGATAAGCAAGATGTTGAATTGTGTTGACATTTATCATGATAAATGCAAAGCTTTTTATCGGGCTTTCCGAGAAAAATAATCCGGCTTTCTTGGAAAAATGCGTGCGTTAAAAAGTTATTCCTCACATACGGTGCAACTTGCAAAATAACGTGAACGTTCACTAGGTTCATTTCTCGAATTCTCCGTAGATCCATATCCAAATTGAACCATTCTTGGTCCTTTACTCGTTGTAAGCTATTTAGGTTTCCCTCTATGTTAATGCAACTTTATAGATCGCGAAAGCATCACCAGGAGAGTGACATATGCTAAGTTTACAACTTCGCTATACATTATTTATAAGTATCTTGCGGTTTCTAAATTTTCACAACTGATTTATAAAGTATATTTCTTTAATTCACATCAACTTTTTATCCGTACTTGTCAGGTGGCCTAATACAATAAGGCACTCAATTTTTATTTTTAAATAAAACCCTTAAACGAGAGACTTATACAGATAAATGGCTCAATTAATAATCATTAATTCAATTCATCAGCCCCTTCCATCAGCCAAGTTGTAAGTTATATAAAGGTTGTTGAATAACAAAAGAATACGTGCCAATCATGAAATAATAACACGATCAGCACCAGTTAGAAACATTTTCGCTGACAGACATTATTTTGTAAGTAACGGAGCGAGAAAAATTGTTGACATAAACAAAGTAAAATAATAACAAACGAGCGCAAACACCAGATCCGCACCACACAACACTACATTTCACAAATATGATTAACACACAAACAAAAAGGGTTCGACTAGAAAAGATTAATTAAACGTCTCTTAAAATTCGGACAAAGAGCTGAGTGTCAAACCCCTGAAAACTGCAACTGATTTGCATAATTTATTAAACCTCTCATTAATATTCTAGGTTCCGGTTTATCTATTCCTGACAAAATCAAACTCCTTCTCTGGAAAAAATGATCTGGTCTTTAAATTACCTCTAACCGGAGTCTAAATCGCATTTTTTGAACAACGATGAGCCAGAGTTCAAGAAGACCATGTTTGGACTGCGTCTAAAGAGGGTGGCTATTGTTTTGACATCATGCATGCGTGGTACGTAGTCTAAAAGAAACATCATCGTCTTGCTGTTGTTTTATTTTAATAAAAGGAGTGCATACTTGGTGTAAGTCAGTGTAGTAAATAACTGTACGGAATATTTTCAAGAAATTTTACTTGCGTTTGTGAAGGAAATGAAAAATGGACTTGAATATCCCTTTATACCAGGTCAGAGGTTTAGGAAGCGCATAAAAATACAAATCAAGAAAAAAGTTGACTGCAACCAGTTAGAATCGGTAAAAATTGTTGGGAGGCATTCCCTGAACGATAAAGGAAAACATAGGAGACTACATGCAGACCAAACGCTACAAATGAGCGGATTCCAAAACGCTAAGAATACAGTCAAAGGACGTTATGCTGTTCCTAGAAAATCCGCATATCCATTGTAAGTTCCGAGAAAAGAGTTGCCTTCGCCTTTTCTTGTCTTTGCTTCACACTCGAAAAATGATTTTTATTACTTTAAGCATCATATACCAAGATTTTGACTTTTGAATCACTTTTTTTATGTGAAATATTGCAAATACAGAATGCTATCTGTAGCGTTTATTGTCTGTTTTTTTTTTCGTGGAGCATGACGAAACGACCTTGCCTTGAAAGGCCAAACATCTGCATCTTGAGTTACACTCGGACTTTGTCGAACATCCGGAGTAGAAATCGGGCTTTCTTTTGACATTTACGTTTGGAATTACAAATAAAAAGCCGATTATGGCTTGCCCCTTTGAACTAAAAACTGATTCGCAGTGAGCTCAGAAGTTTTGTCGGACAAAATCGCGACATCTATTTGCAAAAGAAAACTGTACGAACATCAGCAGACTCCCAATGCATCATGGGGTTTTGTATATGCTAAATTTAGGACTTTCCGGTAATTATGTTGGAAAGGACTGGGTTGGAGAAAATTAATTCAGAACCCGGAAGCAAGTAGCGTCACTTTCACTTTCATGGTTCATCTGAACCTGACTCAAAATAAGAACCTGAGGCTTAAGAAAACATCAAGTAGGTAAGTGTTATAGCTGCAAACAGTGACGTAAAACAGAAATCAGCTTGGTAGTATATTTTGCACGTCCATTAGCAGAATTTTGACGAGAATATTCAGATATAAAACAGAGACTACAGTAAATAATGGTAATCTGAACAGCTACAACAACTGAGCGATACCAAACCGTATCTGATGTCTGTTTTGAATGACGTTTATTCCAAAGTTAATATAACATATTACTATGTTCAAATGTAATATAAATCTTTTTCAACAAGATTTCTACTTTTCATAGAAAAACATCTATTTTAGCAACGTAGATAAGCCGACATATGGTAGACATTTAGGAACGGAAAGCGACACTCCGACAGTTGCGAAAAAGAAAAATGTTGCTAAATCCGAAAGTAACCTGAATTTCACTGAATTTTTGCTCTACATTGCTATAACTTCTGCTGTTCCTGCCTTCTTTCGGCCGGTTCGTAAACTGATATCTCCGATGTTTCATCAATTTCACTAATCATCCAAACGTTTGGTATTGGAGTAAAGGATAATTTATTACGTTTTCAAAATGAAACTGTCGGTCAGACGGCCAAAGCCCTAAATTGCTTTAAAGCAAATCCTCACCAATTTCTTATTCAAAGCAAGGCTAAGTCGTGCAATTAAAATGTAAAATCTATACCTGAAACATGCCACGACTACTTTGTTAATTTCGCTGCCTAGCAAAGAAAGTTTTGATGTATCTTTTATTTACATTCACTGCACAACCAGCATATAGTTGACAAGGCATGATTCCGCCAAAAAAAGGAAACCTTGGTTCTCAATACAGTATTAGTGTTTTAGTCTAATATATTTGGTGATTTTAATAAGCAAGAAGATGTTGAATTTTGTGAACATACATCATGATCTATATAACTGCAAATTGTTTTTATCGGGCTTTCTGCGAAAAAAATCCGTCTTTCTTGGAAACATGCATGCATTTAAAAGATTTTATTCACATACGGTGCAACTTATAAAATAACCAGAACGTTGACTTGGTTCATTTTTGGAAGTCTGTGTGAATCTTATCCAAATTTGACCATTCTTGGTCTTTTACTCGTTCTTAGCTATCTTGGTTTTCTTCGATGTAAAGGCAGTTTTGTAGATCGGAAATAATCTAAAAAAAAAATCACCCGGAGAGTGACGTAATTATGCTAAACAAGAATACAGGTGTCTTTCAAAGTGTCTTCGCTATACATTTTTTGTATGTATCTTGCACTTGCTAAATTTTTACAAGTCATTTATAAGGTATGTGTCTTTTATTCACATCAACTTTCATTCCGCACATGATTTAGGTGGCGGCTATCAATGAAGTACTAAATTCTTATTTATAGACACTAAGCTTTTTGTCCGCATTCATCTTTAGAGACGTTTAATTTATCTTTGCTAATCACCCTCTATTTGTTGGTGCGTTAATCATATTTGTAAAATGTAGTGTTGTGTGGTATTTCAGCACTCGTTTGTTATTGTTTTGCTTTTTTTTTACACTATTTTTTTTCCTGCGTTACTTATAAAATGATTTGTGAAAACGTTTCTAACTAGTGCCGATCTTGTTATTGAGGAAAAAAAAATCCGGCTTTATTTCTTTTTCTTTTTTTACCCGGGGGGGGGGGGGGGGGGGGAGGTGTTCTACAACAACCCTGTTGAATTTCGTATTTTATACTAGCCGTAATTTTTAATCCCTTCCCTCACCTAGCGCTCCGCCGTTTCTCCCGCCGGTAACCGGTTTTACCGGTTGATTTTGAGTTTAACCGACGGATAATTAATCGAAGGCTTAATCTGCTTTCGGGAACATCATTTTATCCCTTTGTAAGTTATCCTGAGAATAAGAAATTTAATCGCGGCAGAACCGCTTATCGGGGGTTATTTTAATCGGCTTTCGAACAACCGGGGCCATGTGTATAATAAAATGGGTACCGGCGAAATGTTGAGGGCAATCTGACAGAATGCTGGGGAGAAACCTGCCATGGACAAGAATCACATCCAGGGGGAGTGGCAATACTCCTAGTCGCTTCATGCTACAGAAACTGGACTTGTGCGCTGGGAACTCGCCCATTTGACATAATGTAAAGGCTTTACTTTCGAGATTACCAGCTGCTAAACCCGTAAGGAAGGGTTTTCGAATTTTCATAACAGAACGGTTTCCTTTGCGAGCGTCTGTGATAGCAGTGCTTTATAAATTTTCTCCTTAGAAATGGGTGCCGAACAATCTATACCGCCTCCTGAAAGACGCATGCAAGCAAGTCCGGTAGACTCCCTCCCTGAACGTGCAGTTCTTGACACCCTTGGCAAAATAGCCGAGGAATCTGAACAGATAGAGCATGCGTGGGATCCAGAATATTGTTCTCCGAGGTTCAGAGTTTTGAGTGACAGGTTGACAGCCAGAAGACTTCCTTCTAATTCTACTACAGACGCCATAAGAGGTAAGCAACTTACACGAAAGTCATTGATTAGGAATGTTGTCCATTCAAACGGACCGTGCAGCTGTGTTCTCTTTCCTCACGCGGAAATGAGACGTCTTCGAAACGGCGTTGCTAGTCTAGTTCCAGTATCCCGCTGTTCGGCGTTAAAATTTTGAGTAAATTATATGTTAGATCGTGGCACACATTCTCCTTTTTTTTTTTGACGAGCGCGTGTTTTTATCCTTATATATCCAAGGAAATTCAGCTACAATTGTAATTTTTGGTAAATTTTCTACAAAAAAATAGTTCCCAAGTTCTATTTGCATTGATTTATTGGAACACGTCCAAATCTGTCGAAAAAAAAAAGAATACGTTTGCACCGACGAAAAAGTTGCGTTAAGGAGGCCCAGCACTTTCCAGCTTTTAAACTCTGATGGGTCAGTACTACCAATCTTTAACAGTTGCAGCTACAATAATGATACCAAACAAATTAGATCTCCAATCATTGCTGAACAAATTTTGGTAATTTTCATGACGTCACTGGTTACCATAGTAACAGTTCAACCTGTTACAACACCCTTAGATTTCCTTTCAAGTGCTTACAACTCAAACACGAGTCCGGTGACCCCAATTTTGTATTATTGAATAATAACCAGCATGTTAAGACTTTCAGAACCACCTTAACTTTTCTGCTGGTTATTATTCAATATTATAATATAGATAGGAGTCTGTGCGCGCTCTGACTGGCTAAAAACCTATGTTTTATCAGAGTATAAAACATAGAAAAATCATGTTTTATTGTTTTTCGTCAGCTTTCTTCGAGTGCTTCGCGCCTCGTTGGCTATAACCACTCGTATCCAACAAGGGCGAATGGAATATTTGTTTTTATTAAATTGCTTTTTACTGAAGTATAAATCCACTGGACATTTCATTTTGATGTAAACGAAGTGATAGTATGAGGAGGCGGGAAAATTTGTGGCGCGGTGTTCACTCCTTGAGTTTAACGAAACACGCAACGACAGCGAGCGAGAGAGTTTTCTTTCGAAGATTTTCCTCGACAATCTCCTTTTAAATCGTATATTCATGCTGGAAAATTGCGACAACAATTAAGGTTTACGGGAAGATCCGAAGCAATAGCTTTTCTGGAAATTATACGCCTTGTGCAAGACGAGCGAAGCAAGTGTTTACATATTGTACTTGTTTACGGCTCCACGGCTGTCATCAAGACTACTGCTGAAACGAAATTGCACTCAGAGTCGGTGAAGTTTATTGAAGTTCAAAAGGACAAGATAGAGATTGAAAGGAAACAAACTTACGTCGAACAATGAATGAAATTGTGTCAGTTTTCTGGTCTTCCCGTAAACTATTTGCTGCTTTTCATCTTCGTTCAATCGCTCTTGTTGTACATTTACAAGTATTTTAATTTAACTTTCCACTCGCGGTGTCTAAAATCTATATCATAAAGCAAAGAAAGAAGCCTAAGCCATGTTTTATACTGTCATAAAACACTCCGGACATTTGAGAACACTCGAGAAATGTAGAAAACATTCGCCTGCGGCTCATGTTTTCTACATTTCCCTCGTGTTCTCAAATGCCCGTCGTGTTTTATGACAGTATAAAACATGGCTTAGGCTTCTTTATTTGTTAAATAAAAAATGGGGGTTATAAGCACTTAAAAGGGAAAATAAGGGTGTTTTTAACAGGTTAAAATGTTGCTATAGTAACTAGTGACGTCATGAAAATATCTACAACTTATTCAGGAATGACTGGACACTTGTTTGATATCATTATTGTAGCAGCAACTGATAAAGATTTATAGTACTGGCCAATCAAAGTTTAAAAGCTTGAAAGTGCTGGAAACCGTTTTTAGCCTCCTTAAATGCGAAAAATGCCGTTTCTTACCTACTTTCATGCAAATTTTGTTCTTATTTTCTTATTTCTAAAATACAGTTTTCTCGTAGAAATGCAATGCTCATTGATTTGAATTTTGTAGCCTAATTTTGTAATCGGTGCAAACGCCTTCTTTATCGATAAATTTGGACGTGTTCGAGAAAATCAACGTTAATAAAATTTTGACTGAATTATTAAGCATATGCTGCAAAAGTTAAAAAAAGAAAGGAGCCGTTTTGAAGAATGTCGAAAAATCACTCAAAGTGGAAAATTTACGAAAAATTACAATGGTAGTGACCGTATAAAAACATCCAATTCGCGGGATCGCGATAAACAAAATGGACAAAACTTTCACAGAGACAAAAGGAAGGTTAAATGCTCATTTTGTGTTGTTTCGAAGTAATTTCATCAAAGCAATGTCTGTATCTCGGTCCATTTATCGTTATCATGCAAAAAGCATGATATTTAGTCCAGAAAAAAAAAACTGTAATGGGACATCTCAAGGTCGCGCAGGACCCTTGCTCTCATAATGTATGTATTTATTTAACGAGTATGCACGAACTGCAATGACTGACCTCGACAACAAACGAAACATTCATGAACACATATTTTTAAAGTTCTTTGTATTCTTAATTATACGTTATTGTTTACAACTTTGAATCCCTTGCGCTGGAACTTAGTGCCGAATTATCATAATTAGATTCACGACTTTGAATAACGAACAGTTAAGGGTTGTAAACATAAAACCTGCAATTTTGTGTCCAGGTTTTCTCCGCCGATATAGAATTTCAGGACTTAATTCACGAGGAACATAAACTTGGTGTAGTCTATTGTGGTCTGGCAAAAGTGAATTTTGAAACTTCCTCTAAAAAAGAAGCACGAAGCACGTTTCAAAGTTTAGATTTCACATCTTTACTCTTTTAAAAGCTGATGGGAAGATGCCGATCAACAACAAAACGGACCTATGAGGGAACAACATCTTAAGCCGAAATAGTAATAAGGATCGAAATGCACCAATAGCAGCGAACCAACGTGCTACAAATAGTGTAATACTTTGCCCTGCTGGGTGTTGTTATTGATGACATGTAGATAAGGTATGGGGAATCGCTCTGGCCTGGGACAAGCCCAAACCAGGCTCAGTAGATCGCCATATTGATGGTGGAAACTTCAAACCGACTTCCTCGCAGGGCGGGTGGGTGGGAGCCAACAGCTCTGTGTCGCGGACTAGAGTAGAGTGCACAAAGGATAGCACGTGTCCCTCTCATATAAAACTATTTGCATATCATTAATTCATCCCCAGGGCATTTATTACCAATTCAAATTGACTTTGAATAGTGTACCATTCTCACTCATTACTTATGCCGCTCATTGTCCGGCGTGGATAAGATATGGGAAAAGATTGTGGCCTTAAGCTGCTCACGTATCTTGTTGCTTAAGTAGAAAAACCAAAAAGGTCCCCACATTTATAGGAAAAATACCTACAAATTACACCTTTTCCCAAAACTCAGAAAACCCCTCAAACTCTCAACCGGTATGCGAAAGTTCGGACTGAACTCGCATATGCAAGCCTGTGAGAGGCCCGGCCCAGCCAGTGGGGTCACTTTCCCTGTACCATATATCACATATATTTCGAACGTGCCTTACAATGAGTGAGAGATCCAAGAAAACTCTTTCAAAAAATCGGCAAAAAACCCAAGGCAGACAAAGCAAAACCAATGCTATTGCAGAAAGGAAACGTAAAACAAAAAACAAACGAACAATAAACTAAGGGGAAATAGCCCCACTAGCCGAGCCGGACCAGGAACCCGTCGTAAACGGATTATAGGACGTAATTGAGAATACCCTTCTGATAACGACAAGGCCAGCAGAGGAGGCATGGGACCTAATTTTGATTTTTTTTCTTTTAAAAACTTCCAGCTATGGGAGAAGTAAAGGATGAGCATAACTCCCATACATAACCCTGATAAGCTTTCATGCTGACAGGCAAACGTACAAACACCGGCAACTACTGGAGTTTTCTTGATATGCATACTAAACAAATCCAGGTCGACATACCGCAACAAAACATCAAACACATGAGCAAAAACATGGCCGACCCCCCCCCCCCCCCTTTTTTTTTCAAAACATTTTATAAATTTGACTCTTGCCATCTTACCCCGCTACACAATCAATATTGATATTGCCAACTTTTGCCAACTTAGTCCAACGCACAAACCAACCTTTAAACTTAAGCCAAGCCGACACACGGCGTCCGCCAGTTTCTGCTCGACATGCGAGCGAACAGCCGACACTGCATCCGCCAATCTTTGCTCGATACACGAGCGAACTGCTGACACACGGCATCTGCAAATCTTTGCTCGACACACGAGCGAACAGCCGACATACGGCGTCTGCAAATTTTTGCTCGACTCACACAAGCGAACAGCCGACATTCGGCATCTGCAAATCTTTGCTCGACACACGAGTGAACAGCCGACACACGGCGTCTGCAAATCTTTAATCGATACACGAGCGAACGTTCACGGCATCTGCCAACTTGTACTCGACACACGAGCAAACATTTAAAGCCGACACACGGCAACTGCCAATTAGAGCTCGACACACGAGCAAACGTTTAGCTAAAGCCGACACACGGCAACAGCCAAATGCAGACAAATGTAGCTCTACACACGAGCAAATAAGCTAAAGCCGACACATGGCAACTGCCAATAAAGGCTCGACACAAGAGCAAACGTTTAGCTAAAGCCGACAAACAGCAACTGCCTGATAAACACTGCGTGATAAACGAACGAACTCAATAACCAAGCGTAAAAAAACACGTCTTGTATATGTTGTCCCGCTGCTCCGGCAAGCTGTTGAACTGGCAAAACTGGGTAAACAACAGAGACTGGATAAGCAGGAAACGAAACGGCTTCTAGTGTAGCGGCAGCAGGTAAGATACAGTCATAAACTTGCCAAAATAAACCACAAAACAACTGAAGCACGTGGTGGTTGGGCATCGGCGACGTAAAGTGAGCGTCTTAGAAAATTCACCAGAACTTCCCGGCTTGCGTGTCTCTTTCGAAATGTCCCGAATCTCAGCAAAGAAGTCTTTAAATGAGGAGATATTGTACGTGGCGATATACAACATTATGTAACACAACTATCCATAAACAAACGGGGTTATGTAGTCCACGCACTACGGAATTCCGCGTCATAATTATCCCGGCCTAACCAATCGATGAAACCGATAATCGATGATAATCGATATCAATCGATAACAATCGATGCCAATTAATCGATTGATATTGGAAATCGATGACCAATCGATGACGGAAAATTTTGTGACTTTTAATTTCATCGATTTTCATTGACTGTCATCGATTTTCATCGATTACCATCGATTTTCATCAATCATTTTTTATTTGGTTTGATACTCCTCACCGACTTCACGGGTGAAGTAGCAGGCATGGTTGCCTTTGACCAAGCACTAACAACAAGTGTCACGTCTTTTGGTTTATCCGCTTCTTCAAACATTGTGCTAGTTCACGCGCGATCAGTCGTTTTAGGATTGCGAAAATCTATTTCCGGATATCCTGGAGACTTGTCATCGGGATGGATGCCGATGTACGCCGCGTGATATCGATAGTAATCGATGACAATCGATGGCAATCGATAGCAATCCATGGCAATCAATAGCAATCGATGACAATCGATGCCAATTAAGGAAATTTTATTTGTGACTATCGATTGGTCATCGATTGGCCGATGCCAATCGATATCAATTAACTAACCATCATCGATTGATATCGATTGATTGATTGATTTCCGATCATCGATTTTCATCGATTGGTTAGGCCGGGTAATTATGAATGAGAATAGCGACAATCGACCTCATCGCATGACGAAGACTAGCAGTATTGCAGTCGAAACGTCGCGATAAACAACTCAAAGCGATTCCATCGTGAGACAAACGAATAAACGTTCATCTTTCCTCTCTTACACCACGATGAACAACAAGCACATCTTTAATGACATAAAACAATTATGTTAGCATTTGTGTGCAAACGAGTAGAAAAGCGAGGGAAGGTTAGAAAAGAAGGAGAGCACGCAAAAATATAGGATACATCCCAAAAAACTGCTTTTGCATGCGCGCGAAATTAGAAAAAAAGCGTCTTTCTTTTTAAATTTATTGAGGATGCAAATCCCGTCCTGACATTACATATTTACTGAAAGGCTCGCTTAAGATATGGCAACTTAGTGTAGCATTAAACGTAGCCAGCTATGTGCTCTGGTGACGGCTTAGTCTTAAAATAGCTATCTTATTTAGCTGTAAATTATTTTTTTCCATGAACAGGAAAGAAAGGGTATAGGCACGGTCGGCACGTGTGGGAGATAACTTGGGAACGAGACGAGCGAGGCTCACACGCAGTTATCGGTATCGCCCTTCCCCAGGCCCCGCTACAGTGCCCCGGTTACATTCCACTAGTTGGATCCAATTCAGAGTCATGGGGCTGGAATCTAAGTAAGATGGTGTCAATTCATGCTGGGAACGAGTCGCCATACCCAACAAATGATCCTGGATTCTTTGTCCCCGATACCGTGTATTGTATACTGGATATGGATGATGGCACTCTAAGGTGATTTGCGATTACAACTCATTTGGTTATTTTATGATTTGAATATTCCATATTTCTTCACCTTTGCGCTCAACTGCTACCAATTTCCTTTCATGTTTATGCTGGCCTTTTTAGCAAATAGAAATATTCATAACACCAATAAATCGAAACAGAGATAACTTGAGAGTAACCCATGTGTTAAGGAACTCGGGAGCAAACAAACAAATTACTAGGCTATTACTTAGATTAGGACAGGAGAAATTCAAATAGCATCGTGATTTTGAAGGCAAATGTTTAAACATTTTTAGTCTCCTCCCTCTTGAAGATTCTTCCTTTCGGTTGTAAACTATCTACGATTAGTATAAAGCTATTTCGAGAAAGCTTATCGGAAAAAAAGCATCAAAGTGAACGCGGCAAGACCGAAAGGTGGTCTAGGTATTCACTCGAATTTTGCATATTGGCCTAGAGGAAATTTACAATTTTGTATTTTTGCACGTGGAGAATTTGATTTTCCTCTCTTTAGCTTTACTTTTATTTTCGCATGTTTTTGAGTGAGGAAAAAATCTTCTAAACTGCAGATGGGCTAAACATACCTTGTTTCTGCATGTCTGAAAAGGAAGAAAACCTGAATTTCGCGCTTATTTTGTTGTTATATCTCATTAGTATACGACACGTGCAGTTGCTCTATACGCCTACCCATAGTACCTTTCGGGATTGCCTTGTGCAGTTTTGTGCTTTTTTCCGACAACATCTCTCTAAATAGCTGTATACCGCACAAGTGAAGGATGCTTTCCGCGCGCGCTGATTGATTAACTCGCGGTCAGAGGTGATTAGCAAAGTACTTTTCACCTCCGAGCAGCCGAAGAGAAACAAAATGGCTTCCCGTGTCGCTTTGGGTACCGAAAGTACAACCTCGTTCCCAACCGAAAGTAATGTTTTGGTCCGCTAATTATTCAGCTTGTGTGGTACAGTCAACTCTCGTTATAGGGGAAACGCTTGATCGTTTAGTGTCCGTACTAGCGAGATTCCGTAATAGCGGGAGTCATTTCCAGTCAAACCTCTATAGCTGGGGATCTGAATTTATTCACTTCAGTGTCGGTGAAAGTGGTGGATATCCACCACTATTCACCTCCACTTCAGTGAATAATTGTTAAATATTCTTCACGTTACTCGTTTTTCGCTTAAGGTGACTTCGCAGCTTTTCCGGGTGCACTCGTCCATGAAAAACTTTGCGTTATAACGTTTTAGGCTTTAAGGCGATGAAACTTTAGGAAAATGTTCATCTATTAATCGGTAATAATAATTTGAAATTTGATTTATTGAAGAAAAGTATTTTTGATGATATTGGCGTTTAACTGGACCCCACTTTTTTAAGGTATCAGCACCGGCTAAAGTATGCCTCTTTTGAAAAATGAAATAATATACCTCAGTCTTCTGTATTTGTGCTATCTTTTTACCTTAATATGATTGTGTATACATTGAAACGGACACCCTACCGCGCTTGGCTGGTTAATTATTAATAACTGCAATATTGTGAAATAGGTCATTTCCGAGTTACCCTTTGCCTCTGTTTCAAAACGAGTCTACGTGCGACACCATTCATATGAAAATGTGTTCCACCTTCACGCCCATTTTCAAGCAAATCAAAGTCATTTTTATTTCAATGGATTCGCACGTAGATTCGTTTTGAAATTGGCGAAAGGGGAACTCGGAAATGGCCTATTTGCTTTCTCTCTCTAGGTATTTGGAAATACGGCAAAATTAAATTGGAATTGTCGTTATTGCCACAAAACGCACTGACGTAGTTTCAGCTCCATCCTCAAGTGAAAAGTTTCTAATAAAAAAGACCAGCATCACATTTGTAGCTTTTGAGTTCTTGTCAGATTTTTTTAATAACAGATATGACCGGGGCTGAAACTACGATCGTTCATCTGCATATAAAGAGTCTCCTTGCCAAATATGTTGTCCATCAGCCAAATATTAAAAAAAAAAAACATTTTTTTCTACTGTTATGCCAAATATGTCACCAATATGTCAAAGATTCAACGACAAATCCTGCAAAATCCATGTTTATAGCCACCCGTGTTCGATTTCCGCTGTTTAAAAAGCTTGCAGGCCTCAAAAACCATGTTTGTTTATCTTTCGATTTCTCCAAAATTGGTTTTCGAGGACTAGGTACAAGTTTTCAAAACAAATATGGCGTCCACAAGCGAACAGTGTTCGAATACATCAAAACAACCTCACAAACCAGCCACCAGGACAAAACAGTCGCCGAGAAGTACCGAAAAATGGATAAAGACCGTAACATCCGACCCAGTTCCCCACTCAAAAATACCATTCACTTCCGGAAAAGGAACTTCCCCGTTCTCGTTTCCTTGCGCGTATTTTGTCCCAAAATCTGTGTTTCCGTAAAATAGTAATACTGAGAAACATGCCAGAGAAAAAACAGCGTAAACAAAAATCCCAAAATTTTCGCATCCAGTAAAAATATATTTTGCTGATAGTTTTTGCTATATATTTGAGGAATCAGTTACATCGAGTTAATAGATATCATAGCCAAGTTTCAGGAAAATCGTTGGGGGCAGAAGTGCAGAAATATCAAGGTCATCTAAATTCAAGTCTAACATATTCGTACTGAAAGTTTCTATACTTGGCGCTCCGGCGAAGCAAAAAACACTTTCGTTTATGCAATAACGAATACGAAATGAGGACCTTTATTGTAATTTACTCCAATAATTCACACCTTTATCAGGGGGGCGTAGGTGCATGTTCGCCACTCTATGGTGTAAACATGGGATACAATGTTGTTAAGAGTAGGATTACGCGGAAATCAATTTCTTCAGCAAAATAAGGAAAACACGAACCGCCACTAACAGCAATGAGTGTCAATTTTTTGTAATAAAAGTACATTTATGGAGTCAATTCTTCTTTCCTCTCTTCCAGTAGTGTTCGATCGGCGCATATAACACTGACATCCCTTATAAAGTTGCGAATTCTTGCAGCAAAGACCGTATGTGCTCATTTCGTGTTCGTAATTTTATAAATTAAAAAAAATGTTCCTCTGCTTTGCCAGAGATCAGTCGCGGAGTAGCTTAAAAATCCCAACGACAATTCTACACTTCACAGCACGGCACAGCAGTAAAAACTGATGCAAAAATGGTGCCGAACCTTAAAATTCACGTAAAAGGAGTTTCACACAAAACGGCTGCATAATATTTGAAAAATTGTAGGAAACAAAACTTTGGAGGTTTAAGAAGGTTTTTGAGCATTTTATTTTGTTCACAAAGCTAGCGGATACTTTATAACGGTAAACATGATCGACAATCGGCTAGGCACTGTGATTAGCAAGCATTGGAGAGGCTCCTCACAGAAATTGTTCGTCTTCGAGCGTCAATCATATAAACTTTCAGTAGAATGTTAGAATTGAATTTAAATGACCTCAATATTTCTGCTCTTCTGCTCAAACGATTTCCCTGAAACTTGGCTATGGTATGTATTATTTCAATATAGGCTGATTCCACAAATCAAAAAAAACTATCAGCAAAATATTTTACTGGATGCGATTTTGCTAAAAACGCGAGGCCTAGTTAAATGGCAATATCGTTAAAAATATTTCTTCAGTTAAATCGAATTTCATATTATTATTACCGAATGATAGGTGAACATTTTCCCGAAGTTTCACAGTCATCGTGTCAAAGCCTCAAAAGCTATAACACAAAGTTTGTTATGGACGACTGTGCCCAGAATAACCACGGAGTCGCCTTAAGAAATGAATGAAATCGTTAAATAACTGGTATTGTCTTTCTCCGCGTTTAGCAATGTATGTTTATTTGCTGACTAGGAATATATCTTCACTGTTTCTGGTTTATTTACTTAGTTTTGCCACAGAAGACACTCACCTTGGAGTTGCGTTCCGTAATTTACCACGTAAACGGTTGAGGTCTCTGTTCCCATGCGCAAGCGCAGTATATGGAAACTGTGATATAAAAATGAAATATCTGGGAAGGGGAGGTAGGTTTTATAAGAAATTGGAAAAAATACTATGTTCCCTCAGTTTCTGAAAGGAATTGTTTTGGTATTAAGCAGAAATAAAAACTAGTCACCAATAGTGCAGGAAATGAAATACAAACAGCGGCAACAAACATAACACATGGACTTACGCATAGTTTGAAAAAAAAAAGAATCTAAAATTAACTTGACGTTTCGTACGCTACAGCATGCACCTTCAGCAGATGTGACAGTTACAAAAAGAGAAAGGTTTAAAACCTTCAACTATAAAGCGAGGTACTGGTAACTAACTAAACAATAATGATAACAAGAGGTGAGAGCTAATAAAGCCACAGCTTTTCACTGCCAACATTGTCATTAAGGGTGCGTTTTAAGTCTCGTATAAAAATTGTTTCTTTTATTTTACAATATAAGTCACATCGTCCACTAGTTAAGACCTGGAAATGGTTCCACATTTGATGTTGTGGTCAGTGGAGATTGCGTGATCAGCAACAGCGGAGGTGTGACCCACTTAACTAAGGTCTTTAAAATGCTTGACGTTTCTGTCATGCCGTCGTCGCTTTGTTTTGCCGATATAGAAGGCGTCGCAGTTCCAGCAACTGGCTTTGTAGACAACCGTAAATTTTTGCAACGATTCAAAGGATCTTTGTAAGGAATTAATCCGGCAAGTGTTCTGAAAAATCAACCTACCATTGACGAAACCATAAAATTTATTAACACAAGTTTTAAGAAGGCGTTTAGAAACTTCGCTTTGGAAACTTAAATGAGGTAACACAAGGATAACATTTCTCTTGGGAACCGTGTTAACAGTTTCAGAAGGACTGTCCCTATGTTTGTTTAAGACATAATTCCTATTGTAAGAAATTATGCTTTTCGGGAAACCATTTAGAAGCAATGTTTTCTTAGATCAGACAGAGTAGCCTGTAATGAAGAGGATGTAGAACAGATGCGAAAACAACGATATACGAGGGTGCGGATTAAATTGATTTTGTATTTTCCTGGTGTGAAAGAATCACACTTGGTGTAAAGATTTAATTTAAGTTGATGCCTTCATTTTTATTTCAGGACCTCCCTGAAAACCACATTAGTGAGTGGAGCCTCCTTCATAAAGATTATTATTATTATTATTATTATTATTATTATTATTATTATTATTATTATTATTACAAGTGAAACCGGTAAAAACAATATATAATTATATATCCCAAAGAAAACAGGTGAATGTGAAAAGGTCAACAAAATAGATTAGTGTGAACCAATCTGCAGCTAACTTTTATAAGGAAATGCCTACATTCTGCAGTTTCAGAAAATATCCATACCCACGCCAAGGAGATGGTCATTGGAAATTCCGAAGGGGGAGGACGGGGGGGGGGGGGGGTGATCTCAATAACCCAAGTTTTTAAAAGAAAATATGAAGCTCAAGCTATACTGGAAATTCCAGGGGGTAGGAGGGTCCAAACCAAAGAACCATCCTCGGGGGAGGTATGGATATTATCTGGAACCACACATTTTAATTAGACTGCCATTAAACTATTGAAGACACTTTAGCCTGTGCTGCAAAAAAATTTGACGTCTTTACTAAACCTGGAGTAAACTTTATGGTCTGTGATAATAATTATGTAAATTGTCTGTAATTTCATTATTTTTATTGGAACAAAATATTTTTGTCACAAGCCCCAGAATGGTTTTAAAACTTACATGTAATAAAGTGCCAGTATTCACATGCCCATACTACATAATCACTTACTTATCCTCATCGGGCTCATGAGAACTCTTGAGGCTGGGTTCATATTACATAAATAGCTATGAAGGTCACTAAAGTATATTCAGGTTTAAACTGGCAACATGTGGGAATCAATTGTGACAATTTATTACATTAAAAAAATGTGTATTTTTGGGTTCATTTTCAAGTTGACTTAAGAGGAATGTCATTGCAAAGTCTTCAAGTCACTGGTAAATAGAAACAAAACAAACAAAAACTATTTTTTTTCCGTGAAATTGCTATCTTTCCAACATGCAAACTTATTAAATGGCCTTTTTCGGTGTGAAAAAAAAAAACCTGACTACTTTCATGTTGGATCCAATAATTTTTTTTACTTGCTAGATAGAATCAAAGTCTCCTTCGAGCCACCTCATGGTATCTGGTTATTATTCTTATGAACCTTTGTCTCTTTTCCAACTGTTTTAGTTGAAAAATGCAGTAGAAATATATGAGGATGGAATGAACTTGTTGCAGAATGGGAAGGTTGAGTTGGGGGGGGGGGGGGGGGGGTGCTTCCATATATACATGCTATATGCCGCTGTGCAGGGTGGGGTTTCAAGCAATTTTTGCTCAATAAGACTAGGCTAGTACATTGTGATTGAAACTTTGCACTGAAAGAACCTTATGTAAATATAAATACAAATTATTACAGGAATCTTAAAAGCAACTGTCTGCAGTTGTAATAGAGTTTCTGAAGAACAACAAGTCTCAAGTAGAGTGGGAATTTTTATGTGTTTGATAGTTACATACTGCGATTAATCTTATGAAAAGATACAGCAGTTGTGTTTTATCAGCTTTGAGCTTGGCAGTTGCCATTGTAGATGTATTTTTATATCAGTCTTTCATAAATCCATCAGTACAAGTTATGATCATGACAAGTTTGATGTTGCCTTCTTCTGAATTAGTGCAAAATTTGCACAGAATAAAATTTTGTTAAATCTGTTGCCTTGTTGACCCTTGTTGTTGTCCTTTGTAGCAAACAGTGTGACAGTGATAATCTTTTAGTGACTACAGAAACTTCACTTTTGATCATCAGATGAAAACTTAATTTAATTCTGATAGTTGACTTCAGGACAAAAACAACATTCACCTTATCAAATGTGATTTAAAACTAAATAATACATGTAGTTGAAATCTAACTTGTGTCATAAAGGCCAAATTCAATCGCAATGAGCTATATATGGTCAACACCTGAGATTAGAACTGTTGTAAATAATATTATCCAAAAACGTGAATATGTTAATTTTTATCAAGTAAACAAATGCAAGTCAACTCTAAATTATCTGGTTATATATTTAATTTTCAAATTAACGTAAAATTCACATTTGGACAAATGAAAGAAACTCGAAAATATAGTTTAAGGTTTCATCATCCCGATTTCATTAAAACTGAAGCGAAAATGATGAACAAACAATAACACTAATTTCAGTAAACGCATGCCAAGTCGGTTTGCTGCTTGCATGAGGAAAATAACTCCTACATTTATATGCACACCTAAAAGAAATAACGACAGAAACTTGTTATTATCGACGGAAACGAATGCCACAAATACAAATGGTTTTCGTTGTTTGCAGGAAATTATGAAGCAAGTTTCCCAACAAATGTTAAAATATAGCTGCAGTTCATTTGCTACAAGCCTTATACAAAATGAAATACGATGGTAACCAAGGGAATCTTACCTTTGCTTCCAGATAGTAAAGCATTCATTTCATTTGAGCTTGCAGCATAATTTCTTGTTGCGGCTGCATTATAGTCATTTAGTCGCCGTCCAAATGTATGTAAACATTTCCCAACGATCGATCAATCATCACGTTTAAGCTAGACTTTGGTGCTCATTTCTCTGCAGTCGAGTATTCTTAAGCATGATTCCATTTCGTTTAAGAACTCCACAAACGTGTATTTTGATATGATCATGACATGAATGCAACGAAAAACCCATCTGTTTTTGTCGAGCCAACAGCCGCCACACTGGATCTCTCCATGTGCTTGGGTAATTTGAGCAAGTTTCTGCCTACATCTTGATGGATACATCGCCACTTTTAACCCAATTGTTCACTTGAGCATTCTTGAGCACATTTTCTGATGGTTTGTGAGGTCTTCAAAAGTGTATTTTGATCAAACGTGTAGCGAAAGGAACAAAAATCCGCCTTTACAATTTTAGCGTCGGACTCGACACGACAGACGCCATTTCAGCTCATGTTGCAAACATGTACTGCCACTTTTGTTCCAACCCCTCCCCCCACATATACGAACATAAGACAATGGCCCGACTTTGTGGACAAATCAAAACCTAGCCGGGGAGACAGGAGTAAATTTGTTTAATTCACTTTTAATGGAGATTTAATGCATACATTAATTGTTTAACGGGAATGGAGTGACATCCAACCCTCACTATACCTCATGGTATTCATGATACCATGAGGTAAAAATGATATTTATGGATTTTTTACTTTGTTGTTGTTTCCAGAGAAACATCAGTCTTTGGATAAGCATATAATGGTTTCACCTTGCCCATTCTACCTGAGTCAGGCAAGGAAGAAATCAATTTTCTTTGCACCCTTCCTTTCAGTAATCATTGCAGAAAAATGTCAGATTATTAAATGTTTTGGACCCTAAAGCTGAATTTTTGTAATCTGTTCATCTCAAAACATTACATTACAGAAATCTTTGTTTGGTTTTCTCGTAGAGAAAGTTGTCAACAAAAACTAATATGGAGTTTATTTAAATCAAATTTACAGCTACTACATGGCTAATTTCCAAAAGTAAAAAAAGAAAAAAAACTTGGGTCTTGACAAAGTGCAAGCCAACAAGTCATGAGAGGCATTTCAGTTAATCTGAATAGCACACTGGTTAGCCTTAATAGCTCTCTGGTTAGCCTAAACAGTACTCCAGTAAGCCTGAGTATAGTTAGCTTATGTGGCTTGAGGTTAGGCTATATATTTATTGGGTTAGGAATTTCTGGCTTGTATGGCACTTATGTGTCATGATACATGCGAGCCATTCCAGTTAACCTACATAAGATTCCAGTTAGCCTAAATAGCACTCCAGTTAGCCTTCAAAACACTTTGCCTGTTGCCAAACAGTACATTATAACAGTTAAGAGATCAACAACTACCAGAACTTGTTATAATCTACTCGGTCAATATTCTGACAAACATTTCCTCAAGTCTAAATAATGAAAGGATGCGATTCTTATTAATTTGAAGTAGCTTAAAATTCAGATGACAAGCATAAATACAAATTACATGCCATGACGAACTGACTGACACTCAAAATCTTTTTTTTCCTTCGAGCTCGTCTTTAATTCCAGTTTGCACGATTTTATCGTTAGCACTTTTATATATGCTCACACATGATAAACGTCGAATACATAAGCTTAAACCAGTGTTCAAAATGAAATCGTTGTACAATGACAAACGCTTACCTCAGGTCCCTGTAAATGTCTGTAAGAAATGTTTGGGAAACGTTTCCCTCGCCGTTTCTCCTCATTACATATTCTTCGTTATCGGGAATACGAATAGAAGAAGAATACCCCGTGTTTGGAAACTCGTTGTGATCCCGTCAAGAAGGAAAAACATCGGCAAAACTACGCTATATAACTCAAACTATATAACTCGTCGCCATTTTGAACATTTTCTTGCCGTGAGCCCGCAATACGGACCACCAGGAATCCCCTAGCAGCGGAGAGGGGCATGGGCTGCTGCTAAAATTCTCCCCAGGCTCCACTCCTTTCCTCTGAAAGAAATAAAATCCACCCTGGCCAAAAGCAATTAAAATGAGAAGAATCTGACAACGCCATCATAAAGAGCATACACGCCTGCCTTTGGCAAAATTTTCTTTTGTTTCTACCGCAAATGGTCGCTGAGCAGGAAGCCAACAAACTTTTCAATTGTACTTTTCACTGCCGTGCATTTTCAGGAAAAAGTAATCATGGCCATTTTTAAAAGCACTATTTAAAAAACTACAACTTTGCTTAAAAATATCCTAAGAGAAAGATTCTAGTAAAGTTTTCAAGCGAATTTAAAATTGTGGTCCTTTCTGGTCACGTGACCGATGACGTCATAGCGATGAAAGTGTTAAAAATGGATTTAGCATGGAAGTATCTACTAACTTCTACTTTGTTGTTTCTTTACATTTAATGCAACGCCAGATACGCACTTGTACCCAGACTCCCACTTTTTGAAAATTGCACATAGCTCCCTTAATATTTATATTTTGTTCGGTTCCTGGGCAGTCCGAAATGCTTCACGCCAATGTGCTTCAAGCTGCATTGACTGCTTTTTTAGTGGCAAACTATTTTCGTCATAGTTAGCAAAAACGAACTTCTGAGCAAAGTCACGTGACTAATGACGTCATCGCCCTATGTTTCATATGAGAAGTAGCTTATGGTAAGAGTTATTTGTATACGACATAGTACTATTGCAGGCTTCAAACTAACCAAGTTATTTGGCATTTACGATTTTTCAGTTGAAAAGGATTCTGGGAAGGTTCTTATTATAATTATATATTGTTTTTATAATTATTACTTGTGAAAGTCTTTTTGCGTATGGTAATTTTGTGGTAGTTTGCAACGAAGAAATGCCACTTCAAATTCGACGGCCAACATTATGATCAGGTTTGATGGTGCCGCTATGGGGTCACCATTGGGTCCTGTTTTAGCTAACATTTTTATGTGCCATATCGAGGAGCAATGGTTGAATAATGCAATGGCGTGTCCTTCCATTTGGTTACATAAGTAGATGACACTTTCTCTTTATGTGACAACAAGGAAAAAGCTCAAAGATTTCTACATTACCTCAACAACAATATCAAATTTACTATGGAACTCTAAAAAAACCCAGCAGATTCCTTTCTTAGATGTCCTCATCAAACGCCATCAAAATACCTTCCCTACAACAGCACACCGCAAAAAAGACTGCTGGGACCCGGTGCTAGGACTGTGACGCCTTCTATATCGGCAAAACAAAGGTCGAGCATTTTAAAGCCTTACTTAAAGTGTGTTACACCTCCGTTGTTGCTGATCACGCAATCTCCACTGGCCACAACATCAAATGGGACTGCCGCTGTTTGTATTTTATTTCTTGTCAAATTGAAATGGCCAAGGAACAAGAGTGTTTATGATCATTATTGCATTCATAGATAATTTATGCTGTTACCTCCCTTTTCATGGTCAGTATTAAAAATATTTTTGAACGATAACTATCAGTCTTTTCTATCATTTGAGTAACAGGAATAGGTTATTTTGTTAACAAAGGACGTGGCTTAGAGATAAAACTTAAAACTTACGGTGTCCACAACTCTATGCCTTCTGAGAACTGCTAGGACCTCTTTTCGAGTTCGTATTCTTTTAAGCAGCCCCTCTTCATTCATGCCGCTTTCCTGTCACTAACAAATGCATTTTTTTGCTGTACGAAGACCACTTAACAGTCAGGTCCCCAACACAGCCCCAGTTTCCGACGCCTGCTAGCCAGGTTGCAACTGCCTCCGGTAGCCCGGTGATGCCCTCCGACTCTTACTCATTTCATGACAGTTGTGGAAGGAACATTAAAGTGATACTTGATGGGAAGAAAGCCAAGAGAATCGAGTAAGAAAAGTGTCAATTAGTCAGCGGAACATGTTCGCATAAAAGTAAATGTATGGCAACGACCAAAGAAAGATAAATATTTAGAATTTGCTTAGTAGGTTTAAAAGCCCTGGCGCTTAACTTAAGTTTCTGTAGTATAATGTGGCAAGGATTATTGCTACTCGGCCTGGATGGAATGCTAGGGCACTGCGTCTCACAGAGTGTACTTACAGTATCTTAATTTGGTACGAGTCTTAAGTGTTAACTATTGAAATTCCAAAATATTTACAGTGCTCTTCATCATTTCAATCATGGTGTCGTCTTAACAAGCCAACCTTTGCAAGATGATGAACTATTTGAAGTTCGTTTGGACAGCAAAGTACCTAGGTGGTATGGCTCTCTACAAATTGGAGCCACGACTGTTTCTCCTGGAAACTTGTTCCCTTCAACAATAACTTCCATTACACAAGGTGAAACGTATGCACTCATTGGAGATGAAATCCTTTCTAACGGAAAAGATATGGCAGCCATATCAAAGGACTTGCACCGTCTGGCGGTATGTTACACACTGATGAAAAAAAAATGGAATGAAATTATGTGTAGAGAATGTTTAACATCACCAGTGAAGTTAATTAGAATATACTTATTCCAGATAGCGGAAGATACGAAAATACGTTTTCTTTATTTGTCTTAATTAGAACTGAAATCTTCTGCAAAGTACGGATCTTGGGAGTCGGGGTGTTGACTCTCATCAGACAGTCAAATTAGTTCTGGGAAGTTCGCTAAAGAAACCCCCATATTTCAACAAATATTCTTGCATAACATTGTTTTGACACCTCAGAGGCTCCCTGGAGTCATATTAGGACGCCGTATAAGAGAAAGTATACCATCAATTTTCATCTAAATTTTACGGTCAATCACTGTTTGGTGTTTCTCCTTTCAATACCGTTATCTTGTTTTATTTTGTTTGTCAATTGTTTCATCTAACAGATTGGTGACCGAGTGGGAGTAATGCGCAAGTCAGACAATTCTTTGCATTTTTTCATAAATGGCGTACATGTTGGCAAAGAGATAAAAACTATCCCGCCAGTTCTTTATGGAGTAGTGGATGTATTCGGTCAGGCCGAAGAAGTAATTATAACTGGTGCGTATTTTTCTTTTCTTCCAGCGAGTCTCAGATCAGCTATATGCATATGTTTAAAGCTAATCAATAAGAATATGGACAAATTCAATTCAAGCAACTCATTGTAAAATCTGATTCTCCCGAGAAGGTAAACAAGGGAATTTTTAGCTAGTGCATGAAAATAACATTAGACTTAAGCTTAGTGCATACATTTACGTTTAATTTGGTGCCTCGTATTTGGAGATTGCTTGTAAATTCTGCAGGCAAAGCTTTCAAACCGGAACAATATTTTCAGAAACGAACACGACAGTTTCTCTGTAAGCTTACTCCAACACCACCAACATATACATTATATGAATTATCAGCGAAGATCAATCTCTTTTTTACCTTCAGTGTATCTTTTAACAGTCTTTTATCCATTGCTCACTTCAGTTAACGTGATCAGCTCTGAGCTCACACTCGCAATTTTGTTTAACCCCTTCTATCTTTTTTAAAACCGTTATTTTAGAATTCCGCTTCTGTCATGACACACTACAGTATCCCTGGCATACCTCTCTGCAATGCTAGGTTGAAGTTCTAAATCCGCGATGAATTCTTTGACACAAAATTGTCAGAAAAGGCCAAACTTTGAGATTTCCAAAGGTGCTCCTATTAAAACACGAGTGCCAAGGGAGGTAATTATGGTAATTATGCCAACTGCATTCCACGCTTTGTATCAGAAAAGAACAATGCGTTTTCAAAAAGAACACGTTTTCTTATAAACTTTAATGCATTTGCTCAAGCCATTAAAAAAAATTCGAATGGAAATTATCTGTAATTCAGTCAGTCGCTACAGTCGGTACCGTTGGTACAGTCGGTACGGTAGCTACGGTCGGTACGGCCGGTACGGTCGGTACAGTCGGTACGGTCGGTACAGTCGGTATAGTCGGTACGCTCGGTACAGTCGGTACGCTCGGTACAGTCGGAACGCTCGGTAAAGTCAGTACAGTCGGTACGCTCGGTACGCTCGGTACGCTCGGTACAGTCGGTACACAGTCGGTACGCTCGGTACAGTCGGTACGCTCGGTACAGTCGGAACGCTCGTTAAAGTCAGTACAGTCGGTACGCTCGGTACGCTCGGTACGCTCGGTACGCTCGGTACAGTCGGTACACAGTCGGTATGCTCGGTAAAGTCAGTACAGTCGGTACGCTCGGTACGGTCAGTACGCTCGGTACGCTCGGTACAGTCGGTACACAGTCGGTACTCTCGGTACAGTGGGTACGCTCGGTACAGTGGGTACGCTCGGTACAGTGGGTACAGTCGCACGCTCGGTTGCGTCACTACCACTATCGATATTCTCAGTGCTAACGGTATATTCACTATTCTCACTGCATAAGGCGTAAGTTCTTCAAATTCCAGCGTTCTGTACCTGTGGGCTAGTAGCATGATGCATTGCGGCCATCGCTTCAAATATCACAATTTCAGTCACCTCGTGGTCAGTTCAACGGAGTTCGGAGGTACGGTATAAGTTTCACCCCTCCCACCTCCCCTGGTGGCGGTGGACGCTATATCTTACATTTGACACGCCTTTTGCCCTGGCAGTCGCGGGTATCCTCCCATAACTTAGCTTCCCGTGTCAGGGCAATTGTATGCAGTGAGAATGATTTACTATCATTAACAGAGTAGGAAAAACCACCAAGTATATGTACCAAAAAAAATGAACATGATGATTGCAGGATATGTTTTGCTAGTTATAAATGGGATGTGGCAATTTTAATTTCAGAAATATTCCATTGTTCTCGCGAGATAGCCAATCACAGAGCCACTTTGGATCGGTGGATCGATGTAGTACGACTCACACTTTATGATGCTTATCATAAAGAGCTTGCATCTCATTAGTGGTCAATCCTGGACACATCTGAAAACGTGGGCTTTCCACATTGTAAAAAAGAAGAAATAAATAAGGATTATTTATTAAGATATTTTTCATCTAAATGTCAATGCATGATCTATGTATTTGTCTTGGTCTGTCTGTCTGTCTGTCTGTCTGTCTGTCTGTCTGTGCCCCAAGCCTCTCCGGTCTGCGTCTGTCTGTCTGGCTGACTGTCTGCCATTCCTTTTATTTTTGTTTATTTCTTTTTCTAAGGTCTTTTTCTTAGATTAATTACAAAGAAAAAAATTAAAGAAAAGTACCGGATAACATTTTTAACTGTTACTCGTCAGGCGGCACAGCGGAAACCCAGACCAGTAACCAGGACGAATACGATCCTTTTATAGTTATGGTGCGTATGAACAAAACTATAAACATTCTAAAGGAAGGCACGTCCAGCGATGTGCTGTCGGTAGCTGGAAAAGTAGCCAATGATATTTTGAAGCCTTACTGGGAGACGGATAACAGGCAGCTTCGACAGAAGTACGGTGATCACTTATCCGACATCGGTGCTCCACAACACTTGACTGTGCTTCTCCGTCGCCTAATGGATATGGGAATCGAGACACAACAAGTATGGGCGGATGTATTCGTGATTCGTAAAGTGTTCTGGAACTACACTTTCGCCAGTTTAAAAATGGCCCGGGATTTGGGACGAAGTGGTTTGCTGAAGATTATTTTGAACGATCTGGACTCATGTGGAACAGGCATTTCTAAGAACGAGGTAAAGTCCAAATTACATTGAAACATTGTAGTGTTTTCGGAAGCAGGAGACTCGTGGTTGGTCGTTGAGTCCACTCCTGGTCGGAGAACTCGGAAATTCTTTTGGCGAGTAGCTTGTGTAACTCATTGCTTGTTATCTTTCGTATAACGCTACCAAGCTTTAACTATGCCGTCATTTCTTTTCACATATTCTCAGTTATGACCAAACTAATCCTACGAATGTGAAGGCGGTTTGTCAAATGTGCACCTTATGTAGACGTTTTCCACCGTTATTCGTTTGTGTCCATGCAAATTGCCCTTCAAGCTTCGTTAGCATGTGCAACTGAACCTTGAGCGAGGCTTTTAAGGCAATCTTCAAGAACACAAAAGAATAACAAATTTAATGACAAAAGTCTCTTGTGCAGCAAACACAAGTCTCTCTGTAGCTCAACTGTAGATCGTCCGACCGAAACATAAATATGACAAAAAAATATATAAAGTGACACTGGAAAGGTGGGCAGAAGCATCCTTGTGGGAGAATTGAGATTTTTTTCCGACTAACTTATCGATACACCATGAAGATGCAGAGAACGTTTAAGGTGGATCGTAATGGCTTAGATTCTATTATAACATAGCTAGCAGAGCCGCGCAATCAAATTCAGTATACGTGAGCGTGCTCAAAATCCCGATAGTGCACGCTGATGACGCAATCTACGAGTGAAAATCTCAGAGTAAAGCTCACACCCCGGACGCTGTGTTTTGCGAAAGCGATCGATGACATCTTATCTTCGGAATGTGGAAAGTGAATCCTTTCAATATTTTTTCAAGGATACGAGCTACAAGGTAAGCTGTTTCTTATTACGAGACGGAGAGCGAAAGAGAAAATAAATTCGATTTTGCCATCAAAGTTGTTTGTGTGCTTTTCTTCATTCAAACAACAACAACTAAAGCGCGAGTCTCGAAGGACGAAAATCATTTTTTTCACAGCCCTAACGTCGAAGAATGGGCTAACCATGAATGACAACAGTTCGATGACACTAAAACCTAGCTACCGAACGAAAGTTTTCGCGTTTTAAGCGTTACACCAAAGTGTCAACGGCTCTGCTCTGTTGTGATTTTTGCCGTACGGGAAAAATTTAAGTTAATTCATCGGGCGATTCATTCAACTACCGTTTTAAAAAGAAAAACGTTTATTTTCATCACGACCCAAATTTTGCAACCACGAATGAAATCGGTCCAGAAAAATACTAAAAACTAAGCATGGAACCGAATTCTTTGACTCTTTTAACCCTCGGAATCTGCTCGGCATTTCGAGGCTGTTTTCTTCCGCTCTGGAGTAAAAATTTAATTCAGCGAAAACTAACCTCCTTCGCTCTTCCACCGAATAAACTTACTCAATTAATTAGCCATTTGACACAAACTGAACCACTCGTGTAAACTTGTACATGTGTAATTTATCGCTCGACCGCTATGTTTATTTTCTAACACTGCACACAATAAACACAGTTAGTTTTTTTTCCGCGGCCGGTTTTGATGTACAGTTCCACCGGCAATGTAATAAAACAATTGGTTCATGCTTTTAGCTGTGCACTATCGAGTTATGGAGCACTTGGGAAGTTTGGAGAGCACTCAAGAAGCTAGAGTTGCCCTCGGCTATCGCCTCGGGCAACTCTTACGCTTCTTTCGTGCTCTCCAAACTTCCCGCGTGCTCCATAACTCGATAGTGCACGCTAAAGCATGAACCAATTGTTAATTGTAGCTGCACCAATTGAGAAATCGATGACCAATCGATAATCAAAGCTCGAGTCCGAAATTGTCATCGATTGCCATCGATTATCACTGAATATCGTTTGCTGTCAAGTAGATTGTTTTCGATCAATTATCAATGAATAATAATGTTGAGGTTAAACTTTTAGTATAACGTTTAAAAGGTTTTGTCAATAAACAAATTGAAATCACTGTGGTTTTCGAAAAGTCAGAGCCACCTTAAATTTAACATAACATAGCTCGAATTCCTGCCTATAGATTTTTGGAATATGTCAAAAACACGAACTTTCGCCGAGTACTTTTGAGTTATTAGCTTCAAAATGTCCAATCAATACGGTATCTTTGACCTCTTTTAACGATGCTTTCGCAACGAATTTCGTCAGCTTTGCCAGAGATCAGTCGCGAAGTAGCTAACAATCGCAACAACAATTCTCCAATTCACAGCACGGCACAGCGTCAAATATTTTGGCATGTGAAACATCCTGTGAAACACCATGTGATATTAACAGTGCTCCTTGAACAAATTTACAAGATATACACACCCTGTGAAACTAACTGTGAAATTTTAAAATACTTTTGGAACCTCTAGAGAGCCATGTGAAACAACCTGTGAAACAAATCTTGGTTGTTACACAACACACATCGCCCTGTGAAATATCCTGTGAAACAAAATGCTTCTTGGCCGTAAGAAAACCAGCATTTATTCTGCCCTGTGAAATAGTGTGCGAAATTTGCAAAGCCATGTGAAACGTGGAGCTCTTGATATGTTACCCAGTGAAACATCCTGAGAAATTTCAAAAGTTAGGAAGCAAGAATCATGTTAAAGATCATGTGAAATTATTCATGGCTTTTGTTGTAGGTTTTGAAGGGCTTGCAGTAAACATTCACCAAAGGAGCAATATGTTTAAAAAAGCTAAGTGGAATTCACAGATACGAGTGATGATACTTTTATCACAAGTGGGATATTGTGGCTAAAAAATGTAGTCTTTGAAACTTGCAGCTGTGAATTTGAAAGCATTCATTACTGTTAGTAAATACACTATTTGTCACAAAAGAAAACCTGCAAATGCAGTGAAAAAAAATAAATTATGGACAGAAACTTGCTGTTTCAGAAAGTAAATCTAGCGTAGGCTGCCTTTTTGGTATCCAACACAAATCCTATATATTGTAAATCATTACATCGTTTGTGACTTGGACACTGTATTTTGGTACTGCACTGTATTGTATTGTTTCTTGCCTCTGTTTTTTATGAGTACATGTTTACGTGTATCATTCTTTAAGCAATAAAAACACTTTTATCGAGAGAAATTAAACCCTCGAACAACTTTTATCTTGCATTAGTGTTAATCGGCTTTCGAACAACCCGGCCCTGGTACTTGATTTGCATTTAAGACACCACTGGCCTCCATGGCCAGTACAGTCAACTCCCACTTTTCTGGAAACCTTTGGGGCCACTATTTTGGTATCCGTAACATTAATTATGGGTTATTTTCAGTAATTCTAATTTGCCAGGACTTAAACTCCTGGACATATATAAAAACAAGGTGTTCGTAGTAGCAAGGTGTCCACAAGCAAGGAGTTGACTGTACTGTGTTAATTTTGAATATAATGCGATTTCAATTATTTTATCCCTGTCATTAATTTATTTGATGTTTCTTTTTGCAGAGAAATTATATTGAGATAATTTTTTTTTTTAATGCTGGGTATTTTCCCACCTGTATTTACCAGTTTCATTTACTTTATCACATTGACAAATGCATTTTACAGTACAGTCAACTCTCGCCTTGCGGACGCCCCGCTACTTTGGACACTCCCTATTAGGGACAAAATCCAGATCCCGGTGAAAGCTGTAGAGGTTTGGCTGGAAATGACTCCCGCTAGTGCAGACTCTCACTGTTACGGAATTACGGACACTTTCGCGGTACCAAAAGAGCAATTTTATTGTTTTGACTCTCTCTAAAGCGGAGACCATGAACTTCCCATATAACATCATTACGAAACATTGTACCCTGTAGTCTGTATTATTGTTTTCACATCCATTTTCACAGGATGGTTACCTTTTCCTCTATCAAGTGAGTAAAATTTCACATGGTATTTCACATAATTTTTATTTTCAAATCCATTTTCACAGGGTAGTTCAACTGCCTTGTGACAGAAGTTTCACATGCCCTTTCACATGGTGTTTCACTTCCTATAATGTGAAATACGTTGTGAAAACGCGGAGCCCGTTTCACATGGTTTTCACATGTTTATTTCACATGAATTTTCACATTTCTGTGAAATTCTGCGTGGAAAACTGTGTGAAAACCATGTGAGAATCCTGTGAAAAATTCACATGGTTTTCACAGGGTTGCTCCCAGTACTGTGATAACAGTTTTACAGCCATTGCGTCAAAGCCGAAAAAGTCATGACACTAAGTTTGCCATGAACGAGTGCGTCCTGTATAAGTACAGAACCAACTTAAGTTTAAGGTGGCTCCCAGGAGTTGCACCAGTTATATAAGCTGCCATTGTAAATCTAAACAAAACTACTCGTCCACTTCACCACTGCATTCAAGCTCAAAAACAAAGAATTTATTTCGTCTGCGTATCCTTTAGAACAATTGCAATCGCTTGTTCAACTCTTATGTAACTTATTACATCTCATTGTTACGTTCATTGAGCGTACATCTTCCCTCCCCTCCTGGGCGCGCATATCAAATACACCCCCCTTGGAAAGGTGCGAATTCGTGCAATATATAACGCACGTGCTCATTTCGTATTCAGAACTACATAAACAAAACTGTTCGTCCGCTTGGCCAGAGAACAGTTGCGGAGCCGCTTGAAATCCCAACATAAATTCTCCAATTTACAGCATCGCACAGCAGCAAAAATCGATGCAAAAACATTGCAGTATCCTGAAGTTTGTTTGGAAGGAGTTTGACAATAAACTACGGTGTAATTTTGAAAAATTTATGAAAAATGTAACTTTGTTGGCTTGAAAAGATTTTCGATCATTTTGTAATGTATATTGGAAAAGCAAATACTTTTTAACGGTTGTCATGATCGCAAATCGTCGAGGCACATTGATTTAGCAAGCATTGGGGATGCTTCTTGCAGAAATTTGGGTTCGAAGCTTGTTTTCACAACAGGCGCCAAGAAAAGAACATTTCAATAGAATTCAAGTGTCTAATTTAGGTGACCTTAATATTTCAGCGATTCTGTTCCGACGATTTTTCTGAAACTTGACTATAATATGTATTTAGTCAATATAAGCTGATTTGAGAAGTTTAGCCAAAATCTATCAGCAAAAATTTTTCTGGACTCGATTTTTTGTAAAAAGTGGGGTCCAATTAATTGCCAGTAACATCAAAAATATTTTTAACCAGTTAAATCGATTTTCATATTACTATCGCCGAATGATAGATGAACAGTTTCCCAAAGTTCCACCGCCATCGCGTCAAAGCCTCAAAAGTTATAACCCAAAGTTTGTCATTGACAAGTGCGCCCGGAATAAATATGGAGCCACCTTAAACACTTCAATAACATGGAATAGACTATGTTTTCTACAAACATCCTTAGTAGTTTTTAGTCAAACACAGACTATATCTTGCTTTTAACATCCGCAAACTGATACGATTTTATTTGACTTGGATGAACTAATGGCGGACTTGACCTCAATCAGTGGAGATGCAAATGAAATACTAAAGTCACAATCATTGAAAGTGACCACCTTTAGTATACAGTCTCAGTAAAGCACTCCATGTGGTCACTTTAAGGACTAAATCTTAATAAAATTGTTCTTTTGGTTTCATTTTATTGAACAACTGATAACATAATTACATTGCTTTCTTCAACACAGAAACAGAAATACCTAGTGCTCTCAGCTATCAACATCCTACACAATTGTTCTAAGGCTTCTGAAAACCGCGAGAGTCTCTGTGATCTACGAGCAGCGCACAGAATTGCTCCATTTCTCAAGGCAGATGACATGGAAATTGTTGCGTCGGCCACATTGACACTAGCACACATCACCTCAGATGACCAGAAAGACTTGTTGGAAACCGAGAGCAGGGTATGTATCAGTAGCAAGGAAAATTAAACAGCAAACATCCAACAGAATACTTTTTAGGTGAGACTGACTTCTTTTAACGTATAAGCAAGGCTTGTGGAAAACATTATAATAATGCGCCGAAACATAAAAATGACAAAAAAAATATAAAGTGACACTGGAAAGGTGGGCAGAAGTATAATTTGAACTTGATAAGCACATTGTTTCTAATCTGTGGAAGTATGTTGCGTAGTTGCGCCCGACCAGTCAAGTTTAAATTTTACAAGGGATTCGACAATAATATGATAACGCGCCAAGTTTTAAGACGCTTTAGGATATCACTGCGATGATCATGGCCGAAAGACTATTTTTTTACTCCACAAATTTCGTTGAATAATCATATTGTAACTTATCTGTGAATGATTTTTGCATGGGAAGGTTGATAATTTATGACGTTTAGGATAATAGCATGATAACGTGTCAATTTTGAAGACATTTAAATGACTTCACTGTAAATTTGTGGCAAAATGATTTGATGTTCATTTATAAATACTTTCAAGTTCGGTTGCTATCGTGGCCACAGTTTGTTGGCTTTTGTGTGGGGCGAAGGAGGGTTGCAATTAAAGTGAGACAAAGCCTAGCCAAAGTATTTTGACAACACTCTCTTAAGGATATAATTGTGCGTTGACTTGTATTGAGTTACGGAGAGTTTGAATTTTATATATAAAGCTTTCGGAAAGCAGCTGCGATTGTAATGGCCCTCGAGCTTTCGAAAAAGCGTTGATCAACATTCCGAGTCATCTTATTGAACCCAGTAAGCGTAGCATTACTCAGATTTATTGTCCAGACCTCCGTCTTCTTGCAATTGTCACAAACATTTCCCACCCCACTCCCTTTAGATGTGTCCAAGCTACAACAATCATTTCCACCCCCATCCCCACAAAAGCTTGGTTTATAGAACTTATCGCTTCCAAAGAATTTTGAATTAGGTTGTCGGTTGTATCACCACTAAATGTAATAACAACGCTAAATGTAATACCAACCGTAAATGTAATAAAAATTAACTCTAAATGTAATACTAACCGCAAATGTAATAAAAATCGACCCTAAATGTAATAACTTACCCCACCGTAAATGTAATACAATTTAACGCTAAATGTAATAAGTCGATCAACCGTAAATGTAGTAAAAGTTAACCTCAAATGTAATAACACGTTACTAAAGGTGGCAAAGGCGTAAATGGCATCAATATCATCAGTGATGTGATATCACTTCAATAGATTATCGGATTACCCAATCACGGTTAATCCCTTTTACTAACTAAACCGTTAGGAGCAGATTACCCCCGGGTCGTTACTCCCATACAATACCTATACGGGTATTTGCTGCCCAACGGGGTCGAGATTTTGGAGCTCCTGAGTGAGAGCGGTGTATCCATTTTAAAGACGTTTCCTAAAGCGGGGTTTAATATTTTGAAAGCATCACTTTGAAATTATTAAAGAAGAGATTGCTTTGAAAAATACGATTCAAAACTGTTGCACCCTGTGTTGCGCATCGTTAGCTTACGAGCATGGTTCTGTGTGTTTTAGTTTACAACGGGTTATAAAAAAAATGACTTACTAAATTGAGGGTAAATTCTTTCTAAAACGGGTCCAAATTTGGAGTCCCGGGCGGCACATGTCCACCCAAAAAATACCCGAGTGCCCCAACCCCCCGCCCCCCGCCCCCCGTCCCCCGGGAGATTACCCAAAGAAGCCTCTTGAAACTTTAATAAGACACCAGCTCAACGGAATGAAGTGTCTATAGGAGAGATGTTCATATAAAAGAGGTCATGAACAGGACATGCCTTTGGAAGCCCGGCTGACGGTAATTGTTTTTATAAGGAAAACTGACCCAAACACGTCTTTGAGATGCATCAAATAAAATCTGATGCATCTCAAAGACTAAATAGACACATCAACAGTATTAGTTGGAGAACAATAACATTGGAGAAAAATAACATGTGGTGCTTGTCTGCGGCCGTGACCACACAGAAGTTCCAGACAAAATGCCGCCACGTGAGGTCCGGAGTTCCGGGCCTGTACACCATGTTGTCTTGTCCGTACCTTTTTTTAAATATAAAGGAAGATTAAACAGTTGTCTACAAAATAAACTTAAAATTTGCCAGTTTTTCTTTTTCAGCTGTATTTCAGTTTCACCCTCTTCCCTCAACCGACGTACATTGATAATTCTTGGTTTTCACGTGACGTCATCACAATTCTAAAATCCAGAATCGCAAGACCCCTGAGTTTTTATCCTTCACTGGCTATTAGACATCCTTAATATATATCTTGTTGAAGTTTTTTAGCTTGATAGCAGCCGCCGTCTTTAAGATGCACCATTTTGAATTTCGGGATTTCACGCCACACGACATCAAGATGGCCGACAGAAGGCTGTCACGTATGCTTCAAATTTATGCCTTATCCTACGATTTTTAACAATTTGAACAGTTGAGGTTTTGTGAGAAGTGTTTATGTGAATGCTTACTTGTTCATTAGAGAGAGGTAACTGCATTTTATAGCAGAAGTGAATTCCAGATGTTTTCATTCATTTCCGGCCGCCATGTTGGTGCCCAACTGCATGGGCACCAACATGACGTTTCCATACAAAGCTCTGTAAATTTGTGTAGAACATTTTGACGGATAACTCGAGTACGGAATACCGTACAAACCCGAGACTTGGACAAACAGAATATCTGGTAATTTTCTACAACCTATAATATTCTCAATAGTTTTGGATTTACTTTTTTGTGGCGTGACAGTGAAAACCAGCAATTAGGCAGGAGAGTACTTAGCCTAATTAGCTGTTAACGTTAAGAGGGTTATATTTCAAGACGCTTCTCTGGAATTGTCTGGATTTTTTTTCACGTGGATCTTGTCGTGGTCTTCGAACGTAAGCAAAATGATTGTAAAATGTCCCTTGTTAGCGCTTTTTATTTTCATCATTAGAACGTGTGCAGAAGATAAGAAATGTTTTCGTCAAATGCCATCGGTTGACGACGAGACTTACGCAACTCTTTTCGCCTTAACGAGTGGAGAATTTGCGGTGCCTGTGACAGATCGCTCCCGAAGCCAAATGGCAGCCTGTGTTCGTTTCTGGAGAGCCGAGACACAGTTAACTATCTGTGAAGTTAACAGAAGAAAAGGGCTATTTTTTAAAGGCAAAGAAGTTACAAAGAAGTCGGAACTGAGTGCTTTGGTTGAAAAGGAATTTCGACATTGCAAAGGCGCCGGCTCAAGAAAGCTGAAACGAAGGCTGATCAAGCGCTTTCGACGTGTCAGTGAAAGAAACGTCCAGAATGTGCTATCAAAAAGCCGACTTAACCAGAAGATTAACGCACGGTTTCAAAATAAAGCCATACAGCGGCCCGTAAGAGCAAAAGCAGTCCAGGTAAGAATTGCTAAATTATGTTATTAAGTAGACCAATCCAATCTTCCCTAATCGACCTTTGTGGTGACCTTTTTACTGTCCCTTACGGCACCGTATCAAGTTTAGTTAACATACCAAGGAGATTGTTTTTCTATTTTAAAGCCTCTAATGAAATCCCAATGGAGGATCAAAACCGTGGTCTTGGAAAACCAATACGCAGAGCAGACCACCCCCTACCACCCTTTCCTTACCAAATGTAAAATGGCCAGAAATGTATCTAATAATAATAATAATAATAATGATAATAATAATAATAATATAATAATAATAATAATAATAATAATAATAATAATAATAATTATAAAAACAATATATAATTATAATAAAAACCTTCCCAAAATCCTTTGCAGCTGCAAAATCGTCAATGCCAAATAACTTGGTCAGTTTGAAGCCAGCAGGAGTACAACGTCGTATAGAAATAACTCTTAACAATAACCACTTCTTGTATAAGACGTAGGGAGATGACGTCATTAGTCACGTGACATTGCTCTCAAGTTCGTTTTTGCTCACTCTGACGAAGATATTTTGTTGCTGAAAAAACAGTCATTGCAGTTTGAAGCACATTGGTGTGAGGCATTTCGGACTGCCCGGGTACCGAACAAAATAAAAATATTAAGGGAGCTATGTACGATTATCAAAAAGTGGGAGTCTGGGTACAAGTGCGTATCTGGCGTTGCATTAAATGTGAGGAAACAACAAATTACATGTTGGTAGATATTTAAATGTTAAGTACATTTTTATCACTTTTATTATTATGGCGTCATCGGTCACGTGACCAGAGCGGACCACATTTTTAAATTCGCTTGAAAACTTTACTAGGATCTTTTTCTTAGGATTACTTTAAGCGAAGTTGTAGCTTTTTAAATAGTGTTTCAAAAAATGGCCATGATTACTTTTACCTAAAAATGTACGGCAGTAAAAAATACAATTGAAAAGTTTGTTGGCTTCCTACTCAGCGATCATTAGCGGTAGGAATAAAAGAAAATTTTGCCAAAGTCAGGAGTGCATGCTCTTTATGATGGCGTTGTTAGTTTCTTCTCATTTCAATTGCTTTTGGCTAGGATGGATTTAATTTCTTTCAGACGAAAGGAGTGGGCCTGAGCGGAGGTTAAGTAGCTGCCCCTCCCTGTCCCCCCATGCTGGGGGTTCCCCAGCGGATTCCCCGTGGTCGGTATTGCGGGCTCACAACAAGAGCATTTTCAAATTGGCGACAAGAAAGGGGAAGCCAATGGAGTGATTTTGAGTTATAGAGGACAGTTTTGTCGATGCTTTTCCTTCTTGACGCGAACAAAACAAGTCCCCAAACGTAAGGTATACCTCCTTTATTTGTATTCCCGATAAAGAAGAATATGGAATGAGTAGAAACGTGCGAAAACGTGGGTAACAGAAACTTACACCTGAGGTAAGCGTTTCTCATTGTACAATGATTTTTTTTTAGACTGGTTGAATTATGTCTTCGACGTTTATCATGTTTATCAACTTAGTTTACTGGAATTAAAGCCGAGCTCGGCGTAAAAATAGATAGTGAGAACGAAGAGATAGTATTAAATGGCAATCATTTCGTCGAGGCATCGTACTGTTATTTATGTTTGTCATCTGAATGTTAATCTACTGTACTTCAAAATATTGACTGTAATATCAAAATATTGACCAAGTGGCCATTTCAGGCCGCAAAGAAAAATTACGTCAAGGAAATTTGAAATTACTGCAACACCTTTAATGTGATACCTTTGAAATGGGAAGAAACATTTCAGCTCAGTGTGATCTCTTTTGTTTGCACTTTGTCAAGGCCCAAGTTTTTTTAACTCATATGGGAATTAGCCAAGTAGTAGCTGTAAATTTTATTTAAAGAAACTCCAGCTTAGTTTTTGTTGGCAACTTTCTCTACAAGAAAAGCAAACATAGATTTCTGTGACATAATGTTTTGAAATGGACAGATTACAAAAATTCAGCTTTAGGGTCCAAAACATTTTTAAACATTAATAAAATAATCTGACATTTTTCTGTAATGATTAATGAAAGGAGGGGTGCAAAGAAAATCAGTTTCTTCCTTGTTTCTTCCTTGACCCAGGTAGACTGGACAAGGTGAAACCATTATAAGCTTACCCAAAGTCCCGTGTTTCTTTCGAAACAACTACAACAAAAAATAAAGATCCATAAATGTCATTTGGCTATCTAGCAAGTGGAAAAAATTATTGGATCCACCAGCCCAACATAAAACCAGCCAGTTTTTTTCACACACTGAAAATGGCCATTTAATTTTAATATACTGAGTCTGCATGCTGGAAAATAGCAATTTCACCAAAATAAATAGTTTTTTTGTTGTTTCTATTTACAGGTGACTTGACGACTTTGCAAGGGCATTCCTGTTAGTCAAAATAAACTCAAAAATACACATTGTGTCAATGTAATAAAATTGTCACATGATTAAACCTAAATATACTTGAGTGACATTTACAGCTATTTATATAATATATAAATCCCAGAACCCAATAAGGCTACATGTAAATACTGACACTTAATTACATGTAAGTTCTAAAACCATTCTGGGGTTCATGTAAAAAAAAAATTGTTTCAATAAAAACATGTAAAAATAATGAAATAACAGAGAATTTGCATACTTATTATCGCAGACGATAAATTTTACTGCAGGTTAAGTTAATGTGTCAAGTTTTTTTTGCAGCACAGGCTTGGTTCTATAGGGTGTGGTTCCAAAAAATATCCATACCTCCCCCAAGGATGGTTCTTTGGTTTGGACCTTCCCACCCCCTGGGATTTCCAGTTTAGCTTCATACTTTCTTTTAAAAATTTGTGCTATTGAGACCCCCATCCCCCTCAGAATTTCCAATGACCATCCTTGGGGTGGGTATACATATTTTCTGGAACCGCACAATGTAGGCATAAGCTGCAGATTAACCTGATTGCTACACACTAATCTATTTTCACATTTACCTGTTTTCTATGGGATATATAATTATATATTGTTTTTACCGGTTTCACTTGTAATAATAATAATAATAATAATAATAATAATAATAATAATAATAATAATAATAATAAAAATAATAATAATAATAATAATAATAATAATCATAACAATAATAATAATAATAATAATAATAATAATAATAATAATAATAATAATAATAAAAATAATAATAATAATAATAATAATAATTATGATAATAATAATAATATATTTTACTTAGACAGGATTAGTTTTGCAGCGTAGCTGATGTGGTCGTGTATAATATAGTAAACCTAAGACGAATAAGAAAACAAATTTACAATTTAACATTTTCAAAAATAGCACCTGCGCCCTCTCCTGATGAGAATGAGTGAGTCTGAGGACTTTTATTGCCTGTAGAGTGGCCAGGCCCATAGCCAGGGAGGAAGGGGGGGGGGGGGGTTCGACGGGTGCGACGGGTCCGTCCCCCCCCCCCCCCCCCCCCGACGAGCTTTGGAAGTCCGCTCCTTGTGAAAAAAGTATAAAAATAAATAAATAAATAAAGGGAAATGATGTTTCTGTACGGGTCCGTCCCCCCCCCCCCCCCGACGAGCTTTGGAAGTCCGCTCCTTGTGAAAAAAGTATAAAAATAAATAAATAAATAAAGGGAAATGATGTTTCTGTACTTTGTCTCTTTACATTTAATGGGTCCACCATTTGAAGATTCGCGTGGCATAGTTTTGACCAAATTGTGTGATTCTAGGTTAATTTTAACGATACATTCTAACTAATGCCGTTTATAGTCAGCAAACCGACTGTGGCTAATTTATGTAATTACCATTTGACAACGAAATAAAGATATCTATCTTTTTCCAGTCTTCCTTTAAAAGAACTGCCGTCATTGTTAGTTAAATTAATTGTAAATTATGTTTACAAGCTTCTGTTTCTAAAACTATATTTTGAATTTAAGAATGTACCAGAATTATCGTCCTTGCTACCTTCACCTTTATATGGCTTGTTTCCTAACAAACTGTCTTAAAAACGCACGAAATGCGGCCTCAGATTATCCATTTTTTTTTTAAATTTCTGGGGGAGAATACCCCCATACCCCCCTACGGGCTCGCGCCGGAGGCGCAGGACATTTCGCGCCGGGGGCGCTCATACGCACCCCCCAGCAAAAATCCTGGCTACGGGCCTGAGTGGCATCGTTCCAGAGCATGTTATACGATTAATGATTCCGTATTTATGTTGCTTCTAGGGAAGACATTGAATTGACCTGGTTGACATGGAAAAATCAGCTGTATCAAAGAACGGAAAAACGTACAAATACATTCTAACAGTCCAAGATGTTTTCAGTGGATATTTGTGGCTGCGTCCTTTGACAGGGAAGTTAAACAAGCTAGTAGCAAGAGAGCTTAATAAGTTGTACACAGAGGTCGGCCCTCCGCGAGTAATCCAATCAGATAACGGAGGGGAATCCAAACAAGCCGTGGATCTGCTATGCAAATCGCTACGAGTGAAGATAATCAGAGGGTCCCCATACCATCCCCAGTCTCAGGGAAAAGTAGAACGGTCTCATAGATCTTTACGAAAAAAGATACATTTTGATCTTATTAATTTTTCCAAGGTTGGAGTGAACTGGGTCTCAAAATTAATGGAATACCAAAAGGTCCTAAACGAGGAATCAATGGACGTTTTAGGTAAACAATCGCCTTTTGAAGTGTTTTATGGTCGAGCGTCTAATGCTTTATCCTAGTCGTTGGATAGCGGATTATCCTGCCAAGAAAGTGTTTCATCTGCAGCTAGAATTTCTCCTAGGGTCTGCGATTTCAGAAGTAACGTTGAACGTGCCCGCAAAATTCGATCTAAAGCGAAGGCGTCCAACAACGTATAGGACAAGCGATACATTAAGAGGAGAGTAAAAGGCAACCCACCCTCCGTTTACAAAGTGGGAGAACGGGTTCTTATCCGATTTCCATTTTCAGGAAGAACCCGCGGTAATCCGAAGAAACGATTTGTTGTTGACGGAACGATTATAAAACGTAACGTTGGGAAAATACAAAATAACATACGAATCCCCCACAACACAAAAGTCTTGCTGTGATTGGGTTTCAGTCGAAGATATGACTAGTGCTACAGCTGTTGAGGAACAACGCAAACGGGCAGCCGCGAGGAGACAGATGAGTGTTTCAACAATGCAAAAGGAACAAAAAGCAAAGAAGGCAGCTCACCGAGAAAAATACTACATCCCTATGACGCCTGAGGACCTTAATCAACCGTTCAGCGATCACATATAATCGACCAGGAGACGGCAACTGCCAGTTTTCAGCATTGGCCCATCTACTCCAAACTATTGGTATTTTTCTTTCCGAGGAATCTTTGCGGCGAGAGATAGTAAGATATCTGACTGAAAATCCAAACAACCAGGATGGATTTCTTTTTTAACTTTTCGCAGGCATGCCTTGGTCTCAATACCTCGCTAGCATGGCCCAAAATGGAACTTACGGAGATTAGATCACTCTTCAAGCTGTCGCTAATCTATTCAACTTCGAGATTGTAATAATATCAACACTGGGTCCAAACGCAAAAACTGTTATACCTCCTCAATTTTCCACTCCTTTTTCCTCGATGACTTTAGGACACTTTGCGGAAGATCAAGGGATCCATTACGTTTGTTTAACGGAACTGAATCACAGTTACGGTAACAATTCAGTAGGAGGTGAAGATGTTTATGAGAAGCCTAGCAATGATGAATCTCATTGGGCTGCACATGAGATGGATAACGAAGAAAACAATGAAGATGAGGGAGCTACGATTGAAGAATCTCATTGGGCTGCACATGAGATTGATAACGAAGAAAGCGTTGACGATGAGGGGGCAACGAATGAAGAAACTCATTGGGCTGCACATGAGATGGATAACGAGGAAAGCAATGAAGGTGATGGGTTTACGAATAAAGAATCTCATTGGGCTGCACATGAGATGGATAACGGAGAAAGCAGTGAAGAAGCTCGTTCCATAGAGGACCTCCCAAATGAAGTCCTTGAAATCATTATTGATTTTTCGTTGACAGGAAGCCCGAGAAACATTGTGGACACCTTCAACATTTTAAGCATGATAAGCAAGCGATTTAGAAGTCTCACAGGGTCATTCATTGAAAGGCTGCCACGATTATTTTTTGATCGGGATGCAAGCGTAGGTTACCACAGCATGCGGCAGATTTATAAAACACGTGGGAAAGCGAGTGGCCTTGTTTTAGCACTTAAGACCATAATTGACCACCCTCAATGGATAAATGCGTGGGTGAGACTTCTATATACTGGGATCGCCGGATGGTTCTACATTGAATATCGTCTGGAAAAATAGAAGAAGAAAATAAAGAGGACCTGAACTGTTATGAACGTTTCTGTTACCGTTTGTTTTGTTTTTGTTGACGCGAATCAATTAGGCCTTATATTGATAAAATGAATCTGAAAACTCTTAATAGACTAATATTGTTAAAGGTTTGAGTTTTGAAAATTGCAGGTCTCTTACTGTTTTCTATGAACAAACAAGTTGAGTAATCGCACCAAATTAGCCATGTTCTAAACGAGCAGGGGACTGGGTACGAACATATTTTCTCCTCGGTACAAACATTCGATATCGGTTGAATTGAAAAAGGGGCATGTCATCTGAAAGAGCATCTAAAAATTAGTAGATTCACCAAATTTGACGGTTATTGGTTTAAACCCAAAGGCATGGTACACTTAGTATGGATTGGAGGGACAGGCGTCCTCCAATCCATACTAAGCTCTCTTATTTTAAAAGTGTGCCATGCCTTCGCGTTTAAACCAATAACAATCAAATTTGGTGAATTTACTAATTTTTGGATGCTCTTTCAGATGACATGCCCCATTTTCAATTCAATCGATATTGAATGTTTGTACCAAGAAAAAATATGTTCGTACCCAGTCCCCTGCTCGTTTCGAACATGGCCAATAGCGAGAATACGTTTTTCTAATACGTTTATTTAATTTACAAATATATGATCATATATGATTGAGTATCGTTGCTATTAAATTTGTCTATTAAAGTTGTCGTTATATCATCTGTATATTTTTATCTGTTTTATCATAATACCCTCTTACCAAAATCTTTTGAACACATCCAGGACTTCTAATAAGAGCACACTTTCAAAAAGAGTGTTCAACCTCGTGCGCCCCGAAACGATCCCATAACTACGCGCACGCCTTCTCTCGCCCAGGCTTCCACTATTTTCGAAAGGGGGCTTTGTAATTGCGCGACCCGCTGCAAAGAATTTCGAAAAAGATGTTTGCAAATGCTCGACATCAGAAGGGCTATTTTCTTGGGAAATCTTCAGAAGTTCCCAGATAAGCTTAGATCGGAACTACGCAGAACTTCGACAATGGTTACAAAAAATCACCGAGACTTCAAGTGATGCCCGGTAACCATAAGGGAGCTTTTAACACTATGTTATTACATTTGAGGTTAACTTGTATTACATTTACGGTTGATCGACTTATTACATTTAGCGTTAAATTGTATTGCATTTACGGTAGGGTAAGTTATTACATTTAGGGTTGATTTTTATTACATTTGCGGTTAGTATTACATTTAGAGTTAATTTTTATTACATTTACGGTTGGTATTACATTTAGCGTTGTTTATTACATTTAGCGGTGATACAGTCGGTGATCTGGCTGCGCGTCCTAACAATTGATTTACTAACAAAGAAGCCCCTATCCCTCAAACCACATTTAAGGCTATACATTAGCGCGAAAGGTAGACCTATCGTCCAGCCAAAATCCTAACCGAAAGTTTGATACGAAAACAGTACTAATTAAACAAAGAAGTTTGCTGTGATTGGCTAACTACATTGGAAAAAACTCATCTTTAAATAAAATTAAGTTTAAAGTACTAGTTTAACAATGTTTGAAACCTGACAAAGTGATTGTTATTTAAACTGAATACCTCCCAACTTTTTAATGTCATTCCTCTTTTGATTTTAGAAAGTTTGCTTTAATGGTTTGGAAACCACTTCAAACTCTTCAGGATATAAGTTGTTTTAATGACTTACATCTAGAAACATAATTTCTCATTTGTTCTGCTTTAGGTTATAAGCTATATTATCGGCATGTTGCGTAATGCACTAGGTCATTCGGACTTACGAAGCCGACTTGAGAGTAGCACGTGGCCAGCTCACGAAATCGCAAACGGCTTGGGTAACTTGGTATTCAATGAGAAGAACATGGAGGTCATGCTGGACAGAGATGTAGTTCCACTGATGATATCACTTATCGGTAAAGGTGGTCCCACTGAAAAAGAATGCGCTGCGAACATCCTGTGGTCTATTGCAAAGACTTCTAAAGGGAAAGCAAAGATCAAGGGAACTGCGAAAGCAGTGGAAGAGCTGACACGTTTAAGCAAAAGTGGTAAACAGTCAGTCCAAGAGGCAGCGAAGCGAGTTCTTCTCGAGCTAAAAGAAACCAGAGGTAACAGATCCATTTTACTTATTTAAATGTGTTACGGAGAACTAGATCATTTTTTTGGTTAGTTCGAAAAAGAAAACGATGACGTCGCATTATTTTTTACACTTGCTTCCATTTTTTCTTGACTCAAAAATTAATCTCCATTTACATTCAGCAAGTCAAGTTACGTATATTTGATGTAATTTATGGTTTCATAGGGATGCTTCTTGGATGCTACAATAAAAAAGTTTGGTTAGGTGATTGCCTTCCATTTTTTACTTTTTCAAATAACATCTGCGCCTGCAGCTGGTCATCAGAAGGAGCATATGAGTATAAACGGGCAGCAGAGTGTGAGTTGTAAGGGTAACTTATAAAGTTCCAGAAGGCAACCTAAAATACGTAAGGATCCCATCCTGACAGAAAAGCCAACCTGCCTTGTCTGTCCAGGATGCTGAAATGCGGATGGCCAGGATGCGAATGGCTGCAACTTTAAAACTTAAGAGCCAATGTTACCGACGGTCAGACAAAAGACGGCAAGTGTCGAAAAATGGATTTCGCTTATATTCTTACCATACGTAGGTCTTTGTGAGAAACAAATACCAGTATACTTAGTTTGGCTGAATATCGATTTGTTTTCGAGAAAATCGATAATCCTTGAAAACCGCCATATTGCCACTTTCGGAGCTCAAAATTTATGCCGAGTTTCGTAGCTTCGCGTGAAAAAATAAAGCACTCTGGAAGGAAAATACCGGCCAAATGTTGTAGAATGACATCAAATGAGTACGTGGAAAGCAATTTTAGTCCTTCGTGTCCTTTTATTTACAAAATATAATTAAATTTATTTGACACACTTTTAATTGGGTTCAAAATTGGTCAAACTTATCGTCTAATTTAAGTATGTGCGAAGCGAGATAATTGGTCAAAAATTCGGTATTTGCAAGTCAAAGGACTGTTCTTTACGACTTTAGAAGGATTAGCTGGGGAAATGATTTTGTGCGATGTTTTCGAATTTCGAAGTTGCCTAAAATTCGTCTATTAGTTATCGTGGAGATACCGCCGTTTATGTAAACATTTCACGCAAAGGTTGAATTCTTCCCGACGCGAACTTAACTGTGTCTAATAAAAACGTAGACATGCTTACCTTGATGTTGCTGAAGCATTTTAAGCGTTGTATTCTTCATTCACGATAAAACCCAAGCCCGCGGTGAAGTTAGTTAAACGATTTTCTTGACGCCATGTGTCATTAATTTCCTCGTCTTGAAGTGACATCTCTTTTTCATTCGTTCTTGAAAATTAAACACTCCAGTCTCAAGTGATCAACGTAACAGCCATGCATAGTATTTTTGCTTTAAATCAGCTTCGAACTGAGAAGCGGAGGAAGATAAACCGGTTCAGGAGACAAACCGTCATTTCAAAAACCGCCATTTGTCCCGTGGCGGCTAATTTATTCACAAGGACAATTTCAGATAAACCGGTTCAGTGGCAAACCCTCATTTCAAAAGCCGCCATTTGTCCCGAGGCAGCTAATTTATTCACAACGACAATTTCACCTGAAATTGACAACCACTGCCGTGACAAAGTAAGAAGCAAGCACCGTACCTTTTTGGTATCTGGTCAAGGTATTTTGTTGTTATTATTTTAATTTGAGCTTAAAATTGCACACAGTTGGACTGACCAGAAAAAGAAATTTAAGTTAGTTCAAATAGACCACCGTTTGCAAAATGGTTGCGTGTAAACGCCTTTTACTTCTGTGCCGGAAGTGCTTTGCTTTTCCTTATTCAATTCATATCGTTATTTTCCAAGATCTTCCTTTTTAGATTAAAGCAACAAAGAAATAAAAAAGCTTTATTGCTGCCGTTTGATCACTCTACAGTCAATATTCAAGAATCATCCCGTGGAGTCCAGCCTGAATAAGTTTCAATAGGGGGATGCAGTGCATGGGAGGGTGCCCAACATCAGCACGGCCCTGGTAATTAGCCTTGTAATTCAGTGATGCACCATAGATGCGAAACACTTTAAATAACGAATAGGTCTAGCCTGTGAGTCGGGAGTTGACATATTTCACGTTAGACGGATTGTCACTGACTCTTTTTACACTGTTTCGTAGACGTTTCGGCTATAAATACTTAAGCCTAATAAATGCGAGTTCGTTGTTACGCGCTATTTGAATGTATCGCGAGGGTTGCGCGGGTGACCATAAGCGCTAATGGGGATACGAAATTGGTTCAAGTCCTGAGAAGGTTAATGTGTTAAGTCGTAACAGCGATATTTTTCACTTCAACCACAACTGTGGCAAACATAAGTGCAAAACGTCAAGGCGACGACCTTGTATGCAACAAGGTTAGAGCATGGTGCTGGTGTTGCTCGGGAAGTCGCTGGGAACGTTTCCAGTAAAATATTTAAGATCCTGCCTGATATGCGAGACTTTTGCAACTCAGTGGAAATGGATGTGTTCTTTCTTTCAGGGAAGCGAAAGCAACCATTAATTCAGCTACAAGACACTGACAAGAGAATTTTGTAGTCAGATGTAGTCAGTGCAAAGGAAATAAATGAGGTAAATTCAGGCCCTTAGGGTGGATTCTGTTGAGGGGGGTTCTTTTATGTTGTGGGAAGTATTTTAGCGCCGGAGGCGCTTGCACGAGTTCCGAAGGAACGAGCCTCTGGGGGGTCTTCGTGCTTGCCCTCCCAGAAAAGTTTGCAAATTTGGGTTCTCTCAAGTGCCATTTCCTGCATTTTGACATCATTTCTGAGGTGAGGTGCATTTTCATCAACATTTAACTATAAATAAAAGCCAAAATAAATACAAAATATGTACATATGTATAAATTACATAAAAGTGATATGTTAAAATAGCAGGATAACAATAATAAATAATAATAATAATAACTTTATAATTAAATAATAATTATGATAATTAAATAATAATTATTAATTATTAATATCTGCCTTCAATATTAGCTCTGGGGAAAGTAATTTTCATTCTAAAAAATTTCTGAAATGTTCAGAAATAAGTGTGTGCGTTTAGACAGTTTTAAAAACGCAAATATTAAAATAACATGCAGGGTGGATGAGTGCACAAGACTGATCGAAAGAATGATGAATTATGATGAATTATTTGAAAACGACCAATCAATCCAAAAGATTAGAACTTCTCACTATAGTGCCAAACTGTTGCGGCTTCCACCGATAATCCTGGCAAGGAATGTTGTCGTCCGTGTAATCGACCGGTCACAGTCGTTTGATTGTTTCGTGTAAATTTTTTTTATCTTTTCAACCACCCCCCCCCCCCCCCCCCCCCCACCGTACGGGATTGGAATCTGATTCCCAAGCAGTCCTTTACAACCGGCAATTTTTAGGAGTATAATATTTGGCTGGTGAATGACTTTGTGAAATCAGTGCAAGAATTAGCACAAAAGACGTCTATCTATGTAATGAGCAATGCCAATGAACCAAAACACGTTTGGTTATAAATGATAGCATTTTGTTGTCGAGGTTTTGTATTTATCCTAATGATTATTTTAGTCGAGAGGTAAGCAAAACCTATTTAATATGCCGGCCCACCTGATCGGAACAGCTATAGCCCAGATCATTATTTCCTGTGATACCAAAAGAAACACTACCGGTTTACTAGCTACTCTGCCCTAGTAGCTAGTAGCAGGGTAAAAATACGAAGTTGAGGTATTCTAGAGTAAAACGTCGTTGCGTTTTTTGAAACGTCGTGTGAATATAGAATGGTATTTATTTGCACATGCCTGAGCTGGCGTCACCACACGTCCAGCGAGTGGGGGTATTTGATGACATTCAATGTTCACGTTTCCCGATTCTCTGGGTGAGGTATAATATGGAATCGTTGACTCACTTAAATCCGTTCTACAGCGGGTGATTATGACCACTGTGGGTATTTGTTTTGCTGACAGCCTAGAACAAACCAGCGAGCTATGAAGTGTGAAATGAAACTTGTACTAATGCAGTCTTTATATGTAATTGTTGTCTAAACGTTATGCGAACGCAGTACTATTTTCGCAAGTGAGGAGGCGAGGCAACTGCTTCACACCGCAGCTCAGGCGGGGACACCTTCTCCACCGCTACCCCCCCCCCCCCCCCCCCCCCCCTGATCATATTCATGCTGGATTCTACAGGATGATCCTTGAGTATTGACGGACGGCCGATCTAACGGCAACAATAAGACTTTTATTTTATCTCTTTTTGCGTTTCAACTTAAAAAGGAAGTGCCATGATATGAATTTTAAAAGTGAGGAAAAGCGAAGCAACTCAACAGAAGAACTTCCGGCCCGGAAGTAAAAGGCGTTTACACGCTTTTGCAAACGGTGGTTTATTTGAACGATTGAAATTTCTTTATCTGCTCAGTCTACTAACTATGGTCCAGCTGTGTGTCATTTTAAGCTCAAATTCTAATAACAACAACAAAATACCTTAACTAGATACCAAAAAGGTACGGTGCTTGCTTCTTACTTTGTCACGGCAGTGGTTGTCAATTTCAGGTGAAATTGTCGTTGTGAATAAATTAGCTGCCTCGGGACAAATGGCGGCTTTTGAAATGAGGGTTTGCCACTGAACCAGTTTATCTGCTTCTGCTTCTCAGTTCCAAGCTGATTTAAAGCAAAAATACTATGCATGGCTGTTAAGTTGATCACTTGAGACTGCAGTGTTTAATTTTCAAGAACGAATGAAAAAGAGATGTCACTTCAAGACAAGGAAATTAATGACACATGGCGTCGAGAAAATCGGTTAACTAACTTCACCGCGGGCTTGGGTTTTATCGTGAATGAAGAATACAACGCTTAAAATACTTCAGCAACATCAAGGTAAGCATGTCTACGTTTTTATTAGACACAGTTAAGTTCGCGTCGGGAAGAATTCAACCTTTGCGTGAAATGTTTACATAAACGGCGGTATCTCCACGATAACTAATAGACGAATTTTAGGCAACTTCGAAATTCGAAAACATCGCACGAAATCATTTCCCCAGCTAATCCTTCTAAAGTCGTAAAGAACAGTCCTTTGACTTGCAAATACCGAATTTTCGACCAATTATTTCGCTTCGCACATACTTAAATTAGACGATAAGTTTGACCAATTTTGAACCCTATTAAAAGTGTGTCAAATAAATTTAATTATATTTTGTAAATAAAAGGACACGAAGGACTAAAATTGCTTTCCACGTACTCATTTGATGTCATTCTACAACATTTGGCCGGTATTTTCCTTCCAGAGTGCTTTATTTTTTCACGCGAAGCTACGAAACTCGGCATAAATTTTGAGCTCCGAAAGTGGCAATATGGCGGTTTTCAAGGATTATCGATTTTCTCGAAAACAAATCGATATTCAGCCAAACTAAGTATACTGGTATTTGTTTCTCACAAAGACCTACCTGTAGTAAGAATATAAGCGAAATCCATTTTTTGGCACTTGCCAAGAATTTTCGATATTGTTTGATTCTTGTGAACATGTGCTCTTAAGGCTGATTTTTTTCTAGTTTCAGGTGGCGCTCTGTTCACTCAGCTGAGAGACTCTTGGCGAGCAAGGGCATTTACTTGGGTTATATGTAACCACACGCCCTGTATACTGCTAGGATCAGCAATGTCGATTGCGTTCTGTGTGACACTGTACTTTTTCAATAATGAAAGATGGCAAATTTTTAGCTCGTAAGTGAAATGAGAAAGATGTAATTCTTTGCCCCACGCTCGTGACACGATGAACATTACATCTTTTTCATTTCACTTCCCAGCATGAAATGTACCGTCCTTGTTTATTTGTCAACATTTTTTATAAACACGCAGGTACGACAAGCGTAGAGCGAAGAACACGTTGTGACTATCAGGAGAAATGTCGAAGGTTCAAGTCATCGCTTAAGCTCTCAGGTAGAAAACGACTCTGTAAGACTTGTTAACTCATGTTAACAGAGTTCATTCAGGTAGCATAATCGGGAGTGGAGACCGTAAGCGCGAGATCAACGCAGAACTATGATAAAAGACAATTTTTGTATTTTTAGAACATCCTCGACGTCATAAACACGCGTGGATACACGGAAATTGCCGTGTGGCCAGAGTTGCGTGATCAGTGTCATGTGAGTCGCAAACAACTCTGCCGCAAAAGAGTCTCTGCAAAAAGTTGGGAGCGAAATATAAATCAGCCATTCTGTGAACCATAAAAATTGTATGTACGAGATATATACAGTTGGCTGTGCAACTTCCGTGTCGAAGTAAGTTCATCTTCTGGACGTTTTTGTCAGTTAAGCACTAAACAAGCACTAAACTAAACGTTGGAAATCTGAAGAAGTTTTCTTTTTCATTAGTTTTCTCGTGCTCAGCAAGCCAAAACACGTCTATTGCATCCCTTCATATTAAAACAAGGGTTTTAAATGATCCGAGTTTTAATACTTTTATTATGATTATTATTATTATTATTATTATTATTATTATTATTATTATTATTATTATTATTATTATTATTATTAATATAGAAAACAGGTAAATGTGAAAATAGTTTAGTGTGTATCAATCAGATCAATCTGCAGCTTACTTTCATAAGCAAATGCCTACATTGCGCGGTTCCAGAAAATATCCATACCCACCCCAAGGATAGTCATTGGAAATTCTGAGGGGGATGGGGTCTCAATAACACAAATTTTTAAAAGAAAGTATGAAGCTAGACTGGAAATCCCAGGGGGTGGGAGGGTCCAAACCAAGAACCATCCTCAGGGGAGGTATGGATATTTTTTTGGCATCACACCTTGTGGAACAAAGCCTGTGCTGCAAAAAAACTTGACCCATTAACTTAACCTGGATTAAAATTTATGGTCTGCGACAATAATTAATGATGTTAATTCTCTGTTATTTCATTATTGTTACATGTTTTTATTGAAACAAAATTTTTTGTCATGAACCCCAGAATGGAGCCATATTGGGTTCTGGGAATTTATATCATATAAATAGCTATAAATATCACTGAAGTATATTCGGGTTTAAACTGGCAACATGTGGGAGTCAATCATGTGGCAATTTTATTACATTGACACAAGGTGTATTTTTGAGTTCATTTTGAACCTTGCAAAGTCTTCAAGTCACCTGTAAATAGAACAAAACTAACAAAACTATTTATTTTGATGAAATTGCAATTTTCCAGGATGCAGACTGTATATTAAAATTAAATGACCTTTTCAGTGTGTGAAAAAAAAAAACTGGCTGCTTTTATGTTGGGCTAGTGGATCCAATAATTTTTTCCACTTGCTAGATAGCCAAATGGCATTTATGGATTTTTATTTTTTGTTGTAGTTGTTTCAAAAAAAACATGGGACTTTGGGTAAGGTTATAATGGTTTCACCTTGCCCAGTCTACCTGGGTCAGGCAAGGAAGAAATCAATTTTCTTTGCACCCCTCCTTTCATTAATTGTTGCAGAAGAATGTCAGATTATTTTAATAATGTTTAAAAATGTTTTGGACCCTAAAGCTGAATTTTTCAAAACATTACATCACAGAAACAAATCTATGTTTGGTTTTCTTGTAGAGCAAGTTGCCAACCAAAACTAAGCTGGAGTTTATTTAAATCAAATTTACAGCTACTACTTGGCTAATTCCCATATGAGTTAAAAAAACAACAACTTGGGTCTTGACAAAGTGTGAGCCAACACGTTATGAGAGCCATTCCACTATATACAAATAGCACATTGGGTAGCCTAAAAAGCTCCCTGGTTAGCCTAAGCAGTACTCCAGTTAGCCTGAGTATAGTTGGCTGAGGTAGCTTGAGATTATGGGCCATTCCATTTTAGAACACCAAAAATGGTGAAATTTAAAACAGTTTTCATTTAACCTAATCATGGATTTTTGGAAAGTAGAAACCCTAAAGTGTCTAAAAATAATATTATGAAAGTTGACCTTGCGGCGAGCATCAAAGAGAGGCTCTTCATTTATGACCAATGAAAAGTGTGTGAAAATGGCTATCTTGGTGTTAGATTTCAAATAATTATACTAAGGCATATTGATTCCTTAAATGCTACCAGGAAGACGAAACGGAATGAACCTATCACAAAGTAAAATTTGCAGATAAGATTTTTCGCACATCAAACGAACTTCATAAATGAGAGCAAGTATTGACTTCGTTACGGACATTACGTAATGTCCGTAACAAAAGGAGGTGGTTTTCCCTTTTTCTCTGAAAATAAAAATCAGATCTTTTTGTTAATGTGGTTCCTTTTTTAGTTCTTAGAGACCCAAACATAGCTGCTATAAATTATTAGAATCCTGGAAAAACACCAGAAAAAATTAGACCTACTTTTCGTTACGGACATTACGTTACGGACATTACAGTTGTATGAACAAAAGTTGATGTGTGCACAATATAACAAAATTGTTAACAACACACTTTTTTTAATACCAGTAATATTGTTATAGTCAAAGCAAATGCTATATGCAATACAATTTTTTTCAAATTCATCAATCAAAAGTTAAAAGTGCTTGTTCCAAGAGCAACAAACGGATTAAACAGGACATAATAACAGCAACAACAACATAATGAGCCATTACAGTGAATTTGTAAGAAAAATTTTCCACAAGTTAAATTCCAACAGTGAATAATGTTTTTTCAATAAATTGCCCGCAATAAATAACAACTTTTATACAACTGCAATTATTGAGAAAAGTGTAACTTCATACAATCAATAACTCAACTTTCAAGGGCCATTGCACTCGTCTGATAAATGAGTGTCTCATCATAGCCGGAGACTGTACATGTAGTTCAGCGAAAAGTAAATTTGCAAGCGTCAACTGGTTTAAGAGTCAATGAAAAGTGTTCTAGACAAGAAGTTCAAAAACTTGTTTTAAGTTCACCATCAATGCAATCTACATACACTGTGAGTTGTTTTGTAAGTAACTCAGTTATTTGAAAACATTTTGTTTTCGGAGATATTTAAACAACTTATCAATATCACCCAGGCTGGGAATTTCAAAAGGTCCAGTGCCTGCCAGCACTGTGTGGCCAAAGAAAACTCTTCTCTTGTAGACAATGTCATTGTCATCCCTCAGAGGCCACTTGAATTTTTTCACCACTTGGTGAAGAAATTTGAATTCAACCTTATCTTCAATTACTCTTATTGCTCTGCCTATATAAAACTTTGTTTCATACTCCACAGCATAATAATTTTCACATTCAGTGTCCTCCAATGGCATGGTGAAAATTTCTTTTTGATGCAGTTCTAAGATCATGCACTTTCTGAATTGAAAAATGCTTCCATGATCTTCGCTTACCATGCACCGATCCCTCGAGAATAGGCATTTTGCGAACTGACAGGCATAAACTCCACAGTCAGAGAGGTTTGGCTGCTGTGGAAGGTCTTCAATTCCTGCCATAATGCATCAGTCAATTCCAGCAGTGCCCATCCCCCCCCCGGGCTAACCCCCGGGCATTGGCATTTCTTTGGTAAATTCCCCGGGGTGGGGATGAAGGAACCGGGCAAATGCCCCGCTCCCGGGTTGATTGTTTTCAATCTCTCGATAGGTGATAAAAGAATAAAATACAAGTTGTTGCTTCTAGACAATGAAGAAATATCTAAAATTCAGAAAATATACCTTTAAAAACATCCATGAACATCCACGAGCTTCTCTAGTCCTTCATGGACTAGCTAATCTGCAACGTAGTCCATGTCTTGGCCTATAAACGCCTCCATCACGAATACGCGACTCACTCCACGGTTTTGAAACCATGTGTCAAATGCCCGGGGGTCAAACCGAGGTATGCAAATGCCCCACCCCCGGGATGGGCAACATTAGGAAATGCCCCGGAGTTGCCCGGGGGGGGATGGGCACTGCTGGAATTGACTGATGCATAATTATACGACAAAACTGCAAATGTGCACAGTATCAAGAAGGGACAAACAAGAGACAGCAGAGGCTCTAGTCAGAGCATGCTCAGTAACACTGAATTCTACTGAGCATGCTCAAAATGGGGTTATCCACAGACCTAAAGGATTCTAAAGTTCACAACCATGCACTGTACAGAAAAGTTACAAAATTATTCAGAATTTGAACTTTTTTGAACAATTGAACATTGTCAATCACTACAAGTCCAAAAATAAACCAAAATGTTAACTCAAACCTTTGCATGTGAAAAGTGTTTCACAGTGTAATGTCCGTAACAAAAATTATGTAATGTCCGTAACACAGATTTTAACACCCAGCTCAAAACCTTCTAACAATATAATAGAAACAACTAGATTTTAAAAAGCTGTTATCTACCTCAATTCCTCTCATTGTCATAGTATTAATGTTTTTGTTGTAAATTCACAGGAATAGAAGTGTCAAGTAAGCCTGTAAAATCTTGGGTTTATTTTTGTGTAATGTCCGTAACAGAGATGAAAACAGAAACATTCTCAGCAATTTCAAATAAAATCAACACATTTTTCTACAGGTAATTAGATTAACATAAGAGGGTTGTTTATAAATACAGAACCTCAATAAAAACTATGCAGGATAAGTTTTTTAAAAAGATTAAAAGTTGAAAATTGCTCTGTGAATGTAATGTCCGTAACATGGAATGGCCCTTATGCTTATTATTGGAGTTAGGTATTTCTGGCTTGTATTGCACTTATGTGTCATGAAACATGCAAGCCATGCAAGCCATTCCAGTTAGCCTACATAAGATTCCGGTTAGCCTACATGTACATAGTACACCAGTTAGCCAAATGGTACATCATGTTGCTTGCAGTTAGCTTTGTATTGGGATTAGGGTTTTCTGGCTTGCTTAAGTTTAAGGCCTGACGAATTTTCATATTTGCTACTTCAAAATGCTACTGAAGGTCATTCAACAACTGAAAATACAGGCATTAAAAATGTCAAACAGATTTTTTTATAAAGTAGACAAATGTGTGGTCAAAAAGCAGATCTTAAATGCCTCAGGTAATGAATGTGTGTAGAGAGAAGGATGGGAATTGCTAGAATTGACTGTCACATAACTATGTGCAAAACTAAGAGATCAACAACTACCTGAACTTGTTATAATCCATAGTTTAACTCAACAGTAATCCAGAATATCCTCAGTTCTGAATACTGTAAATCCTGTCAAAACATTAGGCATTCTATTAGTCCCAAAAATTACCTGTAGACCACAAAATGCAAAAGAAACGTAAATCCATGTTTACCAATACAATAAAACATCATGGGAAGAACAAATTTTAAGTTAAGAAATGGTCTCATTTATTAAACATGCCCAATGAGGCATTCCAAAATGTGAGTAGCACTAGTGTTTACATAATTGAAGTCTAGATTAGCTACCAGGTTGACTGAAAGTAGTCTCTAGTCTAACTTAAAAAAAAGAGAACACACTGAGCTGAAATGTTTCTTCCAATTTCAACGGGATCACATCAAAGGTGTTACAGTAATTTCAAATTTCCCTGACGTAATTTTTCTTTGCGGCCTGAAATGGCCACTTGGTCAATATTTTGAGGAACATTTCCTCACGTATAAACAATGAAAGGATGCGATTCTTATTAATTTGATGTACAGTAGCTTAAAATTCAGATGACAAACATAAATAACAGTTACATGCCTAGACGAAATGACTGCCATTTAATATTATCGCCTCGTTCTCACTATCTATTTTTTTTACGCCGAGCTCGGCTTTAATTGCAGTAACCTAAGTTGATAAACATGATAAACGTCGAAGACATAACCTTTAACCAGTCTAAAAAAATCATTGTACAATGAGAAAAGCTTACCTCAGGTCCCTGTAAGTTTCTGTTAACCACGTTTTCGCACGTTTCTACTCATTCCATATTCCTTTTTATCGGGAATACAAATAAAGGAGGTATACCCTACGTTTGGGGACTCGTTTTGACCGCGTCAAGAAGGAAAAACATCGAAAAAACTGTCCTCTATGTCTCAAATTCACTCCATTAGATTCCCTTTTCTAGTCGCCATTAGTCGCCATTTTGAAAATGCTCTTGTCATGAGCCCGCAATACGGACCACGGGGAATCCGCTAGGGAGACCCACAGTAGGGGGTAGGGGAGGGGCAGCTACTTAACATCTCCCCAGTCCCACTCCTTTCGTCTGAAAGAAATTAAATCCATCCTCGCGAAAGGCAATTAAAATAAGAAAAAACTGACAATGCTTTACAGTTAGAAATATTAAAAACACTTGAAAAATATTAAAAATTGTAAAATAGTTATAAAAAATGCCTTAAGACTAATAAAATAAAAATAAAAAATGTCGCTAAAAAGTTATAAAAATGCTTTTTTAAAAAGGAACGTTTTTAGTTTATGTTTAAAAAGGGACACCGAGGAGCTGTTCTTGTTATCAGACGGAAGGGTGTTCCAGAGTGTAGGAGCTGCTACAGAGAAAGATCTTGCGCCATATGTTTTCAAATTGAAGTGCGGAATGGAAAAACCGCTTGATCAAAAAGCCAATTTAGGGTGAACTTCTATTACCACACGTTTCAAACTGCGGTACCACAACTGGCCCTACGTGCCTGAGCCGACAGATTATCAATCTATGTAGACTAAACGACTTTAAAATATTTGCAAGAAGCAAACGTCCAGTGTTTGAGGTAAAACAGTAATAGTTCGTTATTTGAGCTTAAAGTTTACACGATGAAAGTGTCTAAGGCACAACAAGTATTCAAAACTAAGTTATAGACACTCTTACGTGGCTCCCTTTTGTAAAACTAATTAATATAAACCAAAAACAACAAACGTACCATCGGAAAGATAAGAGCCAGGTGCAGAACAACCTCGTTTGGTCGTTTTTATGTGTAGCTCGCAACAGTTGCCTGTACGCGCCATCTCGCCCCTTACAGTAAACACCCGCGTGTAAGAACCTAGTGGTTTAAGAACCTGCTGGCAGAAATTTGCCATTTTAATACCCCAAAATATAAGAACCTGTTTAGCCAAGCAAATTTCAGCAGGTTCTTATATGTGGGTTATTTTTGCTATAATTATCTAATTCATGTTCTTTTTTTATTATACAGCTCTTGTTGAAGAGATATTTGTTTAATTATATAGATTGTTTAGTTTTGCATGAGGCTTGAAGCAATACAGTTATGAATAAATGCTGTATAATGAAGGACCAAACCCATTTTTTTCTTCTCGTACAATCAAAAACTATGGCTTCTCCTTAGAAATTAAGAACCTTATTAAGAACCTACTTAGCCTAAATTACCAATAACTACCCCCAAATACAAGAACCTATTTTGAAAATTGTAGGTTCTTACACGCGGGTGTTTACTGTATTTAAACTTCTGTGATGTGAGCGCGCGTAGCTTTGAGTGAAATTTACGATGACTCATATATATTTGGATTGTGCTGTGGTAATGACTTTATTTATAATTTATTATGTGAATGGTAGCTTTTGTACATGAATTATATTTTCTTTGGTTGTTTCTGTTGTTTATCATTTGTGTGAAAGTGACCAAGAAAAAAGCCTCGAAACGCTTGTGGCTCAGAAAACAATTAAATGCTTATCTCTGTTCTTGACGACCAAGGTTTTGAGTTCTCTTGAGATTTAGAATTATTTAATCGCAGACGTTATTTATATAATTACACAGCAATGTATGGGCATTGAATGGGCACGTTTCAAAGAATTGAAAATTTCTCGGCTCCACTATGATTTACCCAGATGGAAAAATTGGGGGCTTAATAAGAATTATATAGAGATACTTTCAACCTTGTTTTAGATCGAAAGGATTTAGTAACAGATCCATACAGAGAATGTACGGGCACGCTCAATACAGAGAATGTATGGGCATGTTGCACTGAATTGCAAATTTCTCGTTTCATAAATGATGTTCACCAAAACTAAAAACGTATAGTTAATAAGAGTAAAAAAGATATACTTATCTCCAAATTTTAGGTCAAAAGGTGTACTATTCGTGTTGTAAAATCATTTAATGGCAGAAATGATTTACATAATTACAGTGAATATATGGGCAAATTCTACATAAGTGCTTATATCTCCGCTATTAATGATTCAAATCAGACAATATTTTTCTCCTTTAATACCAGTCACACGTAGAAGCTTACCACTAAATTTCACTTCAATAGGTGTAGTATTTGAGCTATACGAATACAATTATTTATTTGTTTTCCTTTTATTACTTGTTTGTGTAATTATTTATTTATTTATTTATTTATTTATTTATTCATTTATTTATTTATATATATATATATTATTTATACACGGCTAAAAACATCAGGGCTTTTTAAAATTTTTAAATTACATAATCTACGTTCTATTTATATCTCAATTACATTCATTTACAAAAAATAAATACTCATAGTTAAATAACAATAATAATAATGAAAGTAGTAATAAGAATTAAACTGCTTTCCATGAATGCCGTGTTTATATATAAAAATAAATCCTAGCCAAAAAGAAACCGCTGCAGCCCGATTTAAAGGGAAACTCGGCTGAAAAATGGTTTTGGTGTCAAAACATACTTGATGCTTCTCTCAAAAAGTTTCAGTGGTTTTGAATTCATATTTCATTGTACGATTAGTTTGCATTTAGTTTTGACTTTAAACCTCCTGCTCGCCGCCATTTTTTTCTTTTGCAATGCTTCATGGGAGTCAGTGTCGTCACTGCTTTGTCGAAGATTTCAAGATGGCCTCTGCAGACGAATTTGCAGTAGCTCTGTATAGTTTTGAACCGGACTACGAAGAGGGCGAGGAAAGTTCGACTTCAGTTGGCGATTATCCAGAAAGCGACGATGAAGAACGTTTTGGACGTTTAATTGCTTTGGATTGGTGCGAATGTTCTAACTGGACAACAGCCACCCACGGGGATGTCTGTGCTGTAGGGAAACTTCTGAAGCATCAGCACTAGTAGATTTTAATAGCCAGCCGATTAAGTGCATCATTGAACACGATGATTTCAGAGCTGTGTGTCTTACAAGGGCCGTAGTTAAAACAACCCTGGTCCGTACCAAACACCTGGTACAAGGAATGGATTTGTCTGCTACTGAACTCCCCAAAGAGTATGTATTTATTCTATCATAGCACTTATTAAAAAGCTCATTTTTTCCCTCCAAGTGTGCCTGTTATTATTTTTGTTCCAATGCTCCTCTGCCCCGTATCACTTGTATAATGAGCATGATCATGGCTATAAACGTTTGCATTTAAATAATAAATGCCAGAAATATTTTGCTGTTTTCCCTTGTTGTTTGGCATGTTATTATTCTAGCAAAATATAAAGAATCATTCATTAACTTTCTAATCTTTGATTTTATATATATATATATATATATATTGATATAACAGAATAATTTGACAAACAGACTCTCAGAGTAAAACGTATAAATTTATGACAGAACTTGTTACTAAACATCATAAAAATAAATTTTTACCATAAAATTTTGATGAGACCTAAACTGACCTCTCTTAATAATTTTAAACTAAGATGAAAATTCTATATCCATTTCACAGAACTTACCGTTTGTTAGCATGCATACACGCAGTTTGTTTATTGGGTGCGTGGGAAACTGGTAACAGGGCATAGAAAGATCATACCAGCATGTGCTGTGAATGAAATCCGAAAGACCTTTCCATCTATAGATGGAATATACACTGGTTTTAAATACTGAACGATTAACATCATACCAGAGTCTTAGAGGTGCATATTGTGTAAAAATTAAGAGTTGCCTTTTTTGGAGTCAAATGAGTCAATGAGTCAAATCCTAAATTAGAGTTGGTAATATAAAGACAAATAACAAATAAAAGCTAACCGCAGGCAGATGGAGCCAACAGCAAGCAAACAGGAATGAAACTAACTGCAAGCAAATCAACAATAGAAGTAACTGTAAGCAAAGTGGAGTGCTTCTAAGCTTACTTGTGTAAAGGGTAACTGTGGTACGATAAATAATAGCCATCTATGTGTAAAACTCACTTTAACTTATTGACTCATAACTCATTGGACTCATAAAACAGGGAACCTTGTAAAAATTAGATTAAAAGCTTACAATAACAGCATTATAATTATGTGTTTGAAGAAGGTATAAATAATGCTCTGTTATTCTGTTCCATAAGATTGTTCTGAGTATTTGTTCACTGGTATTGGAAACCTGTAAGAAACATTTTTTGCCCTTTGATAAATTTAATGTCAAAGACTGAAATTATTGACTGAAGTTATTTTATGAAGTTCTTACTGGACGGAAAGACAATCTCTTACTGTCTTACTGGTATAACGATAGCCTGCAGCTTAGGCAAATTACGTTTACAGTTATAATGTCCTTTTTACACATAGATCATTTGCCTGTCTACTTGTTTGAAGTTTCATTGGCAGGGTAATTGTCAGGGTCGATGAAATGACATAATTAAAATTGTTATTGACGTTTGAAGTTTCGCTACAATTTTACTGACGTTTCGGCAGTGCTGAACCGAAAGACTACAGCTACCTCTAGGAGATGCTGTGTGGTGTCATTGAGCAAACTGAGGCAGTGAAGAAAGTAAAACTCAAAAGGAGGGTGAACAGCATCCAAGTGTCACAAGCAAACCAAGTGGATCCAGACACATCATGGCACCATTCCAGAGGTCCCCCCAGATATTAAAATTAAAATTAAAGATGTAAAATTGGCGTCAATAACAATTTTAATGAGATTATTTCATCGCCTACAAGATGCCACGCAGTTAACCAATTTTAACTAATTATTTGGGTCGTCAGGTTCATCTTTTTTAGTTTTAAATCCAGACGGGCATAACATTTCTTTGATTATCTCTTGTCTGGGGGGTGGGGGGGGGGGGGGGCCCTCTGGAGTGGTAATGAGGGTGATCATTGTACTTCTTAAAGTGGTGAGAAACGTGTTTTTCGTACCTTTTAGGAAATTCAGTTTGTCAAGTCCTACTGTTAGTTCATTCAAGGATATTAATGAAGTAGAGATTTATGATTTATATCAAAACACTCACACAGTTATGTATTTAAAAAGTTTAAAAAAACCTTGGAGCCATACCCGCATTCGATATCTTTTCTTCCTTTTGGGGTGTTTCAAAACATCTTATGAGCACTTTATAGTTAACAATAGTTAACAGCACATGTACTGTCTAATTTGGAAAATAATGATTAGATTTACTATCAAATTTGAGAACACTCTGACAGCACTGTGTATTTTCTAAAGATTTGATTATTTTGCAAATTGGACAGTACATGATACCGTCTTACCTGCTTTCTTGAAGCATTGTGGTTATGATCAAGAGCAATGAGCTTGTTTGTTTCCTCCATCACCTCGTGGGAGTAGTGGGTGTGTTTACGGCCGAGAACCTGGAGTGAGCCACGTTTTTCGTCGCATGCCTTCCTCAAGAGCATCATGCTGGCATTTTTTAACACTGTTTACGACATGGTTTGTTATTGATACCTCACCAACCTATTTCTGGAGTTTGGCCGCCATGTTGGGGCGACGTCGCTTGGCGCACGCGCCCGCGAACCATGCCGCTAGCCACAATGACCATGAAAAACCAAAAGCATGGTTCTGTTAATTTTCTATGGGTATGGAGCTCTGCTCTGCGGCCCTTCGGGCCGCTTGGAGCTCCGCTATGATGAAATTAAAATTTTAATATCGATGTTATTTTAGCTTCGCATGTTAACATGTAACAACAGGCAAACATTTTACTCCATAAAGATTTCTTTCGTTTTGTCCCCCCTATTAATTTATTTTGAAGTTCAACGCTTTCATCGAAACAACTCAAAAGAAAAATTATTTTTCATCGGATTGCGGCAGATCAGGATTGCGGAAGAAATGGATCATCGCTACTGGCCGTCCAACGAAAAACTTACCGAGATTTCCGCATCTGTGCTCTGAGCATTTCCATAATCACTTTTAGAGAGGTGCTCAAGGAAACCTTGACTTAAGTTGGAAAAGAAACTGGTGGAAGAAGTCCAATGTTTGCATTACTCACTAAGGCAATTTTGGACGCCATTTTGTTTATTTTTCTCCGCGCGACGTCCCCGCAAAAATCTTCGCGTTAGTACCCGCATTTTACACACGCTATGGCGCAATTTGTTATAAAAATAGAAAAATTGTTCAATATCATGGGGACAAGGCCAGTACTCTCGCTTACGGTCTCCGTACACGATTATGGCTCCTGGTTAAGTACCATTTTTTTTATGAAAGGTATGGCTAACTTATACTTTACTTTCTTTAAATCAATAGGTTTTGAGGTGTAACTCGAGAACCTGAAAATTCTATTCACTTGAATCCATCTAGTTTTCGCTTTGTTTCAGATGCTTTGTTTGACCCAAAATATGACAGATGCTTCTGTACAGTGTGTCATGCAGCCCGAGGCGACGATCTTTACTACACTCGAGGAAAACCTGCAAAGGACTACGGGATTCCAATAGGATGGTGCCGTTTTGGGCTCAAGTTAGTTCATGTCTAATAAGTCAGCATCACAGTTTCGTTTAGACATTTTCGTTGTCTTAAACGGAAGGTTGTTGTTATTGTTGAATTCCATTCTATAATTAGCCTGCGTACCTAGCGTTCGCGTGCAAGTGAAGATTGTGGTCACGCGAAAATTGGGTCAAGAGCAAAAAAGGCGAAGGATGTAGGATGGGGAGTGGGAGGGGGAAGAAAGGAAAGCTTGCCCGCTTGTCAATGGTGCTCTTTTTCGGCGAGTCACACAATAGCATCATTAATTTCAAAATGTTTTTTTAAAGTGCCCCTGTGATCAAATTTTTGAGTTTCATTTTTTTACATTTTCGTGTCCTATTAGACTTTCTTACTCACCTTGCCAAATTTCAATTCATTATGAAGATCAGAAGTCATTTTGTTTTAACATTTAATTCAGAGAATTTACGGCCGCCATTAATCAACCTTGTTCCAAGCCTTGGTTGCAAATGAGAGAAAGTGACGTCAAAGGCTCAAAAATACCTCACGGGTTGAAATGAGAATAACAATAAGTGTTCGAAATCACGCGAAAAGGAACAAAAACTTTGGACGTGTTCTTCGTGCTGATTGTTATTAAAATTTCAACCCGTGAGGTATGTTTGAGCCTTTGACGTCACTTTCCCCCATTCGCAACCAAACCTTGGAACAGGGTTTTGTAATGGCGGCCGTAAATTTTCGGAATTAAATGTTAAAATAAAATGACTTCTGATGTTCGTAATGGATTGAAATTTGGCAAGATGAATAAGGACGTCTAGTTGTACACGAACATGTAAAAAAATACAAATCGAAAATTTGATCACAGGGGCACTTTAAGCCATCATCAACATTGTTCATTATCGCCCCCGTGGGAGCCTTTTCGGGAATACCCAACTCTTTCCAACTCCTGCAACATGGACTACTTCCAGTTGTTCCTTGGCCATCCAACTTTTCTCTTTCCCTGTGGGTGTTAGTTCAAGGCTTGTCTTGCCACATGGCTGCTTTCTATTCTGAGAGTGTGTGGCCAATCCAGCGCCATTTCCTTGCGTAACTGATGCCACTATGGTTTCCGTTTTGGTCCTTCTTAGCAGCTCTTCATTGCTAATTACACTCGGCCACCGGAATCCTAAGATGTATCGGAGACACTTGTTGACAAAAACGTGTGGCTTATTGCGAAGGGCCTTAGTTGAACGCCAGGTTTCACAACCATATAGAAGAAGAGACTTGACGTTGGTGGAAAGTATCCAAAACTTGGTGTTATCTTGAGAGTCACACTGTTGCTGAATCCATCAGGCACAATCAATACACATTAGTCTGGCTATGGACCAATCAGAAGCCCGGTTCGTAGGTAAACGGTCATTTCAGAATCATGGAATTTGTCTGCAAGCGTTCCCTCGCGCGACTAGAATCTTCGTTTGTACGCGACACATGCACTTCGCTCGCACGGGAACGCTTTCTACAATGGCTATTCTATAATAAGGTGTAAAATTGGTGTTCTACAATATTAATCAAAGAGTTTTTTTTTTCGAATTAAACACTGAAGGAGCTGCCCACTTGTTTTCTTGGCATGATTGAAAATCGTCAGTAACAGTTGTATTAGGTCTTTACAAAGTGTGGCTCAGTACGTTTCTTTGTTCAAGCTTCACTATATGTTTGAAGGGTACATCCTAGAGCTGCTGCCCTGGACGTGTTTAACAAATGGCACGTGTCATTCCATGGCACAAGAGTGGACAGCGTGAACAAGATCTTGGAATGCGGTGATCTTCTTATCCCAGGTATTTTATTTAGATTCGAATTCTTCGCTTGATATATTATATTACATAACGTAAAGTAACATAGAGCTATATTATATTTAATATTTATTCCATGAGCGCGCGTTAGATATCAGATGGTAGAAGGCTAACGAGGAGCATAGCGCCGAGTTGGCTAGAACTATTTTATTTCCAACAAGCGCGAATGGAATAATTGTTTTATTAAGAATGTAGTGTAGTGCAGTGCAGTGCAGTGCAGTGCAGTGCAGTGCAGTGCAGTGCAGTGCAGTGCAGTGCAGTGCAGTGCAGTGCAGTGCAGTGCAGTGCAGTGCAGTGCAGTGCAGTGCAGTGCAGTGCAGTGCAGTGCAGTGCAGTACAGTGTAGTATAGGTATAAAATTGTTTAAATAGTAAACTGACAGGAAATACATGAGATTTTAATCGCCGGGCTGCGTGCTATATTCTTTACAGCACTCATTGCTTTACGAGCAATCAAAATAATATGTCCTAAGCTTTAGTTTACGCCGCGAACAAGTGCACTCTTCAGAACCTGATTCGCTTAAATGAATCCATTTAGACGGTTACACAGGCAGCAAGAAAGGAATTCACTACAAGAATATCCTACTTGACCGTGGACACTGAGTTCAGAAATCAATTGTTTCATATAAGCATCCAGCGGCTTGTTGACAAAACAAGAAATTTTAATTCGGAAAAACAATGCTTGTTGAAGCGACGACCGCTGCTAACTTAAATCCTCCCGGCTTTCCATATTGAGTCTGCAAAACTAAAACAGTTAGCTAGATTCAAAGTAAATAAATAATATTCGACATAATCACACAACGAAAAATTATTTAATAAACGAATGAGTTTTAAATCAACCAATTAAAATAACTACCCGATTTTTGGGTAGTGACGTCACCGTACGCCATTGGCGGCTTTTTTGGTTCAGACATATTCTTCTCGGGAGTAGGGACCTTACGAAACCACGACCGCGACACTGATGACAACGTCGACTAAAAAATAAACTTATTTTTTACTTAACATTTTCGCAACTATCCTTATTTATCTAGCTGAATATGTAAGCGCATTGTTTCAAATTTGAAACATCAAGAATTCGTCGCCGTGGTTCACGCTCTCCAGACTACGAAAAATTTGGCTATTTCATATCATAGGACGACAAAAAGAATGTACCAAGATGGATAACGTACATGCTAAGCTATTGTACTGCTCATTAAGTATTTTGTTTGGCGACGTTCACGTCGGCGTCGCCGTCGCCGTTTCTAAGGTCCCTGGTAAGCGACCAGAGGAAGACTTCTGAAATTCAGGTTAGCATTACATTACATTGCACTACGCTACGGTAGACTACACTATATTACTGGGTAGCGTTGATGGTGTTCGCTGGTTTGCTACTCAAGCTCCGGAGCCTCTTTACCTCTGAGCAACACGCGCACAGAAACTATAATCGTTGACAGGAATAAATAAGTTAAAAATAACCCCTTTTGGGTTATAGTTAGTATACACTAAAACAACTATTTACTTCAGTGCCTGTGGTTAGTTAACAATTATTCACCGAAGTGGCGGTGAATAATAGCTTCACAGCTTGGTAAATATCCACCACTTTCCCCCACACTGAGGTGAATTATTGTTATACTATATACCACACAAGTTGAATAAATGAGCGGACTAAAAAATTACTTTTGGTACCCAAAGCGACACGCGAAGCCATTTTGTTTCTATTTGGCTGCTCACAGGTGAATAGTATTTTGCTAATCACCTACGGGTTAACCCGTGCAGAAAGCACTATTTACTTGTGTGGTATATACTAATGGTGAATATTTACCTAAATATCCGCAACCAAACACCTCCACTTTATTGAATAGTTGCTACCATACCATACCATGCCATACCACACCACACCACACCACACCACACCACACCACAGCACACCACGCCATAGCACACCACACCACAGCACACCACAGCACACCACACCACAGCACACCACACCACACCACACCACACCACACCACACCACACCACACCACACCACACCACACCACACCACACCACACCACACCACACCACACCACACCACACCACACCACACCACACCACACCACACCACACCACACCACACCACACCACACCACACCACACCACACCACACCACACCACACCACACCATACCAACCATACCATACCATACCATACCATACCAACCATACCATACCATACCATACCATACCATACCATACCATACCATACCAACCATACCATACCATACCATACCATACCATACCATACCATACCATACCATACCATACCATACCATACCATACCATACCATACCATACCATACCATAGATATCCGAGCGACGTGATTGATTCTTTCTTAGTAGGGGTTGTATCGTAAGGACCGTTTTCATAATATTTTTTTTTGTTTTCTAAAGCCGGTAAATTAAAAAAAAAAAATACAGCTAAAAGGAGTGCCATATAACAAATAAATTATTAACCTAGCTTGGTCGAGCTGTACGAAAGGATATTGGCCCTCAGCCGTTTTTCTCTGAATCTCGCTGCCCCTTCTTGACTGTCTTCTTATTTCCGTTTAAATTAAAGAGACTTCCCTTCGTCCATGGGGTGCGGCGAGACTCCACGGGGAGGCTCCGCGCAGAGTTCATAGTTCTTATAGTCCAAGAGCTAGACTCAGAATAAAAAGGTCACGTAACACACCCACTACATAAAAGGTCCAAATTGAAATAATGATAGGACATGATCAGAGGATTATTTCTAGGTATGATGTACTGTAGATTTCGTGGGTCAGGGGGTGGCAGTAATGAAAACTCCTTGGGGTAATGTAGTCCCACCTGTTTAATTGTTTTTTCTTGCTTATTTCTGCTTGCATGTTATGGTATGTATTTTTCTTTTCTTGGAGCAGAATTTTTTTACCTTGAGACAAATAACACGAGCAGTCCATAGAGTATCTTTCAACTGCTCCCGCTGCCCTCATCAGAAAGGCTAGCCAGCAGGGTGGGGTGGGTGTTGGCTATTGTAATATATCTAATCCGTACATTTTTATCAGAGAAAATAAAACCTTTACTGCATAGTAATTGGTAAGATTTCACCAAACACACAATTAGACTGAAATGTTTTTTTGCGTGTCGGTTGAGAGTCCCATTTACGTCCATTCCATAGAAAATATTACCCCTTTTACATACCTGCAGTAGACAAAATGCACCTGATTTCTTTGTATAACCTTTGATTGACTAACCGAATCAAAAACATTTTAAAGTGTCATAAAGTGCGTAAATGACAGTTTTCCTTTCCTTTTCTATACTTCAGTAATGAAGTTCCTTCCGTTTTATCTGCTTGGTTATATGTCGGTGAAAAACGGTGGATATTTACCTCCACTTCGGTGAATAATTGTTAGCCACTATCCCTGGTGAAAATCTTTTTAAGATCCTTGAGGATCTTTAAAGATCTGTGCAAGGATCTTTGTGGATCTTGATGAGGATCTTCATCCATATCCTCAAGGATCTTAAAGGATCTTGTAAAATTCTTGCAGGACCCTGCAAGGTCCCTGCAAAGATCCTTCAGGATCCTGAAGGATCTTTAAAGATCCTCAAGGATCCTTTAAGATCCTGAATTTAAATTGTCCAATTTAAATTTCAAACAACCGTCATGGTCTATAAATCACTCAATGGTCTTGCACCTGACTACCTTAGGACAATGTTTTCTAGTAGAAGCGATACGTGTGCCTATTCACTGAGAGGGTCCGCGGGTAAACTAACTGTTCCGCTCCCCCGCACTAATTTTCTTAAAAACAGTTTTAGCTAAAGAGGTGCGGTGGTGTGGAACAGTTTACCTGTCGACCTGCGGCAAGCACAAACTCTCACTAGCTTTAAATCCGGCTGCAGCAGTTTCGTCTTTGGCTAGAATCAATGTAAACATTAACAACACACGGCATTCATGGAAAGCAGGCATTTTATTATAATTAATTATCGCATCCTTTCTTAATTGCAACTTAAATTTATTATGTAAAATAATTATTAAGTAATTTTAAATAAGTATGTATTTTAAGTCCTGATGTTTTTACCGTGTTGAAATAAAGTTACATCTTGCAGGGTCCTGCAAGAATTTTAAAAGATCCTTAAGGATCTTTGCAAGGCCCTTGAGGATCTTTACAGGGTCCTGCAAGAATTTTAAAAGATCCTTAAAGATCTGAGCAGGAACCTGGAGGATCTTAAAAAGGAACATGAAGGATCTTAACAGGAACCTGAAGGATCTTTACAGGAACTTGAAGGATCTTAACAGGAACCTGGAGGATCTTAACAGGAATATGAAGGATCTTAACAGGAACCTGGAGGATCTTAACAGGAAGGCAAATATTGTTGTGCTTCATTATGGGATAATTTTCAAAGATCCTCTTAGATTTCTTAAGGATCATTAATTTTACATGCCCAGTGAGTGAGATTAAAGTGACTGCTCAGAGATTCAAAAATGATATCTCGTAAACTCTTTATTTGCATCTAGACAAAATAAGTATAATAATAACAAAAATAAAAAGCAGTGATTATACCTTTGCTTAATATATAATTTCAAGAGTATTTTTGAAATATGGATATGTGATGTAGTATAAAATGAATTTCAGGTTAAAATGATTTACTGCAGATTTATTACCATAATCCTCAAAGAAAAATACTGTTTAAGATCATTTTGACCTGAAATTCGTTTTCAAAACAAGAGTGTCTCAAGGTCAAAATCAATCTGTTAAAAACGGTTTGCAACAGTAACTGCAAAAGGTAAGTTGTTTGAGTTGTTTGTGCCAAAATTACAAATTTTACCAGACAAGGGAGAAATATAACATTTAATTATAATTTATAATAAACAGAAAAGATTATCATTTTTGCATTTCCCCCACGCTGCCATTTTGAATTTTATGCTGTCATTGCATTACCGCTATATTGTTAGTAAGCAGAGGTTCTTTTGTGTGGGCAATGTGTTGCTGTAAAAAAATCCAAAATGGAGGCGTGCGGGAAATTTAAAAGCGATAATCTTGTCCCTTTATTGTTTTAATTAAATGCCACTTCTCCGTTGTCCAGTAAAATTTGTAATTTAGGCATTATTTCAAACAAATCAATGTCAACTTGCCTAAAGAGCAGACATTCCCTTTAAGTTAACACTGTACACCTCACAAAGCTAACTTGCCCTTCATTTCTTGCTTTGGCAATCATCCCCTTTGTTTTCATTGCAATATAAACAAGAAACGAAGAAACAAGGGCAAGAAAATTATACAATACTGCACCTAAATGCATTTACTGAGACACAAACAATGGTTAAAAGTAAATATGGATTTGTGTCTGGTACCAAAAGAAGCTAAGAGCCCACTCTTGATTCAATGTAAATCAGCAATTTTTTCATGATTTTACTGTACTCACTCTATTTACAGGTTTTCTCATGTGAAAAAGCATGTGGCTGCCTTTGAAGTTATTTAAAATTCAAAGTCACATCCAAAATGTACTTGTGATTAAAATGATGGAAATATATCGCCTCATACATTTATGAATTATCTTTCACTTAGCTTATTGTTTAAAAATAATTGCTCTGTTGATGAATGCCTTCTTCAAGCCCTTCTGCTTCAAGACCTACAACAAAATCGCAAAATTATTTGATTGAAAGCAAGCATAAAAAGTCTTAATTATTTTCTTCCCCTTCCCTGCTAGAAGAGGTTCTTTTCTTTTAACGATCACCCAGGAAAACAGCCTCTGCTAGCAGGGAATCCTTCCTCTGGAAGAAATTATTCATTACAGAAACATTTTCAGATCGACTTCTATCACAAGTTTAAATGCTAAAATCTTTCATATAAGCCATTATTAAGAGAATAATCAACACTTGTGGACAAGAACGAAGCATATGCATTACAGAAATTCAAAATATCAACATCAAACTGACTGCATACTGCAGCTCAGATCACCGAGCAGAATGCAGATGATTACAAGAACGTTTATCGATACTATTACTTACAGAAGCCTTACAATACTTTCTTCTTAACTTACATTCTTTCTCAGAGCTGAAAGATGGTTATTTTGTTGCTTTATCAGCTTTATAAACATCATTTCTCCGTAAACTGTTCTTCTCTTCTGACCGTTGAAATCACGCGCGCATGTGAAGAGCGTTGCATCATGGGATAGAGAAACTCATTCCCAGGTTCTTCTCAGCATTCAAAACCAATATGGCGGCTCGTGAGCATTTCACAGAAGAAACTCGGCTTTTCTACTCCATTCAGAGGCTTTTCATTTGCTGGAAAGTATTCAGGAATCATTTAAATAAGTGCATGGAGGTTTTAGGCCTTTTAAATCTCACAGAAATGATATGTGAGAAAGATAGTCATGTGGGAACTTTATGAAGACATCACTGTTCTCGGATGCGATTGTAATCTCTTTTTCATTCAACCTTGACCATTCCAAAAGGTAAAGTGACTGCTTTGGAAAGTGCGTTGTTTCCACAAGAAAAACTGAGCCTATATCAGCAATAACAGTCCATGTAAGCTACTCGAAGATCAAGCTAAATGAGCTTAAAAAAATTGTTACTGTTTGTACTTTGTTTATGGAAATGTGAAGTGATTATGGCATCAGAATGTTAAAGTGCAAAATTTTAACTGCCTGAATAGATAGGTAAACTATGTATATTTTTTTATTTTTCATGGAACAGCAGTGAAACTTCAAATGCTGAATAAAATTGGGAATTATGAAATACAATATTACTGTAGATCTTCATTAGAGGTTCATCTAGAGATTCTTGGAAGATCATCATAATTAAGGACCCTAACAAAGATCTTTGAAAGGATCCTTAAAATCTTAGTAAAGTCTTCATCATACCATTGAAAAGATCCTTGAAATGACCCTCTTCAAATTCTTCTTTAAGGTCCTTGTGAAATCCTTAATGATCCTTAAGGATTTTGAGAAAGATCTTTGAAAGATCCTTGATAAGATCCTCTTATGATCCTTGTAAGGTCCTCAGTAAATTCTTCAAGATTCTCAAGGATCTTGAGAAAGATCTTTGAAGGATCCTTTATAGGATCCAAATAAGATCCTTGCAAGTTCCTCATGAAATCCTTGAGGATCTTTAAGGAACCTGAGAAAGATCTTTGAGGGATCCTTGACAGGATCTTCTCAAGATCCCTGTAAGATCCTCATCAATTCCTTGAGGATCTTTAAGGATCCTGAGAAAGTTCATTTAAAAGATCCTTTTTAAGATCTTTTTAAGATCCTTACAAGATCCGTGAGGATCCTAGAAGATCCAGACAAAGATCTTTAGAAGATCCTTGAAAAGATCTTCATAAGAACCTTGTAAGATCTTCATCATATCCTTGAGGATCCTTAAGGATTCTTATAAAGATCCTTGAAAGGATCTTTGACAGGATTCTTTTAAGATCCTGTAGGATCCTAAAAAGAAATTTGGAGGATCCTGAAGGATCCTTGAAAAGATCTTTGATAGGATCTTTGTCAGGAACTTCATAAGATCTTTAAAAGATCCTTCTTAAATCCTTTAGGATCCTTGAAGATCCTAAAAAAATCCTTGTTTTCAAGGATCTTTACAGGAACTTTGCAGATCTTGAAAGATCTTTAAAGATCTTTGAAGATCTTTGAAGATCCTGCAAAGATTTTCACCAGGGATCTGCCCCTGCACATGCTTTTCCAAGGCAAGTAGCGGCAAGACGTTGTTTTTGCAGTTTGAAAATAAAATTCATACTTCCTAAATAAATTGCAATGTCCTAAATAAATTGTCTACTTTAGGGGCATAGGTCAATTTACCAGCTTTAGCTGCATTGTTTTGTACGTTTATTTATTTATTTATTTATTTATTTATTTATTTATTTATTTATTTATTTATTTATTTATTTATTTATTTTTTGAATGATTGAACTTTTTCTGTAAGCTACTACTTTCTTTTCATTTATGCCCCTTGCCCGCTTACTAACGAATGTACTTCACAATGTGCATTGCCAAGGCTGAGCTCAGTTTGCTGGGAATAGAACTAAACTGACACAGTAGTTTGCCATAATTTGGCCACTGAGTTAAGTGGCCGTTTATTGATAATCTCATATCAAATTACAACTGATCTGGAAATGAAAACCTTTTCCCAGCAAAGGTGAGGGCAACCACGCCTAACTTAACCTAATTCTGGTATAATGTATCAACGTGAATGACTGAAAATGGGAGGGTAAGTGGGTGGGAAAATGCTTACCCTGCATGGAAGCTGTAATGAAAGAGGCCTGCAACCACATGCTCAGAAGCCTAAATAATATATAGATTTGGGCAGGCCTAAAAGCGGAGCTCCAATTTATTAATTTCATTACTAAATAGGTAGCCACACTATATTTCTAAGCTTATACGGTTGCCCATATAGGTACAAAATAAATTTTAATCGCTTATGGTTATTTAAAAAACCTCTCATGGTTTTGTTGACGAATTAGCGACGTCAATATATTTCGTGGTCCCGTCTGAATTTTCTTTCCTGTGACAGCCTGTCACTGACAGGTTCTAAAATTAAATTTGACGAGTGCATTTTATTGGGTTCCTCACGTACGCACGTCGGCGCAAAACAAAATAAAGTTTTCTGGACACTAATTAATACACCTCCAGGACCTCTATGAGTTTTTCAATGTAAAAAGAATCTTGACCTTGTTTGGTTTACTACAAAACTGTCAGGGCAAGAAAATCAACTCAAGGCAAAAACACAATACAGAAAAACAAAGTGAACTCGCTGCTATTAAAACACAGTAAACAAAATGAACTCACGCCACGGCAAACTGACGGAAAATCGAGGCGGCAAAACAAACTCTGAAAATTTATGGTGCCGGTTATGTACGTCATTTTAAACCAGCTTTTGTGTAAGAACTTAGAATGAGCTTAGAATGAGCTTAATGTTGTTTTGACTGTTTGAATCATCTTCTTTTCGTTGCGGTTTAGTGGAATGATTAACTAATCCTGTTTTATCGTACGCGGTGCTAAGTACCTTAGATAATTTTATGCAGAGAACTGAATGAATTTTCTTCATTTCTGGTAAGTATAAAATAAATATGCGGTAGGTAAAGTCTGAACTCACTCGGCCAAGCACAGGTAGCTCGCAACGAAACCGGCGAAATATTCGTTTAGGAATCGAAGATATTTTAACACACTCACTGATAAGCAGGGACAAGAGAAATGCAAGCGAACCGAAATTCTGCGAAATTGTGATTTTGATCCGTAAAGCTAAATAATTTGTTTACAAAATCCAGTAGTGAACATCACTAGTCTAAACAAAATATTTGATAAACAATGTCTGTATAAAATGTACAAACACGAACAGGTTTGATAAATATTTACCGGAAGATCTCAAAAGCGACACAACTTCAAATTTGTTCATAAATGAAGTAAATTCTCTCAATATAAAATTAGGCTTACGCTTAGTGCATACATCTACGTTTGTTACCTCATTATTGAAGAAGGCTTGTATATTCTGCAGGGCAAAGCTTTCAAACCAGCCCAATAATATCGGAGACGAACACGGCAATTTCGTTGTAAGCTTTCTCCAACACCACCGACATATATGAATTAGCCTTAAACAGTCTTTTATCCTTCACTTCAGTGAACTTGATCGGCTTTGAGTTCACTTTTATTTGAGCTCAATTCAGTGATTTTCAGGCTTGCTCAGCCGCAGGTCGAACCGTGGACATTGCTCTTTTGACTTGTAGTCCGATATATCATGTTGGTCCTCAATTACTTCGGTTCTTCCCGTTACAAGGTTGTCCTCAATGATTTGGAATAAGTTTCCATGATGTAGATGGGTAAATAGAGCGAGAAATATCCACGGAGATCAATGTTCTTCAGCAGCTTTCTTCGCGTGTTTCATTCAGCTTTAAACGTGAACAGCGTGCCAAAGATTTTGGCGCCTTTTCATGCAATGGCTTCGTTTAAGTTGATGTGAAATGTCCAGATCATTTTTTTTTATGTGCGAAAAAATCTCTGAAGTGATGGATTGAAAAATAATAACGAAGAAATATTTTCTGCTGCTCACTTTCTTCACAAGTTTTCATTCCCGCGGTTGAGCAAAGATTTTGTCGCCTTTTCACGCAATCGATTCGTGTAGGCGAAATGAAATATCCCAGTCGATTTCAACATGAGTTAAAAAAAAATTTCTGTGTCCTACAAACTTCTACGATAGGTAACTTTTAACGAAAAAAAGGATGGTCAATATCAAACACGTAAGATGCCCAGATCAAGCTTTTTCTGAAGTATTGCCACCATTTTGGGCGACGTCGTCGTCGTCGTCGTCGTCGTCGCTAGGCGCACGCGCCCGCGAGCCATGCCGCTAGCCACGATGACCATGAAAACTCAAACGCATGGTTTTCTCAATTTCTATCCTCGCACGGTAGTTATGGGGCTCCGCTCTGCGGCCCTTCGGGCCGCTGGAGAGCTCCGCTATAAACCTGTTAAAGTCCCGGATGTAATTGATTGCAAGGCAGGCTGCATAAATTTATTTATCCCCTTTGGTAATCAATGTTATATTGTATTGTATTATAAACTCGAATCAAGAAATGATACATTGTACCAGATCAAATTCCTCTTCCCGAGAATTAAGGCGAGGTACGCCAACGATGAGTTCGTGATTACTGGAAAATTGTCAACGTGGCAAACTAGCTCCCTGAGGGGGAGGAGAGTGGAAACTTGTTTGTTAAGACGCTGTTAACTTCTGTTATGATAGGGGCACCCAGGGAAGGAACGTAACTTCAAAATTTATCAACATCACAAGGATTTTGGACTTAAACAGGTCCATTTTGGATGAAAATTTCTCAAAATTAAGACACGTGGCTGAAGTAAAAATATATCAGGCCAAGACAACTTAAGTTAAGCTTCAGAAAAATTGATGTTTGAGGTGATAATTTTCACACCTCAGTGACCAGCCCCATTTGAATTGCGGGCTCAAAGTTAAGAAATTTCGTTTTGTGGCTTTCTTTTTAAAAGCTGGTCAAAATGAAATGTAGGAGTCTATTTCCAGGGAGAAAAGGAAAAATACTGCGGGAGCCCGGAGTGGAAAGCCGCTTCTTTCCTCAGATATCGAGTTTTAAAGTAAAAAACACTTGCTGATAATTTATGCGGCGCTTACACCGCGAAGAAAACTAATTTTGCTCCGGGCTCCCGTGAAAAGTTTCTCTTACATCATAACAATAAACCACGCAAATTTCATCCACATACGATAAATCTACCACTTTATTCTTAAAATACCTTTCAGTGCGGTCTGTGTACGTCCTTAAATTGTGGTAGTTTCTCGCTGATATCGCATCACAAGATCGTGTTTAACAGGGGCCATTTTGAAATCTTCTTAGAAAACCGCTGTTCGAAGTGTTTGTGGCAACACTTGACCGAATATACCGCGAAGAATGCCGAAAATCTACGATCGTATCCGTCCTTTAACGAAGTTCAACATGGCGGTGTAAACAATTACGTAATGTATAGCAACGATGTGAACTTGAGACCTCGGCTAATGGGCACAGCGGATAATAGGCGTACTGAGTTACTGCGCGCGTATCCCGTGAAGAATCCATGCTGGGCGGCAAATTCTTGCGGTGTTATGTAAATATAATGTCACGAGTCCGAAAAACGAAATATACCACGATATAGCCATTAAATGGAGCCAAAATACCAAGGAACCACACAAAGGACACGAGTTAAGTTTATTTTTGCCATCAAACTTTTAACCTCAAGCCACCTACCGGGCGTGAAAAGGTTTTATTAAAGGTGAAGCCCTTAGACTTCTGAGAACAAACTCTTCTAAAGCAGAGTTTGAAGATAGTATCTCAAACTTCAAATCACGCCTCATATCGTGTGGATATCCGGAGAAAATAATACAGAAAACGCTGTCGGAGGTCAACTTCAACAACAGACAGTCGGCTCTACACCAGAAAACAAAATCAAATAAACAGATCTTGTCTTTTGTCACAACATACCACCCATCGGTGCGTAACCTTAAAAACATACTCATGCTTAACTGGGATTTAATACAAAATCAGCCTTTGCTGAGCTCCATGCATCTTCAAAGACCCTCCCATTATATCTTACAAAAGAGGTAAATCTCTTAAAGACATGCTCGTTAGAGCTAAAATATGAAGGTAATGTACAGTTACACCACATCACGTAGGGAGTCAGTGCAGGCCTGTCACTATTCTTTATTCACTCTAAGCGACTGATTTCGGCTTAAAGTTGATATTTCACGATGATCGATAGTGTAACACAATGCCGCTTTCTAAATCACGTTCGTCCGATATAATGATCGCTATTTAGCTTCTTTTGCAGATTATTTTGCAGACAGTTTCACAGGAAAGGTACAGCGAACCTGAACTTGCGTCTTCCACGATGTAGCAAAGCTTTTCAGCGGGCAAAAGCAGACTCAAATCAACCTTTGGTGCGTGTCACAAAATAAAATCAATATGGCGGCGCAAAGTGCCGCCCTAGCGACCAACTTTAGGCATTAATTATTCCGCACATAGCCAGAATGGAGCACTTATCTCTTGGAATTGTGAATAAATCTATGTTATCTTTGGAATCCTTGAATGTTTTGATATGTTTCATTTTTGACCCAAAGTCCATTATACCACCTTAAAACTGTAAAAAGTATTTTCGTATCCCCAAATGGATCACCGATAGGAAAGTTGATTATTGATAAAGCGATTTTTCAGTTGTCGTTCCAGTCTAATCTCGAAGAAAACAGCGACCAACACCGCCGAGAAAAAAATCGGAGACAAAGTAATCTCCCAATAGCTCATTTTTCCAAGTAACAGTTTACTAGCACACACTAATATTGTATGGAAGCAGCGTGGCCGATTGGTTAAGAGCGTCGATCTTGTAATCTGGAGGTCCCGGCTTCAAGCCTGCCCTGCTACTAGCTGGATTTGTTTTCGGTCGTCCCGAGTTAAAATCCTTTGCATAAAGCCAACTGGTCTACCTCCTGCTATGTTATGTTCATTTAAAATATTTGTCTCCTCTGTTTCAGCTGCACGCCTGCAAACAAGCTTTCTAGAATGAGATATGAAGTTAAGTGCTTAGCGTAGTAAATTTGTTATGAAAGAAACTTTAATGCAGTCGAATGTGTTTGTTTTCTTGTGTAGGTGATGTCGCGCTTGGGGGAAAAAAGTTAAGCGAGGAGGAAGGGCATTTTGATGATGACAGGAAACCAAAAGGATTTGACACAAAACAGATCTTTGTATCACCGAGTGTTCGGTATTCTGGACACAACACCTACGCAAAACCCAAAAGGTGTTTACAAAGCTTTTATCTTATTTTAGTATAAATCTACTGGCGTTCTATCACAAATGCCGCGCTCTGATTGGCTAGTGCATGTACGCTACCCACTATCTATTCTGTGATAGATAGTGAGTAGCGTAGTAGTGTGCCCTTGCTAACAAAATGGTAGCCGCTGCTTCACGTTTTCGAAGTGTCCGTGAAGAAGATTTAGACAGTTTACTGGTCGAGGCTGTTCCAGAAAAGACAAAAGTCGCAACGAAATATGGTATGAAGATTTTTTACGGTAAGAACAGGAGCCGAAAATGACTTAAATGAATTTATTACTCATTGAAACTTTTAAAAGTACAAAATTAAATTTTCAAAAGTTGCATTTCAATTGACACATTTTTTGTAAACAAATTTTAGAATGGTTCGCAAGCCAACAGAAATTCTCTTTTCCTATTTAAGAACAGTCCAAAGAAGAGCTTAACAGATGCTTACAAGTTATCCTCTGTACGGAAAAAAAATGGAAGCGAATTCAAAGTTTCTTCGCTGCGATCGATACGCGGTGCCATTGTGAACAACAACAGCAACTTCTTTCGCTAAACTATGCAGTACGACCTTGAAAAATAACGAGAATTGGAATCGAAGGAAAAGATAATAAACAGCTGGTAACGTTTAAATTTTACATCATATGATGTCTATGTGATGTTTTTGTTACTGTTTGTTTTTTGTTACTGTTTTTGTTTTCTGTACGGAAAAAAAATGGAAGCGAATTCAAAGTTTCTTCGCTGCGAGCGATACGCGGTGCCATTGTGAACAACAACAACAACTTCTTTCGCTAAACTATGCAGTACGACCTTGAAAAATAACGAGAATTGGAATCGAAGGAAAAGATAATAAACAGCTGGTAACGTTTAAATTTTACATCATATGATGTCTATGTGATGCTTTTGTTACTGTTTTAAAGCATTTAAACCGAATTTTGACCGATCTTTTTCCACTCTTTGTTTATTCATGCCTAAAATATTGCAGGGGAAAACACTGGCATCGCGCGTAACACTCGATTGTCCGACGAAAGTAAGCCAAAAATTGCCTTTTATCGGTTCCACTCACTCCAAAACTTCGACTCGGGTTAGTTTGGAGATCATTCTTTCAAAGCAGCGACGTTTTAACTCGCATGCTTATTTCTGTGTTCTAAGAATAAAGAAAATATAAACATGACCGATTCAATATATACGTGTTAAAGTATTTCTGTAATTTTAACCTCGCATTCCCTATTATGTGCATTTAGCGTAAGATGTTATTGAACTCGTAGAATTTGTAATCTTTATTCACCTACTTTGGAAATATCGTCATGAAGACGGAAGTGACGGCTGAGGTGACGTTATCAAAAATGATGACATCATCGGTGTGTAAGCGTGCCGGGGCGCAAGGAGTCATAATCTAAAAATAGAAGAGGATCAGTGTTGCCTCCATCTGATTTATTGTCACAAAACATAGCAAATACAGAACGTATAAATATTTTGATAGACTTTAATGTTCAAGGCAAAGAACCTACATTCGGAAGTCTTTTCATAAGTACAATCATAGGTGGTTTTTAAAGCTTTGTGGAGCAGTCGTACGGAGAACAATGGGAACAATAATTTCACTTTCTCGTTCTCATTCTAACAAGGGCAATAGTTCCAGTATCATGTATGCGGGTTTGGTTAGTTTTCGCTTTATGTCCAACTCATCTAAAAACTAGAAATAACTTCATGATCCTTCATCGAGTTAAGTTAAACTTTCGCCACCGACCCCCTAGCTGTGGCAAGACAATAGCCTATGACGTAACCTACTTAATTTATTTCATGAAAAGTTAGTTAATTCCACTAAAAGGGACTAAAACATCCCTCCTATACTACTGTCATGACCTTTCAGTATCAATTTTCATTCAAAGGATTCTTTTTATTTTTATTTTACTTAAGAGAGAGCAGGTATGGCGCAGTAGTAAGACCGCTTGCCTTCCACTAATGTGACATGGGTTCGATTCCCGGACCCGGGTAATGTGGGATAAGTTTGTTGGTTCTCGTCATTACACCACAAGTGTTTTCCGGGTTCTCCAATTTTCCTACCTGCAGAAAACACTCAAAATTAACAATCGAAATTCTAATTTTTTGTTGGATGCATTTGCACTGTCTGGCGAACTCTTGGACTTTTTTCCTTTTTTTATCTCTTCTTGATGTCATAAAAAAAACTCGCTTTAAGCTAATGCCGTCCATTTGGCTTTATTGCTGTATGATCTTTTTCATGGCTTTTCTGATATTTCTTTCAAGCTTTCGAGATCCGCCAACAAACAAGACTTATACCTCAAAAGCAGTTCTTCAGTTGTGTATCAACCCAGACAGTTACCAAGTTGGACCCCAGACAATTGGTGCTACAGGGGAGATCGACCCGAAGTTTAGCAATCAGGAGATTGAATGGTCTACAAAGGAACGTGGATCCATTATTCTTTATGGACTTCTGGTTAAACTTGATGAAGCCAATTGAAGTTCTTTATTAGAGATCTTGTAGCATTATTTATAGAAAAATGCCCCAATAATTATATTTCTGTAGAATAGATGTACAACCTTTTGAAAGGTCTGCAAAGGTTGTTTAGAGACAAACAGCAAACGATACTGTTTTTTTACAAATGCAGGTGCTATTGGTGAATAGCTTTGGTTTTGTTTAAATAACGAACACCATGTGTCCTCACGTCCTTGTTTGGATGGTTTAAAATTTTGGAGAAACAGACAACGAATTTTCTAGTTAAGAGCAAAGTCGTGGCCGCTTTAAGAAAAATTTCAAGTTGTTAATTTAAAATCGATAACAAAGGAAGGTAAAAACATGCATTCCATGGCAATAAATCGTACTAAAAAGTTTATTTAAGGGTCGTCATGAACTTCTAAGAGCATTTAATAAAGCCCCAGCCAAACGCTTGCAACATTTTAACGCAATACGTTGCAAACATTGTTTGTGTCATGTTGTGAGATGTTTTGAAGGAGCTGGCTAAGCGAACACAACATTTCTACGCAACATTGTCGTGGACAGCATGTTGCACACCAACAACACGCAACATATAAGTACGTAAGTATGTAAATAAGTAAATAAGTAAAATTAGCAAATAAAACTATGTACAACAATCATGCTAGAACTAATTTCATTTAAGTGTGATAATTAAAAGTGATTAAAAATTTAGATTATATCAATGATTGCTTGTGAATGTTACTATTTAAAATTTCCTTAAGAAGAGAACGCTTAAAACATTTAATGCTAAGGCTCCGTTTAAGATCCACACTTAGCGAGTTCCATTCTTTTTCTTTACAACATCTTGCGTTGTGTAAAAATTTCTTGTCAAGTACAAAGAATTCCCTCTAAAATCCTTGAAATCGTTAAAACTCATTCCTTTTCGTCGCTTTATAAGATCCTGCTTGCTGACAACAAACGACGCAAGAAACCAAGGTACTTCAACATATTGGAAAAGGCGGGAATCGTGACCTCAACGAATGATACTACACTCACAAGAGAGACGTACGGAAAATATTCCACTCGGGTCCCGGATGGAGCAGCGTATGGAATCGACGAGTGGTTTTGTTTCCAGTAAAAACACTCGCTTCCATATAATTAAAGAGCTTAAGCATAGGCGTTTTTGAGCCACGGACGACAGCCGTCTTGAACGCTTATTGTCAGCGTTTTGTTCCTAAACTCAATTTTTTAGTGCTAAAATGAAAGCTTGATAACTTTTTGGGCGAGGTAAAAGTTCGCCAAAAGCTTAATCATTCATCTTCCGGTTACCGTCCGTGCATCTGTGCTTAAACTCTCTAATAGTGTGTAAGAAGCGGCTAAGTCTACTGCCACATTATTTTGATGCTCGTTCATCGCAGGGTTACCCCAAGCATCATTTTCGTCGGTACCAATTTATGCACCTGGGTCAAGAGAGACACTGGGTGAAAGTGAAGAGTCTTACCCAAGAACACAGTGCGATCGATGACCCTTGTCTAGGCTTGAACTTGACCGCTCGAGCCGTAATCCAGCGCCTCAACCATTAGGTAGCGCACCTCCTTGCACATATCAGCGTATGATTAAATAAACATTCTATTTTACTAACAGATGAAAGGTAAATGACAACAACATCGTCTAGTGAAAGACAAAAATTTGTAATCCTCGATCGTTTGCAAATTGCTTCTTTGAAGTTATTTACTAAGCCGTTTTTCTGATGCTAAGAAATAAATTTTTTTCACTATGCAAGTTATTTTTCACGTGAAACGAGCGTAACGGTACGTACGGCTGTCTGTCAGAAATCAAATGAGAATTGTTTGTAGTATATTCACCAGTCATGATGGTGAAAACATCTATCACTTACTATATACGTCGTTTTCAGTACATATTTGCCTTAACTTGCTATATCATTATATCACCGAGAAATGGGAAGTTTGATGATCTGTTCCTTACCCAAAAACATTTTTTAGACCAACATCACTTGTATCTTGGACTATTTCATGTCAAAATAACTTCCTCAGAGTTTGGAAAGTTGATAACATCAACGTCGGTGACGTGGTAAGAAGATTTTTTCCCTCAACGTTTTGAGAGTTTACAACGCAGCTTCTGGTTGTAAAGAATGGACTTCGTTTTGTTCAGCTCGGCTCCCAGGCAAGCGATATTCTGATAGGCTTTTTCTTAATACATTAAGGTTTCGAGTCGCTTTTCTAAACCCTTTCATTCGTATGGCATATACAAGAGGATTACAAAAGAATTGGCAAAAAAATATGACAGCTAGCACTTCATGCGCCATTTTGCCTTGATGTCTTCTGGCATGGCGTGGTGAACAGCCCAAGGAAGAATTGTTAGAATGGAAACCAAAGTCACTATGAATAATGTCACGGATAATTTGCTATCGGTGTGAGTTGAGCTATGATTTTCTGAATGAGGATTTCTTTGAATCTTTCAAAAAACAATGATATAAGAACCTACGAGGACAAGGAGGGTGAGAACATTAAGTGAGCCCCATACGTACACATATGTTGTATTTGGTTCATTCAAATACAGGCCAGCCATGAGGGCGGCCAGTAGAAAACTTATAAACAAGCTAACTAGTATGATTTTAAAGTAAGAACATTTCCCAACTAAGCATTGTTTGAAGGGAAAAGGTGTTGCATGTATATATCCTGTGGTATACGTGCAAAGTTCCTGTGACGGTGCCCACCAGTAGATCGGCTACAGTCAGGTTTATTATGACATACGTACTGCGCTTGCGCAAGTGGTGGATTCTTGCGAAGGCGGTGATAGTGACGGCATTGATTATTAATATCACAAGAAATTCAGCGATGAAGACTGGAAAAAATACCGAATGTTTTGTGATGTTGATTAGTCATTCTGTAATAATTCTCTCTGCAAAATACTGCCATGCTGGTGGTCAAGGCGATAAAAAACTTTTTTTTCCCAGAATTTGCATGATAAAAAAGTTACGTTGCCAGCGGAGGAAAACGCCTTTTTCTTGTCCACCAGCATGGCTGCCGTGACGTCAGTTGCAAGCCAGCAATGCAGATAAATATATTGGAATTTTCTTAATTCGGGATCACAGCATGAGAACATACTGTGGCGTAAAGCTGAAGTAAAGCTCGCGTAAATTTGGAATTTAATCAGCTTTACGCGACCTCTACATTTTTTAAAGCTGACCTTTAAACCAGCTTTACACTCATGTTTAAAGCTTGCTTAAAGAGACTGAAACATTTAAGCCACATTTACGCCAGGTTTACGCACGGTAGCGTAAATATCAGGTTTAACCACCTTTAAGAACCTTTAATTGATGGCGTAAAGTTAGATGACCAGCTTTATTAAGGAGGTTTAAGCCACCTTTAATTTTCCGTAAATCTCCATTTTCGTGCTGTGGATTTTTATATTACCCAAATAGAAGAACCAGATATAAAGTATATTGCATATTATTATTATTGGCTGCATAAGAAAAAATGTGTCAGACATAAGGAAGTTGTTTCAAAATTAATTGGTCGAATAATTCCGTTCACGAGTCTATTGATACGCGACAAAATAAGCATTTACGCAAATGATACTTAAAATGCTGATTGCACGAGTCGGATATACACCACAGTCTCTGGCCTGGGCCCAAGTTTCGACGAAGACGTTTATGCATTGTGTTATCGGGGAAAGATCAGATGGTCAGTACAAAGAACCTGCCTCTACTTAACATCTTAGTATGCCTCCGTCATTGTAGTTGCTCTATTTTGCACCATTTTAGATTTTGAGTAAAATCTTCCACAACCTGGATATAGTCCTCGATACTGCAAAGGACGAAACAGGTGGGCTGAACTGTTTGGCCAAATTTACGATCAGAGGCTGCCGTTGCTTGCAATCATTCTAATGTATTTCCCCTTCTTAAGGGAGAAAAGAAAAACACTTTAACCTCTTCAAATTTGAAACTTGGCCAGGTAAAACTTCCTGCTGTGAAATTTCTTGGTGCTCCTCCGCTTTTGTTAAGGGCACCAGGCGACATTCAGTTGATAACCAAATTTCATATTCTTTTTCGGTATTAGGTAGGGACTTGTCAAATAGAGAACAAGATGTCTGTTTATGAAAGCATGCTTTAAGTGTCATTGTCAGAGAAAACCAGGCAATGGCGAAAGATGGGGGTCGGCCGATTTCCCTAATTTTTTCAGCATTTGAAACCTATCAGATAAGATTAAGATTGGTGGTATTTAAATAATTTCTTGGCTTTTCAATCCTGAGATTGACCACCCCCCTACATTTTGGCACAGAAAGTGCCAAAAATCCATATAAAAAAGGCCAACTTCTCGGTACTCAAAACCGATCTCCCTTTTGCATGTAGTGCACATATTTTTTTCTCAAGGTTAATTAACTAGTTGTTAATGTTTTGGCTTCCTCGAAACAAATTTTCAGTCAAACTAAAATTTTTGCCAAATTTTCTTATGTGGGTAGGTAGCTTGTACCTTACCACAGAGTGAATTTCGGGGTTTTTCAAATTTTATTTTTTCAAAAGTGCGGAAGTTTATTTTTTATTTTATTCCATTTTTAAACAGTCTATACCCTTCTTAATCAAAAGCAAGAATTTATTGATTGGCACAATAAACTATCTTTCCGCGAATTTTGTTCAAAAATGCCTTAAATCGCTCTTATGGCTACTTTCCCGCCAAAATGAATTCACACTAAAATATTATATAAAATCGGCAAAATTGCATTTCGAATGAAATTGATGTACTTTAATTCAGTTTAGGAACAGCAGAATCTTTATATGTTTAATAAAAATAATTTCGAAATTATAATGTAATTAAAATAAATAAATATTGCAGAACTGACGCGAATTTCAGTGTGTATTTCCCGCGAAAATTCAGTCGTATTATGAAAGTACTGTTTGGATTTTCATGGTATATTCAAATTAGCTTGGCTTGTCTCAAAAGCGTGAAAACCTTTTATATAAGGCAGTCTTAGAAGCAATGATCCAAGGTTCTAAGTAAATAGGAGACCTTGCGACAAGGGACTTTCATGTAAACTTCATTCTGGACTCTCATGTTACAGTGCTTCGCAACACTCTTATGATATGAATTGTTCATTTACTTCACGAGAATCAGCTTGTAGTTTTCTCGGATCTAATAAAACTATTCTGCCGCTAGATTCTTGTAAGCCCACTTACGTACTAGGTCTTGGTGTGAGTGGCAGGCTGGGATGGCGATCTCGAAGTTCAGCAATCATCAAGATGCGGCTAATTATGCAGACCAGGCTGTTTTGATTTAACTGAAGATCTGTCAAACAACACACAAAAAAAAACTAACAGCCGGCTACGACTGGCCACGTTGCAATAGTTCATGTTGTTATCCATTTCAGGAAGTTCAATGCAAACAAGTCAATGACCCAAGCCGTGTTTGTGGGACCGTTTTATTTGTAATGTAAGCATTATTGTCACGCTGGTTGTAATTTGAACTCCTCTCTTTTTTAATTCGCCTCGATGTGTTCTCCTCCTAACAAAAACAAACCCAATTCACAAGTAGACATAGGTAGAAGTTCAACTGAGCAATTTTTCTTTTACAATGTTTAGTAATAGGAATCGTTTTTCCCTATAAAATTTAGCTACAATGCAACTGTTAGCGTGCTATTTATTTAATGTACGTACTCCAATTTGACCAAAAAAAGCACCAAAAAAATCGCTGTTTTTGATCTTTGTTGAGGACTGTACCAACTTGCAACCGCCCCAAGTTGCATTGTTTGACTGTGAATTTGCATAAAGCAAAATATTCACCCAAAATAGGCATTAAGTGGGGGCCTAACAATGTCATGATTACGATAGGCTTGACCTGTACGTCATTTCCAGGGCCATAAGCAGGATTTTGCTTGGGTAGGCGCAAGCGCCGGAATTGTGAGCGTCTATGGGGGATCCGGTGGTATTTTTCCCCGCCAAACTTTGAATAATTAAGTTGTTGAAGTCCACATGCCCACAACTACCCGTGATACTCAGACTACATTTACCGTAATCAGACCACCAATGGCATCAACTATTATATCACCTTTTAAAGTTTTTCCTATGAAATGTCGCACAGAACATTACAGACGACGTACACTACGCAGAGGCCAATTGTACTGTTTACCACTGATTTTTTACAGCATGCTGGTGAGATGTTGGATGTTTTGCTGAAGATCGTAAAATCAAGTGATTGTAAAACAAAACGAATTTATTTGTTAGGCATGCACTTCAGCGTCACAAATGAGATGTCTACTCATCTAAGCATTTTTCTGATATTTGTAAACTAAACAACAATAGCTGGTAACCGCAAGCGTTGCATATCGGCTAATTATCCCCCCCCCCCCCCCCCTACCGGCGCGATTATTTATTTTCGCAGCTCAAAAACCGAGCAATAAGTGGACTAATAACTTCAGTCGCAATAACTTTTCTTGGGGTTTCTAAGGCACAAATCTGCTTCAAGGTTATAGGCCAGCAGCGGTTACACAAAAATTGACCAGTCTGGAAGATAAACATTTTTATGGTAATACAAAACACGGTTGTTGTGCCACTATCATAGTCTTTAATAGGTTTGATTAGGCGTTTGTGATACACAAATTTATATAAGCGTTTTTTTTCTTAATTTATGTATAAGTCACAAGGAGGCATAACTATAAAGCAGACCAAAGCTAGTCAATACATTGACATATGAAACGCCCCAAACCGCCCGGGACGAGTGTAGGCCTTTAAAGATTTCTTTCCAATCAGTGGCGGATCCAGGGGAGGGGCCCCCGGGGGGGGGGGGGGGGGGCAGGGCCCCGCCTTAATGTTTCGGAAATAGCGCATTTTCTTTGAAGTGCCGGAATTATCTTCGCAGAATTCAACATTCATAGTCAAGCCTTCAAAAGCGCAAAAAAGGTCCTTTGTATTCCCTTTATATTTCCTTTGTTCGAAAAGCTCCAGGTGTCATTGTGTTAGTAAATGTTTCTTGAAGTGGCGAATCATAAGCAAAAGCGAGTGCTTCTAAACTATCCTGTAGTAGATTCTTATATTAACTCGACCCTTGCTTGGGTACGAAGTCTGACCAAAAGGATTGGTTATAAAAAATAACACAGACAGTGATTCTCGTGACTTTGAAACATATATTTTGTTTATCTATCAGTATGAACTATGCTGCATTTGGTGAAAATGGTGCTTTTTTGCAAATCAGACGTTCGAGTTAACGAACATTTCAATACAGTTCTAAACAAAGATCAAAACACCGATTTCTTTTTGTGCTTTTATTGGTCAAATTGGAGTACATTAAATAAATAGTACGAAATTGCTTACACCAGGAGCGTCCCGATGACAGTTGCATCAAATGCATAGCACAATTGAATAGGGAAAAACGCCTCCTTTTATACTAATGACTTTTAAATAAAATATGCTCACCTGAACTTCTACCTAAGTCCACTTGTGTCTTATGTTTGGTTTTGTTTGGAGGAGTAGAAATCGAGGCGAATCCAAACAGAGAGGGGCTCAAATTATAACCAGCCCGACAATAATGCTAACATTACAAATAAAACGGTCCCACAAACACAGGGTGGGTCACAGACCTGTTTGCATTGAAACTCGTGAAATGGATAACAACCTGAACGCGTTTGCAAGGTCGCCAGTCGCAGTCGGCTGTTAGTTCTCTTCTAGTGCTATTTGACAGATGGCCATACCTGTTACTCTATCTTAGTCTGGTCTGCATAAATTAGCCGTATCTCATTGATTGCTGAACTTCGAGATCGCCATCCCAGCTTGCCACTCACACCAAGACCTAGTAAGTGAGCTTGCAAGAATCTAGTGGCAGAATAGTTGTATTAGATCCAAGAAAACTACAAGCTGATTCTCGTGAAGTAAACGAACAATTTATATCATAAGAAATCCAGAGCCATCTGACAATTTGGAATACAGGAGAAAGAAGGGAAGGCCGAGAAATGAAATCATTGTAAAAACCAAGTATTGGTTTGTTACAAGAAATTGATTCGTATTAAGAATCTCAAGCCTAGCATTAATGAAGGACTCAAAGCCTCCAGAGAGTTAGAACTATTTTCTCTGATTCCCAATATTTCTATACTTGATTACGAAACTTAAACACGCCTCAGATATTTAAGTTCCCCTTGTAAAATTAACGTCACGACTCTAGAGCAGAAATATTGTATTTTAACATCAATTTCTTGTAATAAACCAAAATTTGGTTTTTACAATGATTTCAATTGTCGGCCCCACTTTCTTTCTCATATCATAAGAGTGCTGCGAATCACTGTAACATGAGAGTCCAGAATGAAACATGATAACATCTGAAAGTCCAGAGTCGTCGGAAGAAACGATATCGCAAGGTCTCCTATTTACTTAGAACCTTGGATCATTGCTTCTAAGACTGCCTTATATATAAGTTTTATTTTCACGCTTTTGAGACAAACCAAGCTAATTTGAATACACCATGAAAATCCAAACAGTACTTTCATAATACGACTGAATTTTCGCGGGAAATACACACTGAAATTCGTGTCAGTTCTGCAATATTTATTTATTTTAATTACATTATAATTTCGAAATTATTTTTATTAAACATATAAAGATTCTGCTGTTCCTAAACTGAATTAAAATACATCAATTTCATTCGAAATGCAATTTTGCCGATTTTATATAATATTTTAGTGTAGCCATAAGAGCGATTTAAGGCATTTTTGAACAAAATTCGCGGAAAGAGAGTTTATTGTGCCAATCAATAAATTCTTGTTTTTGATTAAGAAGGGTATAGACTGTTTAAAAATGGAATAAAATAAAAAATAAACTTCCGCACTTTTGAAAAAATAAAATTTGAAAAACCCCGAAATTCGCTCTGTGGTAAGGTACAAGCTACCTACCCACATTAGAAAATTTGGCAAAAAATTTAGTTTGACTGAAAATTTGTTTCGAGGAAGCCAAAACATTAACAACTAGTTAATTAACCTTGAGAAAAAAATATGTGCACTACATGCAAAAGGGAGATCGGTTTCTAGTACCGAGAAGTTGGCCTTTTTTATATGGATTTTTGGCACTTTCTGTGCCAAAATGTAGGGGGGTGGTCAATCTCAGGATTGAAAAGCCAAGAAATTATTTAAATACCACCAATCTTAATCTTATCTGATAGGTTTCAAATGCTGAAAAAATTAGGGAAATCGGCCGACCCCCATCTTTCGCCATTGCCTGGTTTTCTCTGACAATGACACTTAATTGTTATTAAAATGTGCCATCACGTTGTATAAACAAAAGAACTATTTGTTGCAGCAGTCAAGAGTTATCATGTAGACACGTTTATAACAATAGCTGACGCCACCAATATCTTCGCTATAAGTCAACTGACGGTATTTTAATCTGACTTCAAATTTAACTGAACTTAAATTGGAAGTTTTTTTCCATATTTGCAATTTGTCGACGGAGTCTTTGGAGATTTGCCATAAGTGATTCATGATTATGTCCGACCAAGCAGAAAAAGCGTTTGTTGAAAAGAAAATGGCCACTTTTTTGGATAAGCTCATCTGTTGTTGACAGTTTTATAGCTGTTTTTTAGAGTATCGGTAGAAGCAATATGCCTGACGCTGGCGTATTTGCAAATTCGACTACTTTATACAAATGGAAACTAATAGTTATTTCTAGCAATTTCTTTCGCCTAATGTGAGAGGCCAAAGACCCTTGGAATCGTCAAGTGACAATGATGAGAAGATAAAAATTTTCTTATCACGTTTTTACAGCTTTGTTGATTTATTTCGTCAGCGAGTTACTAAGTACCACCTTAATGTCTTTACGATGTGTAATTAAGTTAACGCTATGAAAGATCTACCAGAACGAGCCTTGTTTTCTATCAGTGTCTTGCTCAAGAACACGATGCAGCGACTCTGCTCACGGCTCGAATTCACCATTACGTCACATGCCACCTTGTACACACAAGCCTATTAATCAGTAATCATTCTATTTTTATGAAAAAATGACGATAATAAACTCATTCATCCTTTTTTTTTCTAACGATAGTAAGATATAACCCTTAATTTATTGTTTCTAAACTATACTTAGAAGTTACTTACTCTGTTGCGGACTAAGCCGTTTTTATATGCCAATAAAAATTGTTGTCCACGGCTGTCCATCACAAATGAAATGAGAACCGTTTGCAGTAGAGTCAACTCTCTCTTAACGGACACCACTTTTAGATGGACACCTCTTTAAGACGGACACTCGGTGTTGGTCCCAAGCCATTTTTTTTCTGTAGCTAAACTCCCTATAAGACGGCGGACACCTCTCTAAGACGGACAACGGACACTTTGGAACTGCATGTGCAACAAAGATTTTGCTAATTTTACAGTCTGTAGAAGCGCTTAACTTTTGGATTTACGAAATTTATTTTTGAAAGAAATTAATATCTTTTTATACTAGGCTAGCCGCAAACGTTTGCTTAAACACTGAGGCGAGAGACATGTTCCAGTTTGCAGCATGTACTGCTCCCCGTACGTGTAATACTGTAGACGAAAGCCGAGTCAATTTTATAATATTATTTTTGTTGCGGTTTGTAGGTTTTGTTTAGTAAATAACTTAAACAAACTTAGAACAGACGCGTATTCATTGCGCAGAGGTTCAACATTATTATATCAGAATATTTCTGGTGTCACGTTACGCCCACTCTCTATAAGCCGGACACCTCTCTAAGACGGACAGTTGGGGCCGGTCCCGACGGTGTCCGTCTTAGAGAGAGTTGACTTCCCACCAGCTAACCAATTATAACCCCTCTGCCAACTTTTACAGAACTTCATCGAAGGAACCCTGGAAAAGACTTGACGACAATTGCCATTTCTGCCCCAAACATTTGTAACAACACGTCATAATAGGACTTCATAAATAAATAAGACTTCTACAAAATCGCTATTTGAGCATGTCGCCAATTTAGGGCCACCTTACGTATATTTTAAGCCCTGATGATTTTACCGAGTTGAAATAAAGTTACACACCTATATTCTTAGAAATACCATTGTAAGTAGTTAGCTTTATCATTGCTTACAAAAGGAAACCGAGACTATGAATTTTATCCGTTCTAGTAGGTTTTACCACGTTAGCCTGTAATTTAGAGTTACGGGATTCTGTGAGGTGATAAAGGATAGTCTCTGTTTAGATCCGTACTTTTACAAAAAAGGTTCCCAATCGCTTCCCTGAACTCCTGCATTCTTAAAACATATACCAGAGGATTAACTATGGAATTGGAAATATAGATCATAGTTATGACATCACGAATGTCAATTCTTGATCTACTGGACCAATCTTTTTGTATGTCGACTGGCATGGATTTGTAAATAGCCCAGGGTAGAATGGTTAGGACAGAAACACCAGTTACTATGAATAATGTCACGGATAGTTTCCTCTCTGCATGAATTGAACCATGATATTGTGCATGAGGACTGCTTTGAATATTTAGAATGATAATGAAATAAGAGACTGCGATAACAAGAAGGTTGAGAATACTAAATGAGGCCCAAACGAAGGATCCTCCGTATGATTCATTAACGAGCAAGCCAGCGAAGAGCGAGGCCAGAAAAAAAGATATAAACCAGCTACCCATGATAACTTTAAAGTAAAAACATTTCCTAATTAAGCAATGCCGGAAGGGAAAAAGTGTTGCATGAAGCCGCTCTAAAGAAATCAAGCAAAGATTCACTTGAGAGGTTATTGGGAAGGTTAGTTCAAAGGAAAACATGATAAATATTGGCCATTCGAATGTGCGGTTTTCTCTATCTTTCGTGGTTTCCTTTATCCGGTACACGAACAAAGGTCCTGCTATGGCACCCACCAGAAGATCAGCCACGGTCAGATTTATTATGAGGTATGTACTGCGCTTGCGTAAGTGGCGGATTCTTGCGAAGGCGGTGATAGTGGTGGCATTGATTATTGAAATCACAAGAAATTCAGTGATGAAGACTGGAAACCAGATGTTATTCTCTCCTGCAGTATGATCTTCAGTAGTCATCTCTTGAATGAAATTGTGAAACGATTCTTCTGCAAAAACCTTCCTCTCGTATTTATTTCAATCTAGGTAAAGTAAATAAAAATACAAATGCTTTTATGTTCTGTTGATGGGTGATGCACCTATGCAGGCATAAGGAAGAATATATATTTTTCATTGTCTTTCGCGGCAGGCGTAAACCAGCATGAGATTGCAGATAAAATTGTTTTACTTGCATCTCATCAACGCGTTTTCGTCGAAAATTAACAGTCAACATGAAACACAATTTTTCGTGAGAATTGGTGCTTATCGAGCACACTTCCAAGACTTGTTATGCAGGTGATTTCATGAACATCGCTTAATATTCGAATTCAATGTATGACTTTTTCACGCTGACGTCGCGAACAACAAACTTCGCCATCTTGCAAAAGCGATTAAGGACCAAATTCATTTTAGAAAATAATCACTTTAGTTTTCCCATTCCTCTTGCTTTTGAAAAATTGCTAGCGAAATGAAAACAGCTAAGTTAAGCGTGGTGAGTTATACCTCAGCATGTGGTTTAATTTGGCGGACTGTCAGTGAGACAAAATACTTAATATCGTAATTTCCTTTTCCATAAGGAAAATTTGTCGATCAGTAAAAATAAGTCCAACTTTCCTAATATAGATTATGTAAAAATTTATGGTCTTTCAGGTTTTACTCAAGCCTTTTTGAATTCTGGATATTGAGTCCAGGCATTGCTAAATGGCTCGATGCTTCAGTTTGACAATCTCATGCGAGACGAATATAGACCACAGTAAAGCAGAATTAGCGGATGGCAAATTGAAACTCTCGCTTTTATATTTCTTTTAACTAAAAGAAACAGATGGTTTATTCCATAAATGGCTTACCGAAGTTTAGGGTTAGCAGCTTAATATTTCTCACTACTCTTTAACAGTTACTGCTATTTTCCAGTATTTTAGTTTCTCGGCTAGCATCTACTACAACACAACTTATTACGATACGAAAGAAAAGACAGGTCTGCGATGACGATTAGAGGTCTTTGTTAGCTCAATTGTTTTTTTTTTTCAATTTCATTTTTATTTCTCTTAGAAAAAGTTCACTTACCTCTTAAGGGGGGTCCTTCTTAACTACTAAGTTGTTGCTAAGGAAGGTATCTAACCGCCATATTTTGGAAACTTGACCTGCTACGGATAAGCTTTTTTCGCAACTTTGTTCAATTGAAGAGTCCTTCAAGAGTTTCAAATCACGGCCATATTTGACAAGTGGCGTGGCCAGAATAGAAAAAACCCTAAAACTGAAAGGGCATATAAAACTGAAAGTTAAAATCAGTGCCAATAGATAAAGAATGTCCACATGCTTAATGCTTCGTATGGGTTTTAAAAAATTTGCATTATTGTAAAAGTTATGACATAATAAACACCCGTATTTTCAGACTTTCTTCAGTAGCGCTTTTTTCTTTCTTGTAAACGGTAATCCCATACGTAGGATTGTAAAGAAGGCTATGTTATCTCCGATTCTTTAAAAAATTCAGAACTCTTTCTTTTTTCCTCCAAGTTTTAGGGATTTTAAATTCTAACGCGCGGTTTAAGACTGGCACTAGTTATGCAGGCGCAATGTCAATATTTCAAGTAGGTATTTCCTGCCCCACAAAATTTACCATTTAGCGTTACAAAACGGTCCAAAATGGCTTGCCACTAAAACTGGTCTTCAGGAATTCCCTAGCAACTGCTCTAGATCTGTAGTTAAGAAGGACCCCCCTTAACTTGAACCAAATACAACTTTCCACAGATTTTAAGGTGAAACTTCACACTTTTAGAACATGTAGTGGTTTTTCTTTCAGGTTTGTTATGAACCCCAGACGACATTCGTTTTCTTTTCAGCCAATTAACATAATACGTCAACACTTGGTCTTTCAAAATTGTCATCAGAGCTAATTGGAATAAAAAATATATGCAAAACAGCCAATAATGACGTCACGGAAAGGACCAGTTGTCAATCTCTACCAGATGAAATGAAAATGGGACCCTTCTGTTCTCGCTAAATTTCATTTTTTTGTCTACTGTTTCAAGTAATATGTCGCTGGAGCATTTGTATTGCCGACTACTATCATATTTGAGAACTCAAGAGTTATTGTCAACAATTTCTTTCGCCTTTTAGAGGGGATAATTTGAATTTGTTTGTCTTAGCATTTGCGACGCGAATATTGACTCAGTTGAAACAGCTGTCGAGTATTCAACAACCACAGAGGGATACCTATTCCACTTGCGATCGCAAATGGGTCCTTTTTCGTGACACTGACTGCGCCAGCACTAAGGGAGTTAACTGTGTTAATATTTTATATAGAAACTCGGTCAAAAATTTCCACCCAGCAAAACTCGGTTAATTTATGATTACCACACCTAACTTGGTAAAATATTTTTAGTGGCCGCATTGAGATCAGACCAGATTGAAGTGCTGTCGTGATTAAGCTATTTGAAAAGAAGCAAGAACGGCCGGCTTTCATGATAATTCTATTACTTGCTCAATTCCTCTCCTGCTTTTTTGATCTACTTCACTGCGTTGTCCACTTACACCGCTCTTTTCTTTCCTTATGCGTTCTATGCAAATTTCAAGCCCAGTTGTTTCGAATATATGTTGATTTTCCGCAGTCGCCGTAAGGCTCATCGCTCATCGCTATATCGACATCACCCCTGACTGTGTGTTTTTCCATAATAATTGGCACTGGCTCGAAGAAGAGATAATCAGAAACCATGATAACCCTGTCTGAGAAAAATAATAATTGCTCTGGTGGTTCTAGAGCTCCCTAGTAGCAAGATAAACTATAAAATTAATCCACGAATTGTGTCCGAACGCCATATTTGCGTGCGATGGAAAACAACTCACATGGAGATGATTGACATATTTGACAAGTAAAACAATAGATGAATCTGATACGAAGCCACTAACGTGGCTAAAACTACCCAAAAAGGTGGTTTAGAATTAACCTAGCCCGGTTTAAAAATCCATTGTTCTTGGATTAATTTTCATGGAACCGATAACTTGGTTAAGAGTCGGTTAACTGTGCAAATACATGGCCGCATTACACATTTTTTTTAAACTCAGTTAATTTTAATTGATTAATTGGATAAAACCCGGTTAACTTGCCAGGTGCGGCCGCGGCCGCGGCCACTGTCACGTGACGATGACATTCTTGAAGAATATCCGTGGTACAAAATGGATAACAGATTTGGAACTAACGTCAGGAAATTAGTAAGACTGTTTTTTTGAAGACCATTATGCTCTAAATGTATATCTTTTATTGGAGTTTGAAGTTCTAAACAGTTGAGAAAATTTCTATCGGAAGAAGATAAATCTATTACGTGCTTGAAGTCACGAACGTTGTTGCTTTGCCCTGCGGTACTAAGGCCCGTTCCAAACGCCGCTCCACTCATGTGCCGAACCTAACTCAGTAAGGTTCGACCTTAGAGCGACTTTGGAGCGACAGCTGATTCTAACGGCGTATTTGTGTCGAACTTAATTCGCGGAAACAAGTCGTTAACAATAATAATGTTGACTGAACGTCTGCGTTGAGGATGATAAAAGGTTTTTGCAGTCGAAATCAGCAAACTATTACGCAGGTTTTGCTATAATAATAATATTTCCGGAAAAGCAAATTCATTTCGCGAGATTTATATTATTTAAACTGGTTTTCTCTCGAGAATTAGTTTGTAAATGCTAATCTCCAAATCTGATCTCACAAATTGGGGAAACAGCAAAAAGGAATTACCACCAAAACAATTTTCCCATGAAGTTCCGCTTCTCTTGAGCTGAAACATAATTAAAAGATAAACAAAATACGAGCCCGGTGAGCGAAGTAATTTCCCCGGAATTTTATGCCGTCGTGCTTCATGCATGACTGGTCAGACATAGTCACGCCACTCCACTTTAGACCAATCACGAGCGCTGTTATATCGAAAATACATTACAGTAATTCATGCATTAGGTTCGGCACATGAGAAGAACGCCGTATGAATCAGTCGCCGCTCCAATGCCGCATAGTGAGGCAGACCCTGCCGAACCTAACGTTTTTTGCCGAACCTAATTAAAACTGCCGGACCAAACTGATTCAAACGCCGCTCCTCTGCCGTACTTTATTCACCAGTTAGGTTCGGCACATGAGTGGAGCGGCGTTTGGAACGGGCCTAAGTCTTGTATACTCCTTGGTGCCAAGTTAAAACCGCAAATTAATTAAATTACACATTTTGGCGCCACAGCACGTGAAATAATTCTTGATATGGTCTACAGTCTTATCTTGATATTGTACATTTCATAAACTATGAAAAAACGTTGCGTTGATTAATCGACTGTACTGAAACCCCTTACTGGCCAATCGAGACGCAACCTACAATCAACAGAGAGCTTTGTTGACGCCATCAGGACGGTACAGATACCTGATGATTACATACTTGTATCTTTTGATGTGAAATCACTGTTCACCCGTATTCAACTTCAAATGACTCTACAGTGTACTGAGACCGTTATCCAACAATCTACTGTTACATTACCGTTACCGACTGAGGACATCATGGAGTTTCTAAGGCCTGTTCCAAACGTCGTGCTACTGCCGTGCCGAACTCAAATGAAAGTGTCATTTCGATTTAGGCACGGCAGTAGCACGCCGTTTGTAACCATTCGGCTCGGCACGGCTGAATTAGGTTCGGCACGACTACTTAGCACGGAAGGCCTTGCCGTGCCGCACGGCAGTAGCACGACTTGGTTTCAAACGGCGTGCTATTGCCGCGCCGAACTCAATTCATAAATTAATTTAATGTATTTTGCATTATTTGCATACTATTACGCAAGCGCACAAATCAAAAACAGAAAAACAAAATGGCGTCGTGGCGCAAAGATTTACCCGATTTGCTCGAAAACTTGGGAGAAGAGGAATCCGACGGTGACAATAACTCCACCGGCGTTCACCAAGCCTTTTCAAGGAGATATTCACCTGCATCGTTCGACAGCTATTCTCTAGATAACGACAAAGAGCAAAGCGAATTTGACAAAGATTCAAGCGAATCCAATACAGGAGTCAGTGAACAGAGTGAAGTGGGCAGCTCGACGAAAAAGAATCGAAAAAAGAAGCGAAAGGGGCGGAGAAGCGTATGGGAAGAGCGACATGTCAATGATTTAGTAGATGTGATCTGTAGTAGTGAGTACTATAAGAAAAAGTTGATTTGGATGGGACGATACCGCTGGATGGATGGTTTGTTTTGTCTTTTGAATTTAGCGCGACTGTATTAGGTTCGACGTTTGAAACCGCTGCCGTGCTATCGTCGTGCCACTGCCGAGCCAAATTCATTTGAGTTCGGCACGGCAGTAGCACGACGTTTGGAACAGGCCTAAACCTCTGCCTTGCATTGACTTACTTCGTTGTTGTCGCGGCATACCAGACAGTCTAGAACTGGACGTTTTCCATTTTCTTCGATCTCTCTGGTAAACTGGATGTCGGCGTGCTGTTCGTTAAGGTGTTTGTGAAAGTCGTCAATTTCGTCTTTGTGTACGGCGGTAAAAGTATCGTCAACGTAGCGTAACCAGAGCGGTATCGTTTGTCGGCGAGTTGCAAGGGCGCTTTCCTCGATGTTTGCATTACAATTTCTGCGACAACAACGGAAACCAGTACTGACCCACCATAGAGCGATGACTATACTTCACTAGCGATCGCAAATTGGCCCTTTGTATAACACTGTCACGTGACCCTGATAATCATTAAGAATATCCGTGGAAAAAAATGGATGACCGAAATGCGAAATAACAAAGACTGCTAATTTGAAGACCACTGTTGTCTAAATGTAAATTGTTTATGGGGGTTGAAAATTTTAAACTTAAAAAGATTGGTATGGCAAGGTTTGTCCTCCGTGGTACAATTTTTAACATTCTTCCAACTGTTCAAACACCGATGACTTGACATTGGCCGTCGTATTCTCAATGGAAACACAGTTGAATCCCGATTACTCGAGCCTCCAGGTAAACGAAATTTAAATTGGTCCGAGAATTTGAGAAATGAATTTCATTGTTCAACTGAGTGAAGCAAATCTTACAGATTTAAAGGATGTGACTACGTGTGCGATGTTTAGAAAGTATATTCTTTGCAGTCGTTTTTTTTGTTTCTTTGATAATTTCAAGTTTCAAGTATAAGCAGAAGAAACCTCTGAAAATTTATTTCATCTTCGCAGAGACTGGTGCAGAAAATACAATATTTGGCGATCATTAAACAGTAATTTACTTCCACCCATTGCTCTGTCCTGTCATGCCAGCCAGATAGTTTGTCCTGTGGATAGCCGGGAATTCCAAATTTCGATGATTAGTTCCTAACCCAAAGATCATTTGTATCTGGGACTAAGTTCTATTTCACGTCAAAGCAATCTCAAACGAATATTTTCAGTCCTTGCTATCCGAGTTTACCTGCAATCATTTTCCTCAAAGTTTGGAAAGTTGATAAAGTTAATATCGGTGACGTGGTGAGAAGATTTTCCACGTCCAAGTTTTGACTTAAAGTTCACAACATAGCGTCTTGTTATAAAGGGGGGACTTCGTTGTGTTCAGCTCTGCTCCCAAGTTGGCGATGCTCTGCTTGGCTTTGTGGCGGCACAAGTTTTCCAATCGCTTTTCTAAACTCCCGCATTCGTATGGCATATACAAGAGGATTCACAATAGAATTGACAAAATAAATCAGAGCTAGCCATTCATGAATTTCAACGTTTGACCCATTGCTCCATTTTCCCTTTATTTCTTCTGGAATGGATTCATAAATAGTCCAAGGCAGAATGGAAAGAATGGAAACCAAAGTGACTATGAATAACGTCACGGATAGTTTCATTTCGGTGCAAATTGAACCATGATTTTGTGAATGGGGACTCCTTCGAACATTTGAGATAATAAGGGTATAAGAAACTACGAGGACAAGGAGCGTAAGCATACTAAACGAGACCCATACGTACGAAAATGTTGAATATGCTTCATCTACATACAGGCCAGCCATGAGGGCGGCCAGAAGGAAACTTACAAACCAGCTAACTAGGATGATTTTAAAGTAAAAGCTTTTCCCCATTAAGCAATGCCTGAAGGGAAAACGTGTTGCATGAAGCTGATCTAAAGAAATCAAGCAAAGATTTACAATGGAGGCTATTGGAAAGATGTTGTCAATGGCAATAACAATAGCACCTCGCCATGTGAGGCCAAAGATATCTTCCATCTTGTGGTATACGTGCAAAGGTCCTGTGACGGCACCCACCAGGAGATCGGCTGCAGTCAGGTTTATTATGAGGTACGTGCTGCGCTTGCGCAAGTGGCGGCTTCTTGCGAAGGCGGTGATAGTGATGGCATTTATTATTAATATCAGAAGAAATTCAGTGATGATGACTGAAAAAAGGATCGAATTTAGTCATTCCGCAACAATTCTCTTTACAATAATCGCCTTGTCGAGTTTATTCCAGTGCAGCCAGGGTGACAAAAAAACACACAATAATTTAGAATTATAAATAAGTAATGATTCCATATTTTTTGGTTATCTTATATTTTTCTTTGTTCTCGTCTATTTTAATATATAATAGTTAATATGGAATGCAGAAAAAATTAAAATTAAAACAATAATAAAATCGGCCTCAACATATATATTTTTGTGCTTACATTAAGATAACTTTGTCGAGAGTGGACAATTCGTGCATATATAGCCATGGGCAGATGTTGGCTAGTTCATGTATGACTTTTTTCCCAGGCTTTCACGGTATCGTATGACGACACTATTCGTTGTTATGACATAACCGGGCGAACGGACAAGGGAAGTGATCGATCCGAAACGAATTGACCAGGCTGCGTATTTTTTTAAGTCCTAGGAGCTAGGAAAGCACAGACGGATAAAATGTTCTTCAGATGATTCGATAAATTAAGGCGTCTCAATACAGTTTTTTTTCTGGACCATACCTAATATTTTCAATTTGCCGTTTCGCAGACTTCCGGACTCGGATCGATATGAAATTTACACCAGATATTGGCACTGGATTGAAGTTTGACACAATATATTTTGAAAATCGGTATTTCCAAAGAAACGATAAACAGAAAACCTCGAAATCAGTTAAATATGAATTCTACGCGAATCAGATTTGTCATTATTTTGAAGTAATTTTATCCTGGCAATGTTTGCATCTCGGTCCATTTATCATTATTATGCGGCTGTTAGTAATCCGAGGAACGACGGAACGCGGAACGGCGGAAGGAGAAACAGCGGAACGGGATTTTTTTCTGTTTTTTTTGTTGTTGTTGTTGTTGTTTGTTTTATTTTATTATTATTATTATTTTTTTTTTAAACAAAAAAAAAACAACAACAACAAAGAAAAAGTAAATATATCTCACAAAATAAAGAGCATGCATATATTCTTTATCCTTCGAGGTCGATCTAGAGCCAGGTTGTCGAGTTCATTTCGAGTGAGGATTTCAAGGAGAAGCGTGACTGCCCTTCGGACTTGCTCGCCCCAATCGAAACAATGAAACGTACAAAGTCGAAGCAAGTCAAAAAAGCCGTTGACAAAAAAAAAATAGAAGGGCCTGAAAAGTTACTTATTTTCGTATAGTTTCCTACCCACGACAAGGGGTATTTTCAGTTGGTCACCCATCCAAGTACTAACCCCGCCCAACAGGTCTTAAATTCAGCGATCGGACAAAACCGTTGCTTCCCATGTGGTATCAGAAAGCGCGTAAATCAGCTAACGAAAGTCCAGTTTCGGCAACGAAAGTGCGAAATTGTTCAAAAGATCTACTGGTATTTCTTGTTCTCTATTTGCATGACTCTGGTAACAACGTTCCTTTAATGGTTTACAAATTTCGGGATAGTTGCAGATGCAGGCACACGCCGCACTCAAAGTCTCTGAAGATTGTACATGTCAAGTAAAACAATTTTTACTGGTTAAAACAGTTTTGCAACCCTCATAGGGGTTAGCGACTTTGTACTTACAAATTCAACTTTTTTATCATGTCTATGAAGAGATATTTATACAAACTGAACATGCCGGCCGTTAACCCGGGTTCATTCTATACTGCCGCAAGACAAATTTGACCACATGGAAAGCAACGGTTCTTGTCCGATCGCGTAAGTTAAGACCTGTTGGGCGGGGTTAGTACTTGGATGGGTGACCACCTGAAAATACCCCTTGTTGTGGGCTTTTCATTTCTGTTCTTTGTTTTTTTCTTACGAAAATAAGTAACTTTTCAGGCCTTTCTATTTTTTATTGTCAACGGCTTTTTTGATTTGCTTCGACTTTGTACGTTTCATTGTCTCGATTGGGGCGAGCAAGTCCGAAGAGCAGTCACGCTTCTCCTTGAAATCCTCACCGAAATAAACTCGACAACCTGGCTCTAGATCGACCTCGAAGGATAAAGAATATGTGCACTTTATTTTGTGAGATGTATTTACTTTTTCTTTGTTGTTTTTTGTTTTTTTTTGTTAAAAAAAAAAAACAAAAAAAAAAAAAAACAGAAAAAAAAAAATCCCGTTCCGTTATTTCTCGTTCCGCCGTTCCTCCGTTCCTCCGTTCCTCCGTTCCCCCGTTCCGCGTTCCATCGTTCCCCGGATTACTAACAACCTTATCATGCAAAAAGCGTGGTTTGAAATATATTTGCGATTTATTCGAAATCAAACATACATTTTTTTTTCAATCTTGTAAATTTGATGTGCGGTACACCATAGTTTCAGAAACTGGTGTTAGTTTCTTTACGTCAAGTCTGATTCGCGTATAATTCAAGTAAGTGATTTTGTGTTTTTATGTTTACCGTTGCCATGGAAATATTCATTTTTCTAAAAAAAAATATATTACATCAAACTTCAATCCAATTCAAATGTCTGGTGTAAATTTCACTTCGATTCGTGTCCGGGAAGTCTGCTAAAATGAAAATATTAGATATGGTCCAGAAAAAACTGTATTGAGACATCTTAAACGGCATCACTTTATTCAAACCGAGTCGACAACAATAAATTTTATCTGACTTGCGAAAGCGATTAGCATCTTTTTCACCCAGAATGAATAGAGAAAACCTCTCCAGTACATTAATCCATCTTTCCTGCGCTAAAAATGCTGGTAAAGTGAACACTTAGGTTTAATGAGTGAACTATTTGACTGTTAGATGTGCAGTTTATATGAAAGCATGTTTCATTATTTTATTTGGCATGGCGGCCAAACAAGAGAAAACATGTGGAATATATTGCTTATTTATTGCTATTATAGAAGAAGATCGTCAGTAAACCCAGTCATTAGTTAATGATTATATGAAATATTTTATGTGTTTTTTCCAAAGAAGTTGTTTCATAATAATCAGTCAAATAATTCCTTCCCTCGAGATCCGATTACCCGCCTCAGTATTGTTCAAAACCGACATCATAGGCAATCTACGCGAATGTGTTTTATTTCTTGATATTCTAAATTATCGATACTGTTAATAGACTTCAGAGTTATATAGTGTTGCACGAGTGGAATGTACACGACAGTCACTGGTCCGGACGTAAGTTGCAACTGTTTACAGAGGTTTTGCATTGTGCTATCTGGGAAAGATCAGATGATCAGTACAAACAAATTCCCTCTGCTTAGCGTTCTAATATGCTCTCGCCATTTTAGGTGTTATATTTTGCACCATGTTTGTTTTCGACGGCAGTCCAAACGAAGAAACAGATGGGCTGATTTTTTTTGGTCAACCAAAAAATATCAACTTCAGTTGCTTAAAAACATTCTAACGTTTTCCCCCTTCTTTAGAAAAAAAAAACACTTACCTATTAACTTGAAACTTGGCCAGCAAACCACTCTCCGAAATGTAAGGTAAGACTTTTGCTGTTAAATTTCGCTGCTCCTCCGATTTTGTTATAGGCGCCAGGCGATGTTCAGTTGATTTGCATCAAATTTCGTATTCTTTTCAGTTTATAACAGGGACTCAGCAATTTTATCAAATAGGGAAGATGTTATCAAAATGTGCCATCAAGTTATATAAATAGAAGAACTCTTTCTTGCACCTTGCCTGTAATACGCTTTCATGGTGTCGGGAACTCCAAGCTTCGCTGACTTGTAAAAAAGGTTTTTAATGCACTCATTTCACCTCCAAAAAGTATTTTAGTGGTCTTATTCCTCTTGTTGGTGAGGACTTGCTAGAGAAGTTAAAAACTCTTTTAGGCAAGCGCGTCAAATCACGCTAAAACATGTCTTTTAATTATGATCCGGACTGTCAATGAGATGGCTGCTTATTATTGTAATTTCCTGTTTCACAAGGAAAACTTCACGCGATCAGTAAACCGATCAAAATTTTTCAGTTACAAATATAAGGTCCAGACATTGCTAAAGGGCTTGGGAATTCAGTTAAACAATATTGTACTAGTAGAATATAACCCGCCGTAAGGCAGAAAAAAAGGGTTGGCAAACTGAAATTCGCGGTTTTATATAACTTAACGGATCAGATGAATCATTCGTGATGAATGGATTAACGGCTTAATATACACACTCTCTCTACACTGCAGTATTTTAGTGTTTTGGCTAGCATCTACCACAACACACATTAACGGCATTTTAATAACTTAACTTAACAACAACGGTGAGAGGTCTTTGGAAGTTCAAAAAATTTTAAAATTTCAGTTTTTTACAGCTCTTGGAAAAAATCACTTACCTCTTAGCTTGAAACAAATGCAACCTTGGGCAGAGTTTAAGGTGAAATTTCACGATATTAGAAAATGTCGTAATGTTCCTTGCGGGTTTCTTATGAGCCCCAGGCAACATTCAGTTAATTTATAGTTTTGTCTTACACACAACACGTCAACACTTGGTCTTTCATAACTCATGACATCATCAAACTAATTAGCCTGAAACTAGAATTGCATGCAAAACGGCCAATTAAGACTTCGCGGAATGGACCAGCTGTCAATCACCACAAGATGAAAATAAAATGGGTCCCTTCTGTTGAGATAAAACTCTCTTGCTGTCGACCATTTTATTATTTTTTGTTTTGTGTGTGTACTGTAACAATAATGTGATACTGGAGAATTTGTATTGTTGACTATTTTCACATTTGGGAACTCAATAGTTATTGCTGGATTGAAGCTGACGTCACGGTAGCCATGCTGGTGGACAAGAACAAAGCGTTTTCCTCCGCTGGGAACTTGACTCTTTTATCATGCAAACTATGCGAACAATTTTCGTTTTATTGTTTTGCCCACCAACATGGCCACCTTGTTCGTTGTTGCAACCCAGCAATAGCCAACAATTTCTCGCGCCTTTGAGAGTTCAGCGATTATCCAAAATTGGGCTTTATTTTGAATTTGTTTGGGTTAGCGTTTGCGAGGCGAATAAATATTCACTTAACTAAAACAGCTGTCCAGTACTTGGCAACCACAGAGAAATGACTACTCCACTTGCGATCGCTAATGCTCCTTTGCATAGCAAAGGTGGAAGTGTAACAGCAGTCTTAAACGGCAAACAGAGAAACCATTTTTGAATGTGCGAGGCGTCGTTTTCTTCTCTATATTTGTTGCTAAATTTCTTGTTAAGGGGCTAGTGATAGTGTACCTTGATATGATCGACAGCAAGGTAAATAAAAAACTCTATTGTGACCATCACGAGAAGAGTCTTTAATAGCAATGTGATATACGAGCTCGTTTTATCTTCAATACCATTACTGAACATATAAGTGTATTAATTAATCATTCAATAAGCATCACTATTTCCTAGAAAACCTGATAGACAAATAAAAATCCCTAGGGGAATCCCATTTGAAAGGGAAGGTGGCGCTCGTCGGAAAATGTGGCTATGCCCGTAAACGAGACCAATCTAGTATCTGGGCGCGACTCAAGCTTTTTAGACACCTAAAAGATACCATTTAAATTTATGGCAGATCGGTAGTACGACGCTTTATCTCTTGACATGCAACCCTAAACGGGAACTGGACGACTAAAACTGAAATATTGGCTTTCCGTCCTGAACACAGTATGTGAAAATAGAGTCAGTAATGTACAACCCTGCACGACGCAACGGGCACCCCCGTCCCCGCGAGATCCTCTTTATTTTATAACGATATATTTTTTTTTGCAATGCTTAATTGTTAATACCAGACAACTACCTATTCTCGCGGATAATGCGAATTAAAACATATTTTATGTTTAACTTTAAAGGTTTTTGTCTGTACGCACTAACTCAAAACAAAATTACATCAACGTCACTTGCATCGCGGGCTAAGTTCTAACGTCACTTAAACATAATTGTTTCTTTGGCATAGTTTGGAAAGTGGATAATGTCAATGTAGGTGACGTGGTAAGAAGGTTTTGCCCCGTCCTCGACCGTGGTCTAAAGCTCACAACAAAGAGTCTGCCTGTAAAGAGTGGTCTCGGTTCTGATGAGGTCTTGTCCCAGGATGGCGATGTTTTGCTTGATTTTGTCGTGATACAAGGTTCCCTATCGCTTTTCTAAACTCCTGCAATCGTATGGCATATACAAGAGGATTCACAATAGAATTGGCATAATATAACACATCCAGCAAATCATAAATTTCAATGCTTGACTCATTGCCCCATTTTGTTTTACTGTCTTCTGGCATGAAGTCATAAATAGACCAGGGGAGAATTGTTAGAATGGAAACCCCAGTGACTAAGAATAATGTCACGGATAGTTTTCTTTCAGTTTGAATTGAGCCATGATTCTGTGAATGGGGACTTCTTTGAACATTTATAATTATAATGACATAAGAGATTACCAGGACAACAAGCGTGAGAATACTAAATGGGGTCCATACGTACGAATATGTTGAATACAGTACGTTAAATTTCAGGCAAGCCATAAGGGCGCCCAGAAGGAAACTTATAAACCAGCTAACAAGGATGATTTTAAAGTAAAAACATTTGCTTATTAAGCAATGCCTGAAAGGATAAAGTGTTGCATGAGGCCGATCTAAGGAAATCAAGCAAAGGTTCACTTGGGAGGCTATTGGGAAGATGTTGTCAAAGGCAAAAACAGTGACTCCTGACCATGTGAAATCCAGGTTTTCTTTCTTCTGGTGATAAACGTGCAAAGGTCCTGTGACGGCACCCACCAGTAGATCGGCTACAGTCAGATTTATTATGAGGTACGTACTGCGCTTGCGTAAGTGGTTTATTCTTGCGAAGGCGGCGATAGTGACGGCATTGATTATTAATATCACAAGAAATTCAGTGATAATGACTGGAAAAAAGACGGAATCTTTTGCAAAAAAAGCCATTCCGCAACAATTCTTATTACAATAATCGCCTTGTCGTGTTTATTCCAGTGCAGCTAGGATTAAACAAAAAACAAACAAACAATAATTTAGAATTGTAAATAAGTAATGATTTCATATTTTTTTTATTACCTTTTATTTTACTTTGTTCTTGTCTACCTTAATATTTGATAGTTAATATGGAATACAGGACAATAAAAATTGAATCAAAGATAAAATCGGCCTCAACATATATAGTTTTGTGCTTACATGGGATTAAGATAACTTTGTTGAGAGTGGACAATTCGTGCATATATAGCCCTGAGCAGATGTTGCCTAGTTCATGTATGGCTTTTTTCCCAGGCCTTCACGGTATTGTTTGACGTAACTACTCGTTTCGGTAACGTAACCGGTGTGAACGGCCGGGAGAAGTCCTTCCTTTTTCGGTCGCATCAGGTGACTGATTCGAAACTGCGCGGCGTAATGTTTGAGGCCTAGGAACTAGGCAAGCACAGATGGACAAAATGTTGTGCACGTGATTCGATAAATTAAAGGACATCACTTTAATCAAACCGAGTCGACAACAATAAACGTTATCTCACTTGTGAAAGTGATTAACATACGTTTCAACCAGAATTAACAAAGAAAGCCCCTTTAGTGCTTTAATCCATCTTTCTTTCAATAAAATGCTTTCAAACACGAACACTTATGTCTGAAGAATGAACTATTTTACTGTTAAGTATGTAGTTTACAATGAAAGCATGTTCCATTATTTTATTCGGCATGACGGCCAAAGAAGAGACAATATCTAGAATATGTTGCTTATTGTTATTATTTTTTACTGCACGAGTTAATGCACGGTTTATGATTCTATGAAATATTTTAAGTGTTATTTCCAAAGAAGTTGTTTTAAAATAATCAGTCAAATAATTTCTTCCCCCGAGATCCGATCACCCGCCTATTGTTAAAAACCGACATCAGAGGTAGTCCACGCGAATCTGTTTTATTTCTTGATATTCTAAATTACCGATACTGTATATAGTCTTGCACGAGTCGAATGTACACGGCAGTCACTGGTCCGAACGTAAGTTGCAAATGTTTACAGAGGTTTTACATTGTGCTCACTTGGAAAGATCAGATGATCTGTGCATAGAACCTGCCTCTACTGAACATCTTTGTATGCTCGCTTTATTTTAGGTGCTATATTTTGCACCAGTTTAGATTTTGAGTAACATCTTCCGCAACCTGAATATAGTCCTCGATAGTTCAAAAGAAGAAACAGATGGGATGAATTGTTCGGCGAAATTTACGATCAGAAGCTGTTGTTGCTTAAAAACATTCTCATTCTTTTCCCTTCTTTACGGAGAAAAAGAAACACTCACCTCTCAACTTGAAACTTGGCTAGTAAAACTCCTTTCAAAAATTTAAGGTAAAATTTCCTGCTGTTGAATTTCTTGCTGTTCCTCCACTTTTATTATAGGCGCCACGCGATATTGAGTTGATTTGCATCAAATTTCGATTCTTTTCGGTATTAAACAGGGACTTGTTATTAAAGAAATAGCGAAGATGTCTGTTTATGACAGCTTGTTTTAGTGTTAAAATGTGCCGTCATTTGTATAAACAAAAGAACTATTTTTTTTTAACAGTCTAGAGCTATCCTACAGGCACATCAAAAGCAACAGATGACGATATCTATATGTCGACTTATGGTATCTTAAACCACAGGTAGCCAAAGCTTAGGATACGACTGAAAATAAATAAAATGATCTAAAATTGTCAAATGTTTATTGTTTTATCAATCTTATATTACATATTCATGTGAGCTTTGAAAATTAGCATAATATGCTAATTCTAAAATTGCTCCCAACTATCAAAGCGAAGCGAAAGGTAGCACACTCGAACCGCCAGAATGCCGACCCGTGTGCATGAAATGAGCTGTAATTCTCAAAGTTTGCTATCTTCCCCTCAAAACGCCTCAAATTCAAAGGCTTCGATAGTCATTCTATAAATACATACCGAAAAAGTGCCCAATGTTACATCCTTTCCCCGTCAAAACGACAATAATTTAGTGGTAAACCTCCGCAAGCCATCCGCGGCAATTTTTCTCCTTTAATCATATGCAATTTGGAACCACAAAAGCCACTTTCTAGGGGAGGTGTATGTAATGTCGCGTGCAACACATGATGAAGTGTAATCAAATCATGTGTCGCACGCGACATTGCATACACCTCCCCCAGAAAGTGGCTTTTGTGGTTCCAAATTGCATATGATTAAATGAGAAGAATTACAGAGGCGCTCGGGCCGCGGATGGTTCGTGGAGGTTTACCACTGAAATATTGCCGGGGAAAGGATGAGGGAATGAACGTAAAAACTGTTATAATACCAAAAACAGTTATTTTGAAACCTCGCATACTCTATGACCTCTATTGACAATTTTACTCGATCTTGTTGAAAATAGAAACTTGTTATATTAAAATAAAACGTTTTTTTTTTTTTTCCAGGGCGTTGTCCGAAAATATTTATAATCTTGTCCATACTGTTTGCCAACGACTTTAGTGTCATAAAAGCGCTCAATATGCGAAAGAAGGTCTTTAAGCGACGGAGTCCGTTAAACAAGTGCTCCGCTGAGCTTAAAGTTGAGGGGATTACGGCCAGAATGGACGCGACCTTTGAGAATTCTGGGGTCATTTCATAAAGCCTGTTTTCGTGCAACTTTTGAACGACTTTTGCAGCAATTTTTATCGATATCATCACGTGTGCAGTCTTCCATTGACTGAACCGCAGGCGTTGGCCTGCCAGGATTAGCTCCCTGTCGAGGTTATAGTATCTGGAGACCAGGTCAAAGCGATCACTGGTGGGCGAATCAATTAGAGAAACAATATTTCCTTGTGCTAGTAACGGTCCGATTCATTTAGCGCTTCGGTTATACGCTTAGATTACACGAGTGAAATATATTCTCCTTGCATCTAAAATACGCGATTTGCTACAAAAAGAAAGCTAAACAGGAAGCGAAATTTTGTGTGACCATTTGTGCTTATCCTGAACTGTTAAAAAAATGTTGTGCAGGTGATTTTATGAACATCAACTTATATTCAGATGGCATCAATAAGAATTTTTAACCATGGTCGGAAACAAACTTTGCGAATTGAGCGCGCATTTCCTTCCGAAAAATGGCCAATTCGGTGTTACAATTCCACTTTGTCGTGAAAAATTATTAGCGAAATAAAAACTGTTTTGGGTAAACGTGGTGACTAGCACTTCAACATTTGTTTTAATTATACAGGGACTGTCCGTGAAAAGGCTATATGCAAAATGCTTATTATTTCTTGTTTCACAAGCAACATTAATTTTGTCGATCAGTAAACCCAACTTTCCTAATAATGATTATGTCAAATTTAAGTTACTCCAGTTATTGCTGAAACTGAGTTTTCAATTCTAGATATTAGGTCCAGACATCGCTAAATGACTCGAGAGTTCAGTGACACACCGATCTTATGGGATACGAATACAGACCACAGTAAACCAGAATTAGCTGTCGGCAAATTAAGATGAGCGCTTTTATTGTATCATTCTATGAATGGCTCGCCGAAGTTTAGCGGCTTGATATACATCCTCTCCCTGCACTTTAGGTTATTTTTCAGTATTTTGGTTTTTCGGCTAGCATCTACAACAGTACAACTTATTATCAAATGGAAAAAGAGACAGGTCTGCCTTGACAATTAGAGGTCTTTGCTAGTTCAAAATATTTGAACGTTTCTTTTCTAAAGTCATTGGACGATATGTTGTGCAGGTGATTCGATGAACGATTCAAAAAGAATGAACTATGACATATCATCGCGTGTCAGTAACAACAAACTTTATCTGACGTGCGGAAGTAATTAATAACGTTTCATCCAGAATAAAATGAAAAAACTTATGTGATAAACACTTGAGTTACAGGAGTGAACTGTTCCGCTGTCAAATGTGCAGTTCACAATTAACATAAATTTTCATTTTTCTTTATTCGGGATGTTTTGCGTGGCACGCCGGCCATAAAAGAGACCATATGCGGAAGATATTGCTTACTATTTTCTGCTGGAGGAGGAAACGGTCGTCAGTAAACACAGTTCGTAGTTAATGACTCTATGAAGTTGTTTTGAAATTAATCTGCCGAATAATTTCTTCTCAAGAGATTCGTTCACCCACCTGTTGTTAAAACCGACACAATAGGCACGCGATTGTGTTTTATTTATTCATATTCTAAATTGCTGATAGACTTCAGAGTTATATAGTGTTTCACAAGTCGAATATACACGATAGTCACTGGCCCTGACGTACGTTGCAACTGTTAACAGAAGTTTTGCATTTTGTTAACCGGGAAAGATCAGATGATCAGTACACAGAACTTGCCTCTGCTTAACATCTTATTATGCTCCCTTCATTTTAGGTGTTCTATTTTGCACCAGTTTAGATTTTGAGTAACGTCTTCCACAACCTGAATATAGCCCTCGATAGTTCAAAAGAAGAAACAGGTGGGCTGAATTGTTTGGCCAAATTTACGATCAGAAGCTGTTGTTGCTTAGAAACATTCCAAAGTCTTTTCCCCTTCTAACGGATAAAAAGAAAACAATTACCTCTTAACTTGAAACTTGGCCAGCAAAACCCTCTCAAGAATTTAAGGTAAAACTTCCTGCTGTTAAATTTCTTGTTACTTCTCCGCTTTTGTTGTAGGCACCAGGCGATATTCAGTTGATTTGCATCAAATTTCGTATTCTTTTTGGTATCAAACGAGCACTTATCAATTAGAGAAGATGTCTGTTTATGACAGATTGTTTTGTTCTTTAAGTATGTCATCACGTTATATAAACAAATTAACTATTAGTTTCACCATCCAATAGTTATCCTGCAGGCACATTAATAACAATAGATGAAGTCACCTTTATATTCGCTATATGTCAATTTATGGTATTTTAATTTGACTTCAAATTAAACTGAACTTAATTTGGAAGTTTATGCCACTTTTTCCGCTTGTTGACAGTCTTAGCGTATTAATCAGTAAACATTACACTAATGTCTAAAATTCTTATAAGATTAAATTTAGAAAGACAGTTAATAATAAAGATTAGCGAAAATAGTGAACAACGACGTTTCGGTGTCATCCTGGCACCATTTTCAAGTTAAGGATGTATGGTTCTGTCCTCGTGCACCGGTACACAAGAACCAATACAAAAGACCAAACAATACATTACAGCTAACCAATGACTCTTAAACAAAGAAAACACATTCATTGTTCATTGTTCATGTTCATTCCGAACCCCAAACCCCCCCAGCCTTCGGGCCCGTTAAACATACCTAATGACAGTCAATTTGGTAGGTAAGGGATGTCCCTACCTATTGTAGGGGGGTCTGGGGGCATGCTGAATTGTAAAATTTTGCAAATTTGGACGCTCCGAAATGCTATTTCCGGCCATTTCAGTGATATAACTGTTAAGAGGTTTCTTAGTTTGCATTCTATATTCACACGCCTCCAATATCGATGGAAGCATATTCATTTGTTATTTATATGATTCTTTTAGCCATCTTTCGTCATTCATGATTCCCAAGTTTTAAACACGAAGATTCATGATTCCTACCAATTTTACAGCTATGATTCATGATTCCGCTTCCACCCCCCGATTAATTTATTGTTTGATTTTAATATAATATTGTCCCCAAATATTTGCATTGTGCACTACACCACTTCTTGCAGCACTTCTTGATTTTCTTGTAACTTTAATGAGGCCATAGACTGTTCGAGTCATCAAGTTAAAACGATTAACACTGCTTTATCACAGATTTAATTTTTGTTGACAGTATTATTATTAATCAATTAATTAAATGTAGTTAATCAGTAAACGTTTTTATCTGCAGGTTTGAATTAAAAGTATGAAATATAAACCAGAATACCATTATATTAATCAGAAACAATAAATTACAATTTCTAATGACGATACCTGAGAGCAAATTACAGGATTTTGTCTGGTTTAGTAGTCTTATTGCTAGTGATATTGTTAAGTATAGTTTTATTTTTAGTAATCTTGTTGTAACTTAAGTTTTATTTGTTAATGCTAAAAAGATAAATAGCGATACTAAATTATATTCTAGCGTTTTGTTACAAAATATTTTCCTGCTGTGACGAAGTTCGTCTAAGTTGCTTGGCTATCTTAATTTGGTAAAACATACATTTTTTTATCGTGCAAATTACTGTGCATCCCTCAGGGGCGACGAAACAGATTAACATTTCATCTTATATCGTAAGCAATATTATTCTAGACATGACAAGTAGTGTTCTATTAATGGAAATCCGCAAATCTAATTGGTTCTCCCATGCATTGTTTTCTATTCCCCGATAGAACACGATCGCTCTCGCGTGTATCTTAAGTTGGCTTAGGCTTAAATCTACATCAAATTGTAAATTATGGACTGCAATCTTTTAGAGTTTCTACAAAAACAATTTGAAACTCGACCTCGTTTTTTGTGAGTGATAGTCATTTTGATTGTGCCTCGTTGACTATTCACTCAGAAAACTCGGTTTCGTAATCTACTTGTTAAATATGAATTAATTGTCGCAGTTAAATTTGTAAAGAAGGTACAATAAAGAAGTAAAGTTGTATGTGCTACGTCCTAAAAATTAACTTTAACAAAGTTACGCAACACATCACTTGTACTTGGCTCTATATTCTATGTCACTTGTATATGAGTACGCGACAATGCCGAAAGGTTGAATGGGTAAATGTAGAGAACACGGGCGACACGTTTTGCATACTAATATAATTTTCCAAACCACGGATGCGCATGCAAATGACCAGGCGCAAAAATAAAAACTTGTAGATTTATTTTCCACTGATATGCAAAACTGCAATGAAAACGTATACGTACACTACTATAACGTCTAACAGTGCACGCCGCTTAGCTTAACGATTCTATCCAAAAACGTTTCTTGAAATGTCTCTATTCATGGCCTCTCACTAATACTCAGACGTTGGACTTACTTCGAGCCAGGGCGCCCTTCATGTAACAAGTAACGGTGAACGGTATTATCGCGTATGCTTCTACACTTCTGCAAGACAACCTTTCTCGAAACAGTTATAAACGCATTCCTTGAAATGAATAGACACATATTATGTAATTGTTCTAAGCGTTATTTGCCAGCGCTGAGCCGAAATTATAGTTACCCTTAATATCATCTCATCTTTGATCTTCACCCTCTGTATCCCTGTACGGCTTTGCAACGACAAAGTTTCTACCCTCTTTTAGACCACAATTGAGAGGTACAGTGGTCAAAAAGGTAAAAATTATACATGAATATCATAATTCTAGATGTACTTTTATGAAACGAGCCAATAGTCGAAGTTTTCATCTGAAGACACAAAGGCAGATAGATAGTCACGCCATTTGCTTGGCTTATTATTTACCTATTGGTCTCCGCTTGGAACTGTTGTTGTTATAGTGGGTACGTAATTATTTAGAAAGTAGGGTCTCCTTCGTTTTGTCTAAAGTAAAGTGTTATGGCAAACTGTGTGGTTGGAAAGGATGGACTCTGCCCGGCTCCTTAGTTTTACAAACAAGTTTCCCTATTTCCTTTCTAAACTCCTGCATTCGTATGACATATACTAGAGGATTAACTATGGAACTGGAGATGTAGATCACAGCCAGCACATCATCAATATCAATACTTGGCGAATTGGACAATTCTCTTTTTAGATCGACTGGCATAGAGCTATAAATAGCCCAGGGCAGAATGGTTAGGATGGAAACTCCAGTAACTATGAATAATGTCACGGATAGTTTCCTTTCAGTGTAAATTGAACCATGACTTTGTGAATGAGGACTTTTAACATTTAAAATAATAATGATATAAGAGACGGAGAGGATAAGGAGGGTGATAATACTAAATGAGGCCCATACGTAGGATCCTCCATCTGATTCTTTCATAAACAAATCAGCCATGAGCGAGGCTAGAAGAAAAGCTATGAACCAGCTACCTATGATGATTTTAAAGTATAAACATTTCATTATTAAGCAATGCCTGAAAGGAAAAAGTGTTGCATGAAGCCGATCTAAAGCAATCAAGCAGAGATTCACTTGAGAGGCTATTGGAAAGGTCAAATGAAAGACGAAACCAATAAATATTGGCCATTCGAAGCTGTAGTAGTCTTCATCTTTTATGTACACGAACAGTGGTCCCGTCACGGCACCTACCAGCAGATCGGCTACAGTCAGGTTCATTATGAGGTACGTACTGCGCTTGCGCAACTGGCGGTTTCTTGCGAAGGTGGTGATAGTGATGACATTGATTATCAAAATCACAAGAAGTTCACTGATGAAGACTGGGAAGAAAACCGAATCTACTGCAAGGCTAGTCATTCCGCAATAATTCCCTCTGTAATAATCGCCTCTTCGTGTTTATTCCAGTGCGGCTAGGATTAAACAAAAATAAAAATAAATTAGAATTAGAATAACCAGGTATTGTCCTCTCTTGCAGGAGAGTCTTCAGCAGTCATTCTTTTGAAGGAAACTAAAAGTTCTTCATGCAATAACGTTCCTCCATGTATTTATTTCAGTACAGCTAAAGAAAATGAAACTAGAAAATGTTTATATGTTCATGTTTCCTGCAAACACAAGGAAAATGGAAAAACAATATTTATGTATCTTGCTCCTTCTTAATTAATGAAAACATACTTATTGGTAAGACATGTGTGCTGCTTTGGCTGAGCTCTGTTTGCTGGGACAAAAACAGACATTCCCTCACCGGAAGCTGGGAACTACTGCGTCACAAGCTACATAAAAACATTTATTTTTCCTGCGTGAAATAAATATCCTTTCCTTGTGCTAGCAACGGTCCGATTACTTTAGCGGCTACGTGATACGCTTAGATTACACGAGTAAAATATATTTCCTTGCATCTAAACGATGCGATTTGCTTAGAAAAGAAAGCTCAATAGGAAGCGAAATTTTGTAAGACAATTTTGTGCTTATACTGAACTGTTAAACAAAATGTTGTGCAGGTGATTTGATGCACATCAATTTATATTCAGATGGCATCAATAAGACTTTTTCACGGTGTCGGAAACAAACTTCGCGAACTTGCCAAAATTATTGAGCACGCATTTCCTTCCGAAAAATAACTAATTCATTATTACCATTCTACTTGGTCGTGAGAAGTTGTTAGCGAAATAAAAACTGTTTTGGGTAACGGTGGTGACTTACACTTCAACATTTCTTTTAATTATGCAGGGACTGTCTATGAGAAGGCTTTATACAAAATGCTTATTATTGTAATTTCCTATTTCAAAAGAAACATTTGTCGATCAGTAAACCCAACTTTCCTAATAACGATTATGCCAAATTTAAGTTTCTTCAAGTTTTACTAGCAACTCAGTTTCTAGGTGTTAGGTCCAGACATTGCTAAATGGCTCGAGAGGTCGGTTATGGGAGACGAATATAGACCACAGTAAACCAGAATTACCTGTCGGCAAATTAAAATGTGCGCCTTTATATTGTTTAAATGATCCGATGTATTATTCTTTGAATAGCTTCCCCGAAGTTTAAGGCTTAATATACACCCTCTCCCTACACTTTATGGTATTTTTCAGTATTTTAGTTTCTCTGCTACCACAGCACAATTCAAAATACAGGTTGCTTCGTTGCTAGTTCAAAATACAATATAACTCTTTTTTGCTGATCTTGGAAAAAAAAATCCACTTACCTCTTAACTGGAAACAAACAACTTTCCACAGAACTTAATGTGAAACTTCACGCCATTAGAAAATGTGGTGATGTTTCTTGCGGACTTGTCAAGAACCCCAGAAGACATTTAGTTAATTTTTCGCTTGGTTTTCTTTTCGATGTTAAACAAGGAATTAACACAATACGTCAACACTTGGTCTTTCAAAACTGACACCGAAGCTAATTGAGCTGAAATTAGAATTTTATGCAAAACGGGCAATGATGACGTCCAGGAATGGACCAGCTACCAATCACCACGAAAAGAAAAATAATGGGCTCTTTCGCTGTTGATAAAACTTCTCTGCTATCGACAATTTTGCTAACTAAAAATGCGACGATTATTATCACATTTGAGAACTCAATAGTTATTGCCAACAATTTCTCTCGTCTTTGAGAGTTCAGCGATTATTCAAAATTGGGCTATATTTTAAATTTGTTTGGGTTAGCATTTGCGACACGACTGAATATTCACTCAGCTGAAACAGCTGTCCGGTACTCAGCAACCATAGCGGGATGATTTGGATTACTATCCCACTTGCAATCGCAAACGATTCCTTTTCTTATCACTGTCGTGTGACCCTGATAATCATAAAGAATATCCGTGGTACGAAATAGATGACAGACTTGTATCTAGCACTGCGAAATTAGCAAGACTGCTTACTTGAAGACCGTTGATGACTAAATGAAAATTTCGATGGCCGTTGAAAGTTTATAAACTTTTTAACTTTACAAAAAAGAGGCTATCGTAGGGCAAAAGTTAACTCTCCGGGGTGCAATTTTTGACATTTTCGAAACTTTTTAAACACCAATGATCTTGAAATTGGCAGTAGAATTCAGAATAGTTGAATTCAGATTTCTCGAACCTCCAAGGTAAACGAAAATTAAATTTGAAATCGAGGAATAAATTGCATTGTTAAACTGAGTGAAGCAAATCTTCGGGAACTTCGTTTTGGTTCGAGTTATCGAAAGAGCCTCGAGAAATCGAGATTCCACTTTATTGTTAACATGCATCGATGGTCATCAAGATACTGTCTAATAGCAATGTCTTTTACGAGGCGATATATCACTTGTTCCATTTTTATTGTTTGATATTAAATAGCGTTAATGTAACAGCGTGTAAAGTGTGCCTTCGGGCCCAGAGGCGCATCATGGTGGAGCTTAGCTTAAACCGGTTTTCCTATCATTAAGCAACTATGTCTGACTATTTCTACTCCCACCTAATTTTGACCCTCGTCCATCGCAGGTTGGCTCCAAGCATTAAATTCGTCGCTACCCATGTATACACCTGGGTCGAGAGAGACACTCAGTGAAAGTGAAATGTCTCGCCCAAGAATACAATGCAATTACCCTGGTCTGGGCTTGAAACTGAACGCTCGATCGGGATTCCAGCGCGCGAACCATTACGTCACACGCATCCTTGTAAATAACGGCGAATTATTAAATAAACATGCTATTTTGCTAAACATGGAAGGTAAATAACAAAAAGATCGTATTACCGAAAGATGACAACTTTCATTTCTTATTGTTTCCAAATTATTTCTTAGAGGTTATTTACTAAGCCGTTTTTTAATATGCTAAAACAGAAGATTTTGTTTAACTATGCGCGAGCATATCCGTACGTACGGCAGTCAATCATAAAACAAACGGTTACTGTTTGAAGTATCTTCAAAAGTCATGTACGTGGAAACAACTCAGAGTGATTTTATTTTATGTTTTTATTTTAAATTCATAGGAACCAGTACAGTAAAAATACCTCAACCTATTACAATACTACAAAAACCAAAACCAAAAACAAAAACAAAACAAAGATATTTTTTTCAAAATTATGCTAACCATGCCAAAACAATACAAACTACTACAGGTACTTAACGATACTTACTTCACAATATTTTGCTTTGTCTTGCATATAAGTGAAATGATTTATCATTAGAGGAAAGCTTCACTTAAATATCTACAAAAAATATCAAGGATACGAAGAAAGGTTACGCAATAAGCTAAGTACTACAATATCAAATATATATAGCGACATCTTGCAGATTTAAAGAAGGGCAGTACATGTGCGATATTTAGAAAGTATTTTCTTTGCAATCGCGAATTTTTTGATAATTTCAAGTTTTTCTAGTACAGTATAAGCAGAAGAAACCTCTGAAAATTTAATTCATCTTCGCAGAGACTGGTGCAGATAATACAATGTTTGGCGATCATTAAACAGTAATGGATTTCCACCCAATGCTCTGTCTTGTCATGCCAGCCATTAAGTATGTCCTGTGGATAGCTTCGTGTTTTCACCTCTCCTTTTTGAACAACCGATCTTGTAACAAAGTCTAAAACCTGTATGTAACAGCGCAATTCATTATCACGTGGTATAGAGTTTGATCCTTGTCGTTGCATTAGTTGCATATAGCGTTTTGTATTAGCTTTCAGTACATATTTTCTGCATCAAATTTCCTATATCTTTATTTAGTATATACCAAACCAGTGAATAGTGCTTTTCGCGCTCGCTGATTGGCTAGCTCGGAGGTGATTAGCAAGTACTATTCACCTCCGAGCAAAGTAAGATGACTTCTACGAGTAACTTCGGTTAAAAAAGCGAGTTTTGATCCATAAAAGAAGCCGCTGTACTTTAATGTGTTGTCAACTTTACCAGGTCAGAACAATACTAGGTTTAGCGATACGTAGCGATGTTTATTTAAAATGTTTTACTAGTAAGCGTTTCCTTCAACAAAACGATTGATAAAATGTGGTACAAATCATTTTGTTTACCTTCGCCGCGTACACGTACGCAAAATTTAAACGTTTAAGTCTGAATTTTTTCCAAATATACACCGTCCAACTAAGAAAATTAAGTACATTTCTCACCTGTATCTCTGTTTAAGCCATTAAATCCTTTCAGTTGTTTTGGTCGTGCTCTAAACGATTTTGCCAAGTTGTTTTCGGCTCGGCCATATAAAGTCACGCTGGAGACTAAAATATTTAGGTTTGCACCGAAGATCAACTTCAATTGTGAATTACTGTGGTTTTTCACTCCTCTCGCGCTGACTCTCCTCCAGTCAACTAGCTTAGCAGCCGTATTAAACTTCGATCAAATCCAGTCCACGTATTCTTGACATTCGCGGTCGTTCGCAGCATCTTGTCAACATAATTCAATGAACAGTTTTTACAGCACGTTTCATGACTTCACGGACGTTTCCCAGGCTATAGTGACCGGCACAGGTTGTATTCACCAGTAAATTAAAGACTTGTGTTCTTCAGTAGTGAAAATAAAGTAAAGAATTCCGCTTGAAATCGTCCAAATCCATTCAACAAACGAAACACAGTTGCAAATTTATTTCGGTCGATCGCCTGTGTAGTGTTGTCATGTGACTTTTCCCGCGCTGTCGTCTTTTCATGTGCGCAGTGTTCAGTCGTTTGAATTGCTTTCTTTCACGGTAAAACTTTTAATTTTAGGCCGGCTATTCAACTGGTTTGGTATATACTAAAACAATTATTCACATCAGTGTCGGTGAAAGGCGGCAGATATTTACCTCGCCGCTTCACGGCTCGGTAAATATCCACCGCTATTCACCTCCACTTCGGTGAATAATTGTTAACTATCACCGAGAAACGGGAATTCAATTTCGATGGTTAGTTCCTAACCCAAATATCACTTGTATCTGGGGCTTAGTTCTATTTCACTTCAAAACAATCTCAAACGAATATTTTTAGTCCTTGCTATCAGTTTACCTGCGATCTTTTTCCTCAAAGTTTGTAAAGTTGATCACGTCAATGTCGGTGACGTGGTAAGAAGATTTTTCCCGTCCAAGTTTTGACTTAAAGTTTACAACATAGCGTCTTGTTGTAAAGGGTGGGCTTCGTTGTGTTCAGATCTGCTCCCAAGATGGCGATGCTCTGCTTGGCTTTGCGACAGCACAAGATTTCCAATCGCTTTTCTAAACTCCTGCATTCGTATGGCATATACAAGAGGATTCACAATAGAATTGACATAATATATCAGAGCTAGCCATTCATGAATTTCAACCTTTGACGCATTGCTCCATTTTCCCTTTATTTTTTTCTGGAATGGATTCATAAATAGTCCAAGGCAGAATTGTAAGAATAGAAAGCAAAGTGACTATGAATAACGTCACGGATAGTTTCCTTTCGGTGTGAATTGAACCATGATTTTGTGAATGGGGACTCCTTCGAACATTTAAAATAATAAGGATATAAGAAACTACGAGGACAAGGAGCGTGAGAATACTAAACGAGACCCATGCGTACGAAAATGTTGAATATGCTTCATTTGCATACAGGCCAGCCATGAGGGCGGCCAGAAGGAAACTTGCAAACCAGCTAACTAGGGTGATTTTTAAGTAAAAACGTTTCCCATTTAAGCAATGCCTGAATGGAAAAAGTGTTGCATGAAGCCGATCTAAAGAAATCAAGCAAAGATTTACAATGGAGGCTATTGGAAAGATGTTGTCAATGGCAATAACAATAGCACCTCGCCATGTGAGGCCAAAGATATCTTCCATCTTGTGGTATACGTGCAAAGGTCCTGTGACGGCACCCACCAGGAGATCGGCTGCAGTCAGGTTTATTACGAGGTACGTGCTGCGCTTGCGCAAGTGGCGGCTTCTTGCGAAGGCAGTGATAGTGACGGCATTTATTATTAATATCAGAAGAAATTCAGTGATGATGACTGAAAAAAGGATCGAATCTTTTGCAAGACTGGTCATTCCGCAACAATTCTTTCTACAATAATCGCCTTGTCGAGTTTATTCCAGTGCAGCTAGGATGAAAAAAAAAACACAATAATTTAGAACTATAAATAATTATTATATGGCTACAATAGTACGCGCGCTCTGGTTGGCTGATAAGCGAGCAAGATTTTCTTGTAATGACCGGACATTATGAAAATTTTTCTTGCCTTAACTTTTTATAACTTTTTAAGGGTCAAACACTTGTGAACACAGGTCAGTTTGTTTTGTGAAAATTAAAGTGGCTAAATTTGCCCTAGATCTTGGCGTAATGAAGACAAAAATTGCCTCGTTGTCAAAGAAACCGTTTCTTCTGGTTTCGATCACATGACCTTGAATGACCTCTTGCACGCGCAAGCGGATATTGAAAAACGTTTCCCTTTTTTGAGCGCTAAAAAGGCCATAAAATAAATAACTTATTAACCTCGTCCGTTCGGTCATTACAGGGAAATCTCAGACCTCGGCGTTGATGTATTGACCTCGCTATCGCTCGGTCAATACATCAAGGCCTCGGTCTGAGATTTCCCTGTAATGACCACACTCTCGGATAATAAGTGGTATGTAATGATTCCATATTTTTTGGTTATCTTATATTTTTCTTTGTTCTCGTCTATTTTAATATATAATAGTTAATATGGAATGCAGAAAAAATAAAAATTGAAACAATAGTAAAATCGGCCTCAACGTTATATAGTTTTGTGCTTACATTAAGATAACTTTGTCGAGAGTGGACAATTCGTGCATATATAGCCATGGGCAGATGTTGGCTAGTTCATGTATGACTTTTTTCCCAGGCTTTCACGGTATCGTATGACGACACTATTCGTTTTTATGACATTTAATAACCGGGCGAACGGACAGGGGAAGTGATCGATCCGAAACGAATTGACCTAGGAACTAGGAAAGCACAGGCGGATAAAATGTTCTTCAGGTGATTCGATAAATTAAGTCTTTTCTGGACCATACCTAATATTTTCAATTTGCCGTTTCGCAGACATCCGGACTCGGATCGATATGAAATTTAGACCAGATATTAGTTTATTGGATTGAAGTTTGACATAATATATTTTGAAAATCGGTATTTTCAAAGAAACGATAAACAGAAAACCTCGAAATCAGTTAAATGTGAATTCTATGCGAATCAGATTTGTCATTATTTTGAAGTAATTTTATCCTGGCAATGTTTGCATCTCGGTCCATTTATCATTATCATGCGGTTGTTAGTAATCCGGGGAACGACGGAACGCGGAACGGCGGAACGAGAAACAAGGAACGGGATTTTTTTTTTTTTAAACAAAAACCAAAACAAAAAAAAAAAAAAACAACAAAGAAAAAGTAAATATATCTCACAAAATAAAGAGCATGCATATATTCTTTATTCTTCGAGGTCGATCTAGGGCCAGGTTGTCGAGTTTATTTCGAGTGAGGATTTCAAGGAGAAGCGTGACTGCCCTTCGGACTTGCTCGCCACCAATCGAGACAATGAAACGTACAAAGTCGAAGCAAGTCAAAAAAGCAGTTGACAAAAAAAAATAGAAGGGCCTGAAAAGTTACTTATTTCGTAAGAAAAAAGAAAGAACAGAAATGAAAAGCCCACAACAAGGGGTATTTTTAGTTGGTCACCCATCCAAGTACTAACCCCGTCCAACAGGGCTTAACTTCAGCGATCGGACAAAAACCGTTGCTTCCCATGTGGTATCAGAAAGCTGGTAAATCAGCTAACGAAAGTCCAGTTTCGGCAACGAAAGTGCGAAATATTTCAAAAGATCTACCGGTATTTCTTGTTCTCTATTTGCATGACTCTGGTAACAACCTTCCTTTAATGGTTTACAAATTTCGGGATAATTGCAGATGCAGGCACACGCCGCACTCAAAGTCACTGAAGATTGTTCATGTCAAGTAAAACAATTTTTACTGGTTAAAACAGTTTTGCAACCCTAATAGGGGTTAGCGACTTTGTACTTACAAATTCAACTTTTTTGTCATGTCTATGAAGAGATATTTATACAAACGGAACACGCCGGCCATTAACCCGGGCTCATTCTATACTGCCGCGAGACAAATTTGACCACATGGAAAGCAACGGTTCTTGTCCGATCGCTGAAGTTAAGACCTGTTGGGCGGGGTTAGTACTTCGATGGGTGACCAACTGAAAATACCCCTTGTTGTGGGCTTTTCATTTCAGTTCTTTGTTTTTTTTCTTACGAAAATAAGTAACTTTTCAGGCCCTTCTATTTTTTTTTTTTGTCAACGGCTTTTTGACTTGCTTCGACTTTGTACGTTTCATTGTCTCGATTGGGGCGATCAAGTCCGAAGGGCAGCCACGCTTCTCCTTGAAATCCTCACTCGAAATAAACTCGACAACCTGGCTCTAGATCGACCTCGAAGGATAAAGAATATATGCATGCTCTTTATTTTGTGAGATATATTTACTTTTTCTTTGTTGTTATTTATTTTTTTTTTTGTGTTAAAAAAAAGAAAAAAATCCCTTTCCGCTGTTTCTCGTTCCGCCGTTCCGCGTTCCGTCGTTCCTCGCATTACTAACAGCCTTATCATGCAAAAAGCATGGTTTGAAATATATTTGCGATTTATTCGAAATCAAACATACAATTTTTTTTCAATCTTGTAAATTTGATGTGCGGTACACCATAGTTTCAGAAACTGGTGTTAGTTTCTTTACGTCAAGTCTGATTCGCGTATAATTCAAGTAAGTGATTTTGTGTTTTTATGTTTACCGTTGCCATGGAAATATTAATTTTTCTAAAAAATATATATCACATCAAACTTCAATCCAATTCAAATGTCTGGTGTAAATTTCACTTCGATTCGTGTCCGGGAGGTCTGCTAAAATGAAAATATTAGATATGGTCCAGAAAAAACTGTATTGAGATATCTTAAACGGCATCACTTTATTCAACCGAGTCGACAACAAGAAATTTTATCTGACTTGCGAAAGCGATTAGCATCTGTTTCATCCAGAATGAATAGAGAAAACCTCTCAGTACATTAATCCAACTTTCCTGCGCTAAAAATGCTGGTAAAGTGAACACTTAGGTTTAATGAGTGAACTATTTGACTGTTAGATGTGCAGTTTATATAAAAGCATGTTTCATTATTTTATTTGGCATGGCGGCCAAACAAGAGAAAACATGTGGAATATATTGCTTATTTATTGCTATTATAGAAGATGATCGTCAGAAAACCTAGTTATTAGTTAATGATTATATGAAATATTTTATGTGTTATTTCCAAAGAAGTTGTTTCATAATAATCAGTCAAATAATTCCTTCCCTCGAGATCCGATCACCCGCCTCAGTATTGTTAAAAACCGACATCATAGGCAATCCGCGCGAATGTGTTTTATTTCTTGATATTCTAAATTATCGATACTGTTAATAGACTTCAGAGTTATATAGTGTTGCACCAGTGGAATATGCACGACAGTCACTGGTCCGGACGTAAGTTGCAAATGTTTACAGAGGTTTTGCATTGTGCTATCTGGGAAAGATCAGATGATCAGTAGTACAAACAAATTCCCTCTGCTTAGCGTTCTAATATGCTCTCGCCATTTTAGGTGTTATATTTTGCACCATGTTTGTTCTCGACGGCAGTTCAAAAGAAGAAACAGATGGGCTGATGTTTTTTGGTCAACCAGAAAATATCAACTTCAGTTGCTTCAAAACATTCTAACGTTTTCCCCCTTCGTTAGAAAAAAAAAAAACACTTACCTATTTACTTGAAACTTGGCCAGCAAAACACTCTCCGAAATGTAAGGTAAGACTTTTGCTGTTACATTTCGCTGCTCCTCCGATTTTGTTTAGGCGCCAGGCGATGTTCAGTTGATTTGCATCAAATTTCGTATTCTTTTCAGTTTATAACAGGGACTCAGCAATTTTATCAAATAGGGAAGATGTCATCAAAATGTGCTATCAAGTTATATAAATAAAAGAACTCTTTGTTGCACCTGCCAATAATTACCTAATTGCAGGCACTCCAATAACAAAAAGTGACGTCACCGACATTATCTCCAACTGTCAGTCTTTGATACGAACATCAAAGTCGACTGAGCTTAAGGGATATATGACAGGTTTTTTTTTTTTTTTAACTTACTTGATCCGATCCATGTGGGATTATCATTTGAACAGCGAGAAAATATCCCAAAACCGTTTTCTTTTTCGTCGCGTTTTAGCAGTTCAAAAAGGTGAAATTTCACCTCCAGTGGGTCAAAAACTGTGAGTGGCATGGAACTAGGGCTGGTCGAGCCGTGAGGTCAAAATCAGAACGTGCTCGCAAGAAACAAACAAATAAACAAACCGAAAAGGGAATTTGCTAAGGAATATTATCGCTGTTTTTTCAGATTTTCCAGCAACCCAACATATTAAATTCCCTGTTCGAGTTTGTTTGTAAGCACGTCTGTAAGCACGTCTTCAAGCTGTGTTGATATGCGAAGCAGCCTGAGACGAATTTTGCCCCATAATTCCTCTTCGCGATTTTTTCTTCAGTCAAGGTGGATTATTCGTGTCTAACAGATAATTTATCTTTGTATCTTATTTTTCCAGTTTAATTTTTTAATGTTGACTGTCATCAAGTAAGTATCCAGTAAACATTATTCTAATTAAGAAATAAAACGTTCTCTGGTTAAAAATTTCGGCTGCCAAACTACAGCCTTAAAGGCTGTAGTTTGGCAGCCGAAATTTTTAACCAGAGAACGTTTTATTTCTTAATTATCATGAACCCTGGTTACTCTTCTATTTTTAAACATTATTCTCTTTGTGTTTAAATTAAAATTATGAAAAAAAAAAACAACAACAACAGAAACAGGAAATTACAATTTCTAATTATTGACACCAGAAAACAACGTAATGCTTCTTGGCTGGTTTAGCAGACCTATTGTTAGTAATATTGTTACGGTCGCTGCATAAGGTAATCATTTACTCCCAGTTGGCTAAAACTTGACAAATGCAATAAGCAACGATAAAATAGTAACCATTTCTGAAACGTGTTTTGTGACATGCAATTTGCGTTTTTCCTGAACGAGGGACGAAATTTTGTCCAGTAGATTTAATGAACATCACTTTGATTGCCTGTAATACGCTTTCATGGTGTCGGGAACTCCAAGCTTCACTGACTTGCAAAAAAACCAAACATTATGTCTAGACATAATGTTGTTTATGTCGAGGCATGTTCATTTGATAACCCGTTGGGAGGATTCGTACCAGGTACGAAGTCAACCAATAAGATTTTAAGGCGGAGTTTGCTATGTAAAAGCAGGAACAATCGCTTAATTCGCCCTTCTATTCCTTGCCATTCAAGTGGCGAGAGCTCAAGAAAATATTTCCCTCCACCACCCCTTATCACCGACCAACGGGTTCCCACTATAAGCCGTTTTTCCTAATGCTTATTTTGTTCTATTCTTTTTATTTGTGTGGGGGCGTTTTTTGGCGCCCCACGTTTACATTATCGTTTAATATGTTCAGATTTTTTGTATTTTGTTATGACTTAGAGATAATTGATTCAATTAAAAATGCCACATGCGTGGCCAATTTTCTCCAAGTCATTTGTAGTATTGAGTTCCAGCCTTCTCAACCCTTGGTAGTATCCTATTCAGGCAAAGCTCGCGTCAAAGGTCTGTTATTCTAGGAACTTGCATCGATATAAAGGTTTTTAATGCACTCATTTCACCTCCAAAAAGTATTTTAGTAGTCTTATTCCTCTTGTTGGTGAGGACTTGCTATAGAGAAGTTAAAACTCTTTTAGGCAAGCGTGTCAAATCACACTAAAACATGTCTTTTAATTATGATCCGGACTGTCAATGAGAAGGCTGCTTATTATTGTAATTTCCTGTTTCACAAGGAAAACTTGTCGATCAGTAAACCGATCAAAAATTTTCAGTTATAAATATAATGTCCAGACATTGGTAAAGGGCTTGGAAATTCAGTTATACAATATTGTACTAGTAGAATAATATAACTCGCCGTAAGGCAGAAAAAAAAGGTTGGCAAACTGAAATTCGCGGTTTTATATAACTTAACGGATCAGATGAATCATTCATGATGAATGGATTAACGGCTTAATATACACACTCTCTCTACACTGCAGTATTTTAGTGTTTTGGCTAGCATCTACCACAACACACATTAACGACATTTTAATAACTTAACTTAACAACAACGGTGAGAGGTCTTTGGAAGTTCAAAAAATTTTAAAATTTCAGTTTTTTACAGATCTTGGAAAAAAATCACTTACTTCTTAGCTTGAAACAAATGCAACCTTTGGCAGAGTTTAAGGCGAAATTTCACGATATTAGAAAATGTCGTTATGTTCCTTGCGGGTTTCTTATGAGCCCCAGGCAACATTCAGTTAATTTATAGTTTGTCTTACACACAACACGTCAACACTTGGTCTTTCATAACTGACATCGTCAAGCTAATTAGCCTGAAACTAGAATTGCATGCAAAACGGCCAATTAAGACTTCGCAGAATGGACCAGCTGTCAATCACCACAAGATGAAAATAAAATGTGCCCCTTCTGTTGAGATAAAGCTCTCTTGCTGTCGACCATTTTATTATTTTTTTGTTTTGTATGTGTACTGTAACAATAATGTGATACTGGAGAATTTGTATTGTTGACTATTTTCACATTTGAGAACTCAATAGTTATTGCTGGATTGAAGCTGACGTCACGGCAGCCATGCTGATGGGCAAGAACAAAGCGTTTTCCTCCGCTGGGAACTTAACTCTTTTATCATGCAAATTATGCGAACAATTTTCGTTTTATTGTTTTGCCCACCAACATGGCCGTCTTTTTTCGTTGTTGCAACCCAGCAATAGCCAACAATTTCTCGCGCCTTTGAGAGGTCAGCGATTATCCAAAATTGGGCTTTATTTTGAATTTGCGATGCGAATAAATATTCACTTAACTAAAACAGCTGTCCAGTACTTGGCAACCACAGAGAAATGACTACTCCACTTGTGATCGCTACTGGCTCTTTTGCATAGCAAAGGTGGAAGTGTAACAGCGGTCTTAAACGGCAAACAAAGAAAACCATTTTTGAATGTGCGAGGCGTCGTTTTCTTCTCTATATTTGTTGCTAAATTTCTTGTTAAGGGGCTAGTGATAGTGTACCTTGATATGATTGACAGCAAGGTAAATAAAAAACTCTATTGTGACCATCGCGAGAAGAGTCTTTAATAGCAATGTGATATACGAGTTCGTTTTATCTTCAATACCATTACTGAACATATAAGTGTATTAATTAATCATTCAATAAGCATCACTATTTCCTAGAAAACCTGCATGATAGACAAATAGAAATCCCTAGGGGAATCCCATTTGAAAGGGAAGGTGGCGCTCGTCGGAAAATGTGGTTATGCCCGTAAACGAGACCAATCCAGTATCTGGGCGCGATTGAAGCTTTTTAGACACCTAAAAGATACCACTTAAATTTATGGCTGATCGGTAGTACGACGTTTTATCTCTTGACATGCAACCCTAAACGGGAGCTGGACGACTAAAACTGAAGTATTGGCTTTCCGTCCTGAACGCAGTATGTAAAACTAGAGTCGGTAATGTACAACCCTGCACAACGCAACGAGCACCCCCGTCCCCGCGAGATCCTCTTTATTTTAAAACGATATATTTTGCAATGCTTAATTGTTAATACCAGACAACTACCTATTCTCGCGGATAATGCGAATTAAAACATATTTTATGTTTAACTTTAAAGGTTTTTGTCTATACGCACTAACTCAAAACAAAATTACATCAACGTCACTTGCATCGCGGGCTAAGTTTTAACGTCACTTAAACATAATTGTTTTTTTTAGCATAGTTTGGAAAGTTGATAATGTCAATGTAGGTGACGTGGTAAGAAGGTTTAGCCCCGTCCTCGACCGTGGTCTAAAGCTCACAACAAAGAATCTGCCTGTGAAGAGTGGTCTCGGTTCTGATGAGGTCTTGTCCCAGGCTGGCGATGTTTTGCTTGATTTTGTCGTGATACAAGGTTCCCTATCGCTTTTCTAAACTCCTGCAATCGTATGGCATATACAAGAGGATTCACAATAGAATTGGCATAATATAACACATCCAGCAAATCATAAATTTCAATGCTTGACTCATTGCCCCATTTTGTTTTACTGTCTTCTGGCATGAAGTCATAAATAGACCAGGGGAGAATTGTTAGAATGGAAACCCCAGTGACTATGAATAATGTCACGGATAGTTTTCTTTCAGTTTGAATTGAGCCATGATTCTGTGAATGGGGACTTCTTTGAACATTTAGAATTATAATGACATAAGAGATTACCAGGACAACAAGCGTGAGAATACTAAATGGGGTCCATACGTACGAATATGTTGAATACAGTACGTTAAATTTCAGGCAAGCCATAAGGGCGCCCAGAAGGAAACTTATAAACCAGCTAACAAGGATGATTTTAAAGTAAAAACATTTGCTTATTAAGCAATGCCTGAAAGGATAAAGTGTTGCATGAAGCCGATCTAAGGAAATCAAGCAAAGGTTCACTTGGGAGGCTATTGGGAAGATGTTGTCAAAGGCAAAAACAGTGACTCCTGGCCATGTGAAATCCAGGTTTTCTTTCTTCTGGTGATAAACGTGCAAAGGTCCTGCCACGGCACCCACCAGTAGATCGGCTACAGTCAGGTTTATTATGAGGTACGTACTGCGCTTGCGTAAGTGGTTTATTCTTGCGAAGGCGGCGATAGTGACGGCATTGATTATTAATATCACAAGAAATTCAGTGATAATGACTGGAAAAAAGACGGAATCTTTTGCAAAATAAGCCATTCCGCAACAATTCTTATTACAATAATCGCCTTGTCGTGTTTATTCCAGTGCAGCTAGGATTAAACAAAAGAAACAAACAATAATTTAGAATTGTAAATAAGTAATTATTTCATATTTTTTTATTACCTTTTATTTTACTTTGTGCTCGTTTACGTTAATATTTGACAGTTAATATCGAATACAGGACAATAAAAATTGAATCAAAGATAAAAATCGGCCTCAACATATATAGTTTTGTGCTTACATGAGATTAAGATAACTTTGTTGAGAGTGGACAATTCGTGCATATATAACCCTGAGCAGATGTTGCCTAGTTCATGTATGGCTTTTTTCCCAGGCCTTCACGGTATTGTATGACGTAACTACTCGTTTCGGTAACGTAACCGGTGTGAACGGCCGGGAGAAGTCCTTCCTTTTTCGGTCGCATCAGGTGACTGATTTGAAACGGCGCGGCGTAATGTTTGAGGCCTAGGAACTAGGCAAGCACAGATGGACAAAATGTTGTGCACGTGATTCGATAAATTAAAGGGCATCACTTTAATCAAACCGACTCGATAACAATAAACTTTATCTCACTTGTGAAAGTGATTAACATACGTTTCAACCAGAATTTACAAAGAAAGCCTCTTTAGTGCTTTAATCTATCTTTCTTTCAAGAATAAAATGCTTTTAAACACGAACACTTATGTCTGAAGAATGAACTATTTTACTGTTAAGTATGTAGTTTACAGTGAAAGCATGTTCCATTATTTTATTCGGCATGACGGCCAAAGAAGAGACAATATCTAGAATACGTTGCTTATTGTTATTATTTTTTACTGCACGAGTTAATGCACAGTTTATGATTGTATGAAATATTTTAAGCGTTATTTCCAAAGAAGTTGTTTCATAATAATCAGTCAAATAATTTCTTCCCTCGAGATCCGATCACCCGCCTATTGTTAAAAACCGACATCATAGGTAGTCCACGCGAATGTGTTTTATTTCTTGATATTCTAAATTACCGATACTGTATATAGTCTTGCACGAGTCGAATGTACACGGCAGTCACTGGTCCGAACGTAAGTTGCAAATGTTTACAGAGGTTTTACATTGTGTTAACTTGGAAAGATCAGATGATCTGTGCATAGAACCTGCCTCTACTGAACATCTTTGTATGCTCGCTTCATTTTAGGTGCTATATTTTGCACCATTTTAGATTTTGAGTAACATCTTCCGCAACCTGAATATAGTCCTCGATAGTACAAAAGAAGAAACAGATGGGATGAATTGTTCAGCCAAATTTACGATCAGAAGCTGTTGTTGCTTAAAAACATTCTCATTCTTTTCCCTTCTTTATGGAGAAAAAGAAACAATCACCTCTTAACTTGAAACTTGGCTAGTAAAACTCCTTTCAAAAATTTAAGGTAAAATTTCCTGCTGTGGAATTTCTTGCTGTTCCTCCGCTTTTATTATAGGCGCCACGCGATATTGAGTTAATTTGCATCAAATTTCGGTTATTTTCGGTATTAAACAGGGACGTGTTAAATAGGGAAGGTGTCTGTTTATGACAGCGTGTTTTAGTGTTAAAATGTGCCGTCATTTATATAAACAAAAGAACTACTTTTTTTAACAGTCGACATTGGGAGCGAAGATCATATATCACCTTCATGTATATCCGCAGTTCACATATGAATCATTTCATATACATTACATCATTTCACTCCTTTCACGGGAAAATATGAACTCACAATTGACCTCGCTCCCAATGTGTGGCTTCATAGCTCAGTTGGTAGAGCATCGCACCGGTATCGCGGAGGTCACGGGTTCGAATCCCGTTGAAGCCCTGATTTTTTTTTTTTCAGGCTTCTTTATTCCGATTGCTTATATTGGAAATTCGCTGCGAAGATCATATATCACCTTCTATAATCTAAAAAAATAAAACGACGAGGGAATGAACGTAAAAACTGTTATAATTCCAAAAACAGTTATTTTGAAACCTCGCGTACTCTATGACCTCTATTGACAATTCTACTCAATCTTGTTGAAAATAGAAACTTGTTATATTAAAATGAAACGTTTTTTTTTTTTCCAGGGTGTTGTCCGAAAATATTTATAATCTTGTCCATACTGTTGTCAATGACTTGAGTGTCATAAAAGCGCTCAATATGCGAAAGAAGGTCTTTAAGCGACGGAGTCTGTTAAACAAGTGCTCCGCTGAGCTTGATGTTGAGGGGATTACGGCCAGAATGGACGCGACCTTTGAGAATTCTGGGGTCATTTCATAAAGACTGTTTTCGTGCAACTTTTGAACGACTTTTGCAGCAATTTTTATCGATATCATCACGTGTGCAGTCTTCCATTGACTGAACCGCAGGCGTCGGCCTGCCAGGATTAGCTCCCTGTCGAGGTTATAGTATCTGGAGACCAGGTCAAAGCGATCACTGGTGGGCGAATCAATTAGAGAAACAATATTTCCTTGTGCTAGTAACGGTCCGATTCATTTAGCGCTTCGGTTATACGCTTAGATTACACGAGTGAAATATATTCTCCTTGCATCTAAAATACGCGATTTGCTACAAAAAGAAAGCTAAACAGGAAGCGAAATTTTGTGTGACCATTTGTGCTTATCCTGAACTGTTAAAAAAATGTTATGCAGGTGATTTTATGAACATCAACTTATATTCAGATGGCATCAATAATCAAGAATTTTTAACCATGGTCGGAAACAAACTTTGCGAACTTGCAAAAATAATTGAGCACGCATTTCCTTGCGAAAAATGGCCAATTCGGTGTTACAATTCCACTTTGTTGTGAAAAATTATCAGCGAAATAAAAACTGTTTTGGGTAAACGTGGTGACTAACACTTCAACATTTGTTTTAATTATACAGGGACTGTCCGTGAAAAGGCTATATCCAAAATGCTTATTATTTCTTGTTTCACAAGCAACATTAATTTTGTCGATCAGTAAACCCAACTTTCCTAATAATAATTTATTTCAAATTTAAGTTACTCCAGTTATTGCTGAAACTCAGTTTTCAATTCTAGATATTAGGTCCAGACATCGCTAAATGGCTCGAGAGTTCAGTGATACACCGATCTTATGGGAGACGAATACAGACCACAGTAAACCAGAATTAGCTGTCGGCAAATTAAGATGTGCGCTTTTATGTTACTTAAATGATCAGATGTATCACTCTATGAATGGCTCCCCGAAGTTTAGCGGCTTAATATACATCCTCTCCCTGTACTTTAGGTTATTTTTCAGTATTTTGGTTTTTCGGCTAGCATCTACAACAGCACAACTTATTATCAAATGGAAAAAGAGACAGGTCTGCCTTGACAATTAGAGGTCTTTGCTAGTTCAAAATATTTGAACGTTTCTTTTCTAAATCATTGGACGATATGTTGTGCAGGTGATTCGATGAACGATATTATTTTATTCAAAAAGAATGAACTATGACATATCATCGCGTGTCAGTAACGTGGCACTGAGATGGATGTGCGCCCAGTTATGGTATGTTTCTTAAGACTATTTCTTGAGTATTCTTGATATTATTTTGCAATGCATTTTGTGCTTGGGGTCGGACAGTTTCGCTTCTTGTTCGCAAATTATTTAGGCGAAATTTGTTTTGAACTTGCACTGTATAAAAACTAACACTTGTTATCACCAAAGTTCGATGTTGCTTTCTTCCAGTATATGACAGTTTACATCACCAAATTAACCTCTCGACATCTTGACCCCTCGAGCGACGATAATGCATGAAGATGGTGACGGCATACTGAAATCTCAAATACTTTCAGCTGGATAAAACAGTCCTTTGAATTGCTAATCTAGAACACCATTCCGCTATTTTTTCTAACGATCTTAAAATGACTTTAATGTTGTTGTGAAATGTTTAAAAGGTTGTGGGAAATAATCTCTCACGTTTGACATGTCAAAGCGTTTGTTTAATTAGGTGTATAAAATGCGACGATAAGATCAGACATGGCAGGACAGTTTCAGCTCAAATTTGACTTTTAATGGCTTCTAAAACTTCTGAATGTGACATACCAGTGGATATTTCTTGAGGTCTAAAACATAAATCGACGGAAATAAAATTAATTTTCGAATTTTATCGGCAAGTTGAAGGTACGTAGCCTCAAATTCGCCAATAAATCTTCTGTCATTTGAGCTGATCGTATCGCAGATATTTTTTATTTTCTCAGCGGGAAGCTTTTCGAGTTCGACCCTGAAACTTGGCATGGTGAATGTTTAATAATCATATTTTAGGGCTGTAAAGTAAAACAGAAGCATATCACCTAGAAGCGTCTAAATTCTCTTTATATGTTCGGAACTATGCTGGGGTTTTTTAGCCGACCAATCAGAAGCACGGATTTTTTTGCCCTTATATGGAATCACGTGCAGCTCCAAAAAAATGGCGGCCGCTATGGGAAAACCCACGAAGAAGTCAAAGAAGATGGTCTCAAAAGCAACGATTTAGGCGATTCTGGCGGTTTAGCAAGCTGGAAAGCCTAAGGCATTAGAAGATATATTTGAAATGGTCTTCAGGGAGGCCAGGGATGCGTTTGAGGTTTAATTTGGAACATTATCTGCGAATTAGAAATTTGTCAACTCGAGTCGAAATTATATTGCAGACATGCATAATTCCCGTTCTTTCATTCATTGTGGTGACCTGTGGTCCCGTGGTTGTCCTGTGAACGCGCCAGCGAAAGTCGTTCTATGTCGGTATGTATGTCGGTATGTCGGTATGTCGCAGGATGGCCTCGATCTCATGCGAGAAGACATTAGAAGGCAATTAATTGCGTTACATCAACGTCAACAATGACATTAGCCGCAAAGACAGCGCGCGCAAAAAGAATTCTATTAAGCGGATAACGATAGGCTGTAAACAATTCTTGTGCTCAACGGTAGCGCATCCTAATCTTGTGGTGGCGTGTTCTTCAATGGCAAGCATGGCGAACGCACTGCATAATCTATGATTACTCCTAGTTTTATCTATTTTTCGTGAAAGTGAAGGGAAACTCAGACAGGTATTCTAGGTTGCAGGTAAGGTGTTTTGAGTTTGTGCAGCAGTGATGTAGGTCATCTTCGAGCTGAACCGTTTTAAGTCGTTCATGTTTTGTTACCTGTATGAAAAGTTTGTTCAGAGTTAGTTGAGGTACATCAACATGTACGTTAAAGATGGCGATGCTTCTTATTTAAAACTAGGTTTTGTCGCCATTCGTATTAAGTCGAAAGAGGCTATACAAAATTGTACACTCGCTTTCGAAGGCGAAGCAGAGTTTTAAAAGAATCCTGTTCACAGAGATCAGCGCACTCATAGCAGTCTGTTATAGCAATTCGTGCTTGCATATAGAACGAAGCATTAAAATCTGTAAAAAGCATCACTAGTTTTTAAATAAACATCACGACAGCAATTGAAAATACATGTAGTTTATTGTGCGGAAATAATTTCTTCAAGCTTTACCCTTACTCTTTTTTTTTAAATTCAAACTGATTCTTGAAAATTCTCAACAGAATTATCTTTGTTTCATTTGAAGAAATAAACAATTATCTCTTTCTACTCTTTTGTCATTCCATTATTGGTCCAGTTTCTGCCATGAATAATTGTTTTAAAATAAATTGCAAACAAGAGTATGAAGCAATAGTTATAATGCTAAATCTTTACTATAAATGTATTTCATTTCAACTTTCATATATGTACTTCTCTTGAATTTTGTAGCTTTCTCAAAGTACTGGTCTTCTCGTAGCGAATGCCAGTTTAAAATGTGGGAATACCCAGTCAAAAAAGGCTCGATTAATAGTTTAAACCCAGAAGGGTGTTACAGCACAGTTTCAAAGAAAATCAATCAAAATCCCCAAATATAATTTTCAGCTATGAATGTAACTCTGTTATGCCACCTCAGATCAGGCATGGCGTCTGATTGTGTTGTTTCATTTTAAGCCATAAAGTATCTGGTTCTCTAATACACCAGTGATTAAGTGGACTTTATGTTTTAAATACTGTAGCTGCTGATTTATAACAACACATTTTTACAGAATAGTGCATAAAAGAACATGGTGGATAATGACTTAAATTCAAATTGTAATAACTGGTTTCTTGTTTTGTTTTTCTTGCTCAAAAATTGTCATGTTTGACAATCTTGGAGAGCTCGAGGGGGTGGTTTTAATTAACGGTAAGAGAGTGGGAATGCCAAACTAAACGGGGGCTTAGTAAAGATTTTACAGTAAACAATTAAGTCAGTTGGAATTGATTTGCTTGCAGCAGTCTTGCTAACAGCCAAACCATAACCTGAAAACCATAAACCTGCTTGCAGCAGTTTTGCTAACAGCTAAACCATAACAGGTTTACAGTGTTAGAGGTACGGAGTTTGTTAGATCACTGAAATTCTTAGAGGAGCTAGCACATTGAGCATAATACCCAGGAGAGACAAGTTAGTGATGCTGAGGAATGCCTTTTATAGATATGGGAATGAAATTAATTCATGCATGTACTGCCATAATAAAGCTACCCATATACTTCATACATAGGAAACAAGAAGTGTTTATCTGGTAGGGTGGGATATCACAGGTGTATGAAGCCTTTTATTAATTTCTTATGACAAAAAGCACCAAATAAAAATGGATTACTTTTACTTAATCCACATTCTTTTGTTCAAGCATTATCCAAACAATTTTAGTCCAGTTGCCTTATGATTGGAAATCTTCACAAAAGAATATGAATTAATTAAAAGTGGTCACAATTTTGGGCTCTCTTGCAGCCTGAGCACATGCATTGATATCCCAATATTGAACAAAGGTATGTAGGTAAAGTCTGCTTACGAGCCAAGTGGCCCATCAGGCCGGAGCTTATCCCAGTTTCCGTAGCATAAAGCGACTAGGAGTATTTCTACTCCCCCCTGGATGGGATGCTAGTCCATCGCAGGGTTACCCCCAGCAGTAAATTTGCCGGTACCCATTTATACACCTGGGTGGAGAGAGGCACTATGAGAGTAAAGTGTCTTACCCATGAACACAACGCCGCGCCCCGGCCAGGGCTCGACCCTGGACCGCCCGATCCGGAGTCCAGCGCACTAACCATTAGGCCACCGCGCCTCCCAAATATTGAACAAAAGCTGGTACAAAAAAACATTTTGATCCTGGATTATAACTGAGCAGCACTATTTTTAGATTTTGTTTTTTTTCCTTTTTACATGCCCTAATTCATTTTAATAAACAAATGTACCAGAGTTATGAAAAAAAACTGCGCTTTTTACCATAATTTTTTGGGGTTCCATTTTACCTGACAACATTATTAGTCACTAGAAAAGCTGTTGATGTATTTGAAAAACAATGTTTTATTTATTCACTCTGTGATACTTACTACATGCAGCACTAAAAATACATGAAACAGTCTGTGACCATAAAAAACTTACAGTTTATATATAATGTCACTGCAGCTTATAATATATTGTCAATTCGCAGCAAGTCTAAATTGTAAAACATTGACTTAAAATTTATTTTTGGGAACGTTGTCTGATGCAGAGGGGTGTTGGTCTATACAAAAACTTCCTCTTCTATCCATGGATGCACCTTTTTAACTTCAGGGCAGTGATAGTGCAGCTGGGTATAGTTAATACTTGATACTAAATCATTGTTCATGGCAAAAACTGGCCCTGAAACTTGTCATGATAGCACTGCCATTTGTGCGGAGACCAGGAATAAGCCAGGCAACTTATTTTATGGGCCTTTTTGCTTATAATGCAAAATGTCGATATTTGCTACCTGAGTTCATGCTGGTTTTCAGGGTTTAAAAGGCTCTAGTTACACAAGACCTGACCACTGTACTATATACTATCCATAGAAAAAAATGATCATGCCTGAGAGCATCTTTTTAATATAATCAAGCCAGCTCTTTTTTCTTTACATGTGTGTGGCCATAAATTTATTTTACTTGAGTTCCATAATGTAAAAAAAAATACTCAAATATAAATTAAATGGGTGTGCCATTATCTAATGCCAACAAGTTCAGGCTTTCTGAAGGGAGTTTGCTCACAGGCCAATTGGTGGACGTTTATTTTTTACATCCCTGGAATAAGTCAAAGAGTTGAAAACACAGCTTTAATGCAATATTAATGGCTTAATGGTTTTCAGTAACTGGAACTGGATTTGGTTCAGTCTTAGCTTGCACAGAGATTTAGAAAAAACTTATTACAACATGCATATACTGAACCCATCTGCCATGCAAAGTTTGGTTCCTAGTGTAAACAAATTATTTACAAATATAATAAAAGCAATCTTATCATTAAGACTTTTAAGCCACTCCAACGCCTATCAATCTCAGTATTTTGCACATTTCCTTGAAGTGTGACATAAATTTATCTAGACATTTCCAGCACTTCCAGTCTGATCTAATTTAAGTAAATATATTTGTCTCTATCGCCTATCATATTATTTTGTAATTATTATTGCAATCAACTTAAATTAATTGAAATTAAAAGGCATCGCTTACTATCAGTTCTTTCAAACGGAAAAACCCACGTTCTGTTTAATGCTGACTCGATCGCTGGAGCTTCTTCTAGGCCTGAAATACGAGTGAGACCTGAAACAAGAGAGGTACACGGTAGCATCTTGCCCGAATGCATCGTTCAGCTGGTTCAGCAGCGAGCGAGGTGTCACGATTAGAACTTTGATGACATACCCTCCATTTGCGGAAACATGAAGCGACACGGGAACGATACCTGTGTTAGAACTTGGTCGGGATCCTTGCCGGATAAATCGTGTAGGGATATAGAGCAGTGTTTATCGCCGAACTCCACGAATTTGGATGAAGATGCAGTACGCGTGGAACTTTTGATCGATGCTATAAATTAAATCTCACTCGCTGTACGTTCTCGTCCGTTGGGCATGTTTGAAGCATCGTAGTTCTTGGACTCTCGGATTCTCGTTCAATATTTACAGAGTTCGTTGCTATTGGCCTGGGTGATGTCGTTGTCTGTGGTTGAGGAGCAATACTCTAACAACGATATTTTTGAACAAGAAAATGCTGCGGAGTGAATTTAAGCTTATGTCTTTCCCTTGTTCGCGTCTTCACTCTAAGTCCCTGTTAATTCAACGGGATTTTCTGTTTGCGAAGTTAGCCTCGACTTTTTTCTTGATATTGTTTTACCGTTCTGGTCAAATTTACCTACCGTTCTGTTCAAATTTACCATTTTCTTTTACCAACAACACATGTTTGTTTATATCGATGACAGCGAATGGCGAGAAATTTTGAGGTTTTCCCCGACACTCGCGCGATGATCCATATTAGGAAGTAAATTCTGATTGGCTGCCTGCGTGATTGAAAATCCCCAGCATTGGACACGACCTATTCGCTTCTAGGTGATATGCTTCTGAGTAAAATTATCGAAATATGAGGTACCAGGTGTATTTTTATGCTGTTGAACATGACCTATATTTTGCCGCCATTTTAATCGCTCGTCAAGGAGGTTGATAAAATGTCTCGCAAAATCACAATTTCAACAAATTTCGGATGCTTGCTAGTAGTTTTTCCGTCTTTGTGTAAAGTTTGGCGGTAATTGAAGCTATTTCACGAGTTTGCCGTAGCGTCGTTCTCGCACCATATTTCGAGCATTTGATCGGAAGGAAAACCGCACTTTCACCGCGTTTTCAATTTTTCGTGAATTTCTGAAAAATAAAAAAATCGCTGGAACTTTTAAATATGATTTTTAAATATATATCACCAAAGGGTATCTTTGAGCAAAATATGAGCGATTAGCCAAATAGGTCGGTGACGAAGAGTTCTCGGTCCTAACAGTCAGCCGTTCTTAATATGTGTCAGTCATTTTAGAAGCTATTTTTTGCATCTCGGTTTATCGGCTCACATCTTTTATAACCTCAAGATAGTCATGCATGCTTCAAAAGAAAGCATAGGAGTGCTGAATTTGTTTTTAATCAACCTTATGATTGGAAGCTTTTTTTGCCGCCTAATATATTATTATTTTCCTTTTCTTAATTGAGGAAAAGAAAACACTTACCTCAACTTGAAACTCGGCTAGCACAACCCTCTCCAGAATTTATTCTTAAACTTCCTGCTGTTCCTCCGCTTTTTTTATAGACGCCAGGCAAAATTTAGTTCGTATTCTTTTCGATATTAAACAGGGAATTAGCCAATTTAATCGAACAGGGAAGATATCCATAAAGCTTGTTTTTATAATTAAAATATACCATCAAGTTATACAAACAAAAAGCCTCTTTAATTTGTTGCGCCAGCCATTAGTTGTCTTTCAGGCACATCAATAACAATAGGTAATGTCACCGACATCAGGTGTTGGCCTTTGAAACTGACATCACATTTAACTTGGCCTTAAATTAAAAGTTTATGCCATATTTCCCGCTTATGGACCGAATAAAGTCGGTGAATAATCAAGGATCACGTCATAGAATTGACAAGTTGTCGATCAACAAAAGTTAGAAAAAGTTGCTAACAGTAAAATGTCCACTTTTTGTTGTCAGTAAAATTCGCCTGTTGCTGATTAAAAAATTATTGTTAGATTTAGTGTATTGTTAGCAATAACATGCCCAAAGCTGGAGTATAACCAACAATTTATAGCGGAGCTCCCGCGGGCGGAGCATCCATAGCTATAGAATTTGGTAAATCCACCAAGCCAAGACAATTTGGTTATGACGTCATGTCCGTCCGTACGTCCGTACGTCCGCACGCACGGATTAAGCCTGGGGACGAGTTTGCTTTTTTCCTTGATTTGGAGTCCTTCTTAAGCAAACCGTGACACAAAAACATATTCGGTTCATTTAGAGTTGAGTTACCTGTCGTAAAAACTTGTGAGAACACTGCATTACTTCAGAGGTTTTTTCCTCATGTTATAAAATGATCTGGACATTTCATTTTAACTTCAACGACCCGATTGTATGAAAAGGCGGCAAAAATCTGTGGCACGGGTGGCACCTTGTTCGCTTTTTAAGCGAACAAAGCTGCTGGAAAACATAGATCTTCGTGAATATTTCTCGCTGTATTTACTCTTCTACATCGTGGAAACGTACGCCAAATGATTTAGGGATAGCCTCTTAGCGTGAACATCCGAAATGTTTGCCAGCCTGAATATGATATATCGGTCAAGAAGTCAAAAAAAGGCGAGAGTTGAAGAACTGTCTACGGTTCCTGCGGCTGATTAATTCAGCTGACATTAAGCCGAACTAGAAGTGAGATCAGAGCCGGTCAAGTTCACGAAGTGATGGATAAAAGACTGTTAACAGCTACACCGTAAGAAAGGAAGAGATTGATCTTCGCTGATAATTCATATAATGTATATGTCGATGGAGTTGGAGTTGGGGTAAGCTCAAATGGAGACTGGCGCGTTCGTTTCCGATATTTAATATGGCGATGGTTTGAAAGCTTTGCCCTGCAGAATTTACAAGCCTTTTCCAAATATAAGGTAACAAACGTAATGTATACTCTAAGCTGAAGTCTGTTTTTATTGTGAGAATCTGTTTATAATTCAGTCATTTATAAATGAATTCGAAGTTGTATCGTTTTTCAGATCTTTCCGTAGGCTTACATATTTATAAATTCCATTATTTCTTAATGCTGCTTTCAAACCTCTTAGCTTTAATCACTTTTGTACATTTTATACAGACGTTGTCTATTAAATGTTTGGTTTCAAATGCTGTGTTTTAGTTTATAGTGGAGTAAACTGTAAATTGGTTTTTGGATTTTCATTTGAAAAGAATATTAAATTATTGAGCTACATGTACTCGGATCAAAAACACGTTTCGCCTTTGCAAAATATTACAAACTACACTACCAATAAAGTGCAGGGACATCAAAACACTGTAAATTCAAGCAAAAAATTAATAAATGGGAACTCCGCTTTTAGGCCGGCCTAAATCTATATATTCTCGTCTTTTATTAGGCGTGCGCTTAGCCGACAAGGGTATTTTCCGCTGGTATGTAAGGAATTCCTTACAGGAGTATTCGTTTCACCTTGTGATTAGCAATAAATACCATAAATTCATTCGCACGAGGTGCTTCTTCCTCTCTCTCGCGTTTCAGTTTCCGACTTGTTTTCCGTTCGTTTTTCAGCAAACCCAAACTATTAGATCTGTTTATCTTAGATTAATTTGCAGTTTTTCTTTGTAGGCTATGAAGACTTTGGTGCAATCATGTACCGCGTGTCCCAGATGTCAACGTTTCAGACACTGGGCGAAAGATTGTCGAGCCACGTGCGGTTTGGCAAACCGCAGCGGCTTCCTTTATTCGAGCGTTCCGTTAATGGTTCACAGGAGGAATTACTGATAGATCAGTAGCTAAGTGATAATTTTAACGATTGTCCTGTTGCTGGAGAGATCCAAGAGTCACTTTCTTACGAGTTCAATTTGATTCAAGTTTATCGGGTTCTATCCAGATTAAAAGAAGACTTAGAGAACTATCAGAAATATAGAATATTTAGAATCTTTTTTTTTTTCGATTCTTTAATAGTCGTGCATAAAGTGGTTTTTAGACTATCAAGGAGCTTACCGTAGAGTACAAGTGAGAAGCATGAGGAATGATTTGCATATTTTTGCTTTATACAAAAACATCTTTAATATGTGTGTTGGTAACAACATTGAGCTCAACATACAGTGAATACAGTGGAAAGAACTGGATAAAAACGGATTTCATTAGTAGAATTATTGACATCGATGACTGGCAAATTTCCTACAGTGTTTTCAGGTGTCTCGATGGCATTTGAGGCTTGCATCCAGTAGATTGCTTTGCTAATCACTATAATTTAAAGTACCTTAGTTTTTCTGCCGCTATTGGAACCCAGGCTGCACGCGCGCCGGGAGTAGATCTTTTCGTTCAGATCCTTGAAGGCGAAAACTGCCTAGTTGTTTCTCCTGTAGCCTAACTGCTAGAGCTGTTCATTATCTTCCTCAACATAAAGCTGTTGCGGCAGTCATTGGTCTACTTTGGCATCTCATATCGAGCAAATTGTTCCTGTTCGTTATAGATACAAACTCTCTGTAGGTAAAGATATAGTGGAACATGGTAGAAATGCAAACTCTTTATTTGGATCGGAAAGGTTCCATGGCGATATATTGGCCATGAGATTGGATTTCACGTACTGCAGAGAAAATTTCTTTATCGACAGCATTAGCTAGTATTTTATGACATACACTGGTCTCTTTTACTTCTGCAATATTAGTAATGGTAAACGCCTGGTATTATATTTGTACAGGCCTTTTGGAGTAGCACGTATCGGTCTTGAGGCACTTACTTGTAACTGGTTCAATATCAGACTACCTCATCTTTATAAATGGGAGGCACTGGCGTGAAGCGTTTTAAGAGGCAGTGGCCGCGAATTTCTTCATGAGGAGTGATTCATGTGGCGTTGGCCTTTATGGGAAAACGCGTATGAGTTTTGTTTACTTGTTTTGTTTTTTTCTTTTCTTGTTTCAGATTTTAAAATTCCTGTCCGTCATGTAAGAAGCTACCAGATTGTACAGAAAAAGCCTAACGCCACCCGAATTGTTCATTTCCTCATGAAATCTAGAACTGACTGAAGCATTACTTAAGAGGTATTTAAAAGAAATTTCAAATTTTATAGGTTGCGCAAGATTCAAAGCATTAGCGTTAAAATATATATTTTTTTCTGTTTCTGTTGCTTCAGTTTTAGGATTCGAATAGTATGCCTCTTTGGTTCTCGTTCACACTGCTCCAAAATGGTTACATTCGTTCATACCAGATGATGTCCAGAATCCTAGATAGCTTCATATGTCGTAATTCTTTGAAGGCAGCTAAGCGCATCAAACCAAGCCCATCGTTAAGCAAAGTTAGTTAAGAAATTGTGTATCTCGCCAGAGGTTATAAGGAAGATTGTAAATGAGGTTGCTTCTTCAAATGCTTATTAAGAAGATTTAAGATTAGCATGCCTTCGTTCCTTAGGTTTTTCAGCGGTTTTTCGTTATACGAATTGAGCAATATTTTGCCTGCACATTTAGGGTGTCAATCAGCTGTAATGTTTATCATTGTAATTTTTATAATTTTGAAATTGTAATTTCTATTGTAATTTATTGTCACTGAAAAGCCCCGTAAGGGGAGTGTCAAATTCATTAAAGTTTAAAGTTTAAAGCTGTTGTTAGAATTTTTCCACAAGCAAAGAACGCTATATACAGAGAAGGAAATTTTGTGTATATAACAAGTTTGAGCATTCAACCACAATAGTCCTGAGGTGTTATTACAAAGAGGTATTCTCGAAGCTGTTATTGTTTGAAATATTATAGTTTAGCCCTGACACCGGTGAGGTTCTACAAGTCCATTAATACATATAATAAATTATGTGGTAATAAGCTCTCTTATACACGTTGTAGCGAAATGTTTAAGGTCTTTCTTAAGAGCTTGGAAATGATTTTACTTTATACGGCCTACACAGCCATAGGTCTAAGGGCGCAACAGCCGTGGTTAAAAGTAGGAACAGTATCTCAGAAAGATTAACCATGATTCACGGTCGATGGAAAACACATACCGCCAAAGACAATTTATATATTCATGAAAATATTTCAAGAAGATTAGAAGTTACTGGTCATTAGGTAATAAATACGGACGTTATTGCCTTGGAATATTAACCTTTAAGGTACTGTTATGTTAAACTCAGTAATAAAGGTTTGAAAAAATTTACGCCAGTTTGTGCAGAGCGAATACGAAAGTAAAGGTATTTGTTCGATGCAAGTGTAGAAGGTAGGCCCACTTTCCAAAAGTGTTTACATCCATTCCAGTTAAGCATCGAACGTTACATTACGATTTGACCAAGAAAGACTGCTGAGCCATGAAGTTAAGACGATTGACACTGTTCCTGCATCACTTTTTTATAGTTTTATTGTTTTGTCTGGAATGTACTCAGCTAATTAATCAGTAAACATTATTCTATTTATTTTTAAGCTAAAATAAAAAAAAAACGCCCTTCTATTTATCAGAAGGAGTAAATTACAATTTTTATGTGGACTTTCACACGAAGTGTGAAAATCCACATATTGCGATCGTGCAGTTTTCCCGATTGGGACGGCACTTTCCGTGATAACTCGTCTCAGCCCTTTCGGAAGCTTTCGAGGGTGTTCGGAAAATCCGAAGTTTTGGAGCCAAGAGTCAATGCAGAATTGGCGAGACGTCACAAAGAAAGCATCACACAAGCTAAATACTTGAATTTCATTAATCGAAACCTAAAATTTGTCAAGTGCAGTACATCAACGAGCAGCGTCAAAGATGCCAGTGGTATACGTGCACATCAAAAGAAAACAGTGGTGGCGGCTTTCATATTTGCACGGCGTTCGACTGAACTGCGGGCAAAGGTCACGCTATTTTTCACACTTTTCGCGCTGTCTGTTGTGTTCGACTGGACGTCAGTTGCTGTGTTCGCTTGATTCGCATATAATTGAAAATAGTTGAAAAGCATTATTTAGCAGAGATCTAGATATTTGTTGTTTTGTTTCAGCTTTGCCACGCAGAATCTTTAGAATGGAAGAATGGATACACAACGAGTCAAAACAAAACAAGCTCACTAATCAAGCTGTTTTCCCGGGGCTTTCCCGCAATTATTATTTTCTTGGATTTCTCGCAAGTTAAATTTGAATAACGCAATCTGACTGTTCTCGAGTTCAAAACTGCTGGTAAAAAGTTAGTGTGAATAGCATAAAACTTATTTTGAACCGAAAAATGTATGTATTGAAACCGTGCGAAAACTAAATTACTGATTGAAAATAAGTCGTTCGCGAATCGCTGACTCCACTCGAAAATTAATTCAAGAACGATGATAATTTTAGATTGAAAAAAGTATTCATCTGCCTTCTTGTATCAAGAGATTATTAGTGAAATCTTGCTAAAAGGCGATAAAAGCCATTCTGGAAAAGTTGTATATAAAAACAACGTAATGAAAGAAAATAAGTTAATTGATGAGTTTAGCTGTTGTTTACACAAGCGTTCAGATGAAATGTCAGGCAAACGAAGACAATCTACATACTTCGCAAAATATTTCTTTATGAATGGACTGAAATCAGTATCCCCGATTTCTAGTAATAAGATTTTGTTTTTGTTCTTAATAAATAATTTTCTTGCCCTTATTTCCATTTAAAGACCTCTCTCAAACAAGTTTCAGGCCTAACACTTTGCGGTTCCGAAAAGTTTCTACTTTTTCACCTAGTATCAACCTTGCTGTATTGTGCGAAATGTTATCCTTCACGAGAGTAGAATAGTAGATCAAATTTTCCGACGAACATCCCCGTCCTTTTCATGTAACCATATAGAGATACTGTCGGGTCTTGTCCCAGGTTTTCCGCTTCTCTGACACAGTTAAAATAAATTGGACTTGCATTTCAATGTTTAAGGCGATCTTCAGGGTAAATTGCAAGGTGTGTTCCTCAAAACGAGAAGGAAGTTTTTCTTTCACGATCATAAGAAAACTTGATTGATAAGTTTTTTTATTATCTCGAGTTTCAAGTGACTGCTTACTCATAATTGACTGATACTTAGTCTTGCCTACAGTCCAGCTCACAGAGCGCGAAGCGCGAGAGCGCCGGGGACTACTGCCAAACTGGAAACGAGAAGCAAACGACTTTAAGAAGGTCTAACCGATACTGTACATTGGCTCATTCAATCATTCATTATCAAAAACAAATGAAAGTCCACATATGTACGCATTGCGGACCCACTTTTATTAATTCTTGACACCAGATAAGAACCTAATGGACGTTGGCTTGTCTAGTGGTCTTATTATATAGTGATATTGAGAAACGGTCCAAAGCTACGTTTTGCTTAAATTTCAGACCTTGTGAGCGGAATTACTAGTATTTAGAAAACTCAAGGTCAAGGATAAATGTACTTAGGCATATCTAAATTATTTCTGTGGGACTGCAGAAGAAACCAAACATATCCTAAATTTCAAGGTTATCAGAACAAAATAGCTATAATTATGAAACTGAAAGAATGATATAAATAAGAAGATTTTTTTGACAAAAAAATATTGATATTTACACCACACCGATACTTTGTTAGGTTATCTAGATTCGCTGTCTTCTTTTCTGTCTAATTTCCTTCTCTTTTCTTCTTTTGTTAGATGCTACTTTATTTTTGTTAAAGTCTATTTACTGATGTAATTTCACTAATTTATCCTAAATACTAAATACTGAAAAAACAATGTAAATGTAAACTGTAAAACTATCAATAAAGAACACGTTAAAAAACATAAACACCAACAACAACGACAAAAAACAACAAAGTTAATCAGCTGGTCAGTTGTTGCTGGGGCTACCTTTTATGTCACTTGAAAAGACCCACTTCTGGAATGAATTTACAAATATTTTGTTCTTTTAGGCGTTATTTGCCAGATCCAGCGCAAACATACTCATAGAACGGTTTGGTTTCACCTGATGTTGGAACAACCAAGATTGAAAGTTCTGCGAAAAAGTTTGAGTGTATACACAATCCCTGGGAATATGTATTAGAGTCTCTGAATTTTGTTCAAAAAAGGTACAGGTATCTGTTAATGAGACCCCTATTCTATTTAGATGCCTATTAGTTGCAATTCGTCTATTAAGGAGCTTGAACTGAAAAGTTTGTAATCCTGGACATTTCTGTTGTATAGCGAAATGGTAAAATATATGAGTGATTCCAGTTAATTGATTTTTCGTCAATATTACAGTCGGACATCCATTTTTCTTGACCTTTAATAGGTGTGGAAGAGATTTCTTTTATAAGGGATTTGTAAGCCTCGCTACAAAGGTTTGAGGATGATAACAGCTTTTGACCACGAGTAGGTTGATTGTTAGAATTTGTTGTCATAGGAAGATGTTTTCTCAAACTTTTTATTGAGGAAACAACCCCATAATAAATAAGAAAAGAGGTCTTGACTTTATATATAGTTTTAAAGTTGTTAAATTTAAGAAAGTTGGATTCTTGATCTAGTATGTCTGACTTGATTAATTCCCGCACTGGGCCAGTTTTGATTTGTTTGCAACTCTTATAAGGGAGTCGTACCAAACTGGAATCTTTGCAAAGCGTTTTGGACTTTCGTCGTAATTTATTAGCGACGAATCTCAACTATTTCGTTTGTGAAGGGATCTTGAATATTTATGTTACCAGTCATGAGTAATTTACCGTTATGTTGTGCTAGAAAGTAATCAAAAAACAGCTTCCATTTAACGCGGTTGTTATCGTCAAGGTATTTCTAGGGGTGGTGAATGGTCCTTCAAACAATGCGCGTCTCGCAAAAATAAAGCCAAATTCCAGGGGTCTCGTCGTCTCGTTTTTTTATGGAGGGCCTTCTCGGAGTCTCAATTTCTTTTTCAATGCTAAGGAAGTCTCGGGCTCGCAGAAAATGGATCAGTCTCGCCGTCTCGCAAAGTCTCGCATTTACCATTCGACACCCCTATTTCTGTACCCACTTAGCTTTTAAAGCGCGATTAAAAGTTTGGATGTCCAACATCTTTAGTCCACCATGTTTGTAATCATTTAACATTTCATCCCTTTTAATTTTATCTCCTTTCTTATCCCAAAGAAACTTGTACAGAAGCTGATTTATATCTTTCAAGTAAGATTTTGAGGAAGGGCAGAGGCGACATGATGTAAACAAGATGAGAGGCGGCTAAACGTTTAATAACAGTTATTTTTCCTATCACGATTAGTCTTCTAAGCTGCCAACAGTTAATGATTTTTGTGATTTTGCCTGTTTTCTTTTGATGATTTAGCGTGGAAGCTTCCTCGCTTCAAGTTGAGAACCATACCCCAAGGGCTTTAACTCTCCGAAAGGTCCATTTTATATTTTGTTTTATATTTATCTTATCCGTTCTGTTGGTAAAAGATCCAATCCAGAGAGCCTCTGTTTTCTCGTAAGTAACATTTAAGGTGGATAACTTGCCAAAGCTGTCTAGCAGGAAAAATGATCTTTCTATACACGACTTTGTACCATCTAGGAATAGTTTGGTATCAAGCATACTGGCCGCCTTTGCATTTGTTCTCTGAAATATTGATACCACGAATTTGCGTATCCTGTCTTATTGAGGCCCCCAAGATTTCAGCACATTAAATAAAGCGATAAGGAGATAAAGGGCAGCCTTGACGCACACCTCTACTTAAGTTAAAAAAGTCAGGTGTCCAGCCATTGTTTTGTATGCTGCTACTAACATCTATGTAAAACAGTTTTATCCAAGAGATTAGGGAATTTCCTAAGTTGCAGTAATTTAGCGTTTTCCCTATAAACGAGCATTCAAGAATGTCGAAAGCTTTCTCAAAATCAGTGAAGAGGAGAAGTCCTGGAATTTGTTCTATGTCCGTGTAACTTATAATACTATTAATGAGGCGAATATTTTCACCAAAAAATCGGCTTTTTAAAAAGCCAGTTTGATAACTAGTGATTACAGAAGGCAGAACTTTTTAAATCCGATTTGCAATTGATCACAATTTAAGAGCGAAATTGGTCTTCAGTTTTGTATATAACAGAGAGATTTGTTTGGAATTAAGGTTATTAATCCTCTTCTTTGCGATATAAAAAGGCGGTCTTCCGCGTAAGAACGGTTAATAGAAGCGAGGAGGAAAACTTTGATGTCATTCCAAAACACATTATAGATATCAGCTGGAATTCCGTCTGTACCAGGCGTCTTGTTAGATCCCATTGTTCTTAGACTCTCCAAACAGTCTGCGGCTGTTAATAGACCTTCACACTGTAAACTTTCATTATCATTATGTGTATAGTTAACTATTACGGCATACTGTGCAGTTGAAAAGGATGGACTATGCTCGGCTCCGTAGATTTACAAAATATGTCTCCTATCGCTTTTCTGAAGTCCTGCATGCGTATGGCATATACAAGAGGATTCACTATTGAACTGGCGATAAAGATCACAACTAGCACATCATCAATATCAACGCTTGACGTGTTGGACAATTCTTTCTGTTTGTCGACTGGTATGGAATTGTAAATAGCCCAGGGCAGAATGGTTAGAACGGAAACTCCAGTGACTATGAATAATGTTACGGATAGTTTCCTCTCTGTATGAATTATACCATGATGTTCTGAATGAGGACTGCTTTGAACATTTAGAATAATGATGACGTAAGAGGCTATGAGAACAAGGAGGGTTAGAACACTGATGGATGCCCATGCGTACGAAACTCCATCTGAGGGTGGCTCATTCAAATACATCAGGCCAGCCACGAGGACGGATAAAAGTGTAGCTATAAACCAGCTGCCAACGATGATTTTAAAGTACAGCCATTTCGTAAGTAAGCAATGCCTGAAGGGGAAAAGTGTTGCATGAAACCGATCTAAGGCAATCAAGCAAAGATTCACTTGAGAGGCTATTGGGAAGGTGTTGGCAAAGACAGAATCAAGGAATTCTGGCCATTCGAAGCCGAGGTTTTCTTCAAAATCGTGGAATATCAACAAAGGTCCTGTTATTGCACCCACCAGTAGATCGGCTACAGTCAGGTTTATTATGAGGTATGTACTGCGTTTGGGCAAGTAGCAGCTTCTTAAGAAGACGGTGATTGTGATGGCATTAATTATTAATATCACAAACAATTCACTGATGACAATTGCAGACCAGGCAATTCCCGCTTTTGCGGGATAATCTTCAGTAGTCATTCCTTTGAAAGAAATTCCAAGTTCTTTCTTCACGTATTTATTCCAGTCTAGCTGAGGTAAGTAAAAATATACATGTTTAACTGTAACATTGGGGATTAAAACAAAATATTTGGCAAATTCATAGTAAAGTTTATTATGTGTTAATGTTAGCTTTGTATACTTCTGTGATCCCCTGAGTTCTTAATTAAGGATGAATAGCTATAAATCTGGTTTACATGTACGGCGCAAGCATTAGTGCAGGTATTACCAAGGTATTGCCACATGCAACGGTCAGCAGAGACACAAGATAAGGCAAAATGCAGTGTGGTTGATTAGTAACGGAGCTCCCGTGGGCGGAGCTCCATACCCATAGAAATTGGTAAATCCATCAAGCCAAGAAAATGTGGTGGTCGCCCGCGTCCGTACGTACGTACGTACGTACGTACGTACGTACGTACACACGGATTAGGCCTGTGGATGAGTTTATCTTTGTCCTTGATTTGGAGTCCTTCTTACGCAAAAAGAAGCACAACAACATTTTTTTGGTGTGTTGAGAGTTAACTTAAATGTCATAGAAAGTTGTAAGAACACTGTATTACTTCAGAGTTTTTTTTTTTTTTCTCATGTTTTCTCATGATCTGGACATTTCATTTCAACTTAAACGAAGCGGTTGTATGAAAAGGCGGCAAATAGTTCATAAGTTGTTCACTGTTTAACCTGAATGAAAGACGCGAAGAAAGGTCAAAGCATGCTGGAAAGCATAGTTCTTCGTGAATCTTCATCTACACCATGAAAACTCATGCCAAATGATTTAGGACAACCTCTTAACGGGAAGATCCCAAATAATTGCCGACTTGAACATGATATACATCGGACAGCACCGAGAGTTGAAGCACTGTGGCTAACCAAGGCTGAAAAATTAATTGAGCTGACATTGAGCTAACATAAAAGTGAGCTCAGAGCCGGTGAAGTTCACTAAGTGATGGATAAAAGACTGTTAACAGCTACACCGAAAGGAAAGGAGAGATCAATCTTCGCTGATAATTCAAAGCATGTATATGTCGCTGGTGTTGGAGTAAGCCGTACAACGAGTGGCGTTTCCGATATTATTGTGCTGGTTTGAAATTTTTGCCCTGCAGAATTTACAAGCCTTCCGCAAACTTGAGGTAACAAACGTAAATGTATATATGAGAATCTGTTTATACTATACTTTATTTATGAACGAATTTGAAGTAGTGTCGGTTTTCAGATCTTCCCGTAAATATTTATGCATCAGTCAATTCCAGCAGTGCCCATCTCCCCGGGCAACCCCGGGGCATTTCCTAATGTTGCCCGTCCCGAGGGTGGGGCATTTGCGTACCTCGGGTTGACCCCCGGGCATTTGACACGTGGTTTCGAAACCGTGGAGTGAGTCGCGTATTCGTGATGGAGACGTTTATAGGCCAAGACGTGGACTACGTTGCAGATTAGCTAGTCCACGAAGGGCTAGAGAAGCTCATGGATGTTCGTGGATGTTTTTAAAGGTATATTTTCTCAATTTTCGACATTTCTTCATTGTCAAGAAGCAACAACTTGTATTATATTCTTATATCACCTATTGAGAGATTGAAAACAGTCAACCCGGGAGCGGGGCATTTGCCCGGTTCCCTCATCCCCACCCCGGGGAATTTGCCAAAGAAATGCTAATGCCCGGAGGTTAGCCCGGGGGGGGGGGGGGGGGGGATGGGCACTGCTGGAATTGACTGATGCATTATAATTCAATTAATGCTGCTTAGAAACCTGTTCATGTTTGTACATTTCATACAGACATTGTTTATTAAATATTTTGTTTAAGTTAATTGTTTTGTGCTTTAGTTAGTGGAGTTAACTGTGATGTTCATGATTGACGATAATTGGATTTTGATAAATATTAGTTTCACGGATCAAAATCACGATTTCGCTTTATAAATTACAAACTACACGTACAGAAAAATCCTGCGAAACAAAACCGAGTGAAACTACTCAGCGATACTGCACACCAATGTGTATTTAAGCGATCTATTATCCAACCGCTCTTTTTTTATACTCGCTTCCATTTGTTTTGTTTCTCTTATCAGCGAGTGTGTTGAAATTGTAAATCAATATTTCGTCGATTTCGTTGCGAGTTACCTGTGCTTGGCTGAGCAAGTTCAGACTTAACCTTTCGCATATTTGCTTACCAGAAATGAAGAAAATTGAATCAGTTCTCTGCATAAAATTCTCTAAGGTTTTTAGCAAGGCGTACGGTAAAACAGAATTAGTTAATCATGCAACCAAACTGCAACGAAAAGAACACGGTTCAAAGCAGTCAAAACAATATTGTAAGCTTATTCTAAGTTAGCGTGCTCCACTTTCCAAATCACAAACTGCCACAATTCTTACACAAAATCTGCTTTAAAATGACTTACAAAACCGGCACCATCAATTTGCAGAGTTTGTTTTCCGCCGTGAGTTTTGTTTGCCGTACTGTGTTAGCAGCGGGTTTACTTAGTTTGTTTTGCTGTATTTTTGTTTTTGCCTTGAGTTGTTTTTTTTTATGCCCTAACTGTTTTGAAGTAAATCAAAGCAAGACTAAGGTCCTATTTACAATGAATAAGTCATAAAGGTTATTAACATAGTGTACAGTAAACGTTGTATCACGTTTTACTAAGAAATGTTGTTGCGCCCACGTGGGTACGCGAGGAACCCAATAAAGTGCACTCGTCAATTTTAATTTTAGAACCTGTCACAAGCAAAACTTTAGAAGGATTAACCTCGAAATATATTGACATCGCCATCGTCAACCAAACCATAAGAGGTCTTTACATATAAGATATTAAGTTTAACCATGAGCGATTGAATTTAATTTATTTTGAACCCTTATGGGCCACTGTATAAGCTTAGAAATAGTGTGGCTACTTTTTTAGTAACACTGTAATTAAATTGAGCAAAAAATAATAAATGGGAGCTCCGCTTTTAGGCCTGTCTTAATCTATATATTATTGTGTTAAGCCTTGTAAGTAATTCTTTACCTAGGGGTTGCCAAGATTGTTGACAGAGCACTGTTTGTGCTTGTGGGTTATTCCAGTTTACATACTGAAGCGGAAGTTCGAGCACGAGATTTTCTTTTGTGCTTTCGTCGCCCTGACGTGCACGCATACTTGCGTCATACGCGTAAACCAGGCCTAACTTCCCGGCAAGACAAGATGATACATCATGATCAGATTTCAGGTCGATTTATTCTACTCGCATCTAGAATATGATTTATACTAGGATATTACAATTACACATGAAGCACTACAATTTGGTTTCATCCTGGCTTTATCCTGATAGACGAAATGCTGTGCAGGTGATTTGGTGATCGATTCACACTATATTTAAATCATATGTGAATAATTATTAGCGCTGTAGTAAACAACAAAGAACTCAGCAACATTTTGTTCCGAAAAAAAGCACATTAGCGTTTTCATTCATGTGACATTGCCAGCAAAATAAAGTTAAAGCTTATGACAAACTGTTTTAGGCAATGCGAAGAGTCACGCGGAAATGTATTTTTAATTATCTGGGCAGTCAGCGAGAAGATTATATGCAAAATGTTCTATTGTTGCTATTTCCATTTACAGAAATAAAATTTGTCGATCTGTGATTATGTGAAATTTAAGGTTCTTCAAATTTTACTCCGTTTAGGATAGGATAGGAAAAGCGCGTAGAATCCTTCCTTCAAAGGGTAACTCATCCAGCAGACTGAATCGAACAAGATGCAATAGATCATTCCGTGCAACAATATTATGGCCCCTAAAATGCTGGAGAGCAGTTATACAATCTTGAAAGAGTCGAATGTAGATCACAGCAAAGCGGAGTACTTTAAAATCATCGTTGGCAGCTGGTTTATAACTATCCTTTTATTCCCGCTTCATGTTTCGCACTTATCTAAAAGGATCAGATGACTTACAAATGTTGAGAGGCCTACATAGATCCTGCCTTCATTATCGATTTGTTTAAGCCTTCTTAGAAAACAAAAAAATCACTTACCTCTTAACTTAAAAGAAATGCTACAATTTTCCACAAAATGTAATTCAGTTAATTTGCAGTTTCGTTTTTCGTTTGATATTAAACAGGGGATCAGCTAATTAACAAAATACGTAAACGCTTGGTCTTTCAAAACTGACATCAAAGGTAATTAGGTTCAAATTGAAATTTTATGCAAAACGGCCAATGATGACGTCACGCAATGGGCCGGTTGTCAATCGCCTCAATTGAAAATAAAATGGGCTCCTTTTTTGTCAATGAAACTCCTGTGCTGTCGACAGGTTTGAATTATATTTAGTGAATTATTAACAATAATGCGATGCTAAAGTATTTCTATGGTCGAGTATTATATTATTTGAGAACTTAATAGTTTATTGCTGACAATTTCCCTCGCCTTTGAGGGTTCAGCGATTATCGAAAATTGGCTTTAGTTTGGGTTTTGGTTTGGTTAGCATTTTAATATTCACTCCACTGTTACATCTGTTGAGTACTGACCTACCATAGAGGGATGACTATTTCACTACTGATCGCAAATTGGCCCTTTGCATAACACTGTCACGTGACCCTGAAAATCATAAAGAATTTCCGTGGAAATATACGGATCGACGAAATGCGAAGTTAGTAAGCCTGCTAATTTGAAGACCATTGAGGTCTAAATGTAAATTTTCATGGCGGCTGAAAGTTTTTAAACTTACAGAGATTGGTGCGATAAAGTTTGTTCTCCTTGGTACAATTTTTAACATTTTTTCCAAATTTCAAACACCAATGATCTTGAACTTGGCAGTAGTATTGTCAATGGAAACACAGTTGAGTCCCGATTACTCGAGCCTCCAAGGTAAACGAAAATTAAATTGGTTCGAGAAATCGAGAAATGAATTGCATTGTTCAACTGAGTGAAGCAAATCTTCAGAAACTTCCTTTTGATGGAGTTATCGGAAAAGCCTTGAGAAATCGAGATTCCACTGTTCTAACATGCATCGATGGTCATCAAGAGAGTGTTTAATAGCAATGTCTTTTACGAGCCCCTCATTTTTATTGTTTAATCTTAAATATCGTTACTTTAACAGTAGGTAAAGTCTGCGTTTGGGCCTAGAGGCGCATCATGGTGGAGCTTAGCTTAAACCGGTTTCCCTATCATTAAGCGAGTAGGTCCGACTATTTCTACTCGCACCTTGATGCTCGTCCATCGCAGGGTATCCCCAAGCAATAATTTCGTCGGTACCCATGTAAACACCTGGTGGTCGACACTCAGTGAAAGTGAATAACTTGCCTAAGAATACAATGCAATGACCCTGATCTGGGCTGGAGCCTGAACGCTCGATTTGGATTCCAGCCGCCAACCATTACGTCAAGCGCCTCCTTGTACATATTAGCGAATTATTTAATAAACATGCTGTTTTGCTAAAAAAAATGGATGTTAAATAACAACATGGTCGTATTTACAGAAAGATGAAATTTTTTAATTCCTAATTGTTTCCAACTTATTTCTTAGAGGTTATTCACTAAGCCGTTTATTTGATATGCTAAAACAGAAGATTTTGTTTAACTATGCACGATCGTATCGGTACGTACGGCTGTCAATCATATATCAAACGAGAACTGTTTGCAATATCTTCAATAGTCATGTATGTGGAAACAGATCAGAGTTATTTATTTTATATCAATACAGTACAAATACGTCACCATATTTCAATACTACAAAAAAGAAAACAAAGATAAATGTAGGTTTCTTAAGAATTATGTCTACCATGCCAAAAAAAATACAATTTACTACAGGTACTTAACGATATTTACTTGACAATATTTTGCTTTGTCTTACATATAAATGGAATGATGTATCATTAGACGAAAGCTTCGCTTTAATAGTTACAAAAATGTTAAGGATACTAAATATTGAATATATATATAGCGACATCTTACCGATTTAAAGGAGGACAGTGCATGTGCGATAATATTTAGAAAGTAAATTCTTTGCAGTCGCGAAGTTTTTGATAATTTCAAGCTTTTCTAGTATAAGCAGAAGAAACCTCTGATTTTTTTACTTCCACCCGATGCTCTGTCCTGTCATGCCAGCCATTAAGTATGTCCTGTGGACAGCCGCATGTAATAGCGCAATTCATTATCACGTGTCATTACATAGAGTTTGCTCCTGTTTGTTGCAGAAGTTGCATATAGCGTTTTGTTTCAGCTTTCAGTACATATTTCTGTATTAAATTTCACCGAGAAACGGGAATTCCGAATTTCGATGATTAGTTCCTAACCCAAAGATCACTTGTATCTGAGACTGAGTTCTATTTCACGTCAAAACAATCTCAAACGAATAATTTTAGGCATTGCTATCAGATCACCTGCAGCCTTTTTCCAAAAAGTTTGGAAAGTTGATAACGTCAATGTCGGTCAGAAGATTTTTCCCGTTCTGGTTTTGTAAGTTTACAAGATAGCGTCTTGTTGTTAAGGGTGGACTTCGTTCTGTTCAGCTCTGCTCCCAGGCTGGCGACGTTCTGCTTGGTTTTGTCTTAATATGACGTTTCCTATCGCTTTCCTAAACTCCTGCAATCGTATGGCATATACAAGAGGATTCACAATAGAATTGGCATAATATGTCACATCTAGCACGTCATAAATTTCAACGTTTGACTCATTGCCCCATGTTGCCTTAATGTCCTGTGGCATGTAGTCGTAAACAGTCCAGGGTAGAATTGTTAGAATGGAAACCGCAGTGACTATGAATAATGTCACGGATAGTTTCCTTTCGGTGTGAATTGAACCATGATTTTGTGAATGGGGACGTCTTTGAACATTTAAAATAATAATGATATAACAAACTACGAGGACAAGGAGGGTGAGAATACTAAATGAGGCCCATGCGTACTTAAATGTTGAAAGTGGTTCATTTAAAATAAGGCCAGCCATGAGGGCGGCCAGAAGGAAACTTATTAACCAGCTAACTAGGATGATTTTAAAGTAAAAGCATTTCCTAATCAAGCAATGCCTGAAGGGAAAAAGTGTTGCATGAAGGCGATCTAAGGATATCAAGCAAAGGTTCACTTGGGAGGCTATTGGAAAGATGTGGTCAAAGCCCAAAATAATAACTCCTTGCCATGTGAAATCCAGGTTATCTTCCATCCTGTGGTATACGTGCAAAGGTCCTGCCACGGCACCCACCAGTAGATCGGCTACAGTCAGGTTTATTATGAGGTACGTACTGCGCTTGCGCAAGTGGCGGCTTCTTGCGAAGCCGGTGATAGTGACGGCATTGATTATTAATATCACGAGAAATTCAGTGATGAAGACTGGAAAGAAAACCGAACCTTTTGCAAGATTAGTCATTCTGTGATAATTCTCTCTGCAATAATCGCCTTGTTGGGTTTATTCCAGTGCAGCTAGGATTAAATAAAAAAGTAAGAAATTATATAATTTGTTGTCAAATTTTATTGTGTCCATTTTTTTTCTGTTCTTGTATATGACAATGAATATGGAACGAAGGAAATTAAAAATTGAGCCAAGGACAAAAATTGAAGCGCAAAATACATGTATATACCATTCTGTGCTTTCCTGAATTTTTAATATATGTGTAACGGATTTAAGTTTGAGACATTTTACTCGGCCGGAACTAAATACTGTGACAATTCGTGGATATATAGCCATTAACAAACGGACGATATGTTGTGCAGGTGATTCGATGAACGATATTATTTTATTCAAACCGAATGAACTATGACATATCATCGGGTGTCAGCATCAAAAAACATTAGCTGACGTGCAAAAGTAATTAACATACGTTTCATCCAGAATAAAATGAAAAAAAAAAAAATGTGATAAACGCTTGGGTTACAGGAATGAACTGTTCCGCTGTCAAATGTGCAGTCCACAGTTAAAATATATTTTCATTTTTCTTTATTTGGGATGTTTTGCATGACACAACGACCAAAAAAGAGACCATATGCGAAAGATATTGCTTACTTTATTCTGCTGTAGGAGAGAAAACGATCGTCAGTAAATACAGTTCAAAGTTAATGACTCTATGAAGTTGTTATGAAATTAATCTGCCGAATAATTTCTTCTCAAGAGATTCGTTCACCCACCTATTATTAAAAGCGACACAATAGGCACGCGATCGTGTTTTATTTACTGATATTCTAAATTGCTGACACTGTTAATAGACTTCAGAGTTATATAGTGTTTCAGAAGTCGAATATACACGACAGTCACTAGTCCGGACGTACGTTACAATGTTAACATAGGTTTTATATTTTGTTAATCGAGAAAGAAAGATCAAATGATCAGTACACAGAACTTGCCTCTGCTTAACATCTTATTATGCTCCCTTCATTTTAGGTGTTCTATTTTGCACCAGTTTAGATTTTGAGTAAAATCTTCCACAACCTGAATATAGCCCTCGATAGTACAAAGGAAGAAACAGATGGGCTGAATTGTTTGGCCAAATTTACGATCAGAGGCCGTTGTTGCTTAAAAATATTCCAAAGTCTTTTCTCCTTCTAACGGATAAAAAGAAAACACTTACCTCTTAACTTGAAACTTGGCCAGCAAAACCCTCTCAAGAATTTAACGTAAAACTTCCTGCTGTTAAATTTCTTGCTACTCCTCCGCTTTTGTTATAGGCACCAGGCGATATTCAGTTGATTTGCATCAAATTTCGTATTCTTTTTGGCATTAAACAGGGTCTGTTTATGACGGATTGTTTTGTTATTTAAATATGTCATCACGTTATATAAACAAAATAATTATTAGTTTAGCCAGCCAATAGTTATCTTGCAGGCACATTAACAACGATAGATGACGTCACCGATATATTCGCTCTATGTCAATTTATGGTATTTTAATTTGACTTCAAATTAAACTGAACTTAATTTGGAAGTTTATGCCACTTTTTCCGTTTGTTGACAGTCTTAGTGTATTAATGAGTAAACATTACACTTGTCTAAAACTCTTAAAAGATTAAATTTAGAAACACAGTTAATAATAAAGATTAGCGAAAACACTGAACAACGACGTTTCGGTGTCATCCTGGCACCATTCTCAAGTTAAAGATGTATGGTTCTGTCCTCGTGCAGCGGTACACAAGAGCCAATACAAAAGACCAAACAATGCATTACAGCCAACCAATGAATCTTAAACAAAGAAAATACAATGTTATTCCCTTGTGCACTGGTACACGAGGACACAGCCTGATGGGTGAAAAAAGATCAATAATTTGAACTAAAAGTAGAGGTGCGAAATTGAATAAATTAGATTAACATTAAAATAACTGTTCATTGTCCATGTTCATTCCGACCCCCCCCCCCCCCCCCCCCCCAGCCTTCGGGCCCGTTAAACATACCTAATAACAGTCAATTTGGTAGGTAAGGGATGAAGACTTGAATCGCTTTTTTAGTGTTTTCTGTAGGGAGGGCTGGGGGGCATGCTGAATTGTAAAATTTTGAAAATTTAGACGCTCCGAAATGCTATTTCCAGCCATTTCTGTGATATAACTGCTAAGAGGTTTCGTAGTTTGCATTCTATATTCACACGCCTCCAATATCGATGGAAGCATATTCATTCGTTATTCATGATTCTTTTAGCCATCTTTCGTCATTCATGATTCCCAAGTTTTAAACACGAAGATTCATGATTCCTACCAATTTTACAGCTATGATTCACGATTCCGCTTCCACCCCCGATTAATTTATTGTTTGATTTTAGTATATTGTCCCCAAATATTTGCATTGTGCACTACGAAAAAAAAAAACAGAAAATTTCTTGGTTATTCCTTAAAATATTTCTTGTCTCTTATGAGGCCATAGACTGTTCGAGTCATCAAGTGAAAACGATTAACACTGCTTTATCACAGATTTAATTTTTGTTGACAGTATTATAATTAATAGTTAATCAATAAACGTTTTTATCTGTAGGTTTGAATTAAAAGTATGAAATATAAACCAGAATACCATTATATTAATCAGAAACAGTAAATTACAATTTCTAATGACGATACCTGAGAGCAAATTACAGGATTTTGTCTGGTTTAGTAGTCTTATTGCTGGTGATATTGTTAAGTATAGTTTTATTTTTAGTAATCTTGTTGTAAGTAGTTTTATTTGTTAATGCTAAAAAGATAAATAGCGGTACTACATATTATATTCTAGCGTTTTGTTACAAAATATTTTCCTGCTGTGACGAAGTTCGGCTAAGTTGCTTGGCTATCTTAATTTGGTAAAACATACTTTTTTTATCGTGCAAATTACTGTGCATGTCTTAGGGGCGACGAAACAGATTAACATTTCATCTTATATCGTAAGCCGTATTATTCTAGACATGATAAGTAGTGTTCTATTGGAAACCCGCAAATCTGATTGGTTCTCCCATGCATTGTTTTCTATTCCCCGATAGAACACGATCGCTCTCGCGTTCATCTTAAGTTAGCTTAAAGGCGTAAAACTACATAAAATTGTAAATTATGGACTGTAATCTTTTAGAGTCTCTACAAAAACAATTTGACTACTCGCCCTCGATTTCTGTAAGTGATAGTCACTTTGATTGTGCCTCGTTTACTATTCACTCAGAAAATTCGGTTTCGTAATCGACACGTTAAATATAAATTAATTGCCGCAGTGATTTGTAAAAAAAGTAAATAAAGAAGTCAAGTTGTATGTGCTACATCCTAAAAACTAACTTTAAAAAAGTTATACACAACCATCACTTGTACTGAGCTCTATGTTCTATGTCACTTGTATATGAGTACGCGACAATGCCGAAAGGTAGAGTGGGTAAAAGTAAAAAACACGGGCGACACGCTTTGCATACAAAGAGAATTTTCCAAACCACGGATGCGAATGCAAATGCCAGGCGCAGAAATAGAAACTTGTAGATTTATTTTCCACTGATATGCAAAACTGCAATGAATAGGTACACGTACACTACTGTAACGTCTAACAGTGCACGCCGCTTAGCTTAACGCTTCTATCCAAAAACGTTTCTTGAAATGTCTCTATTCATGGCCTCTCACTAATACACAGACTTTGGATTTACTTCAAGCCAGGGCGCCCTTCATGGAACAAGTAACGGTGAACGATATTATCGCGTATGCTTCTACACTTCTGCAAGACAACCTTTCTCGAAACGGTTATAAACGCATTTCTTGAAATGAATAGTCATATATCGTGTAATTGTTCTAGCCACGCCATTTGTTTGGCTCAATTTTTTTCTCTTGAGCTGTGTTTACATTTAAGCCGAAACACGTTTAGAATAAACATGTTTCAACGAAACATTTTTCACCTAAACATGCTTGTTATTGCATTGTTCACATTAGCTGTCAGTTTCAAACACGTTTCATGCCTGGTGTGTAATTTATGCGGTTTTACGTATCTTGCATAAATCTTGTACACTCTAACCGAAAAATATGGCTCGAAATTGCAATAAAGGTTCCATGAAATCTTTATCTTTCTATGTATTTTGTAGCCCTTTGATGGAGCAGGGCTTTCAAGCATTTAGCAAGGAGACAGTTTTGTCAGAATTTACGCTATCTTCGGTAAAAGAAAAATTTTTTGCGAAGTTTGTTTTTGCGTTGCAATGCTGTGCGCTTGTATCCGCTGTAGTAAGCATTCGTGGCTATGTTCTGCCAAATATTCTGCTTTCTACTCATCGCCGATAATTCCTGTTGTATCGATTCATTAGCCCATATTTTAAATAAAGTTTGAAGTTTTTGGGCACTCGCCTCCTCACCACATGTCCGTCATTTTTAACGTGTTTAGTCTGATCATGATTGAAACTACCTCGCGTAGTAGTCTCAATCATGATCACAATAATCCTGTTTCAATCACGATTCGCGCAATGCACTGCCTGATGTGAACACTTTTCATAGTGAAACATGTTTCATTCGTGATCAGAGTAATCATATTTCGGCCAAGTGTGAACACAGCTCTGGTCTCCGCTTAGAACTGTTGTTCCTATAGAGGGTAACTTAGACAGTTGGTTTTCCTTCGTTTTGTCCAAAGTAAAGTGTTATGGCAAACTGTGTGGTTGGAAAGGATGGACTCTGCCCGGCTCCATAGTTTTACAAACAAGGTTCCCTATTTCCTTTCTAAACTCCTGCATTCGTATGACATATACAAGAGGATTAACTATGGAACTGGAGATGTAGATCACAGCCAGCACATGATCAATATCAATACTTGACGTATTGGACAACTCTCTTTGTAGATCGACTGGCATAGATCTAAAAATAGCCCAGGGCAGAATGGTTAGCATGGAAACTCCAGTAACTATGAATAATGTCACGGATAGTTTTCTTTCGATGTGAATTGAACCATGACTTTGTGCATGAGGACTTCTTTGAACATTTGAAATAATAATGACATAAGAGACGGCGAGGACAAGGACGGTGATAGTACTAAATGAGGCCCATACGTAGGATCCCCCATCTGATTCATTCATTAACAAGTAAGCCATGAGACAGGCCAGAAGAAAAGCTATGAACCAGCTACCTATGATGAGTTTAAAGTATAACCATTTCCATATTAAGCAATACCTGAAAGGAAAAAGTGTTGCATGAAGCCGATCTAAAGAAATCAAGCAGAGATTCACTTGAGAGGCTATTGGAAAGGTCAGTTCAAAGGCTAAACCAATAAATATTGGCCATTCGAAGCTGTTGTATTCTTCATCTTTTATGTGCACAAACAGTGGTCCCGTCACGGCACCTACCAGCAGATCAGCTACAGTCAGGTTCATTATGAGGTACGTACCGCGCTTGCGCAACTGGCGCATTCTTGCGAAGGTGGTGATAGTGATGACATTGATTATCAAAATCACAAGAAATTCACTGATGAAGACTGGGAATAACCAGGCATCGTCCTCTTTTGCAGGAGAGTCTTCAGCAGTCATTCTTCTGAACGAAACTAAAAGTTCTTCCTGCAATAGCGTTCCTCTACGTATTTATTCCAGTACAGCTAAAGAAAATGAAAATAGAAAATGTTTATATGTTCATGTTCCCTGCAAACAGAAGGAAAAAGGAAAAAAATATTTCCTTGTGCTAGCAACGGTCCGATTACTTTAGCGGCTACGTCATACGCTTAGATTACACAAGTAAAATATATTTTCCTTGCATCTAAACGACGCGATTTGCTAAGAAAAGAAAGCTCAACAGGAAGCGAAATTTTTTGAGACAATTTTGTGCTTATACTGAACTGTTAAACAAAATGTTGTGCAGGTGATTTGATGTACATCAATTTATATTCAGATGGCATCAATAAGACTTTTTCACGGTGTCGGAAACAAACTTCGCGAACTTGCCAAAATAATTGAGCACGCATTTCCTTCCGAAAAATAACTAATTCATTGTTACCATTCCACTTGACCGTAAGAAGTTGTTAGCGAAATAAAAACCGTCTTGGGTAACGGTGGTGACTTAGACTTCAACATTTCTTTTAATTATGCAGGGACTGTCTATGAGAAGGCTTTATACAAAATGCTTATTATTGTAATTTCCTGTTTCAAAAGCAACATTTGTCGATCAGTAAACCCAAGTTTCCTAATAATGATTATTCCATGGGGGGATTTAAGTTTCTTCAAGTGTTACTAGCAACTCAGTTTCTAAATGTTAAGTCCAGACATTGCTAAATGGCTCGAGAGTTCAGTTATACACTGATCTTATGGGAGACGAATATAGACCACAGTGAACCAGAATTAGCTGTCGGCAAATTAAAATGTGCGCTTTTATATTCTTTGAATAGCTTCTCCGGAGTTTAGTGGCTTAATATACATCCTCTCCCTACACTGAATGGTATTTTTCAGTATTTTAGTTTTTCTGCTACCACGGCACAACTTCTTATCAAACGGTCAGGTCTGCTGTGTCGAGTAGATGTCTTTGCTAGCTCAAAATACAGGCTGCGTCCTTGCTAGTTCAAAATACAATATAACTCTTTTTTGCTGATCTTGGAAAAAAAATCCACTTACCTCTTAACTGGAAACAAACAACTTTTCACAGAACTTAAGGTGAAACTTCACGCCATTAGAAAATGTGGTGATGTTTCTTGCGGACTTGTCAAGAACCCCAGACGACATTTAGTTAATTTTTCGCTTGGTTTTCTTTTCGATGTTAAACAAGGAATTAACACGATACGTCAACACTTGGTCTTTCAAAACTGACACCTAAGCTAATTGAGCTGAAATTAGAATTTTATGCAAAACGGCCAATGATGACGTCGAAGAATGGACCAGCTACCAATCACCACGAAAAGAAAAATAATGGGCTCTTTCTCTGTTGATAAAACTTCTCTGCTATCGACAATTTTGCTAACTAAAAATGTGACGATTATTAACACATTTGAGAACTCAATAGTTATTGCCAACAATTTCTCTCGTCTTTGACAGTTCAGCGATTATTCAAAATTGGACTATATTTTAAGGTGGCCCGCGGCTATTTCTGGGAACGTAGGTGCTCTTTTCTAAATCGAGTTTTCGGCATGTAAACGTTAACCGATTTCTCTGATTTTTGGCAATCGAAATAACAAATGTTTGAATTTTATAAAGCTTTGAAGTTTAGGGCGAACAAAATAAACGAACACGAGATATTACCGTTTTAAAAAAATCAATTTATGAAAAAACCGCGAATATTTTCCAAACGCGACGATAGATTTTTTTCTAATTAATGTCAACAAGTTCAAATTATCCAAGGTTTAATGTGAGCAAGTTTCAACGAAATCGGCTGGGTAGAAATTGCTGCACAGGTGACTGTTGAATTTTTGCTCCAAAATATTATGTTTGTGTTTAATTGGGAGCTGTTACAACAACGCTTAAGTAATGCTAAGATCCCATGGATTATTTGAAAGCTTAATACCAGCTATAACGTTGCTGAAAAGTATGGAAAGATCGGAAACTCCCAGCAAAAGTTGTAGACAAATGAAGCAGAAGAGGTTTACGGTGCGTAAATTGTGAATTTTAAAATATTCATTTTTTTTAGAATTAAAAAAAATCTACCGATTTTTTTTCTTTTATTTTCAAGTATGAGAAAATACAGCATATGTGCAAACGGCTTTATCTAGTTCCGTGTGTCTAGTCTCGATGAAACTCGTCGAATGTGGCTCGCCAAGATAGCTACTTCTCGTCTTCCATTTTGGAGCGCTTTGAAAATGCTCTTGTTACAGTAAATTATTCAACTTGTCCCATTCTCAAGATTATTTAGCACCTGGAAATAAACATGCCACGGGTAAAATTGCGGCTGAGCTTTGTATTCATGCATTTTATTTAGCAATGAATGTGGCATGTGGCGTGGTATGTTCAATTCCACGTGCTAAATAATCTTGAGAATGCCGCAAGTTTGAATAATTTACTGTTACGCGAGGGTTTCCAAAGCGCTTCAAAATGGAAGACGCGAACTAGCCATCTTGGCTAGCAAAATTCGACGCGTTTCATCGAGACTAGACACACGGAACTAGATAAAGCAGTTTGCATATATGCTGTATTTTCTCATACTTAAAAATAAAAGAAAAAAAATCGGTAGATTTTTTTTAATTCGAAAAAAATGAATATTTTAAAATTTACAATTTACGCATCGTAAACCTCTTCCTCTTCATCCGTTTACAACTTTTTCTAAGAGTTTCCGATCTTTCCATACTTTTCAGCAACGTTTTAGCTGGCATTAAGCTTTCAAATAATTCATTGGATCTGAGCATTGCTTAAACGTTGTTGCAACAGCTCTCAATTATACACAAGCATAATATTTTGAAGCAAAAATTCAACAGGCAACTGTGCAGCAATTTCTACCCAGTCGATTTCGTTGAAACTTGCTCACATTGAAACTTGGATAATTTGAACTTCTTGACATTAATTAGAAAAAAATCTATCGTCGCGTTTGGAAAATATTCGCGTTTTTTTCATAAAAATATTTTTTCAAAAGCGCTAATATCTCGTAATCGTTTGCCTTGTTTGCCCTATAATTTAAAGCTTTATAAAATTTGAACATTGGTTATTTTGACTGCCAAAAATCAGAAAAATCGGTTGAGGTTTACATGCCCAAAACTCGATTTAGAAAAGAGCACCTCCGATCCGGTCACTTAAATATCTACAAAAAATATCAAGGATACGACGAAAGGTTACGCAATAAGCTAAGTACTACAATATCAAATATATATAGCGACATCTTGCCAATTTAAAGAAAGGCAGTACATGTTCGATATTTAGAAAGTATTTTCTTTTCAATCGCGAATTTTTTTGATAATTTCAAGTTTTTCTAGTATAGTATAAGCAGAAGAAACCTCTGAAAATTCAATTCATCTTCGCAGAGACTGGTGCAGACAATACGATGTTTGGCGATCATTAAACAGTAATTGACTTCCACCCAATGCTCTGTCTTGTCATGCCAGCCATAGAGTATGTCCTGTGGATAGCTTCGTGTTTTCACCTCTCCTTTTTGAACCACCGATCTTGTAACAAAGTCCAAAACTCGTATGTAATAGCGCAATACATTATCACGAGGCATAGAGTTTGTTCCTTGTCGTTGCATTAGTTGCATATAGCGTTTTGTATTAGCTTTCAGTACATATTTTCTGTATTAAATTTTCTATATCATTATCTATCATCGAGAAACGAGAATTCCCAATTTCGATGATTACTTCCTAACTCAAACATCACTTGTATCTGGGACTAAGTTCTATTTCACGTCAAAACAATCTCAAACGAATATTTTTAGTCCTTGCTATCAGTTTACCTGCGATCTTTTTCCTCAAAGCTTGGAAAGTTGATCACGTCAATGTCGGTGACGTGGTAAGAAGATTTTCCCAGTCCAAGTTTTGACTTAAAGTTTACAACATAGCGTTTTGTTGTAAAGGGTGGGCTTCGTTGTGTCCAGATCTGCTCCCAAGATGGCGATGCTCTGCTTGGCTTTGTGGCAGCACAAGATTTCCAATCGCTTTTCTAAACTCCTGCATTCGTATGGCATATACAAGAGGATTCACAAAAGAATTGGCATAATATATCAGAGCTAGCCATTCATGAATTTCAACGTTTGACGCATTGCTCCATTTTCCCTTTATTTCTTCTGGAATGGATTCATAAATAGTCCAAGGCAGAATTGTAAGAATAGAAACCAAAGTGACTATGAATAACGTCACGGATAGTTTCCTTTCGGTGTGAATTGAACCATGATTTTGTGAATGGGGACTCCTTCGAGCATTTAAAACAATAAGGATATAAGAAACTACGAGGACAAGGAGGGTGAGAATTACTAAACGAGACCCATACGTACGAAAATGTTGAATATTCTTCATTTACAAACAGGCCAGCCATGAGGGCGGCTAGAAGGAAACTTGCAAACCAGCTAATTAGGATGATTTTAAAGTAAAAACGTTTCCCAATTAAGCAATGCCTGAAGGGAAAAAGTGTTGCATGAAGCCGATCTAAAGAAATCAAGCAAAGATTTACAATGGAGGCTATTGGAAAGATGTTGTCAATGGGAATAACAATAGCACCTCGCCATGTGAGGCCAAAGATATCTTCCATCTTGTGGTATACGTGCAAAGGTCCTGTGACGGCACCCACCAGGAGATCGGCTGCAGTCAGGTTTATTATGAGGTACGTGCTGCGCTTGCGCAAGTGGCGGCGTCTTGCGAAGGCAGTGATAGTGACGGCATTTATTATTAATATCAGAAGATATTCAGTGATGATGACTGAAAAGAGGATCGAATCTTTTGCAAGACTAGTCATTCCGCAACAATTCTTTTTACAATAATCACCTTGTCGAGTTTATTCCAGTGCAGCTAGGAAGAAAAAAAAACCACAATAATTTAGAATTATAAATAAGTAATGATTCCATATTTTTTGGTTATCTTATATTTTTCTTTGTTCTCGTCTCTTTTAATATATAATAGTTAATATGGAATGCAGGAAAAATAAAATTGAAATAATAATAACATCGGCCTCAACACATATAGTTTTGTGCTTACATTAAGATAACTTTTTCGAGAGTGGACAATTCGTGCATATATAGCCATGGGCAGATGTTAGCTAGTTCATGTATGACTTTTTCCCAGGCTTTCACGGTATCGTATGACGACACTATTCGTTTTTATGACATAACCGGACGAACGGACAGGGAAAGTGATCGATCCGAAACGAATTGACCACGCGGCGTATTTTTTTAATTGCTAGGAACTAGGAAAGCACAGACTGATAAAATGTTCTTCAGGTGATTCGATAAATTAAGGCGTCTCAATACAGTCTTTTTCTGGACCATACCTAATATTTTCAATTTGCCGTTTCGCAGACATCCGGACTCGGATCGATATGAAATTTACACCAGGTATTGGCGTTGAATTGAAGTTTGACATAATATTAGCCTGCGAGCAGGCTCCCAAAGAAATCGGCGAGCGAAGCGAGCCTAGATCGGCCTGAGGGAGAATTAAAATCGGGGGAGTCTGCAGACAAAGGTTTTATGCCGCCGTTCCAAGCACCCGACGTGCACCAGATTCTGGTGCAACCTCTGATTGGCCAGATTGCTGATTGTTGACGGGTCTTATTGACATCTTGATTTACCGACGCCATGAGACGCGATACGATCAAAATTTTCATTTCGGCTCAGCGAAGTGTAAACATGATGGTGTGTTCTGGCGGTGGGCGAGTTACGGATGATCTGTTTCAAAGAGTATTAAGCGATTCATGAAGGGAATTCGTCGACATAAGACAGCTGAAAGAAGAGCAGAAACGTTGCTTGCGATCTCTGGCGTAGCAGAAACGAGGTGACAGGCCTACACGGACCCCTACGTTCGTGAAGTATGCACATTTGCCGTCCTGCATTGGATTTAGTCGTCCAACATATTTCGCTTCTCACTTGTTTATAAAGGGTACTATATGCTGCCAGCTGTATTATTAGGAGGCGTTTAACGGTTTTAAGCTGAGTAGAGCCGCGAGACTGCTCAGCGAAATGTGTAGAGGTCATAGGTCTGCACGATTTTCCGCCGGAAGATGTGTTGCTTCCTTCACAGATTACATATTTATTTTTGTCCAGTTGTTGTTGTGGAATATTCATCGATGCCTGGATTTCTCCTCCAAAGTATGGGGTTTTCAATGTTTTCCTCGCTTGCTTCATGGGTAAATGTAAGTGTCTTGCAATAAATTTGTGTCTTTGCGTGAGGCACTTTATCCGCAGCGACGCTATCACGCTAGCCGAAGGTGTTACTCCTTTCAAGTTAACGACAGATTAATGACAGGCTAATTAAACGGGGGCGGAATGGCGGCTACAATCCTTTGTCAACAGGCTCTCCCCCTCTCCCTCTCTCCCCGCCTTTTTCCCTTCCCCCACCCCCACCTTTCTCTTACCGCTTTCTTTTCGCCCCATCCTCGACGGGAGAGCCTGTTCACAGGCTAACATAATATATTTTGAAAATCGGTATTTTCAAAGAAACGATAAACGGAAAACCTCGAAATCAGTTAAATATGAATTCTACGCGAATCAGATTTGTCATTATTTTGAAGTAATTTTATTCTGGCAATGTTTGCATCTCGGTCCACTGATCATTATCATGCGGTGGGATTTTTGTTAAAAAAAAATATATATATATCTCACAAAATAAAGAGCATGCATATATTCTTTATCCTTCGAGGTCGATCTAGGGCCAGGTTGTCGAGTTTATTTCGAGTGAGGATTTCAAGGAGAAAAGTGACTGCCCTTCGGAGTTGCTCGCCCCAATCGAGACAATGAAACGTACAAAGTCGAAGCAAGTCAAAAAAGCCGTTGAAAAAATAAATAAATAAATAAAGAAATAAAGAAATAAAGAAATAAAAAAAATAGAAGGGCCTGAAAAGTTACTTATTTCGTAAGAAATAAGAAAGAACAGAAATGAAAAGCCCACAACAAGGGGTATTTTCAGTTGGTCACCCATCCAAGTACTAACCCCGCCCAACAGGGCTTAACTTCAGCGATCAGACGAAAACCGTTGCTTCCCATGTGGTATCAGAAAGCGGGTAAATCAGCTAACGAAAGTCCAGTTTCGGCAACGAAAGTGAGAAATTGTTTAAAAGATCTACCGGTATTTCTTGTTCTCTATTTGCATGACTCTGGTAACAGCCTTCCTTTAATGGTTTACAAATTTCGGGATAGTTGCAGATGAAGGCACACGCCGCACTCAAAGTCCCTGAAGATTGTACATGTCAAGTAAAACAATTTTTACTGGTTAAAATAGTTTTGCAACCCTCATAGGGGTTAGCGACTTTGTATTTACAAATTCAACTTTTTTATCATGTCTATGAAGAGATATTTATACAAACGGAACACGCCGGTCATTAACCCGGGTTCATTCTATACTGCCGCAAGGCAAATTTGACCACATGGAAAATTTGACCACATGGAAAGCAACGGTTCTTGTCCGATCGCGAAAGTTAAGACCTGTTGGGCGGGGCTAGTACTTGGATGGGAGACAAACTGAAAATACCCCTTGTTGTGGGCTTTTCATTTCAGTTCTTTGTTTTTTTCTTACGAAAATAAGTAAAGCCTGGTTTACACTAGGGACGGAAGCGACGGAAGTGACGGAAGCGGAGTCGTAAGCGGAGTCGGAATCGGAAGAAAGTTTTGATCTAGTGTGAATCGGTGCGACGGAAGCGGAATCGTAAGCCTCGCTTTCAGCGTAAGCCTCGCTTTCATTTGCAAACATTTAAGATGGCGGACCCGGGAGATGAAGAGAGACTGCTGTTTTTAATTTGGTTTTGCTTTTTCTTCTCATACGACGAAGAACACGTCTGCAACGGAACCAGAGAAGGAGAAGGTTGTGGGTACGTGGAGTATTTTTAAAAAGGAAAAGTCAAGGCGAATTTGGAAACCTTGTGAGAAAACTTCGTACGTCAGACAGAGAGCTCTACTTTCGATATGTTGTCAGTTTTGTATTTTGGTTTTCAAAGTGATTGCGAGTGTTTTACAAACTTGTTCGACGTCCCAGATGCATGAAATAAAATATAACACACACCTCTACATAGTTTTTTGATTGGCTGATAATTCCGCTTCCGCTTCCGATTCCGTTCACCTTGTTCTCACTGGATCGGAAGCGACGGAAGCGGAAGCGGAATCGGTAGAAAAAGAAACTCTTCTGATCCTTCTGACTCCGATTCCGTCGAGCTTCCGACTTCGCTTCCGATTCCGGTTTTTTAATTTACACTGGGTCGGAACATTCCTTACGCTTCCGATTCCGTCTCCGCTTACGATTCCGTCGCTAGTGTGAACGAGCCTTAACTTTTCAGGCCCTTATATTTTTTTTTCTCAACGGCTTTTTTGACTTGCTTCGACTTTGTACGCTTCATTGTCTCGATTGGGGCGAACAACTCCGAAGGGCAGTCACGCTTCTACTTGAAATTCTCACTCGAAATAAACTCGACAACCTGGCTCTAGATCGACCTCCAAGGATAAAGAATATATGCATGCTCTTTATTTTCTGATATATATTTACTTTTTCTTTGCTGTTTTTTTTTTGTTAAAAAAGAAAAACAAAAAGAAAAAGAAAAAAATCCCGTTCCTCTGTTTCTCGTTCCGCCGTTCCGCGTTCCGTCGTTCCTCGCATTACTAACAACCTTATCAAGCCAAAAGCGTGGTTTGAAATATATTTGCGATTTATTCGAAATCAAACACAATTTTTTTTCAATCTTGTAAATTTGATGTGCGGTACACCATAGTTTCAGAAACTGGTGTTAGTTTCTTTACGTCAAGTCTGATTCGCGTATAATTCAAGTAAAAACTTCAATCGAATTCAAATTGTTAAGAAGCCAAATACTTTCATTTTTACTTTTCTGATCAAAGGTCGTTTTGGCAAGCCAAGAATAACCGACACACCTTTCTTGTTTCCCCAGAGATCCCACACCCAGAAAAACACCCCCACCTGTGATTATGTTTTTGTCCTTCTTGCAACCTTGGCTACTACTTTCCCTAATTAGAACCAAGGTTAGCTTTCCCTTAAGACAATTGTGTTTTTCCAGTTTCGATTCGTTAATCTTTGCTTGCCTAAGTAGGTCATCTGCGTACGCTTGGGATGTGCATCCAAGTACTTTGTTTTTAGCCACCTGGCCAGTGTTTGGCTGTTGTCCCAAGCGTACCCTGAGATGGCATAAAAGCTCGTACATTGTAACAGTTAGTTAGTTAGTTAGTTAGTTAGCTGTTGGCTTGCTATTCAAAAGACCTTCTAGAGGATTCTCGGTACCTCCTTGCTGTGTAAGCGAGTGCTGTCCAACATACTTGGTGGAGAATCCCGTCTTTCTTCAAGCAGTAAGTGGAACAATGTTTTAAGGCACCCTTCCTTTGCAAGTTAACGTAGAACGTTTGAACTTTTTTTGAGCTTGCATCATGGTTTAGTTTAGAGTACTCTGTCGATAAGCTTTCAGCCCTTTTCCTAAGAACCTTTAATGTTTGGCAACGTTAAGATAGCATTGTTAGTTTCTCTTTTCAATTAGGAACTCTGCCTAGCTCTTTGAAGTTTAATGAATTTTCAATCCTGCCGGCTTTAACCAGACAGAAAGCTCGCGCCCTGGCCGAGCAAAATCAAAATCACGAGTTCGAATCTGTGGCTGGAAGTTCATTTATATTGCCTGATCCTCCGCCTGCTGAGCGTCAAAAACGGTCTATTTTTAAGTCGTTTAGACTTTTAAGAAAGTCAAGTAGTACAGTAGGTAATTCGCCAAGACCAAACACGCCTCCGCCCGCTTTTCCTCCCGAGAGTGCCATTCCCACCCCGAGTGAAGGTTCAGAAATTTCGTTTAGTGCTCATACCGGTTTAGGGGTCGACGGTGTTTACGAGGACGTTGAACTAAATTACGAAAACGCCGAAGTTAACGACGGAAACCTGGAAAACGATCCTGAATATAGCGAGGAGAGTTCAGAGGACTCTGGCTCAGACACTGTAGATCGGTTTTCTTTAACGCTTTCCGAAGAAATGAACGATCAAGTTACACAGCTGCGCGAAGCGGTAGAAAGGATGCGAACTGCGTTAAGTTCTCAGCCATCGGGAACTACTGTAAAGCTGTCAGTCGCTTTTCCCATTTTCAGAGGAGAAGAATGTGAAGATGTGCGCGAGTTTGTAAACAATTATAAGCGACCTGCGCGTTTAAATGGATGGAGCGAGGCCAATTTGGCTCTTGGACTTCCTCTTTACCTTAAAGGGCATGCTAGCGCTTGGTTTAAAACTCTTGAGTCACCAGACGAGAAGTCCTTCGCCGAGTTATCTGCTGCGTTAATTCACCATTTTGCTTCAGGAGCTAGCGAGTGGCGTGTAAGACAAGCCCTAGGCCAGAGACGCCAACTCGAAAAGGAAACTGTAGCGGACTATTCTTATAGTTTGCGTACGCACTGTGCACGGTTAAATTTGCCTAGAACTGAATGGACTCATTATTTTGTCCAAGGTCTTAGGCTGGAAATTCGTGAGTATGTTGTTTTGCAACAACCTGACAGTTTAGAAGCAGCAGAAAATTTCGCCAAGCTTAAAGAGTCTGTTGTGTCTTCTTCTGAGAAGGCGCCAGCCGTCGATGTTAAACAAATTTCCACTCAAATCGTAAACGAGATAAGTAAAGCTGTGGCACCTAAAGATAAACCAATTGCGGCAGCTGCAGTCGGTCAGCAGGGTTTTGGTGTTGATAAGACCGACATTCAACAAATGATTAGAGCAGAAGTTCAGCAAATAATGGGTCGTGGGCAGCCCATTTCAAACAGATTTCAACAGCCAAGAGGCTCTACTTTCCAAGCCAGAAGTTCTCGGACTCGAACCGGTGTACCAGTTTGCTTTAATTGTGGTCGAAGTGGCCATACTTACTATAATTGTCGCGGAAATCCTGATCCAAGAATACCACGCTACAATCGTAGCAGACAAAACAACTTTTTCCGTCCAAGTCGAGGTCAAACAAGTTTTAATGAAAACACCAAGCAGGGAAACTGAATAATGCCCCTGTCTCGAATCGAATTAAACCCGTGATGGGGGCTACTGAGTATTTAGAAAACGAGCAAGAATGTTTAGCTAGTTCGTGCGGAACGGAAAAATGTGCCTTCAGTAAAGCAAGTTCTGCCGACGTTCTTAAAAAACAAAAGTGTCTTTCTTGCCCTCCTGTGGATGGTTGTAGTTCTGTTATTAGTGTTTCGTCAAAACAGTCTTCTGATCCTTGTTTATCTTGTAGTACCGCCAGAAATGGTGTTCAGTCAAAACAACACGATTCTCTGCAGACTAATGTTATTAGCATGTTTACAATTTTCTTTGCCATTATCGTTAAGCTACTTATGTTGTTAGACGGAGTTTTAACAGGAGTTGTGGCTGCGGTCAGCAACCCTTCTTCAAATTTACAAAATAAGTGTCGAAATTGGCAGTCGAAAGATGTCTCGACAGATTCGCCAGAAAGTAAGTTGTCTAAATGTTTTTATGGGCTCTCGAGTAGTCACGATACTCAAGTGTTTGAAGTCGCCGCTGTAAATGATGTTGAAATGAATGCTGTTGATGTTTTACACGCCGAGGATGTTATGATTACTGAAGTTGTTTTAAATAATGACCTTCCGTCTTTTGTGAAGTTTCGTCGTGAAATAAATGATAAACCAATGAATGATCAAGTGGAATTGAAGTCTTCAGCTTTAAATAATGATGGCAGTGTGTCATGTCGAGCAGAAAAAGCCGAAGCTGTCAGTGATACCTGCCTGTCTGAAAAGAGATCTAGTAATGGGAGTAGTGCTAACACTTTCTCTAGTGTCACGTCAAACGCACTTGATAGTATTTGTTTTCCTTTTGTGGCTAATAGCTCTATTATTTCTGTTAGTATTGAATGCTCTGAATTTCAATGTCTCGTTGATACTGGAGCAGCCATCACGGCTGTGAGTGCTAACGTGTGGAAAAAGTACTTGCGTTACGCTTATCCTAGTCTAGACAATTCCGATTTGGGAGATGTCACGTCAGTGGATGGTGCAGTCCTAAATTCTTTGGGCAAAGCCACAATGCAATTTGTAATTCAATCTCAAGTTTTTCCTTTTGAAGTCCATGTTATTGGCAACTTAACGTATGATGTTATTATCGGTAGAAACTTCCTTCAGCAGTATGGCTCTAAAATTGATTTTGAAATTGGAATTATTGAATTATTTTCAGAGGATACCCCATTAGTTGCTTCTGACCTGGAAGCTTGTACTCGTGTTTTTTCGGTACATGCCGATTTTTCTTTTGTAATCCCGCCGCAATAAGAAGTTGTAGTGTCTGCGAAATTGGACTCTGTACCTCAAATATCGAATGTAACTGGCATTGTTGCACCTAGGTCTAGCTTACCTGAAAAGTACTCTGTTTTTGGTGCGTCAGAGTTAGTTTGTGTTTCAGAAGATGGAACGATCCCAGTCAGAATGATTAATCCTTCGTTTCAGCCAGTTAAGATTTATCGTAGAACTAGGCTTGGTGATTTTGAAGAGGTGAATTCATCCATAGACACATTTCAGTTGAATTCGATGGAGCATTCAAATTCTTCTCCTTCGTCAACTGATGCTGATTCGCACCATGACTATTCAGATTTACCCGATTTGTCTGATTCCGTTTTGTCTGATGGTGATAAAATCAAGTTTAAAGATTTGTTTCGCAAATATCGTGATGTCTTCGCGTTTTCTGATGATCAGCTTGGTAGAACTTCTTTAGTACAGCATACCATTGACACTGGTGATGCTGCGCCTATTAAGCAAAGGCCTTATCGAACAACTCCTGAGAATTAACAAGAGATCGATCGCCAAGTAAGTGATATGCTTCAGAGAGGAATTGTTCAGGAATCAGTAAGTCCCTGGTCCTCTCCTGTTGTATTAGTTAAAAAGAAAAATGGCGAAATGAGATTTTGCATTGATTTTCGAATGGTTAACAAAATTACGAAAAAGGATAGTTTCCCAATGCCATTAGTTGCTGACACATTAGATGCTTTATCAGGAACACAGTTTTTCACCACTTACGATTTAAAATCTGGGTACTGGCCGATTCAACTTCATCCCTCTGCTCGTGAAAAGACAGCTTTTGTTACGCATAATGGCCTGTATGAATTTTTAGTTATGCCATTCGGATTGACAAATTCAGGTGCAAGTTTTCAGCGATTAATGGGTCACATTTTAAGAGGTTTAGAGTATCGTTTTGCCTTGATTTACATTGATGACATTATAATCTTTTCTGAATCAGTAGAGGAGCATTTGGCTCATCTAGAAGAAGTTTTTAGAAGGTTAAGAGAAGCTAATGTAAAACTCAATCCGAAGAAGTGCTCACTTGTAAAGCAAAAAGTGGAGTATTTAGGTCACGTGGTGACACCTGATGGTGTTATACCCAATCCAGAAAAGGTCCGTGTTGTTCGTGAGTTTCCGATCCCTAAAAACCTTAAGGAATTAAGGGCTTTTATGGGGCTTGCGAATTACTCTAGGCGTTTTGTGAAAGACTTTGCTCATATTGCCAATCCTTCAAATGCTCTCAGTAAGAAAGGAGTTAAATTCGTGTGGACACAAGCATGCGCAGATGCATTCGACAAGCTGAAAAGTGCATTAGTTTCTGCTCCTATTTTGGCGTATCCCGATTTCAAAAAAGAGTTTTTACTATTTGTTGATGCAAGTTCAACGGGTATCGCCTTTACCCTTGCCCAGGAGCAAAATGGAAAAGAAGTGGTAGTTGCTTACAACGGTCGTGGCCTGAATCAAGCTGAAAAGAATTATAGTACCACAGAACGTGAAGCTCTAGCTTTAGTTGAAAGAATTAAGAAATTTCAGCCATATTTGTTTGGTCGCAAGTTTACTGTCATTACTGATCATAGCTCACTTAAGTGGCTTATGAACGTTAAGGATGCAACAGGGCGTTTAGCTCGCTGGTCTTTGTTGCTTTAGCAGCATAATTTTGACATTATTCACCGTCCTGGCAGAGAGCATAGCAATGCTGACAGTTTGTCACGGCGTCCATACGAAACCAGCTCTGGCTTGAGCTCACTACAGAAAGAGGAGTCTCAATTCGCGAAAACCAGGGAACTACAGCGAAGGGATCCTGACTTAAGTGAGATTATAGATTTCTTAGAAAGCGATGTTCTTCCATTAAACGACAGAAGAGCACAGAGAATCCTGCTCACCAGTGAAACTTTTTACATTGGTCAAGACGATTTGCTCTATCATCTCGATCAAAACCGAAAACGAAATAGTCACGATGCTTTTTCTCAGCTAGTAATTCCTCAAGCTCTAAAGTTCGAAGTTTTGTCTAATATTCATGATCATGTTTCCGGTGCTCATTTTGGAATACATAAAACTTTTCAAAAGGTTAAGCAAAGATGGTGGTGGAAGGGCATGTTCAAAGATGTTGAGCATTGGTGCAAGTCTTGCCAAGATTGCTCAATGAGAAAGTCTCCTAGGAATTCTAAGAAAGTGCCGTTACTTCCCATTCCTGTTGAAAATGCGTTCGATAGGCTAGCTGTCGATATTTTGGGTCCCCTTCCCCTTCCCCTTCCCGCGTCCAGAAAGGGCAATCGATACATTGTTGTTTTTACCGATTATCTAACTCGTTGGTGTGAGGCTTTCCCAGTGCCCAGTGTAGAGGCTACTGTTATAGCTCGACTTTTAGTTGATGAAGTCATTTCTAGACATGGGGCTCCCAAAGTTTTGCTTTCGGATAGAGGAAAGAACTTTCTTTCAAAACTAGTTGCTGAAGTCTGCAAAATTTTCCAGATTCACAAAGTAAACACCTCAAGTTACCATGCACAGACAGATGGTTTACTTGAAAGATTCAACTCGACTTTATGCCAGTCCCTCTCGATGTATGTTGCCAAAGATCAAAAGGATTGGGACGAGTTCATTCCCCTTATTCTTTTTGCTCATAGAACATCTGTTTTGGAAGCGATTGGAGATAGTCCTTTTTACGTTTTGTACGGTCGTAAACCACGCTTGCCGCTTGACGTAACGTTATTGCCTTCGTTATCAGAAGATGCGACATGCTCTGTTTTTGAGTATCGTAAGCGCCTAGTAGAATCAAAGGCCCTTTGGGCTGTCTCGTGTCAGTCAAAAAGAGATAAAATATACTTTACTAAATAGTTATTATAAAAGTAAATGTTTTGCTAGGCCGCAAAAAGCTTGTATGTTATTTACGCTTGCAATATTTACAGGGAGTTCATTAAAGACTTTCGCGCCACTAAAAAAATAGGTGTTCTTCGAAAATTTACCATATCCGGGGATAGGGAAAGCAGAGACGGGGGAACATTTTGCTGGGATAATATTTAGTCTTCTTTTTCCATACGCGGGAAATAAAAATGGCGAACAGGCGGGAAAACAAAATGACAAAACACATATTATTTATGATTTTTACAAAAAAAACGTCCGTCCTCTCTATTTCCGACGCAAACTGAACGCTAGAGGAATTGAGCGTTACTCGAAGCACTCGTTCCCCACTTCACCTCCTTGTGCCGACGTTTTGCGCTGTTTTCCATTTCTTTTGTTATTTATTGCCCGTTTTTAACGATCAAAGAACAATATCAGAAAATAGAGTATTTCATACATGTTTCTTGTGAAGAAAACGTTGAAAATAGAAATGACGATATGTTTGTTACGAACGTTTTACACTGCACATACCCAGGCAAATAGCATTCCCAAGGTAAATAACACCAAGGTAAACTCACCGCGGGAATACGTTACCGAGGCGTTTGCGGTCACACACTTAACACTCTACCAAGGTCAATTGTTCATACTGTTTTCGGCGCGAAATGCGAAAATGGGTAATTCGAGGGTGCTTGCTTAGCATCATCTCGATTTTATTATTTATACTCTTTCGACAGTCCTCTACTGCTTTGTTATGTCAGTATTTCAGACAGCGAAGAAATAGAAGGCGAAGACTCCGTTTATATAAATCTCTTTGTTGGATTTTTCTAAACCTTGAGATGAAATCGAAATACATATAAGAAAACGCACTATAGATCTTCCTTGACTAGTGTTGTATTTAAACGCCAAATTTCCAAAAAAATAGAATTTACTTACAAATCAGCAAGCCATCAAGCCATGATTCTAAGAAAGACCACGTTTTTGCTACCTTGAACACGCAAAGTTGACCTTAGGAAATCTAAACCTCACGCCATCATATTTAATTTCAAATTTCTCTGTTTATTTTATTTGCTTATCTTTGAGGTTTGCCTCACGATTGGTCATTTTATCTTGGGGTACTTGGAAAACCTATCTATTTGCCTCGGTAACTTTCATGGGCGATTCTTTTCTTTATCACACCGCCATAAATTTGTCTTGGGGGAACATTTTGCTGAGATAATTTTTAGTCTTTTTTTTTTCATAAGCGGGAAATAAAAATGGCGAACAGGCCATGAAAATGACAAAACACCCGGGAAAACAAAATTACAAAGCACGCGGAAAAACAAAATGACAGAGCACATATTATTTATGATATTTACCAAAAAAACGTCCTCTCTATTTGTGAGTTTCCCGAGGTAAAGAGCCCTTTTACCATGTTAAAAGGACGATGTGTAACCGCAACTACATAAATTTGACACACTACACTATTAACCTATTCCGTACTTGAAACCCTACACCGCTACACAGATCAAGCAATTTGTTCCAGTCAAATTTTGTTAATTACATTTTATGCAGTTACGAAAAAAACTTTCCGTAAAGATTCTCAAAATCCCGCTCCGGCTCTTTCTTGAAATTCCCGCTTACCGCTCCTGTTTTCAGCTCCCATCCCGGCCGAATATCACCACATCTTCTTATCTGGGTTACTTAGCGTGAGGTCTGTCTTTGACCTTGTTAAAGGGCAACTCTTGGTAAATTTACCCCGTTTTTGTTATTTTTTCCATAAGTTGTTTATAGCAACAGGAATCTTTAGAAGGTAAAATTTTAAAGATATCGGCCAAAATGAATTTACTACGAATTTTCTTTTACGCCAATTTGGCGGCCATTTTGAAAACGTTCGGATTTTGGTACGTCACGTGATGCTACGTCACAGGTGTGGAAGACAGATTTGCTTTTGCATGCTTCTGATAAGAGGAAAACACGCCAAGTGTCTCTTCATAAAGGAGAATGACAAAGAGAGAAAGACCCTATGCTGTTCAATGATGTCCAAGATAGAAAAGGTAGTGCTTCAGTGCTTAAATATGAAAGGAAATAAACTTAAAAAGAGTAAACGAAACGAAACAAATCCGTCAGATTGATCGGCCTTCTAAGGTCAGCAAATGTACATAGCTTTATAATACGATGCATTCTCTCTTGCACCATATCGTGATAAAGATGCCTTTTGTCTGGAGTAGATAGTAAATTGAAAAGGGTCTGCGAGTGCTGACTCCCATAATTTGTCAGAAATCTCTTCATTTATGAGCAGGAATACTGAGCCTCTATATGTCCTATATGTAAGCGAAATCCACGCGTTCGGAAACAGACCGATATATTTTGATTCTGTTGTTGAGAAATTTGTAGCCACCCTCAGATTTCTCCTGCTGTTAATTGGCAAAATAGAAAGCAATTCCCACCAGCAAATGTAGTGTTTCTTTGAAGTATATGCCTTCGAAAGGCGCGCGTGATTTGCGTGCAGGTCAGTACTGCGCAATAAGAAGCCACTACCCCGCGCGCTAGCAGAGGCGCTCTCGCGGGATATAAAATTATACGAAGAAATGGGGAATCAAATATAAAACAATATCCGGATAACTAAGAGAAGAAGTGTTGCGTGAAGTACTTATTCTGTGATTCCTTTTGAGAAACAATTGTTGTAAATTAGGCAACCTGGGGTGCATAGCATAAAACCCGGGTATGAAAGCGTGTCACGCTCTTTCCCTTCACCCTCCCTAGCCTGACCACGAAACAGTTTCGTGTGCAGATTCGAGCAGATGTCAGTTGACGAGATAACTAAAGGAAAACATGCGAAATGTTGTAAGACACGAAGAGCGCAACGACCATTTCAAATGCAAACCATGAATTAAAACGCAAGCAAACGCGAAAGTAATAAGGAGCCAAACACAGCACAATTTTCGATTTTCGTGGGGGTTCTTTTCGCAAAAAGATAAGAAATTGCAAAATAAAAACATGACAACTTAATTATACCAATAAATATAAAATCACGCAGGGTCGTGTAATAGTCCCGGTGGCAGTAATCAGTTTACAAAATCATTCTCAGTACAGTTTTATGTATACAAGCACGAACAACCTTGAACAAAGTTTCCTCGAGGCAAGTTGTTTCAACTACAGAAAACGCAAACTCCCTTCTCCCAACAAAAGAAGTGAAGAGACCCAGCAGAGTTTTGTCCGCATTTAACTACAAGCCTGTGTATGTTCTAGATAAAATCTGCCGCAGAATTTCGGATAGTCTAGTTTCGGTAGCTGGCATTTCGCCGGAAGAATTCTTCGTTTTCGAGCAGAATTTAGAAAAATCGGTAACACAAAAGAGACAAAGAATTTAACTTGCGTTTCTGTATTTGCAAGCTTTCAAACGCACAAGATAGATAGCGTACATTAGGCTGAAGCTCAAAAGGTCAAAACCTATTGTGATAAACATGAGCAAAAATATTTGAAGACCGAATATAAACAACAAAATGCAGCAAACAGTTTGGTTGTATAAAAGCTTGTTTAATTCAGCTTCTCGCGTACATGCAAATAATAACAAGGCTTTTCAGGTTTGACTTAGCTCACAAACAACTGGCCGAGGTAATAGAGAAAGAAACTGTACATTTAGGACTTCAATTCACTCACCATTCGTCGCCGTCGGCGGTGAGGAGGTTCGATATTTTACTCCCTTTCTCTGTCTCGCTGTTTTTTCCCTGGAGGCTCAAAACGCCAGGGTTGAAATACCATAGAAGGTTCTTAATTATCCCCTGACATATCCCCTCCTATAGCTCTCTAAAAATCAGTGGAGTCGCTAGCAGAAGTTGAGCTCTCACTGCAAGAATTTGAGTCAGCCATGTTCGTGACTTGTTGCGGTTCCACACCTGTGACGTATCACATCTCGTGATCATAATCGAAGCATCCATGGCGAAATGTCACGTAAAATACGAAGTTTTACGTTAAAATTAACCGGTAAAAAAAGCTTCTGGATTCAATTTTTTTGCTTCCTGTGTAATTTTGGAAACATTCGGAAGCTTTTACTGAAATATAGTTTTCTAGCCAAGAGTTGCCCTTTAACTTTTGAGATGTTTGTAAGATAAGTCAAGCAAGGCTTTTTTTAGTCCCCTAACGCAGCTGACTTAAAATGATTTTATCTCGGCGTACTGATAAATATTTCTCGATGATCACCAATTCTACTGGCAAGAAGCATGCCATCGCCTCAGTCTTCAGTTGCAAGTGATGTCGAAGTACTTGCTACGACAAACACAAAACCAAAAAACCTCGCGTTAAGTCTGCTGACAGGACTGAGAAAGAAACGCACGAACTTCTTGAAGCGTGGGCCCCCAAATTCAGTAAGCTGTGGGGAGTTTCACAAAGAAAAAAATAAAAATGTGGAACGATATCTATTCTTCGTATAAAGAAAGGTGTCCAGAAAGCCAGAGAATGCTACAGCAGGTGAAGAAACGGCAGCAGAATCTAGTGTACGAGTGAACTCAAGCAGTTCAGGCAGCGATCTCGCTCGACTGGAGAAGATGGAATTCAGAAAATTAAAGAAGACTTCCCCTATTTCAACATCCTGAGTAAAGAAAGGCGAGAAAGTACGACTCCAGATTGGCATGCAGAGTTCTTTTATTGAAATGTTTGAAAAGAGTATGGAACAGGACAACGCAAGATTTGAACGATCAGCTGAAATGTTCCGTGACGCCCAGAGCAGGCAAATGGAACAAACAAACGTCATAGTTGACATTTTTAAAGATTTAGCATCAAAATAATTGTCTTTATCTAATCGTTTATCTTCTGTTATTGAAACGATACATACAATTGTTGTGCAAAACTCACGTAGCAATCATAGTCTTTTTTAGGATGCTCGTTTTTTGTCCAACCTTTTTCAACGCAATTCTCCAGTGAACTTTCAACATGCCAAATGCTCGTTCCACTACAGATCGTAGAGCACCGAACTTTAGATTTTAAACTTTCTCCGCTCCTGAGTCAGGCGTCCTCTGTCCGGGTAGGGTTTCACTAGCCAGTTCGTTTGTGAATAGGCACTGTCGCCAGCTAAAAGGGGCCTTATTTCTGTTCCATTTATATTGCCTGTTGGACCACTAAGAATTTGCGTTCGCTGCAAGTTCATAAATCAAACACTCTCTCCTAATTGTCTCAACCATTCCATTTAAAAAATGTACAAAAATTTCACCTAATAAAACTGCTAAAATTTAATACATCTCTTTCACTGCTTTACATTCTACGCCGCGATTTTCTCTTAAATTAAAGTTCAATTCTGTTCAACTAAAAAGCCATTTATAATAAACACTCCCAACCGACAAACGATTATAATGAACCAGCAGAAAAGCAAAAAACTTTCAATGCAGCAATATTTTTGAACTCCTACTTATAAACAAAAATTATTTGTTCTCTCACAACACGCACAAAATCCGGCGGCCTCACAAAGCAAATCTTGACATGGCGGGAAAAATATTGATATGGCGGGAAAATTCCGCGGCCTCACAAAGCAAACGCGCATGGAATGCACCTTGGAATGCACCTTCTCCCCCTCGCATATTCTCGTGTCGTCATGACAACGTCATGACGACACGAGACAAAAACTGGAATTAGCGCAAAACATGGCTAGAGAAAACCTGCAACGAGCACAGCAGAAAATGAAGGATTATTATGACCAGAAAGCTAAAATGCCAACTTTCGAAGTAGGGCAGCGTGTATGGGTCTATACTCCAAAGACTAAGAAAGGCTTGTCAAAGAAATTACTTCATAATTGGTTCGGTCCATATAGAATCGTGGAAAAGTCTTCGCCCGTGCATTTTCGACTACACACTGACACTAATAAAAAGGTCACGTTTGCTGTCCATGCCAACAGAATGAAACCATTTGTCGATCCTGAATCACGGCCAATTGATCCTCAATTGTTTGACAATGTTAGTGAGCCGTATCTTGATGAGACTGACATTCCGAGTGATTCTTTTGAAGATGAGCAAGTGCAAAACGACAACCAAAGTGTTAAAGAGTCTTCGTCTCAGCCTGCGGCTTCGCAACAGGTGCCGCATCCAGAGAAAGTAGTAGTTGATAACGAAACAATTTTCAATGCTGAGAAGATTCTCAAACGTCGAAAACGATCAGGGAAAAATGAGTACTTAGTGAAATGGCTCGGTTATCCAAAAAACCAGTCCACCTGGGAACCTGAAGAAAACATAATAGATAGACGTCTGATTGAAAATTTTGAGCAGTCTAAGAGTTGATGTTAGACGCTTCAGTTAATTTTTCTTTTTGGTGTCCTCCTTTAGGAGTTCAAGTTTGTTATCGCCTGGTCGTACCCACAGAAAGAGTTCAGGAATGGATTCTAAGGGAAAGCACCAGTCTTTCTTTTATCTGCTTTTGTTTTTTGTCGCTTGTTTTTCGATAAACACAACTTTGTCGCAACAATTCGATTCTCTCACCCAGAGAGTAACCTTTTATCCTGCTTCACTAATGATTAGTCATAGTCCGAAACCTTTGACATTTTATGATAACACTAAAATCCTGAATATCCGTGCCGTTTTAAAGTTTACTGATCTGGGAACACATTTTTCAATGTCGAATAACTCGTGCTCTATTTTTAAAGGAAAGTTCTTTGACGAATTATTGGAAACGGTTCGTCGCTTTCAAAAAGTTGCTCGTAGATTGTTATCTTTACCAGGGTTTTCAACATTAATTGAATGCGACACTTTCTTACCAAGATATTTTCAGTACTTAGCCGGCCAGCGGTCAAAGATGTATTGTCCTCGAGCTTATAGAAATTCATTTTCTGAGTGTAAGACTCGGGCATTACGTTTTTGTCGAATTTTCTCGGTGGATGAACGCCAGTGGTTGCAATCAAAAGATCGCAGTCGTCGTTCTAATTGGATGTGTCACGCTGGAGTTTTTGGCTTGTTTAAGGCAATTTACGAAGGCACAGGCCATAGATGTGAACCCAACCATGTGTCAAATTTGAAGGAAACTCTTTCAGTGTTAACTCGTGCAATGGCAATCTCTCAATTTTCTGTCGCCGCGGTTAACGGTAAAGTCGCTTACTTGTTTAAAATTGCGGATCAGCTTAATAGTAAGTTAGATGTACTAGGCAAAAATCTCAAGAAAGTCGATAACACATTTACTGATTGGCAAAAGCAGCTTAAAATCTTTTCAAATTCCGCTAGGTGCTCTGAGAGTATGACCATGGAGTTTCTTTCCAAATATACGGCAGAAGTAAATCGAGCATTCACTTCTTTTCTTAGGCTTTTTGAAATTCAAGATACATTGAGCCAGGTTTCTCGATTGAATGGAAAAACGTTAGTTGGTTATTCAGATTTACCAAAATTCATTTCGTCTCAATTGTCTGCTAAACTGCTTTTGGATCCCTTGTTAGCACTAACTGTTACAGCATTAGAGCAAGGTTTGTCTGTTCTTGCTAGTCCCATGGTTGACGTTGAGCATGACAATCGCGATTTAAATGTCAACATTTTATTCTTGGCACCGGAAATCACCAATAAAAGCAATTTTTGTGTAGTGGAACACTTGACTCCGTTAAGTTCAATTTGTCGGGTTCTTGTTTTACTGGTCCTGTGCGACAAACCAATCTTGCTTTAATAACATGTCCAGATTCGAAACAGATAGCCTCAGTGGAGTCGCTAGACATATGTTTTAGTAGTGAGTTAGGTTTTCTTTGTCCTACAAACGTGCTTAAAACTGTAACTGACTTGCAATGGTTGGGTTTTGCCTGGAATCCTGAACTGAAACTGTCATTCCCGAGGAATCATTTGTCTGCACCTAACTGTGATCATTTACAACCTCTGATTCACCTGGGAGGAAGAGCATTTCTTTCTACAACTGCCGGCTCTTTTAATACTAATGTTGGCCAGTTGGATGTCTCTCCATTAGCAGTATACAATTTCCCTTGCAATGTCAGCTTTGTTGGGATGAAAACAAGTTTGGCTACTTGTCCTGAAAGTCTCAGCGTTTCCTTACCATTGTTTTCAACTGATACCATTATGTATGTCCAGTGGAATCCAGATTCGGGTGACATCTTGCCATTGCAGTTACACCATGAATCTCTCTCAGTGCCTCCGTCAGTTGTAATAAACCATACTGTGATAGATCACTTTGATGAGCTGTACGAGTATTACGATAGCCAGCTCAGCTCAACCTTAGATAAAGCTGATAGCATGATTAACCAGATAGAAGTGACAAGGGAAACCACCTTCACAGACTATTTGGTGTATGCCACTTGTGGGTTATCTGCCTTGTACTTCATCCTATTCTGCATAGTCTTCCGCTGTTTCCACGGCATCATCAGTCGCCGTCCTGCTGCAAAACCAGCTTCGTCACCTGAGCCCGTTGCACATGAGCTTTCGCCGCCTATCATTTCAACGCCAGCCCAACATCATAAAATCTGCAGGCGCTGCTCTAAACCAGTGAAGAAGTCCAGACAGGAGTCTACAGTGAACCAGGAACCCCAGCATTGAAAGCGTCAAAAGAGGAACATCCAGTACATTATCAAGAGACTTTCACGAACTGAACGTTGTTTAATACTAATATGAACTACGTAATCAATCTAGTACCAAGTAATTTTTCTAGGCAGTTAGATGAAGTTGTAGCTGTTCGGTTAGCTTCAGTCAGCGGTTTATATGCTAACTTTAAGTTCGCTGTGGATAGCCAACCATCAAGGCAAACTCCGTGTATATTTAGCATTTCTCGCTCTTTTTCTTGGCAATCGCTTGATTTGTTTTTGGGTTTCTTTTCACCTTCTGGTCGAAATTTAATTTGGGGAATCGATAATTTAGTTGAATTTATATATATTTGTTCTTACTTTATGGTATTTGAACCATTTCTTAGCTTTCATTTCCGTGCCTCTTTTCCTCCAAACTTTGGGTCAGTGAATAGAGGGCGTTTTTGCGAGATACTGTTTGCTTCAAAAATTTCAGGTTATCTATGTTTAGCTCATGATCTTATTTCTTTTAGTTCACATGACTTTGAAGAAGTTTTTGTTTTTGAAGAGTTAGTCGCAGCTTCTAGTTTAGGTATTTTTCAATGTTCAGTAGAACATCGTTTCTCTGAGATCGATGATAATTAATTTTCGACGTAGTAATTTTTCTGTTGCTATTATTGTTATTGTTTCAGTTACTAGATGGATCCACGCTTGGCTAGATGGCTTTGTATTTATTGTAACTCAGCAATGTCGAGTACGAAGCCGAACTGGATGGTCTTGCCTTGTGACCACCTTATATGCGTGGCGTGTTTTATTCGTTACAAGGAAACCCTAAACTGCGGAATGCGTTTTGATCGAAGTGCATATGACATTTTGTGTGAGATGTAACAGACCGCTCATGATCTGGAAAACAGGAACGAGTTGGACGAACTTGACTAACCATTTCACTTATATTTTGCATCATTTTGCATCACTTATATTTTGCATCATTTAGTGGTAGTTTTTCGCTATTTCGCTATTTCGCTGTTTACATTTATTGTACTTTTTACGATACTTTTTCATAGTTTAGTCTGTAGATTTGTATACTTTTTTATAATTTTTTTTGTAATTTCAGCATCGGGGACGATGCTTAATCTAAGGAGGGGGGTATGTTAAGAAGCCAAATACTTTCATTTTTACTTTTCTGATCAAAGGTCGTTTTGGCAAGCCAAGAATAACCGACACACCCTTCCTGTTTCCCCAGAGATCCCACACTCAGAAAAACACCACCACCTGTGATTATGTTTTTGTCCTTCTTGCAACCTTGGCTACTACCTTCCCTAATTAGAACCAAGGTTAGCTTTCCCTTAAGACAATTGTGTTTTTCCAGTTTCGATTGGTTAATCTTTGCTTGCCTAAGTAGGTCCTCTGCGTACGCTTGGGATGTGCATCCAAGTACTTTGTTTTTAGCCAAAGGCCAGTGTTTGGCTGTTGTCCCAAGCGTACCCTGAGATGGCATAAAAGCTCGTACATTGTAACAGTTAGTTAGTTAGTTAGTTAGTTAGTTAGCTGTTGGCTTGCTATTCAAAAGACCTTTTAGAAGATTCTCGGTACCTCCTTGCTGTGTAAGCGAGTGCTGTCCAACAAAATGTCTGGTGTAAATTTCACTTCCATTCGTGTCCAGGAAGTCTGCTAAAATGAAAAAAATTAGATATGGTCCAGAAAAAACTGTATTGAGACATCTTAAACGGCATCACTTTATTCAAACCGAGTCGACAACAATAAATTTTATCTGACTTGCGAAAGCGATTAGCATCTGTTTCATCCAGAATGAATAGAGAAAACCTCGCCAGTACATCAATCCATCTTTCCTGCGCTAAAAACCCTGGTAAACTGAACAATTGGCATAATATATCAGAGCTAGCCATTCATGAATTTCAACGTTTGACGCATTGCTCCATTTTCCCTTTATTTCTTCTGGAATGGATTCATAAATAGTCCAAGGCAGAATTGTAAGAATAGAAACCAAAGTGACTATGAATAACGTCACGGATAGTTTCCTTTCGGTGTGAATTGAACCATGATTTGTGAATGGGGACTCCTTCGAACATTTAAAATAATAAGGATATAAGAAACTACTAGGACAAGGAGAGTGAGAATACTAAACGAGACCCATACGTACGAAAATGTTGAATATTCTTCATTTACAAACAGGCCAGCCATGAGGGCGGCTAGAAGGAAACTTGCAAACCAGCTAATTAGGATGATTTTAAAGTAAAAACATTTCCCAATTAAACATGCCTGAAGGGAAAAAGTGTTGCATGAAGCCGATCTAAAGAAATCAAGCAAAGATTTACAATGGAGGCTATTGGAAAGATGTTGTCAATGGCAATAACATTAGCACCTCGCCATGTGAGGCCAAAGATATCTTCCATCTTGTGGTATACGTGCAAAGGTCCTGTGACGGCACCCACCAGGAGATCGGCTGCAGTCAGGTTTATTATGAGGTACGTGCTGCGCTTGCGCAAGTGGCGGCTTCTTGCGAAGGCAGTGATAGTGACGGCATTTATTATTAATATCAGAAGAAATTCAGTGACGATGACTGAAAAAAGGATCGAATATTTTGCAAGACTAGTCATTCCGCAACAATTCTTTTTACAATAATCGCCTTGTCGAGTTTATTCCAGTGCAGCTAGGATGAAAAAAAAACAATAATTTAGAATTATAAATAAGTAATGATTCCATATTTTTTGGTTATCTTATATTTTTCTTTGTTCTCGTCTCTTTTAATATATAATAGTTAATATGGAATGCAGAAAAAATAAAATTGAAATAATAATAACATCGGCCTCAACACATATAGTTTTGTGCTTACATTAAGATAACTTTTTCGAGAGTGGACAATTCGTGCATATATAGCCATGGGCAGATGTTAGCTAGTTCATGTATGACTTTTTTCCCAGGCTTTCACGGTATCGTATGACGACACTATTCGTTTTTATGACATAACCGGGCGAACGGACAGGGAAAGTGATCGATCCGAAACGAATTGACCACGTGGCGTATTTTTTTAATTGCTAGCAACTAGGAAAGCACAGACTGATAAAATGTTCTTCAGGTGATTCGATAAATTAAGGCGTCTCAATACAGTCTTTTCTGGACCATACCTAATATTTTCAATTTGCCGTTTCGCAGACATCCGGACTCGGATCGATATGAAATTTACACTAGGTATTGGCGTTGGATTGAATTTTGACATAATATTAGCCTGCGAGCAGGCTCCCAAAGAAATCGGCGAGTGAAGCGAGCCGAGATGGGCCTGAGGGAGAATTAAAATCTGGGGAGTCTGCAGACAAAGGTTTTATGCCGCCGTTCCAAGCACCCGACGTGCACCAGATTCTGGTGCAACCTCTGATTGGCCAGATTACTGATTGTTGACGGGCCTTATTGACTTCTTGATCTTATTGACATCTTGATTTTGCATCTAAACGACGCGATTTGCTTAGAAACGAAAGCTCAACAGGAAGCGAAATTTTGTGAGACAATTTTGTGCTTATACTGAACTGTTAAACAAAATGTTGTGCAGGTGATTTGGTGTACATCAATTTATATTCAGATCGCACCAATAAGACTTTTTCACGGTGTCGGAAACAAACTTCGCGAACTTGCGATTATAATTGAGCACGCATTTCCTTCCGAAAAATAACTTATTCATTGTTACCATTCCACTTGGTCGTGAGAAGTTGTTAGCGAAATAAAAACTGTTTTGGGTAACGGTGGTGACTTACACTTCAACATTTGTTTTAATTATGCAGGGACTGTCTATGAGAAGGCTTTATACAAAATGCTTATTATTGTAATTTCCTATTTCAAAAGCAACATTTGGGTTTATGACAAATTAAAGTTTCTTCAAGTTTTACTAGCAACTCAGTTTCTAGATGTTAGGTCCAGACATTGCTAAATGGCTCGAGAGGTCGGTTATGGGAGACGAATATGTGACCCTCCACGGGAAAACAGGGACAAAGGTGATAGCACGCTCACAACACGCAAACACAACACGCTTAGCGTGTCTAATGTCACGGATATGTGCATATTTAATCAATATAACAATGCAGGACACGATCCACCGATCTACCGAGCCGCTAGTGTTACAAATACTTGAGGATCAAATCAACTACAAAATTGAGAGTAAAAATATTCCTTACTTAAATTGTCATCGTAAGATACATTTAGTTGCCATGATTCAAAAGCCCATTGAGGTTCGACTTCTTAGATATTCTTTGTGTCAAGTTACGAGTAATCGCTGAAATTTATCACAGCCACCTGCATGAACAACCAGGCATTTCAAATGTACAAGAGAAACGCCGAGAAAACCTGGAACCGAATCCTCTTGCCTTTCGAAAATGGCATCGCTGGCGAAAAGAGAACAGAGCTAAAGACTAAACAAGAGAAGGGCAGTTCCCAGGAAACGAAGTCGCAGCTTTTGCTAAACTATACACAGTCCGAAGCTTTCTTGGATGTATTCTTGAGAAATGAAATTCGCAGCAAAAAGGATCAAAGCAATTCAATACAAGTTATTACGACGACTTGGTTATTTCTTTTTCGCAAATGAAAGGATGGTATTTTTGTTTTCACGAATAAAGGAATGGTAGGTTGAAAACATACCCCAGACACTGTTTTCGTTTATTCTGTTGAATAACACAGTCTTTGAAAAATAGGTTGGTCACGCTTTGCGTGCGCATTCGCACGCTCAGTGTGTTGTGCTTTTTCGCACGCAACTGACACGCAACTTTTGTTTTGAAGCTTGACACGCTTTTATTGTTCGACGGCTCACGCTTCTTTCTTAGGCCTCGCACGCTTTATTGTGTTTAGTCTGTTCTGTAAAACAAAAAGATTTACTAATGAGGCAAGTTTCAGAACACGCTTTAAGCGTGCTAAAATCAAAATCTATTGTTTTAAGGTGGAAGCGTGTTGTGAGCGTGCTATCACCTTTGTCCCTGTTTTCCCGTGGAGGGTCACATATAGACCACAGTAAACCAGAATTACCTGTCGGCAAATTAAAATGTGCGCTTTTATATTGTTTAAATGATCCGATATATTATTCTTTGAATAGCTTGCCCGAAGTTTAAGTCTTAATATTCACACTCTCCCTACACTTTATGGTATTTTTCAGTATTTTAGTTTCTCTGCTACCACAGCACAACTTCTTATCAAACGGTCAGGTCTGCTGAGTCGAGTAGATGTCTTTGCTAGTTCAAAATACAGACTGCTTCGTTGCTAGTTCAAAATACAATATAACTCTTTTTTGCTGATCTTGGAAAAAAAATCCACTTACCTCTTAAGGTGACTCGATCGAAATAAATGACGCGCTGTATGCCTGTCTAAAAGCTCTAATAGCTTCTCCATTTCTGACTCGATTTCCCTGAAACTTTCGCATTTTATATGAAATTTATCGTGGAATAATATGTATGTCAATATGTTGATCTAATATTCGTTAGTTTTGCGCGATGTTACATTTATTGAACACTACTTTTGGGATAAAATTGCTATTTACGGGTAACTGAGCGCTAAGATTTCGTCTAAACTTCTGCAGTTAGCTCGTAATACGATCTTGTCATGACTGTTCAAGTTTCCGCAAAATCGTCGGAACAGAAACCCCTGTACAATTTGGACATCAAAATATTAACTCCGGGCGAACTTCGAAGTTTGGAACGCTCCAGCGCTTCCAAATCTCACCTAAACGTACAACAATCGTAGAAAAAGAAGGTTCAATGTATCAGTTTTATTAGCTCCAAATCACATTCGGCTATTTGCAACAATGACAAAGTTTGAGCTAATGTTATAAACTCACCTTTTTCGTTAAAATGTAGCGAAGTCGCCAAATTTACGTTTTCCTGAATTATATGAAAACTAACCGGACGAATCGAATAAAACTACTGGAACATAAAAATGAATATCTTACACACACTTTGCGCTATTTTACGTTGCTGGAGCTGCCTTGATTTGGATGAAATATATTTTTAAAGTGGAGCACTGCTGCAACTCTGTTGTGAACACGGCCATGTTGTCATTTGAATTCTACAGCTGACGCTATGTAAATTTTTTGGATTTCATGAGAATTTGAGGAATTTGCACATGGACTAGGGGGATGCATTGACAGTGTTCCGTCGCTACATGCTTTGATTTTCCATCCAAACCATGTCAATGAAAACAATCCTTAGACAGACTTTAAAACAAGAAATGGGAAAAATCAATAAATCAATGCATATGTTGACAAAATAGCTATGCTATTAACGATGCTGACGTCGCTGATTACCCTTGCATGACCTCAGAAATCAGAGCATATAGTGACTAAACACTGTCAATGCACCCCCCTAGTCCATGTGCAAATTCCTCAAATTTTTATCAAATCTAAATAATTTGCATAGCGTCAGCTGTAGAATTTAAATGACAACAAGGCCGTGTTCACGACAGAGTTGAAGCAGTGCTTCACTATAAAAATATATTTCATCCACACCAAGGCAGCTCCAGCGACGTAAAATAGCGCAAAGTGTGTGTAAGGTATTCATTTAAATGTTCCGGTTGTTTTATTCGATTCGTCCGGTTAGTTTTCATATAATTCAGAAAAACGTAAATTTGGCGACTTCGCTACATTTTAACGCAAAAGGTGAGTTTATAACATTAGCTCAAACTTTGTCATCGCTGCAAATAGCCGAATGTGATTTGGAGCTAATAAAACTGATTCATTGAACCTTCTTTTTCTTCGGTTGTTGTGCTTTTAGGTGAGATTTGGAAGCGCTGGAGCGTTCCAAACTTCGAAGTTCGCCCGGAGTTAATATTTTGATGTCCAAATTGTACAGGGGTTTCTGTTCCGACGATTTTGCGGAAACTTGAACAGTCATGGCAAGATATTATTACGAGCTAACTGCAGAAGTTTAAACGAAATCTTAGCGCTCAGTTATCTGTATATAGCAATTTTATCCCAAAAGTAGTGTTCAATAAATGTAACATCGCGCAAAACTAACGAATATTAGATCAACATATTGACATACATATTATTCCACGATAAATTTCGTATAAAATGCGAAAGTTTCAGGGAAATCGAGTTAGAAATGGTGAAGTTATTAGAGTTTTTAGACAGGCATACAGCGCGTCATTTATTTCGATCGAGTCACCTTAACTGGAAACAAACAACTTTCCACAGAACTTAAGGTGAAACTTCACGCCATTAGAAAATGTGGTGATGTTTCTTGCGGACTTGTCAAGAACCCGAGACGACATTTAGTTAATTTATAGCGTGGTTTTCTTTTCGATGTTAAACAAGGAATTAACACGATACGTCAACACTTGGTCTTTCAAAACTGACACCTAAGCTAATTGAGCTGAAATTAGAATTTTATGCAAAACGGCCAATGATGACGTCGAAGAATGGAACAGCTACCAATCACTACGAAAAGAAAAATAATTGGCTCTTTCTCTGTTGATAAAACTTCTCTGCTATCGACAATTTTGCTAACTAAAAATGTGACGATTATTAACACATTCGAGAACTCAATAGTTATTAAAAATTTAAAGACGATCTCTGGCTAAAAATATTTAAAAAGTACGAGCTTTCGACTGTTTGAACTACAGTCTTCAACGGGTAAAAAAGAATGACGAAATATGAATATAAATGTGTAAGAATAAAAAAGAATGGACTATGTAAATTAATTATGAATGTGTGTAAAAAGAATGTTGTATTGCCCAGGGAGTGGGCAGGAATTGTTATCAGCATTTGGAGTGACCATGGAATGCCACGATTCTAGTGTTTTTCTTGTTCGGAAGCTGCCTTTGTCGATTACGGAGGCGTTATTAAAGTCAATGGAATGGTCATGGGACCATGCATGGTTCGCAATTCTGGAGCCTTTAGCCGCTGTTTTTACATTTCTTAAATGTTCTTTTCTTCGCGTGTTAAATGCTCTGCCAGTTTCACCAATGTAACACCACGAACAGTCGGCGCAAGGAATTTTGTAAACAACGTTGGTTTGTAAATCCGGAGCAGGGCGAAACTTCGGGGCCGGGAACTGCTGTTGTAACACGCGAAAAAAAGAACATTTAAGAAATGTAAAAACAGCGGCTAAAGGCTCCAGAATTGCGAACCATGCATGGTCCCATGACCATTCCATTGACTTTAATAACGCCTCCGTAATCGACAAAGGCAGCTTCCGAACAAGAAAAACACTAGAATCGTGGCATTCCATGGTCACTCCAAATGCTGATAACAATTCCTGCCCACTCCCTGGGCAATACAACATTCTTTTTACACACATTCATAATTAATTTACATAGTCCATTCTTTTTTATTCTTACACATTTATATTCATATTTCGTCATTCTTTTTTACCCGTTGAAGACTGTAGTTCAAACAGTCGAAAGCTCGTACTTTTTAAATATTTTTAGCCAGAGATCGTCTTTAAATTTTTAATATGTTTAACCCTGGCTACGGTCCTTCAATATTTTCAATAGTTATTGCCAACAATTTCTCTCGTCTTTGAGAGTTCAGCGATTATTCAAAATTCGACTATATTTTAAATTTGTTTGGGTTAGCATTTGCGACACGACTGAATATTCACTCAGCTGAAACAGCTGTCCGGTACTCAGCAACCATAGCGGGATGATTTGGATTACTATCCCACTTGCAATCGCAAACGGTTCCTTTTCTTATCACTGTCATGTGACCCTGATAATCATAAAGAATATCCGTGGTACGAAATGGATGACAGACTTGTATCTAGCCCTGCGAAATTAGCAAGACTGCTTACTTGAAGACCGTTGATGACTAGATGAAAATTTCTATGGCCGTTGAAAGTTTATAAACTTTTTAACTTAACAAAAAAGAGGCTATCGTAGGGCAAAAGTTAACTCTCCGTGGTGCAATTTTTGACATTTTCCAAACTTTTTAAACACCAATGATCTTGAAATTGGCAGCAGAATTCAGAATAGTTGAATTCAGATTTCGCGGACCTCCAAGGTAAACGAAAATTAAATTTGTTCGAGAAATCGAGGAATAAATTGCATTGTTAAACTGAGTGAAGCGAATCTTCGGGAACTTCCTTTTGGTTCGAGTTATCGAAAGAGCCTCGAGAAATCGAGATTCCACTTTATTGTTAACATGCATCGATGGTCATCAAGATACTGTCTAATAGCAATGTCTTTTACGAGGCGATATATCACTTGTTCCATTTTTATTGTTTGATATTAAATAGCGTTACTGTAACAGCGTGTGCCCAGAGGCGCATCATGGTGGAGCTTAGCTTAAACCGGTTTTCCTATCATTAAGCGACTATGTCTGACTATTTCTACTCCCACCTAATTTTGACCCTCGTCCATCGCAGGTTGGCTCCAAGCATTAAATTCGTCGCTACCCATGTATACACTGGGTCGAGAGAGACACTCAGTGAAAGTGAAATGTCTCGCCCAAGAATACAATGCAATTACCCTGGTCTGGGCTTGAAACTGAACGCTCGATCGGGATTCCAGCGCGCTAACCATTACGTCACGCGCATCCTTGTAAATAATAGCGAATTATTAAATAAACATGCTATTTTGCTAAACATGGAAGGTAAATAACGAAAAGATGGTATTACCGAAAGATGACAATTTTTATTTCTTATTGTTTCCAAATTATTTCTTAGAGGTTATTTACTAAGCCGTTTTTTAATATGCTAAAACAAAAGATTTTGTTTAACTATGCGCGAGCATATCCGTACGTACGGCAGTCAATCATAAAACAAACGAGAACTGTTTGAAGTATCTTCAAAAGTCATGTACGTGGAAACAACTCAGAGTTATTTTATTTTATGTTTTTATTTTAAATTCATAGGAACCAGTACAGTACAAATACATCACCCTACTACAATACTACAAAAACAAAAACAAAACAAAGGTACTTAACGATACTAACTTCAGAATATTTTGCTTTGTCTTGCATATAAATGGAATGATGTATCATTAGACGAAAGCTTCACTTAAATATCTACAAAAAATATCAAGGATACGAAGAAAGGTTACGTAATAAGCTAAGTACTACAATATCAAATATATATAGCGACATCTTGCCAATTTAAAGAAAGGCAGTACATGTGCGATATTTAGAAAGTATTTTCTTTGCAATCGCGAATTTTTTGATAATTTCAAGTTTTTCTAGTATAGTATAAGCAGAAGAAACCTCTGAAAATTCAATTCATCTTCGCAGAGACTGGTGCAGACAATACAATGTTTGGCGTTCATTAAACAGTAATTGACTTCCACCCAATGCTCTGTCTTGCCATGCCAGCCATAGAGTATGTCCTATGGATAGCTTCGTGTTTTCACCTCTCCTTTTTGAACCACCGATCTTGGAACAAAGTCCAAAACTCGTATGTAATAGCGCAATTCCTTATCACGAGGCATAGAGTTTGTTCCTTGTCGTTGCATTAGTTGCATATAGCGTTTTGTATTAGCTTTCAGTACATATTTTCTGTATTAAATTTTCTATATCATTATCTATCATCGAGAAACGAGAATTCCCAATTTCGATGATTACTTCCTAACTCAAACATCACTTGTATCTGGGACTAAGTTCTATTTCACGTCAAAACAATTTCAAACGAATATGTTTAGTCCTTTCAATCAGTTCACCTGCAATCTTTTTCCACAAAGTTTGGAAAGTTGATAACGTCAATGTCGGTGACGTGGTGTGAAGATTTTCCCTGTCCAAGTTTTTATTTAAAGTTTACAACATAGCGTTTCTTATAAAGGGTGGACTTCGTTGTGTTCAGCTCCCAAGATGGCGATGCTCTGCTTGGCTTTGTGGCAGCACAAGGTTTCCAATCGCTTTTCTAAACTCTCGCATTCGTATGGGATATAAAAGAGGATCCACAATAGAATTGACAAAATATATCAGAGCTAGCCATTCATGAATTTCAACGTTTGACGCATTGCTCCATTTTCACTTTATTTCTCCTGGAATGGATTCATAAATAGTCCATGGGAGGATTGTTAGAATGGAAACCCCGGTGACTATGAATAATGTCATGGATAGTTTCCTTTCGGTGTAAATTGAACCATGATTTTGTGAATGGGGACTCATTCGAACACTTGAAGGATCTAAGAAACTACGAGGACAATGAGCGTGAGAATACTAAACGAGATCCATACGTACGAAAATGTTGAACATGAGGGCGGCCAGAAAGAAACTTAGAAACAAGCTAATTAGGATGCTTTTAAGGTAAAAACGTTTCCCATTTAAGCAATGCCTGAAGGGAAAAAGTGTTGCATGAAGCCGATCTAAAGATATCAAGCAAAGATTTGCAATGGAGGCTATTGGAAAGATGTTGTCAATGGCAATAATTCATGATTCATGATTCCGCTTCCACCCCCGAATCATATCTTCAATCTTCACCCTATATCCCTGTGCGGCTCTGCAACAAAAAAGTTTCTACCCTATCGTAGACCACAAATGAGAGGTACAGTGGTCAAAAATGGTAAAATATATACATGAATATCATAATTCTAGATGTACTTTTAGACACAGAAGGAGGTAGATAGTCACGCCATTTGCTTGGCTCAATTTTTATCTCTTGGTCTCCGCTTAGAACTGTTCTTCCTATAGTGGATAACTTAGAAAGTAGGTTTTCCTTCGTTTTGTCCAAAGTAAAGTGTTATGGCAAACTGTGTGGTTGGAGAGGATGGACTCTGCCCGGCTCCATAGTTTTACAAACAAGTTTCCCTATTTCCTTTCTAAACTCTTGCATTCGTATGACATATACAAGAGGATTAACTATGGAACTGGAGATGTAGATCACAGCCAGCACATCATCAATATCAATGCTTGACGTATTGGACAATTCTCTTTGTAGATCGACTGGCATAGAGCTATAAATAGCCCAGGGCAGAATGGTTAGGATGGAAACTCCAGTAACTATGAATAATGTCACGGATAGTTTCCTTTCGGTGTGAATTGAGCCATGACTTTGTGCATGAGGACTTCTTTGAACATATAAAATAATAATGACATAAGAGACGGCGAGGATAAGTAGGGTGATAGTACTAAATGAGGCCCATACGTAGTATCCTCCATCTGATTCATTCATTAACAAGCCAGCCATAAGCGAGGCTAGAAGAAAAGCTATGAACCAGCTACCTATGATGATTTTAAAGTATAAACACTTCCTTATTAAGCAATGCCTGAAAGGAAAAAGTGTTGCATGAAGCCGATCTAAGGCAATCAAGCAGAGATTCACTTGAGTGGCTATTGGAAAGGTCACCTCAATAAATACTGGCCATTCGAAGCTGTAATGGTCTTTATCTTTTATGTACTTATTTATTCGGTACAGCAACAAAGGTCCCGTCACGGCACCTACCAGCAGATCGGCTACAGTGAGGTTCATTATGAGGTACGTACTGCGCTTGCGCAACTGGCGGATTCTTGCAAAGGCGGTGATAGTGACGGCATTGACTATCAAAATGACAAGAAATTCAGTGATGAAGACTGGAAATAGCCTGGCATTGTCCTCTCTTGCAGGATAGTCTTCAGCAGTCATTCTTCTGAACGAAACTAAAAGTTCTTTCTGCAATAACGTTCCTCCGTAATTTTTTATTCCAGTACAGCTAAAGACATTGAGGATAGAAAATGTTTATATGTTTATGTTCCATGCAAACATAGGAGAAAAGGAAAACAATATTTCCTTGTTCTAGCAACGGTCCGATTACTTTAGCGTTGACGTTATAGGCTTCGATTACACGAGTAAAATATATTTTCCCTGCATCTAAACGACGCGATTTGCTACGAAAAGAAAGGTCAACAAGAGGCGAAATTTTGTATGACAATTTGTGCTTATCCTAAACTGTTAGACATAATGTTGCGCAGGTGATTTGATGAACATCAATTGATATTCAGATGGCATCAATGTCTTTTTCACGGTGACGGAAACAAACAACAAACTTCGCGAACTTGCAAAAATAATTGAGCACGCATTCCCCTCCGATAAATGACCAGTTCAGTGTTAGCAGTGTGGGAAATTGAAAGCGAATTAAAAACTGTTTTGGGTAAGCGTGGTGACTTGCACTTCAACATTTGTTTTAATTATACAGGGACTGTCGGTGAGAAGGCTTTATGCAAAATGCTTATTATTGTAATTTCCTGTTTCACAAGCAACATTTGTCGATCAGTAAACCCAACTTTCCTAAGTAAAGTTTCTTCAGGTTTTACTGAAAACTCAGTTTTCAATTCTAGATATTAGATCCAAACATTGCTAAATGGCTCGAGGGTTCAGTTATACACTGTTGTTATAGGAGACGAATACAGACCACAGTAAACCAGAATTAGCTGTCGGCAAATTAAAATGTGCGCTTTTATATTGCTTAAATGATCCAATGTATTATTCTTTGAATGGCTTCCCGAAGTTAAACGGCTTAATATACATCCTCTCACTTAAGGGCATTTTTAAAAATTTTAGTTTTTCGACTATCATCTGCCACAGCACAACTTATTAGCAAACGCGAGAAGTGGCAGGTCTGCCGTGATGGTGAGGGGTCTTTTCAAATTCAAAATATTTGAACGTTTATTTTTTACAGTTCTTGGGAAAAAAAACTTACCTCTTAACTGAAGGAAATACAACTTTCCACAGAACTTAAGGTGAAACTTCAAGCTATTAGAAAATGTGGTGATGTTCTTTGCGGACATGTTATGAACCCCAGACGACATTCATTTAATTCATAGTTCGGTTTTCTTTTCGATGTTAAACAAGGAATCAGCCAATTAACACAACACTTGGTCTTTCAAAACTGACACCGAAGCTAATTGAGCTCAAATTAGAATTTTATGCAATACGGCCAATGACGACGTCACGGAATGGACCAGCTGCCAATCACCACGAAAAGAGAATGGGTTCTACTGTTGTCGATAAAACTCCTCTGATATCGACAATTTTATTTTATTTTTTTTAATGTTCTGTTATCAATAATGTGACACTGGAACATTCGTATTGTCGGGTATTTTCTTAATTGAGAATTCAGTAGTTATTGCCAACAATTATTCTCTCGCCTTTGAGAGTTTAGCGATTATCCAAAATTGGGCTATATATATATTCGAAGCATTTGCGACGCGACTGAATATTCACTCAGTTGAAACAGCTGTGGAGTACTCGGCAACCATAGAGGAACGACTAATCCACTTGGCATCGCTAATGGTTCCTTCGCATAATAAAGGTGGAAGTGTATGCGCAGTCGTAAACGGAAAACACAGAAACATTTTTTTGAATGTGCAAGGCGTCGTTTTCTTCTCCTTATTTGTTGTTAAATTGCTTTTTAAGGGTATAGTGTTAAAGTACCTTGATATGACGGACAGCAAGGTAAATAAAAGTACTGTATTGTGCTCGTCGCGAGAAGAACCTGTCGCAATGTCATTTACGAGCTCGTTTTATCTTCGATACCGTTACTGAACATATTAGCGTAAAATCATGGAATAAACATCACTATTTAAAAAATCTCGGGGGGGGGGGGGGGGGGGGGGGGTTCTCGTATGAATGGAAAGGTGGCGCTCGTCGGAAATTTTGTTACACTCCTAAAAGAGACCAATTTAGTATCTGGGTGTGACTCAAGCTTTTTAAACAGTTAAAAATACCAGCTTTCATGCGTGATCGGTCTTGACCGCCAACATTAAGTATGAAGTTGTTTTATCTCTTGATGTGCAAACCTAAACGAGAACTCGGCGACTAAAATTGAAATATTTGCTTTCCGTCCTGAACGCCCGGATTGAAAGTAAAGTCGGTAATGTACCGCACTAAACGACGCGACGAAGACCCCCGACCTCACGAGATCCTCCATTTTATAACGATATATTAATTTGCAATGCTTAATTGTTGATACCAGACAACTCCTTATTCTCGCGAATAATGCTAAGACATCTTTTATGTTAACTTCAAAGGGTTTTTTCTTTGCGCAGATGAAATAGCTTATCCGGCTACATGCGATTGATATATTACACTGCAAGTTTCTTCATTGTCACGTAAATATTACTAAGAAAAGGCAATTCTTAATTGTGATCAGATTCTAACTAAAAAAAAAAAGTTAGATCAATTTCACTTGCATCGCGGGCTAAGTTCAAATGTCACTTCGAAATAAGTGTTTTTTGACATAGTTTGGAAAGTTGATAACGTCTATGTAGGTTTACGTGGTAAGGATTAAAGGTTTTTCCAGACAGCATCCATAGTTTAAAGTTCACAACATAGCGTCTGGTTGTGAAGAGTGGACTCCGTTCTGTTGAGTTCTGCCCCCAGGCTGGCGATTTTCTGGTTGGCTTTGTCGTGATACAAGGTTCACTATCGCTTTTCTAAACTCCTGCAATCGTATGGCATATACAAGAGGATTCACTATGGAATTGGCAAAATATATGACAGCTAGTACTTCATTAATTTCAACATTTGAGTAACTGCGCCATTTTGCCGTGATGTTTTCTGGCATGGAGTGGTGAACAGCCCAGGGTAGAATTGTTAGAATGGAAACTAAAGTGACTATCAATAATGTCACGGATAGTTTCCTTTCAGCGTGAATTGAATCATCGTTTTGTGAATGAACACTTCTTTGAACAATTAAAATAATAATGATATACGAACCTACGAGGATAAAGAGGGTGAGAATATGAAATGAGGTCCATGTGTACGAATACGTCGAATCTGCCTCATTTACATACAGGCCAGCCAAGAGGGCGGCCAGAAGGAAACTTACAAACCAGCTAACAAGAATAATTTTAAAGTAAAAACATTTCCCAATTAAGCAATGCCTGAAGGGAAAAAGTGTTGCATGAAGCCGATCTAAGGAAATCAAGCAAAGATTCACTTGGGATGCTAATGGGAAGATGACGTCGAAGGCAAAAACAATAACTCCTTGCCATGTAAAGTCAACCTTTTCTTCCATCTTGTGGTGTACGTGCAAAGGTCCGGTGACGGCACCCACCAGTAGATCGGCTACAGTCAGGTTTATTATGAGGTACGTACTGCGCTTGCGCAAGTTGCGGCTTCTTGCGAAGGCGGTGATAGTGACGGCATTGATTATTAATATCACAAGAAATTCAGTGATGAATACTGGGAAGAAAACCGAATCTACTGCAAGGCTAGTCATTCCGCAATAATTCCTTCTGTAATAATCGCCTCTTCGTGTTTATTCCTGTGCGGAGAGGATTAAACAAAAATAAAAATAAATTAGAATTGTATATGAGCCGTGGTTCAATTTTATTTTATTTTGTTTTCGAAAATGGTTATATATGATAATCAATATGGAACGAAGGAAAATATTATAACATGTACATGTATACATTTCCGTACTTCCCTCAATTTTTTTTAATAATGGATTTCTTTTTTTATCATTTTATCATTTTACTAAATGATGTGACAATTGGTGGATATACAGCCATGAACGAACGGTCGAAATGTTGTGCACGTGATTCGATGAACGACATTATTTTATTAAAACCGAATGAATTAGTGACATCATCGGGTGTCGGGAACTGCGTTTCATGCAGAATAAATAAAGAAGTCCTTTTCAGTCTTTTAATCCATCTTTCCTGAGATTTAATGTATGACACTCATATTTAAAGAATTAACTGTTCGTCTGGCTTAAGTGCAGTGCACTGTTAAAACTTATTTAATTTTCTCTATTCGGTATATTCCGAATAAAAAAGACCACATGTAGAACGTCTGTTTATTGTTCAAGTTATTTGCTGCTGCACGAGAAAAAAGTGACAGTAAACCAACTTGATATCTAATTATGCTGAGAAAATTTTGTTAGGCCTAAGAAAGTTAGTTAAAATTAATTTGTCGAATATTCCGTCCCTTGAAATGCGATCGCGGCTTATTTATAAGCGACATCATAGGCATTTTATGCGAATGTGTTCATTTCATGAATACTATAAATTGCTGATGTGGTAAATAAACTTAAGAGTTATATAGTCTTGCACGAGTTGAATATACACCACACAGCCACTGGCCGACTTAAGCCGCCAATGTTTACAGTCGTTTTTGCATTGTGTTAACTGGGAAAGATCTGATGATCATAGCAATGAACCTGCCTCTCCTTAGCGTCTTAATATGTGTCAGTCATTTTAGAAGCTATTTTTTTTCATTTTAGTTTTTCGGCTCACATCTTTTACAACCTCAAGATAGTCCAGCATAGTTCAAAAATAGGTACAGGTGGGCTGAATTTGTTTTTAATCGACTTTAGATTAAAAGCTTTTCGCCGGCCAATATATTAGTTTTTCCTTTTCTTAACGGAGAAAAAGAAAACACTTACCCAACTGGAAACTCGGCTAGCACAACCCTCTACAGAATTTATGGTTAAACTTCCCACTGTTCCTCCGCTTTTCTTATAGACGCCAGGCAAAATTTAGCTCGTATTCTTTTCGATATTAAACAGGGAATCAGCCAATTTAATCGAACAGGGAAGATATTCTGAAAGCTTGTTTTTATAATTAAAATGAACCATCAAGTTATACAAACAAAAAACCTCTTTAATTTGTTGCACGAGCCATTAGTTGTCTTTCAGGCACAGCAATAGCAATAAGTAACGTCACTGATATCAGCTGTCGGCCTTTAAAACTGACATCACATGTAACTTGGCCTTAAATTGAAAGTTTTTGCCATATTTCCCGCTTATGGACCGAACAAGGGCGGTGAATAATCCAGGATCACGTCATGGAATTAACCAGTTGTCGATCAACAAAAGCTAAAAAAAAGTTGGTTAAGGTAAAATGTCCACTTTTGTTGTCAGTAAAACTCGCCTGTTGCTAATAAAGAAAAAAAACATTAGATTTAGTGCATTGTTAGCAATAACATGCCTAAAGCTGGAGCATAACCAACAATTTTTATCGTCTCTTATGAGATGTGGGCTTAGCCGACAAGGGCTGACTCGTACCCAGTCGTCTTCATATAACACGCGGCAAAGGAAGAGTTGCGCACGAGTTAGGGGAGCGGGGGATGATGGGTACCCTTCTCGGTACTCATCTCTCCCTGCGCTCTCCTTGTGCGCTGTATGAAGACGACTGGGGACGAGTCAGCGACAAGGGTATTTTCCGCTGGTGTGTAAGAAATTCCTTACAGGAGTATCTGTGGTCCCTTCTGATTGGCTATAAATACCATAAATTCATCCGCACGAGGTGCTTTTTCCTCTCTCTTGCGTTCCTGTTTCCGACGTGTTTGTCCTTCGTTTTCCAGCAAACCCAAACTATTAGATCTGTTTATCTCAGATTATTTTGCAGTTTTTCTTTTTGTTAGCCCATGCAGACTTTGGTGCAAGCAAAAGGCAAAGGCAGAGCGATAGTAATTCCATTTGCTTGGCTCAATTTTGTTTGTTCTTCGGCGAGTGACGTAGAAAATGGGTTTTACCTCGTCATGTCTATAGTTAAGTATTACGGCATACTGTGAAGTTGTAAAGGATGGACTATGCTTGGCTCCGTAGATTTACAAACAAGGTTTCTTATCGCGTTTCTAAACTCCTGCATGCGTATGGCATATACAAGAGGATTCACAATTGAACTGGCCATCACAGCTAGCACATGACTAATATCAATTCTTGACGTATTGGACAATTCTTTCTGTTTGTCGACTGGTGTGGAATTGTAAATAGCCCAGGGCAGAATGGTTAGAACGGAAACTCCAGTAACTATGAATAATGTCACGGATAGTTTCTTCTCCGTATGAATTATACCATGATGTTGTGAATGAGGACTGCTTTGAACATTTAGAATAATGATGACGTAAGAGGCTATGAGAACAAGGAGGGTTAGAACACTGATGGATGCCCATGCGTACGAAACTCCATCTGAGTGTGGCTCATTCAAATACGTCAGGCCAGCCACGAGGACGGATAAAAGGGTAGCTTAAACCAGCTGCCAACGATGATTTTAAACTACAGCCATTTTGTACGTAAACAATGCCTGAAGGGGAAAAGTGTTGCATGAAGCCGATCTAAGGCAATCAAGCAAAGATTCACTTGAGAGGCTATTGGGAAGGTGTCTGCAAAGACAGAACAAAAGAATTCTGGCCATTCGAAGCCGTGGTTTTCTTCAAAATCGTGGAATATCAACAAAGGTCCTGTGACGGCACCCACCAGTAGATCGGCTACAGTCAGGTTTATTGTAAGGTACGTACTGCGTTTGCGCAAGTAGCAGCTTTTTAAGAAGGCGGTGATTGTGATGGCATTAATTATTAATATCAGAAACAATTCAGTGATGACAATTACAGACCAGGCAATTTCCTCTTTTGCGGGATAATCTTCAGTAGTCATTCCTTTGAAAGAAATTCCAAGTTCTTTCTGCACGTATTTATTCCAGTCTAGCTGAGGTAAGTAAAAAAAAAATATACATGTTTAACTGTAACATTGGGGATTAAAACAAAATATTTGGCAAATTCATATCAAGTTTATTATGTGTCAATGTTAGTTTTGTATACTTCTGTGATCCTCTGAGTTTTTAAGGATGAATAGCTATAAATCTGGTTTACATGCACGGTGCAAGTATTAGTAGAGGTATTACCACGGTATTGTTAAATGCAACACTAGACAAGGCAAAATGCAGTGTGGTTGATTAGTACTGTGTTAAACCTTGTAAGTAAGTCTTTACTTAGGGGCTGCCAAGATCCTTGACAGAGCACTGAAGCGGATGTTCGAGCACAAGATTTTCTTTAGTGCTTTCGTCGTCCTGACGTGCACGCACACTTGCGTCGTACGCCTAAACCAATCCCAAGTTCCCGGCAAGACAGGATGATACAACGTGATCAGATTACAGATATTTTTTCTACTTGCATCTAAAAAATGATTTATTCTAGGATATTACAATTATGCATGAAGCACTACAATTTGGTTTCATTTGGCTTTATCCTGATGGACGAAATGTTGTGCAGGTGATTTGGTGATCTAAATTCACTCTTTATTTAAATCATATGTAAATAATTTTGAACGCTGTCGAAAACAACAAAGAACTCATTTAGAGGAACAATTTTTTCTTCCGATAAAAGCCCATCAGCGTTTTCATTCATATGGAATTGCCAGCAAAATAAAGTTAGAGCTTTGCTAGGCAATGCGAAGAGTCACGCTGAAATCTATTTTTTTAGCTCTCTGGGCAGTCAACGAGAAGAATATATACAAAAATGATCTGTTGTTGTTATTTCCTTTTGGAGGCAGCGTGGCCTAGTGGTTAGGGCGCTGGACTTGTAATCCGGAGGTCCCGGGTTCAAATCCTCCTCCCTGCCACTAGATGGATTTGTCTTCGGTGGTCCCGAATTCAACTCCTCCACGCTTTGTAAACAGCCGCCTGGTTAGCCTCCTGCCAGTTGGGATTTTTAACAAGTTTCTGTTTGATTTATAATATTTCTTTCCTCATATTTACAGTGTCCCCAATTAGCACAGCAGTGCTAAATACATTGACACTTAAATAAAGTGATTTATTTTATGATGATGATGATGATGATGATGATGATGATGATGATGATGATGATGAATATGTGAAATTTATGGTTCTTCAAATTTTACTCCGTTTAAGGATAGGAAAAGCGTGTGAAATTCTTCCTCGGAAGGGTAAGTCATCCAGCAGACTGAATCGAACAGCTGCAATAGACCATTCCGTGCAACATTATTATCGCACCATAAATGCTGGAGAATAGTTATACAACTTTGAACGAGTCGAATGTAAATCACAGCTAAGCGTAATAAACTGGACTGGCAAGTTTTTATTCCCACTCTATGCTTCAAAATTACCTAAAAGGATCAGATGATTTACTCATGTTCAGAGGTTTTCATACATTCTACCTTCATTTTCGTTTTTTCACCCTTTTAAAAAAACGAAAAACCCTCACCTCTTAACTTGAAAATAATGTTACAATTTTCCACAAAATATAAGATTAAACTTCACGCTCAAAAAAGGTCCTTGATTTTCCTTTAGTTAATTCGCAGTTTCGTTTTCCTTTTGATATTAAACAGGGGATCAACCAATTAACACAATATGTAAACACTTGATCTTTCAAACTGACATCAAATCTAATTGGGCTAAAACTGTTATTTTATGCAAAACGCCCTTTTTTGTCGATGAAACTCCTCTGTTGTCGACAATTTACAATTACTTTTAGTGAATTTTTAACAATCATGTAACGTTGAAGCATTTTTATAGTCCAGTTTTTTATTATTTGGGAGCTTAATAGCCATATTGTTTAGTTGTTTAGGATAGCATTTCCTAATGAATATTCACTCTGCTGAAACAGCTGTCGAGTACTCGGCCGCCAGAGAGTAGAAATTATTCCACTTGTGATCGCAAATGCCCCCTTTGCATAACACTGTCACGTGACCCTGATAATAATATATAGATTTAGGCAGGCCTAAAAGCGGAGCTCCCATATTTTATTATTTTTTTGCTTCAGTTTACACCGTTTTAGGATGGCCAATGTGGGTATACAAGCTAAATTTAAATTTTAATTTCAATATCTCAAGGCACAACTATAACTCTCATTGACGAACGAGAGGTCAATATAAATTTGTTTTGATTTATTTCAAAGCAGTCAAAGCAAAACGATCAACTCGAGGCAAAAAAATACGGCAAAACAAAGTCAAGTCACGGCTATCAGGCCACAACAGAGAAAATCACAGCAACAAAAAAACCCCAGAAAATTCAGTGGGAGCCAGTTATGCAAGTCATTTTAAAGAAGTTCTTTTTTAAAACCGTCTTGATTTGGTTGCATGACTAACTATTATGTTTTATCGTACATGTTGCCAAATACCTATGAGAATTTTATGTAGAAAACTGAATGAATTACCTTCGTTTGCGGTAAGCAAATGCGCGGCAGAAAAAGTCTGAACTCGCAACGAAACCTGCGTAAATGTTCGTTTACGAATTTAAAATTACGCCTACGAGATTTCAACACAAAAATGTGAGCGAGCAAGTAAATTAAGGCAGTTGGATGACAAATCTACTAAATATATTATGGTGTGCAGTATCGTTGACTTGTTTGCGGAATTTTTCTGTAAGCTGAAGTGTGCAGTTTGTAATTTGCAAAGGCCAAATCGTGTTTTTGATCCGTGCCGAGCTGAATAGTTTAATATTCTTTGCAAAATTCAACAATTAACATCACAGTTAACTCCACTAATAAACCACAAAATTTGCAACGAAACATTTAATAGACAATCTCTGCGTAAAAATATACAAAAATGATTAGAGTTAGGAAGTTTGAAAGCAGCATTAATTGATAAGCTTTATTTACGGGAATATCTGAAAACCGACACAACTTTGAATTCGTTTATGAATGAATATAAACGGATTCTCTTAGTGTATCCATCAACGTTTGTTACCTCATAGTTGGCGAAGGCTGGTAAATTTTGCACCTTTCAAACCAGCCCAATAATATCGGAGACGAACACAGAAGTTTCGTCACTGACATATACATTATATGAATTATCAGCGAGGATAAATCTCTTCCTTCCTTTGGATGTAGCTTTTAACAGTCTTTTATCCATCACTTCAGTGAACTTGACCGGCTCTGAGCTCACTTATCGCAGCTCAATTCATTTTCCAGCCTTCGTCGGCCACAGGAACTGTAAACAGTGCTTCTGCTCTCGCTGGTTTTGACTTGGACATGTTCAGATCGGCAATTATCTCGGATCTTCCCGTTAAGAGGTTATCCCAAATCACTTGGCATAAGTTCCCGTGTTGCAGATAAGCAAAAAAAGCGAGTAATATCACAGGCTTCCCAAGCTCAAAAGTCGTCTTTTTGATGTGTTTTTGAGAGTCCTTCGGGCGGCCGACTCTACATACGTGGTGTATGCGACAGTTTGTGTATATAGAGAAATGTATGACAAAATCCCGGATTCTCTAAAATCGGGTAAATAACTATCAGTTTTGAAATAAAGTTTACCTACCTCAAATGTGTCGCTTCCTTGTGTCCTGTGCCGAATTTGAAGCCATTCCAACACCATTTAGCGAAGTTATTCGAAGTCGTTGTCTCCCCTTCTAAAAAGAAGGAAAAGCAGACCACTCCATCAATCGCTGGCCAGAGCTCTCTCCTCAAAAGGAAAAGTCTCGAATCGCAACAGTTCCATAAAGTCCAACGAATTTCACTCCACATACGTGTTCTTCGGCGGTCGAAAGACTCGTAAAGAACGAGAAATTTTGCTTTAATTTCGCCTATTCGGCTTTCCAAATGTGCTTGTGACCGACCTCGCGCCAACGGTGCTTGACTTGGTTCTAATGGACCAATGAGAGTTGAGGATGAAACCAGATATTTGTCGTTGAGTAACGACCGTTGGCGAAGATTTATGTTTTCCAGCACGATTTCTTCACGTCTTTCATTCAACTCAAAAAGTGAACAAAGTGCAATGCAGTTTCCCGCCTTTTCATACAGCCGCTTCATTTAGGTTGAAATGAAATGTCCAGATCACTTTTTTAAAAACAGAAAAAACATCTCAAGTAATGCAGTGTTCTTACAAATTTCTACAAGTAACTTAAGTTAACTCTCAACGAACCGAATTTTTGCGTAAGAAGGACTCCAAATCAACTCCAAATCACGTAAGAAGGACTCCAAATGAACTCCAAATCACGGACAAAGGCAAACTCGTCCTCAGGCCTAATCCGTGCGTACGGGCGTACGGACGGACATGACGTCATAACCAAATTTTCTTGGCTTGATGGGCTTAGCACGAAATGGACGACAGACTTGTAACTAGCCCTGCGAAATTAGCAATACTGCTAATTTGGAGACCATTGTAAATGCAATTTTCTTTATGGCGGTTGAAAAACTTTACACTTTTCAACTTATGTCACACCTAGCCCTCTGTGGTACAATTTTTCACATTTTCCAACTTTCCAAACACCAATGATCTTCAACTGAGTGAAGCAGATCTTTGTAAACTTCCTTTTAGTTCGACTTATCGTAAAAGCCTTGAGAAATCGAGATTCCACTTTATTAACATGCATCGATGGTCATCACGAGAGTGTTTAATAGCAATGCCCTTTACGAGGCCATATATCACTTATTCCATTAGGTCCGACTATTTCTACTCCCATCTAATTTTAATGCTCGTCCATCACAGGGTATCCCCAAGCATTACATTCGTCGGTACCCATGTATGCACCTGGGTCGAGAGACACCATCAACCAAACGAGAATCTTCAAAAGTCATGTGGAAACAACTCAGAGTTATTTTATTTTGTTTCTATTTTAAATTGTTATGTACCAATACAGTACAAATGCGTCACCATATTATAATACTACAAAAAAAGATGAATTTAGGTTTCTTGAAAATTATCGTTACCATACCAAAGCAATACAAATTACTACAGGCACTTAACGATACTTACTCCACAAAATTTTGCTTTACTTTGCTTCATCTTTGTCTTGCATACAAATAGAGGTTACACAATAAGCTAAGTACTAAATATTAAATAAATATAATATTAAATAATATTCTATTTCACGTCAAAACAATCTCAAACTAATGTTTTTAGTCCTTGCTAAAAGTTCACCTGCAATCTTTTTCCTCAAAGTTTGGAAAGTTGATCACGTTAATGTCAGTGAAGTGGTAAGGAGATTTTCCCCGTCCAAGTTTTGATATAAAGCTCACAACATAACGCCTTGTTGTAAATCGTGTTCGTCGTTCTGTTCAGCTCTGCTCCCAGGCTGGCGATGCTCTGCTTGGTTCTGTGGCTGTAAAAGGTTTCGAATCGCTTTTCTAAACTCTTGCATTCGTATGGCATACACAAGAGGATTCACTATGGAATTGGCAAAATATATTACAGCTAGCACTTCATGAACTTCATGAATATTGCGCCATTTCCCCTTTATTTCCTCTGGAATGGAATTATAAATACCCCAAGGCAGAATGGTTAGAATGGACACCAAAGTAACTATGAATAATGTCACGGATAGTTTTCTTTCTGTGTGAATTGAACCATGATTTTGGGAATGGGGACTTCTTTGAACATTTAAAATAATAAGGATATAAGAAACTAAGAGGACAAGGAGGGTGAGAATTTTGAATGAAGTCCATACGCTCCAAAATGTTAAATATGGTTCATTCAAATACAGACCAGCCATGAGAACGGACATAAGGAAGCTTACAAACCAGCTACCTATGATGATTTTAAGGTAAAAACGTTTCCTAATTAAGCAATGTCTGAAGGGAAAAAGTGTTGCATGAAGCCGATCTAAGGAAATTAAGCAAAGATTCACTTGAGAAGCCGGTGGGAAGGTTCTTTCGAATACATGAACAATCATTCCTGGCCATGTGAAGCCAAAGTTTTCTTTCATATTGTGGTATACGTGCAACGGTCCTGTGACGGCACCAACCAGTAGATCGGCTACAGTCAGGTTTATTATGAGGTACGTACTGCGCTTGCGCAAGTGGCGGATTCTTGCAAAGGCGGCGATGGTGACTGCATTGATTATTAATATCACAAGAAATTCACTGATGAAGACTGGAAAGAAAACCGAATCTTTTGCAAGGCTAGTCATTCCGCAAAAATTCTCTCTGTAATAATCGCCTTGTCAGATGTATTCCCGTGCAGCTAGGATGAAATAAACAAGAAAAGAAATTAAAATTGTACATACCTTGTGGTTCAATTTTATTTTTGGTCATGTTGTATTTTTATTGTTATTTTTATATGTACCTATCTTTTATATTCTTTGTTCTCGTGTATGGAAGAATATGATAGTTAATATAAAATGAAGGGGAAAAAATCTACCCAAGGATAAAATCGACCACAGCATATATAATTCTGTGCTTCCACGAGATTAAGATAACTTTGTCGATAGTGGACAGTATAATGTTATCCTTTCATTTGAAGGTACTTTACTCGGCCCTAAATTATGCGACAATTCGTGCATATATAGCCATGCACAGATGGAAGAAATATTGTACAGGTGATTCGATAAGCAAAACGGCATCACTTTATTCAAACCGAGCAGGCGACAAAAAACTTCATCTGACTTGAAAAAGTGATTAACATACGATTCATTCACTCTCAGTGCTTTCTATCCATCTTTCTTGTGAAAAAACTCTAGTGAAATAAACACCTGTGTTTAAAGAAAGAATTATTTCACTGCTAAAAATGCAGTTTAAAATTATACTGTATTTTCTTTCGGGATGATTTAGATGACCCGACGGCAAAAGAAGCCCTATGTAGAATATACGGCTTATTATTGTTATTTTCTACTGCACGAGAAAAAGGTCGTCAGTAAACTCATAGTTAATGATTCCATGAAATGTGTTTTTTTATGCGGCATGTACAAAGAAGATGTTTTAAAATTAGTCAGATAAATTATTCCTTTTCTCGAGGTTCAAACACTCGCCTCAGTCTTGTTAAAACCGAAATAATAGCATTCCACGCGAATGTGTTTAACTTCTTGATATTCTAAATTGGTGGTACTGTTAATAGACTTCAGAGTTATATAGTCTTGCACGATTCGAATATACACGACAGTAACTGGCCCGGAGGTAAGTTGCAAATGTTTACAAACGTTTTGTATTGTGTTAACCGGGAAAGATCAGATGGTCAGTACATAGAACCTGCGCCTCTACTTAACATCTTAGTATGTTCCCGTCATTTTAGTTGCTCTATTTATCGCCATTTGAGATTTTGTGTAACATCTTCCACAACCTGAATATAGCCCTCGAGAGTACAAAAGAAGAAACAGATAGGCCGACTTGCTTTGGCAAAATTTACGATTAGAAGCGTTTGTTGCTTAAAAAAATTCTAACGGAGATACACTTACCTCTTAACTTGGAACTTGGCCAGTAAAACCCTCTGAAGAATTTAAGGTAAAACTTCCTGCTGTTAAATTTCTTGCTGCTCCTTCGCTTTTGTTGTAGGCACCAGACGATATTCAGTTGATTTGAATCAAGCTCCGTATTCTTTTCGGTATTAAACAGGAACTTGTCAAATAGGGAAGTTGTCTGTTTATGACAGCTTGTTTTGTTATTAAAATGAAACATCACGGTATATAAACAAAAGAACTATTAGTTTCACCAGCCAAGAGTTTTTCTGCTGGCACATTAATATCAATAGATGACGTCACCGACATTATAACTTTATGTCAACTTGTGGTATTTTAATTTGACTTCAAATTTAACTGAGCTTAAATTGGAAATTTTTGCCACATTTCCTGTTTGTTGACAGATAGGTGATTTGCCATAAACAGACAGTGATTACGTCACGGAATGGACCAAGCGGAAAAAGTGCTTGTTGAAATAAAATGGCCGTGTTTGTTCTGGATACACTCATCTGTTGTTGACAATTTTCTATTTTTTTTTTTAGAGCATTGTTAGCAACAATATGCCTGACGCGCTTGCTTATTGGCAAATTTGACTACGTTATACCAGCCCCTAGAAAGTGTGATCTATTGCTTTTATGAACTTATTATGGAAATCATGTTCATCGAATGAAGCGGTAAACCAATCACAGCGGCTAAAAGAATACACACAGGATCAACTCCACAACAAAATCCACGAAGCGGAACCGTTTTAAAGTTTGTTAAAAGCTGTAAAAGTCATAAGAAAGGAAAGGGACAAGGCAAAAGGTTAATGGAAGAAAATGTATTCAATGATTTAAATTTGCTTTTACTGTGACCGGAGTCATTTATCGCGAAAGCAAAGGACTGCATAGAAAGTTTGCAAGTTTACAGACTTCACAGACTGCCAAAGTTAATAATAATTAAGGTTAGTTCTAGAAACTGTAATTTTTCGTTTTCACCGAATGACATACCTTACAGGAAACACTGAAAGTGCATATAACTAGACTTAATTCAAGCGCGTACAATGACACAGCGTACGTTTCTGCCATCAAAATAATTCCAGTAAGCTCTCATCGCGACCAATTTTTATTTAAAATAAGGCCAAGTAAAAAAAAGTGTTTCTCGTCCCCGCCCGCATTTGTTATTGGTAACGTTTGTACGAAAAAAAACCAACGGGAGAAAACGCTAAATTAAGAGATGACTTTTTTGTGTTTTAATTCGAACTCAGGCTAAATTTTTAAAGCCTTGGTACACTAGGTCTGTAGTGGATAGGACAATCACGTTGCGGGATTTATTTTGCAAGTTCGCTTCTGGGGAATTCGACGATTGAGGAAAAAAAATCGATATTCAAACAACACAGGTAAGAAATGCAAACATCTACGTGATGTTGTTTAAAACATGTATCAAAATAAAACAAACTTGTGGTCAATCAATATCTGACGTTTCATTTATTATTATTATTTGACCTGAGAACTCCAACTTGTCCCTGGGGGAGGGTAATAATGTGTTAAGAAAGCAGTCAATTGGGAATAATAAAAAAGTCGGAAATAGCAAAAAAAAAAAAGCGCCCGTCCGCTCCTTTTTTTTAGAAATCCGGACGAGAAACATTTTTTTTTTAATTGGCCTAAGGTTTCTGATTAAATGCTGAGTGAAAAGATATCCGTGTCATTAGCATTGTTCCAGTCGCTCCACCTGCCGTGGGAGGCAAAATACATTCTAGTCAACCGCTCTCAGAAAATATTCATTATGATCATTTATGAGAATCATCTCTTCTGTTTTAGTTATTATCCGATAGACCAAAATAGGACATTAAACTAAAGTTAATTATTCGTCCTTTAATACTCGTGGTCGAGTGCAGTGCCGCCTTGTCGGAGAGCAGGAGTTTACCGGTACAGTAGAATATGTTTTTTTTTTTTTTTTACTTTTTGAGCAATCAGAGTGCGCGTAGTATATGAGTTCGTTCGTGAATGCCTATAAAGTTACAGTCTACGGCTGTCCATCTTAAATGGAATGAGAACTGTTTGCCAGAAGTATGTCTGCATGCAGTCATGTGCATGAAAACAACTACGACTTATAAAATACATTTACAGTACATATTTCCTGTAATTTATATATCTTATTAGAAGTTTTGTTGTGTAGTATCGCCGAGTATTTTTACGAGTTGTGCCGTATTTTGACGATCCCGTAGGGCGAGTCAAAATACATACAACGAGTAAAAGTTTTGCGGTGCTCATCGAGCGCACGCCAGCCGAAATGCATGGTGTTGTTCAATCTTGATAAATACAGTTCGTTGCTATTGTTTTCAATATTGTGTTTTCTCCCTCACTCTTTTGCTCACTCGATGGAATGTAAAAACACATTGATTTGAATATTTTAGCATAAATTGCGAACGCTGAATTTGTAACGCAACTTTTTCGTCGGTTACGTTCGAACGCCTTCTTTAAGGATAAATTTGGACGTGTTCCAGTAAATCAACGTTAATAAAGCCTTTGAATTTTCTTTACATTATCAAGCATGTGTTGCGAAAGTTTTAAAAAAATCTTTGGAGCCGTTTTGGAGATTTTGGAAAAAGCGCGAAAAGAAGAAAATTTACCAAAAATTACATTCGTAGTGACCGTATAAAAAAAAATCCAATTCTCGGGTTCGCGATAACGAAAATCAAGTAAACTTTCACGGCGACGAAAGATAAGTTAAATACACATTTTAGTGTTATTTCGAAGTAATTTCATCAAAGCAGTGTCTGCGTTTCGGTCCGTTTATCATTATGATGCAAAAAGCATGGTTTGAAATATAATTTCGATTTATTCGAAATCAAACATACAGATTTTTTTTATTCTTGTATATTTGATTTGCAGTACACCATAGTCTCAGATTCTGGCGTTAGTTTTTTTACATCAAATCGCATTCGCGTAGAATTCCAGTTTAACTGATATCTTGTTTTTCTGTTTGTCGTTGCCATGGAAATATCGATTTTCCTAGAAAATATATCATATCAAACTTCAATCCAATTCCAATATCTGGTGTAAATTTCACAACGATCCGAGTCCGGGAAGTTTTCTAAGCGGGCAAATGAAAATGTTTTGTATGGTCCAGAAAAAAACTGTAGAGAGACACCTTAACTTCCGAGACAATTCTCTTTGTTCATCGACTGACAGACAGTTATAAATAGCGCAGGGCAGAATAGTTAGAACGGAAAGCCCAGTGACTATGAATAATGTCGCGGATAGTTTCCTTTCGTTGTGAATTGAACCACGATTATGTGAATCAGGGCTTCTTTGAAAATTTAGAATAATAATTACATAGGCGACTGTAAGGAGGATGAGAATACCAAATGAGGGCCAAACGTACGAAAATACTACCAATTCCAAGAAAATTTGCAAACCAGCTACCGTTGATGATTTTTCAGTAAACCCGTTTCGTACTGAAACAATAGGGACTTTAAGATACACTACGGCGAGGCGCTACTACTGCTGCCGGAAGTAAAATTTCACACAAGATAAGACACTGCGCCTGTCAGTCGGTTGAGTCCGGCCGTAGCGTGAAATCTGCCTACCTGAGCTGGGAGGTTTTACCGTAGTGGCTAGTACGTGGGTTTAATCAGTCCCTCTACGAATTTCTTTACGGATTTCTCAGCATTTTCAGTGTTCCAACGCAAAATGTATCCTTTGAAGTCAACTCCAGTCGAATATTTGTTGAGTTTGTCGCTCATACGCTTGTAAATTTTCAATTTAATTCGTTTGATGAAAGTGTCGGCATGGCGAAGATAAACATTCTTGTTCAGCGCGAGTTGTTTAAAGTTAAAAGCTTGCTATGAGAGTTTAGTGAAGATGCAGTATATCTGGATAAGTATCCGATATTTTGCTTCTATGAGTGCTGGTATCTTTCAGCTTTTAACTCGATATTCTTTGAGATATTCGTCTCTTTCAAATTATATACATTTCATCGATCAAATTCTGAAATTGTTAGCGTTCTAAAAAGTGTATAGCATAAGCTTTCGTTCAGAACTAATCTGTTGGACCTACCAAAGCAAACAACAACAGTCTTTCTTTAAGCGAAGCCATTCGGCTGTGAGAAATAAAAGTGACCTTCATTCCGTAGACTGTGCTTCTTTGTATATTGCTTTGCTTATTACACTAAATTTGGCAGGTTGCTGAGACTTATTCTCCCCCAGACCTTTCCGGTCATGGTAGCCGTAGTAGCACCTCGCTGAAGTGTATCTTAAAGACCCTATTGCCTGAAGGGATGCAGTATCTGGGAGGCTAATGGGAAGATGTATTTAATAAATACTGGCCATTTGAAACTGAAGGTGTCCTTTTCATTTCGAAATACCGACAAAGGCCCTCAAACGACACCCACCAGTAGATTGGCCACGGTCAGGTTTATTATGAGGTACGCACTGTGCTTGTGCAAGAGGCGGATTCTTGCTAAGGTAGTGATAGTGGTGGCAGCGCAATGATCAATCAAATGAAGAAGGTCATTCAAATCATTTCAGGGTTGCCGCTGCAAATATATAAATAGATAAATGTTGAGTTTCTGTGGCCAGTCACTAAGTCAGTGCCTTGAAAATGATTTGTATTTCTATGGGCTGGCAGTCTGGTACAACATACAAAGCTATTTAGCGTCGCTGGTTACGTCACAAAATTGCACAAAATGCTAGGAAATCTTATTTTATTGCACAATTTTGAGAGGAAGGAAAAAAAAATTCTTTGAGCAACTTTCCTTACAAAAAGCAACTTTCATTTTTTAGCAACTTTCGAGCATGTTTTTGAGAAATTACGGGCAACTTTTTTGGGAAACCTCGAGCAAGTTGTGGTTATTACAAAGAAACTTCCTACTCCGGCCGATCCGACGATGCTCCGCCAAAATGGTCATGTATCATGATTTGGTAAACCATTATTATTTTTAATATGCAAATAGCTGTGCATCCACAGGTGGGACCAAACAAATTCACATGTGACCATCCATCGCAAATCATATTACCCTTACCATAATTACTAAATACTTCAGTAACTAGCTAATAAGCACAGATTTCACTTTTTTTTGGCACATGTATTCCTACGTGGTACATCTTTCTTGATACAGCATTTCGTAATTCCTAACTCTAATAAATGTGTGTACTCATATGTCACTTAAGGACGGACCATTATTTTTCTGGATGGGGGTGGGGATATGAAAAATATTGAAAATAAATTCAAAGTGGTCATGTTGGCAATATAATCAAATAATAAATCAGCATATAGCCGATCCTTTTCTTAAAAACAGAAACTTATTGCAGCAATTAAAAATGAAAATTATTTTACATTTCATTGAATTAAACTGCATGTATATAGTGAGATTTTTTTTGTAGAACATTTCCAGTTCGTTGGTCGCCGCCGTAAAATACTATATTAAGTAAGGATTGACGGCAGCAAGAGGGAACCTCCTTTTTGTGTAAGAACGTGGTTAAAAAAGATGGGAAAATTGTTTGCAGGAAGGTGTTGTTCGAAAAAAAAAAGTTTGCAGAGGCGCATACAAGAAAAAAGTTAACTAAGGAAAATTATTGGAAAATGGAAAATGGTCTGTCACCTAGATAAATGCATCGATCAAAATGAATGGACACATGTAGTGTTATGTTAGGCGTTAGTTACAAGTTAAGCTGCAAACATACTTAAGAGGGGACAATACTGTCCCGTTCAACTGCTGTTTTGACTCAAGCTTAGTGTTCTGAGCAGTAAAGTTTTTCTCTATCGTAGCCCACAGATTGAAGTTGCCTCATCGAAGCTGTTCTATGTTACAGGACATAAAACAATTATGAATGTAAATTTGAAAACGGGCCAGTAGACGAACGCTTTCTATATAGGAGTCATACAGCGAAGGTCATGTTAATTACTTTTACCACTCCGTCTTAGACTAGAACCTTGTCGTGTAGTTTATTTCAGTTGACTGCACGGTGTGAGGTTGTAATGGGTGGACTCTGTTCGGCTCCGTTCTCCTGCAAGCAAAGTCTCCTATTGCTTTTCTAAACTCTTGCATACGTATGGCATATACAAGGGGATTGACAATGGAACTGGCGATGTAGATCACGAGTAGCACATAATAAACTTCAACTCGTGACGCATTGGACAATTCTTCCTGTATGTGGTCTGGCATGGAAATATAAATAGCCAAGGGAAGAATGGTTAGGATGGAAACACCAGTGACTATCAGTAATGTCACGGATAGTTTCCTTTCGCTGGGAATTAAACCATGATGTTGTGAATGAGGGCCTCTTTGAACATTTAGAATAATAATGACATAAGAGGCTATGAGGACAAGGAGGGTTAGAATACTAAATGAGACCCATACGTACGAAACGCCATCTGAATGTGGTTCATTCAAATACAGGAGGCCAGCCACGAGGACAGCCAAAAGGATAGCTAGAAACCAGCTAGCTATGATGACTTTAAAGTACAGCCATTTCGTTATTAAGCAATGCCTGAAGGGAAAAAGTGTTGCATGAAGCCGATCTAAGGAAATCAAGCAAAGATTCACTTGGGAGGCTATTAGGAAGGTGTTTGCAAAGACATAACTGAGAAATCCTGGCCATTCGAAGCCGTGGTTTTCTTCAGCACCGTAGAGTATTAACAAAGGTCCTGTGACGGCACCCACCAGTAGATCGGCTACAGTCAGGTTTATTATGAGGTACGTACTGCGCTTGCGCAAGTGACGGCTTCTTGCGAAGGCGGTGATAGTGATGGCATTGATTATTAATATCACAAGAAATTCACTGATGAAGACTGCAAACCAAGCAATTTCCTCTTTTCCGTGGTAATCTTCTGTAGCCATTCCTTCAGTAGTCATTTCTTCACGTATTTATTCCAGCTAGCTGATGTAAGTAAAAAAATTAAATATGTTTAACTATATTATTAAGGATTAAAACAAAAATACTTAGCAAATTCATATCAAACTTGTTTTGTGTTAATGTTAGTCTTGTATACTTCTGTGCTCCCCTGAGCTTTTAAGGATGAATAGCTCAGCACTGCGCGAAAATGGAGATTTACGGAAAAATTAAAAGTGGCTTATGGTGACTCTCTAGTTGTTCCGGGCGCACTTGTCAATGACAAACTTTGGGTTATACCATTTTAGGCTTTGACGCGACCAGCTGTGAAACTTTAGGAAAATGTTCACCCATCATTCAAAAATACGAAATTTAGGTTCGTGACTTGCCTTCGAACGTCAAGTATAGAAACTTTCAGTAGAATATAACAGTTGAATTTATATGACCTGAAACTTGGCTATGGCATGTATCAAGTCAATATGAGCTGCGTCCACAAATTTCCCAAAAAACTATTAGCAATTTTTTGTTTAATTTTGTTAAAAAATTGGGGTCCAGTTAAACGTCAATATCATGAAAATATTTGTCTTCAGTAAAATCGAATTTCATATTATTATTACCGAATAAAAGGTGAACATTTTCCCAAAGTTTCACAGCCATCGCGTCAAAGCCCAAAACGTTACAACCCAAAGTTCGTCATGGGCAAGTGTGCCCGCAATAACTACGGAGTCACGACTTTACGCTATCAATTGAATGTTGTCAAAGGTCTTTAAACCAACATTTATGCTCCCGTGCGTAATCTTGGCGTAAACGTGGCATAAAGTTGGCATCGCTTTCGGTGCCAAAGTCGACTTTTGTCGACATTCGTAGGAGTGGTCATCGAGCCACTTGTGACGTCATCAATTTGCACGATGGTCAACTTTTCAGATAGGCAACTGACACAGCGTGGATTGATCTTTTAATAGGACTGGGCATTTGGTCATATCGACTGCATTCTGACAGAGCTAATCGAAAAGAAAACACGATCCGTTTTTGGTGCAAAATCGGTGCATAAACAGGCCAACAGACCTGTAATTGATCAACGTCCTCTTTTCAGGGTTTACCGATGATTTCGTCCAAACTTTTCCTGCCAGAAAGAAGGATGTGGAAAGGAACGAGAATAAGGAAGCAGGGAAAAAAGAAGGAAGGAGCAAGAAAAAATTTGAAAGGGTTTCAGCCAAAAAAAAAAAAAAAATTCGGCTTATGCACATGCACCAAAGCAAGATATTGTACATAGTTGCATAGAATCTCTATCAAAATGTTGCTGCAATGTGAAAAAAGTGCTTTTATAGCAAATTTTAGGGAAAATTAGCCTCGTTCGACCTTAAAATTGGTTTAAAGGTTACATGTAAAAAAAGCCTTTTCTTAGGGAAATTCAGCAGCGAAAGGCTAGGGTTAAGGCGTCAACTTAAAGTTTGCTTAAACGTTTTAGTCTCTTTAAACGTGTTTAATATACAATCTTCGTTCACTGTCCAAAAAATCCAATTGGTTAAAATCGAGCACTTGATTTTGCTTTACCTGACGTCAGCAAACTCCGACAGTGCGTTATTGACAATAACGCATAAAAATCGTGCATTATTGACAATGGCTTTAGCTGAGAGATTTGCAGAAATAGTGGAAGAACAAATCCCTCAAATTATCAACGAAGCGATACCCATAAATACCAAGAGGCAAACTACAAGTTCCCCAAAATTTGTTGACTTTGGAAATGCAAGATTTAAAAAGTGCAATTTTGCGTTCACTTATAACGTGTCAAAGAAAAGCGATTGACTTGCTTTAAACATGCTTCTCGCACTCCCGCAGACGTTTTCAGCTAGTGAACGATTTTGTGAATGATTTTAAGTCTCATTTATATTTAATTATGACCTTTTTGTGATTTCTATATTCTTAAACTACGCCAGTATAATTTTGTACTACTTAGACACAACTGAATTCTTATTTACTAAAACTCTTGATCAAAGTTCGCGAAATTGTGTATTGCGTGCAGTGTACTCAGATTGTATATTAAAAGGGTTAGAGGCTGTTAGTTCGTGTTTTGTTTACAAATACACGGGCTTGCTGGCAGCACAATGAACTCGAAATTTTCAATATTGCACTCGGCTACGCCTCGTGCAGTATTGAACATTTCTCGTTCATTGTGCGGCCAGCGCGTGCGTGTATTTGTAAACAAAACACTCACAACAGTCTCTAGCCCATAAGTAAAGCCAGTTTAAAGGTCAACTTTAAAAAAATGTAAAGGTAGCCTTAAGCTAATTAAATTCGAAATTTACGCCAGCCTTACTTTAGCTTTACACCACAGTAAAGTTATGTTTTCATGCTTTGTATAAATCTGGTTTACATGTACGACGCAAGCATAAGTGCAAGTATTACATCAACGGTATTGCCCTATGTGATAAGCAAGGACACAAGGCAAGTCAAAATGCAGTATGGTTGACCAGTATGGTTGACCAGTATCGTGCTATTGTAATGCGTCTTGTCAATAGGTCCTAGTAGCCGCCAAACAAGATCCTTAACAGCTAGAGCACTGCTTGTTCCCAGTTTACAGGCGAAAACGTAGGTGCAAGCAAAATATAAGGAAAGGATTTTCTATTGTGCTTTCGTCGTCCTGACGTGCAAGCAGACTTGCGTCGTACGCGTAATTTATTTTACTTGCATCTGATTTATTCTTGGATGTTATAATTCTACATGAAGCACTACAATTTGGTTTTATCCTGAACAGATGGACGAAATGTTGTATAGGTGATTTGATGATTGAATGTCAATCTATATTTAAATCGTATGTGAATAATTTTTGGACTCACCAATTTTTGAACTCACCAACTGTGAAACGATGATTGAAATATTTTGTTTTTCACCAGTGTTTTCATTCGAATGAAATTGCCAGCAAAATAGAGCTTAGCTCAGCTTGTTTTATGCAAGTGTGAAGAGTCGCGCTTAAATGTCTTTGATATGCATAATATTTATTGTTATTTCCCCTTGCACAAGGACATTTGTTGATCAGTAAACCCAACCCAACTTTTCTACGTGAAGTTTAAGGTTTTTCAGATTTTACCCCGTTTAGCATTGGAAAAGCGCGTGAACTCCTTCCTTCGAAGGGTTACTTACACAGCAGACTGAATCGAAGAGTTGTAATAGACCATCCGTAGCGAAATTACTATCCCGACGCCGCTAAAGTTCTGGAGAGCAGTTATACAATCTTGTACGAGTCGAATATACATCACAGTAAAGCGGAATAAACGCTTTACAAATTTTAATTCCCGTTTTGCTTCAATTCCAGTTTCGTATTAATCTGAAAGTATCAAATGACTTCCCACATTGAGATGCTTAAAATACTACTTTTCAGTATTCTTATATTTCGAGTGGAAACTTTACCAGCTTTACCATCACAGGCTTAAATTAGTAAATTATTTTGCTCGTTTTAGAAAACAAAAAAAATCACTTGCCTCTTAACTTGAATCAAAGGTAAACAACTTTGCCCCAGAATTTAAGGTGAAACTTCGCGCTTTCCTGATGTTCCTTGCGGGTACGTTTCTTGTAAACTCCAAGACGACATTCAGTTAATTTATTGTTTCGTTTTCTTTTCGATGCTAAACAGGGAATTGCTAATATAACACAAAATGCAAGACTTGGTCTTTAAAGTTTGGACGTTTCATTACTACACATTATTGAGTTAACCATAAAAGTGCGAACACGAAGTGTCCATTGACCCTATTGCGTTGATAACGCAGAAATATTTCCACATTATTAATTATAAATTTTCACCTTGACATTTTTCTTAATCCGTGCATGACATGCGCTTAACTAGGAAATCCATTTTCTAATCTTTCTACAAAATTTTAAAATCTGCTCAAGCCAAGGGACGTCATAACACATGATTATTCATTATTATTACAAAAACTAGTGTATCCACCAATTATAACCGTGGAAAAAAAGAAACTGTTTTTTTTTGTGTTGTGTCAAACGGCTTTAACAGACCTTTTCAAAAATGTATAACACAACAAGCTATATTCCAAAGTAACATAGATGACTTGCAAGCATTTTATCTAGTCAGCACCATAAGACAGTCATTAAGGAACTTCAATTGGCTTCATCAAGTTTAACCAGAAGTCCATAAACAATAATGGATCCACGTTCCTTTGTAGACCATTCTATCTCCTGATTGCTAAACTTCGGGTCGATCTCCCCTGTAGCACCAATTGTCTGGGGTCCAACTTGGTAACTGTCTGGGTTGATACACAACTGAAGAACTGCTTTTGAGGTATAAGTCTTGTTTGATGTCGGGTCTTGAAAGCTGAAAGATCACAGAAAAGCCATGAAAAAGATAATACAAGAATACAGCCACAGACAAAATGGATAGCATTAGCTTAATCACAAGAAATAGATTAATCAATGTAAGAGTTTGAAATGAAAATGGATATGAAAGACAGTGACGATGTACACATTTGGTTTGCCAGGACC